>WUAM01000287.1:13292146-13359821 GCA_024336885.1 Actenoides hombroni
GGGGGGGCGCGGCGGCGGGGCCGCCTTCCTGCCCGCGGCGCGGCGGCCGGAGCGCCCCGCGGAGCCATGGGCGATGGGTGGCTGCCGCCCGACTGCGGCCCCCAGAACCGCTCCGTGGCCGGCGGCGGGGTGACGGCGGCGCCGCCGCCCGGGAGCAGGCAGCTGCCCGCCGAGCTGCTGTCGCAGCAGTGGGCTGTGGGCATGAGCCTGCTGATGGCCCTGGTGGTGCTGCTCATCGTGGCCGGTAACGTGCTGGTGATCGCGGCCATCGGGCGGACGCAGCGGCTGCAGACCCTCACCAACCTCTTCATCACCTCGCTGGCTTGCGCGGACCTGGTGATGGGGCTGCTGGTGGTGCCCTTCGGGGCCACGCTGGTGGTGCGGGGCACCTGGCTTTGGGGATCCTTCCTCTGCGAGTGCTGGACCTCCCTGGACGTGCTCTGTGTGACAGCCAGCATCGAGACCTTGTGCGTCATTGCCATCGACCGCTACCTGGCCATCACCTCGCCTTTCCGCTACCAGAGCCTCATGACCAAGGGTCGGGCCAAGGGCATCATCTGCACCGTCTGGGCCATCTCTGCCCTGGTCTCCTTCTTGCCCATCATGATGCACTGGTGGCGGGATGAGGACCCCCAGGCACTGGAGTGCTACCTGGACCCGGGTTGCTGTGACTTTGTCACCAACCGGGCTTATGCCATTGCCTCGTCCATCATTTCTTTCTACATCCCCCTTCTCATCATGATCTTTGTGTACCTCCGGGTGTACAGAGAGGCCAAGGAGCAGATCAGGAAGATCGATAGGTGCGAGGGCCGCTTCTACGGCAGCCACGAGCAGCCACAGCCGCCCCCACCTCCTCACCACCAGCCCATCCTCGGCAACGGCCGAGGCAGCAAGCGGAAGACCTCCCGCATCATGGCCATGAAGGAGCAGAAAGCCCTCAAGACTTTGGGCATCATCATGGGGGTCTTCACCCTCTGCTGGCTCCCTTTCTTCCTGGTCAACATTGTCAACGTCTTCAACAGGGACCTGGTGCCAGACTGGCTCTTCGTTTTCTTCAACTGGCTGGGCTACGCCAACTCTGCTTTCAACCCCATCATCTACTGCCGCAGCCCTGACTTCCGTAAGGCCTTCAAGAGGCTGCTCTCCTGCCCCCGGAAAGCCAACCGACGGCTGCACTCCAGTGGTGGGGAGCTGGCCCACCTGCCCGGGGGCTTCATCAGCACCGTGGGCTCCCCCGAGCGCAGCCTGGGAGCGACCTGGTCCGACTGCAATGGGGGCACACGGGGTGGCAGCGAGTCCAGCCTGGAGGAGAGAAATAGCAAAACGTCTGATTCGGAGTCTAAGGTATAGGCGGGGGTTGTGGGGGGCCGCGTCGGGCCCTGGGCAGGGGGGAAAGGCAAACAGGGAGACAGAGAGGAGCAGAGAAATCCCCGGCAGCTGCCTGGTGGTAAGGCTAATGCCAAGCAAAACTGATCCCTGTCTTAGCGGGCAGAGAGCGAGTGTTTACTTAGGAATAAAAGCAGGTGAACTCGTGTATGACATACCTCATCCGAAACTACAGCAAACAGGAAACCCACTGACCGGAGAACAAAGAAAATAAACAGCCCGTCCCAAAGATAGCCAGCTACCATTTAGAAGCACTTTCGGAAGGGGCTGTGGCAGCAGCGCCCTTCGCCCGGGCGAGCTGTCCCAGGACTGTGCTGGTGGTTGAACCAGAGCGTGCAGGGGCTGGCTTTTTGCCGCTGAGTTCAGCTGCAGCCGGGGTGCCATCCATCCCTCGCCTTGCCTGGGGCTGTCGGACACCCCAATTTTCCTTCCCCCTTCCTTCCTTCACCCGCAGCACTGGGCAGGTCTGGGGGAGGCGCAGGGTCTGTGCTGCAGGTGCTCCAGGCGCAGAGCACGGACCCACGGGCAGGATGAGTTTTCATCTCAGAGTACCTGTGCTTTCCTCTTCCCCAGAGTAGCGGTGGGGCAAGATAACGAGTAATGAGGAGCACAGGTATATTTTGAAAGGGAGTCAATAAGAAACCCGATCCGCACGCCTGTGCTTTTCCCCCTCTGCATCAGCAAGCAGTGAGTTACTGTGCTTATCTCCTTCGGCCAGACAAGAGCAGTCAGGCTGAGAAACTTCTACCTCAAACTGTGCATATTGTACAGGGGAATAAATGGACCATGTTTATATTAAACAGCGTATTTGCATACCACTAATAGTATTTTATGAAAGGGAGGGGGTGGGGGGTGCGCGAGGAGCCTTCTGCAGCTTGTTCATTGTAAATACAGATGAACGGGGGGGGGGAAAAAATCCTGACCACAACAAAACTGTGCTGCACATTTCTTTTTTTTTTTTTTTCATGGTGACAAAGCCGTTTTTTGCACAGTGTTAAAGAGTTGTAAAGTTTTTTGAAGATGTTACTTGCACACACATACACACACGCAAATTAAAAATGAAACGGAGGTCTGAATAACACCGACCCTGAAACTTATTTCTGGTTTTATCTGATCTGTTAGAGCTTTATTGAGAGAGTCACTTTTTAAAATATTATTTTATGAAGGTACTGTAAATATATCCATATTATAAATTAAAATATCTTAAGAGACTTTATTATTTTAATTTTTATTTCCAAATGCCCACGTGAATCTGCTGTTATTTTAGCACTTGTGTGTCATTTCCATTTTCCTCTCTGTGTGTTTTATAACATATTTATACTCTGGTGCAATTTACTACTGTGTAAGTAATTGGTCTATGTGCAATAAATACCATTGCAGCACAAGCAAGCGTGTCTCTTACAGGTTTTGAAACAATACCTACCTATGATGGGAAGAACAGCATTTGTTTTTCTCCAAAGATGGCTCAGATTGCTAACACAACTCTGTCTAATGGCTTTTCCTGACACAGGATTGTAAAAAAAAGTGTTAGAAACCCAATAAGGTTGTGTTCCTGTTGCACTGAGGTCTGCTGACTTCCCTTAAAATTAATGGCTACAGACAAGGTGTTTCCACTCTGATAATGAATATACTAATTTTCTGTATCTATTCCTTTCTGGAATATATTGTCTTTTTTTTGTGTGTGTGTGTCTGGTTTTTTTGTTTTGTTTTTTTTGTGCGTGTGTGTCTTTTTTTTTTTTTTTCCTTTTTTTTTGCTAGGAGTACGCTGCTGGAAGTCAGGAGTCCAGAATATTTAAGAATACAGAGGATGCTTAATTTGGAAGCTAGAAATGATCTCAAATACAAAGATATATCCCTGTATGCGGTACACACCCCCCCCCAAGTAAGTCCACCTCATGCCAACGTTAGGCCTGATCCTGCCCAAGCGAGGTGGGTGGTGTACACTCGGTGGGACCGGGTCCCGGTGCTGAGCACGGAGGTTGGGAGCTACCCCTGCCTGAAAAGCAGCTGGAGGAGGCTTGTGCCCTGTAAGAGGAGATGGCAGCTGGGGAGCTGGTAGCAGGAATCCTGACTTTGGTTCCCTCTTGCTATAAGAAAGGAGTTCACTCAGAGGGAATGGCTGGAGTATAACTGTCGCAGGATCAGACTCTGGGACAGACTTAAACACTGCTGAAACCTCTTCTCTGTCTGGGTGAAATAAAACCACCTAGTTTGTAGATCATAAAGCAAATGGTCATGTGCAGTGTGGCTTCAGTGTGCTGCTGACAGTCACATATACCTTGGGGGACAGATTATGAGAACTGAATGTTATATTGTGGACTGCTCCAAGGAAGGAGGTACTGTGAATAGAAGGGCTGCAGATTTGTGTCCCTGGTCCAAAAGATTGTCTTCTTCTATTGCTTTATGAAGGTACGCTGTATCCTCGTGGTTTCATAAATTATCTTCATCCCTGCAATGACTACATGGCAGATAGAGTAACAAAAAGGCAGTGCAGAAAAAAAAAAAGTGAAGCCATTTTTAGCTTTTTTTAACTCAGAAGTACATTTAAATTAGAAATCAGCTCCCAGAAGGAGTGCTTCCCAAAGTGAGTTCTTCAGGGTGACAGCCAATGGTTTGCTTTGGAAACCATTTGGTTTTGGTTTTTGTTTTAAAAATTAAGGAATTTGTCCTTTGCAATTTCTAATTAAGTATTTCCAGATTGAAAAAAACCCAAACAACAAGTTATGCTTCCTATGCAAGGACAAAATAAAGGGATCAGGGAAGTAAATAATACTTTTCCCTTGATGTTATCGGGGTTGAATGTGAGCTGCAGTTAATGGTGTTTCCCTTGATAATAGTGATACGGTCTCCGTGAAATGCCAGGGTGACATCAGATGAGGTGCTAAGTGAAGTAGGCTCTGCCACCAAATGATTTTTTTTTTTTAATCTGTTTTTGTCTGTGATTCCAGCAAAGACAACAGGACCAAAAGGGTGCACAGGATGGCGGTGTCTGATGCCAGCGACTGCGGCAGGATGTTGACTGCACATGTTGGGGTCAGGATGGGATGGGGAAGCAGCACTGCCCTCCTCCTGCACGTCGGGGATTGCAGCAAGACAAGGCAGGACCAAGTCCCTGCCTGCTAGATAGAGCAGAACAGGACCTGGCCCCAGCACCCAGCTGGGAGCTGAAGTGGCTGTCGAGCCCTCATCCTCAGCAGGGTGCTGGATCCTGGGGAAGCACGGTGCCTACTGGTGGGGTGGGACAGTCTAATGGACTTGGCTCTTTGTCTCATAAATCAGTTCACATACTTAATTTTAACCATCTAAACACTCATGTCAGACTTCAAAAAGTGATGAAAGTTTTGGCTCAACAGGATCTGACTTAGGTGGGAAATTTATGGCCGGAACTGGCTTGGCTTCTGCTGAAGAGCTGTGCTGGGTCATGCTTCCCCTGGACAAGTGTAATAGCACTGAGAAGATGAAAGGTAGGATGAGTTTTGCCCGTTGGCCTCAGTAGGGCCAGCTGTGTGAGCAAAGTGGTCTGGATTTGTCTGCCCTTGAGTTTTGGACAGCCAAGGACCTGCTGGAAGAGTCTAGAGGCTATCACGTTGAGTCCCTTCGTAGACAGCTAAGATAATCCACCTGGCAGCGTGGATGGTGGGTGGTGCCCTGTCTTGCACGGTGTAATAAAAACGGTGGTACAGTAATGGTGCAGCCAGAGCAGGACATATGGCATGCACGTGTGCGAGGAAGGGGAGGCTGCTGGCGAGCAGTCTGCCATGGATCATGCTCAGAACAGGCTGTTCTCCGCAGAGAAGAAGGATACTCTGAAAAGTGCTATGGGGCAGCTGAAATACTCCGGAGGCAATGAGTCAAACACTCACGATGAATATTTTTTTCTGACAAAAACCAGACACGGATTAGCAATTGGAGCTGCAAGTCAGAAAGTATAGGTGGCAGGCATGCGGCTGCACACGTACGTGGGCAGGAAAGTAACAGCAAAGAGCTGCAGGCCTGCATGAAAGGGAGACACAGGTAAAACAGAAATCCGCTCAAAGAAAATGTCCTGTGTCTGCCAGGACCAAAATTATTTGACCATGGTGCCCGAGGCTCCCACATGCAAGACGCCCAATTCTCAAAGGTGCCGGCCACACTCCAAGCCGTGTTTGCTCACCGCTTATGAAAAGAAGGCTGCATCTCTCCACGAGCTTAAATGTGAATATATTGGGTGGAAAGTCTGGCTTCACTTTTCCATATGTTCAGGAAAGTTCGGGATGTTTTGAGACCATGACCCTCGTTGTCAACTGACTATAGTTCCAAGCAGTAACTAATGAATGAATGAAACTATGCATGACAAAACGTGGCTCAAAATTGTGACCTGAACAGTGCCCACAGCACACGCAGCATTTGACAGCATCAGCTGGGTGTTCGTGGTGCAGCACACACTGGTTCTGCTGCAAATGCTGCTTTCCCTTCTGGGTATACATATGTTTTCAAGTATAAGTACAATTTTCTTATCAGCTTTTTTTTTTCTTAGCTTTTTTTTTTTTTCCCCCCTAAACACTATCTGAAGTTGAGGTTTTATTAATAACTTTTAAGTGGCTATTTTGCAAACCTTCCTTGTGCCGCACACCTTCCTAATTTATTGTAATTTCCCGTCCAGTGGAGTGCACTTACTTCCTTTATGTAATATATCAGCTGCAGGGCTGGAAATTGTGCAGCTATGAACTGAAAGAGCAGACTCTCCTGAGGCCAAATGTGGTCAGGCATCATAGCCACTGGGAGCAGAATTTGACCTGATAATCTAATCTTATAGGAGAGACTATCTTCAGAAAAGTATTGTTACCAGGAGTAAATGACCTCTGCTAATGAAGCTGGAGCAATTAGTCCTATTCAAAGCTGTCAAGAAAATGTTAACTGCTAAACAACAGTTAATGCTGGATAGCTCGAATAATGAGTGTTTTGTTTGCTGGTGTGTTAGGTGATGTGTTGGGAAATAATTATCCTTTGACTAGCAGCCAGCTTTGTACTAATCAGAAAGGAGAAGTCATGTTCTGTTTGAAGGATTATACCTAAAAATAGTTCTGTTACCGCCACATCAACGAGTGAAATGAAGCAAATTCATGGCGACGTACACACCTTCTTAACATTTCACTTTTCGTCCTAAAAACCCATTGTTCAGCTGGGACTTTCTGTTTGATCGTGTCAAAAGCACTAATGTGATCTCCTGCAATAGCACTAAGCACACTTCCCCCGAGGAGCATTACCCTATGCACCATTGACTTGCTTTCAGAGCCTGCCAAATTCCTGAATGCCCCAGGAGGAAGTAAGGAGTCTTTCTCTTTAGATAAACAATCACAGATAATGTAAGATCAACAATATTTGTAATAATCGTCCCGCAGAAGAAATCGATAGGGTTTTTATGTGAGATGTTTGTCCGCTTGCCCCTCTTCAAGGAGCAGCCGTGGTAACAGCAGGTGATTTATTTGTGCAATTCAGTAACTTCAGGCTGTCAAACTGTGCTCAAAAAAATGACCGACATGGGAAAAGGATAAAAAAAGTGGTGCTGGCATGCAAACCCAGGGGTCTCATTGCAAACAGCAAAAACTGGGGCATCTTTTTGCCATAGTATAGATGTTGCTTTTTACTAGGGAAGTCTTAACTGGTTTGGATAGTAATAGACCAGGGAGATGCAGTATAGAAATGCAGGTTAGGAAATGTGAGAGGTCAGACACTTTCTGTACAGGGCTGTGCCACCGAAGGACTGGCAGCTGAAACATGCCCTAGACATTCCTAAAATATTTTCTTGCTCTTTTTGGATAACAGCAGCAGACTAAAGCACACCTGAGCGGCTTCTCAACCTACGTCAAACTGCACAGCTCCCTGGCCATCCATGGCTCTCAGAACATGTGCCTCCCTCCTAGCATCCCTCCAGCTTGCACCGAGTTTCACAGGATCTGGAGCCTTTCCCCAGCCCATCCCCTTGCGTGGTGCCAAATAGAAGGTGTCCTGTGGCCCCCAGGGCCGGCACTACTGTGGGGCGGGTGAGTGGGTGCTGTAGGGTGCGCCCACGCTGCGCGCCTGTGCTGGGCGTGCTGGTGCGAGCACCGCTCCCCTGAGTCATCGCTCCGGCCTGCAAACACCGACAGAATTGGGCCCGCCAAGCTGGAAATGAAAGAGTGTTTGGGTTTGTTATGTAAACTGGTGATCAGCTTCCTGGTTCACCAAAACCCAGCAGCTTGGTACACACGTTTGCTTTGCCATTTTGTCTTCCCACCCTCTTGGCTCCCGGGTTATTTGTGGCAGTGTTTGCTTGCTTGGCCTTAGCACCCAGCAGCACAAGCTTTTCAGCTGTGCCTTGGCAGCAGTCACCATCCAGACATGAATGGTACCAGGTGCCGGGCAGTGTTTGGGTTTGGTCATACCTATTCCTTCCAGGATTGATGCTCCAGGTTGTTAATACCAGCTACACCAAAGTGCAAAAGCAACAAACAAAAAGGAAATCAGTCCTGACCTCCAGGTTCACAACTTGAAGGAGAAAACATAGTCTTACCCAGAGTTTTGCCATTGCCACAGTTAGCAGAGCATCTCAGATGTAATGGTGCGCCTTTCCCTTCTGATCCTGTGTAATGCACCGAATCCTGTTGTCCTTAATGAGATTAAATGAGGATTTTCTACTATTTCAGTACTCCAGCCGTTAGCCACCGTTGTGCGTCTCTAGGCAGTGATGTACCTTTGCATGCCTGGCCCAAGTGTTCCCCTCAAAGACATGATATTTAGACTTCTTCCTAACAAAATTAGTTTGATAATTGGTCTTAAGCTCATTGGCACAATGCTTTGAAAGGCAGATTTAAGTGTACACACCAAAGGGGCAATCAGAGACACTAAAGTGCTTAAAATCTCGGCAGCTGCTAGGTGTATAAATATTCCCACTACCAACAAGTCATTTTGCAGGGCCCCCTCAGAGGCTGTCAGCTGCCCTCCCTCAAAATGGGACTGCAGAATACTCTGCCACTATGAGGAAGAACTTCAGCGACAGCACAACAGCTCATGACAAAAGATTTGCAGTGTGGTAAAATCTAAACAGCGCTTTGTGGCCAAAATGTAGACAATTGTTAAGAAGAAGGAACTGAGGCAAGCCCCTGGCAGAATTTCTTAGTGTGGAAGGAGGAACAACGTTCTGGGTTAAAGTTGCCATGTACAGATGAAGATCCCCTCGTTGACTGGTCCAGATGCCACTGGCATCCTGTGCAAGCCATAGTAGTGGACAAGTGCTGTCAACCCCAGCCACCCCCGAGGACAAGTCATGGTGCTCCCAGCCGCCCTCCCTCTGCTCCCTTTTGGGTGTTTAACATGCCCCCTTCTCACCTGCCCGAGCATCAGCACCATCCTGTGACACCAAGGTGTGTGCCAGCCTGCGACCCCCCTTAGGGCTCGCTGACCCACCATTGTGCTGTGGAGGGAGGAGCACTTCCTCTTGGACTGGAGCAGGTAAACTGGGAGCTGTCCCACTGAGCTCCTATTGTTTAGCAGCTCGCCCACTCTCAGAGCCCGCCTTCAGCAAAGGGCATTTTGTTCGTCCATCCTTCCCCTAAATACTCACTCGGGAGCTGTGAAATAGAATCCCAATTATCTCGTTTACGAGCTGGGGTGCGATGCAGGATGCGTTCCCTGGCAGGCAGCTACCGGCGCTGCGCCGCAGCCGCGGAGGTGAGGGGGAGGCAGGAGGGGCAATGGGGGGCCCTGCTGCTCACTCACACACACACACACCCTCAACTGAAGCATTGCTGGTACCCTGGCAGCTTCCCATCACCAGAGTGGTACAGCCACAACAGCAGTGCTTCCAGGCTGCGTCTGAAATCCTGGATCTGACATAGGAGCGTTCGATCTGCTCGCCAATCAGCTTGTGTCAAATACTCGGGCTTTTGGGGGATTTTATGTAATATTCGGCACAGGGCAGCTGCTGCTGCAGTAATTGCCAGTAACAACAGGCATTGTAACAATGCTCTGAAACACCTTGAGAGCATCGATGGGAGAGGTTTGGTTCCTGTTGTGCTGTCAGGTGGTCACCATCTTGCTGGCAACAGCGTGAAAGCATGTCTGTGGTTTTCAGCACCAGCCCATCCAAGCTGGGGCTGATGCTCACACAGACCCCTCCCCAGCCCTCAACCCCACTTTGCTTGTCCTGCTGCCCAAACTGGCTCTGCTGTCTGTGCAACCACTGGGACAATGGGTTTCTCTGACTGAAAACCAGCCCTTTCAGGAAAGGTTTGTTTCAGCTGATCCACTCAGGTTGCACAAGCACAGGTAACGGCACAAAGGGTATGAAAACGTGCAGAGTGATGGGACTGAGATTGTCTGTTTTGGTAGCTGCTCCAAATCAGATCCTTTGCTGTGATCACAAACCTCATGTTCAGTGGTGATGCTGCAGAAGCTGAGACCCAGACCAGCAGCCTTTGGCTTGTCGTTTTGCCCGACCTATGCTGGAAAAGCAGGACTCACCAGCAAACCTTCTCTCCATTCAGGGTCTACTCTGAATATTGTATTCAGTCATTAAGCTTCTCATTGCATGTGAAAAGTGAAAATAAATTTAATCTTGTACCAATATTTGTGCAATAGAATAAAAACATGATTTAAGTCTGCTTATCTGCTGTGCAGTTAGACCACAGTGAAGACTTTTGGCCGAGATCGGGACCAGGAGAGCTGATGAGCAACTCAGGTGCCAGGTGACAGCACTAAGCTGTCCCCAGCTGCAAGAAGATGACAAGGCAGCAAGACACAGGCAATGGAAAAATAATTCCCCAAGAAAAGCACCTCTTTTTGCCGTGTGATTTGTGTGAATCCCAACACTGACAGGCACCACCCATCTGTTAGTGACTTGTGAGTAATGCCCATCGTTCATATCTTCTGGTGGAGGATGTTTAACTGCTTTTATTCCTGCGCACTTAGCTCATGTGGGAGCAAGGAATGTGGTGATAAAAAGGCTGGAATGGTTTCAGTGCTGGATAGTTTCCATTAATATATTTCTCATTATATAACGCCACCCTGACTGTACAAAATCTGCTAAGGTGTCTTTTAGGAAGGTGGAACATTTCTACGTATCCATAATTAAGAAAGTGGCATTGCAGAGCAGGTTGAGTTTTGATCAGATACTCCTTAATTGCACTGGATGTGCTTGGGCTGCGGGACAGTATAGATTTCTTTGACTTTACATTTCGAGGCACCTCATAAATAAAATGGTTGATATTGTCAAATGCATGCCATTAGCACTCTGAGCAGATAATCCCTTTGGTGGCCTCACTGGAGTCTGTCTCGGGGCCTGTCTCCACATACTGGTCTGGAAGAAGAACAATGGTTCTCCAAGCTCCCAGGGACCTCTACTCTTCAGTTCCGCATTTCAGAAGAGAAAAATTATCATTATCTACATGGCTCAAGCTCCCTTTGAAATGTAGTTATTTTTTACTAACACACTCCAAGCTTTTTTTTACCATGATATCAGTGAGAAACTTGAAACCTCCTTTGAGAAGAGAAAGATTTCCTGCAGTCCTACTACTGAAGAAAATGGATAGATGAAGTAGTAAAGTTCAATGACTTACTTAGCATTAAATAAGAAAGAGAATAATGAATTGGATTTCGTGTGCCTGTTCTTCCTCTGTAGGGAACAGTCAGGCTAATGGATTTTCATTGCCTTCTGCTTCTGTTCATCAATCTAGGCGACTTCAAAACACTGCTTCCTTTTTGTGCTGTCCTTTCCCTGTTCACTTGTCACAACTTCAAGTATTTGGAACTTAGCAAACACATCGGTTTACTACCATAAACACCATCCTGACCAATGAGGAAAACACACAGGGTTAACCCCCCTATGCCCAGCAATGACTTGTGGTCTGCTGCGTGGACATCTGTCTTTTATGCTAGGTAGCTGCAATGTCATTCCTTACTTAGGGTGGACCCTAGTTTCCTACTATTATGAGCTTAGGCTTTAATATCCTTCAAGATAGACATTATTTCCCCACTCGGTTCACCCAAAACTGGTTGAGTCTCCAAACCCCTCCTTTGTTTACGGGCTTTGCTGAGTGCACTGTAGGGCTTTTTATTGGGGAAGGAAGGGAGTTGGTGAAGGAGGAAACTATTACAAAGCTATATAATATAAACAACTTTCTCATGTAAACTTCAAACACCACTTGGCAAGGAAGAGGTTAAATCCAGGGGATGGACGGGGGGTACTTATTAGGACAAAGATATAAATAGCAAGTGGGGAATCCTTCAGAGGGAGTGTGGGGGGGAACCATGAGTTGAACCTGGATGGGGCAGACTTGTTAGGCTAACTGAAAGCCCTCTGCTCCTCTGCCCTTAGGGCTTGGAACTGGATCCTCCCTAAGGCATCCCAAGGGTGGGGGATGCTCAGACAGAAATCCTTCATAACAGACCGGGAGTCATATTTGTTCAAGGGTGAATCTGAAAGGTGTTTGGGTCACCTGAAGACTTTCTGTAGAGTAAGAAATTGCTGCCGGTCCTGCCTGCCCCTTTCTGCTCCAAACCTTCTCTGGGTCTGCCAGAGCCTGCGCGGAACCGAGGAGCTGCTCTGCCCACTCGGATGGTTGGAGCAGGATTTCCGTTTTCCTTCCAGCCTTGGTGCCTCAGGCTTTCTGGTCTGTTTTTTGTCCAAATGGGAAATGCATAATGAGAAAATGTTTAAACAACTTAAGGTACAAGGAAACTCACTGGAGTAAAGTACAAAGTTGTAACTTATTTCCAAGGAAATGATGCACTCTCCAAAAGCACTCCACTGCAATTTAAAGTTGGAGGATAATTGCTGGCCATCTCCAGTGATGCCTGCAGCCCTCATCTAGGTCTGAGTGTGGTGCATGAGAAGGGCAGGAGTCTGCCAAGATCATCTGTGTTGCTGTCTGGTCTTGCCACCAACAGCCATTCATCGGCAGGTCGTTGCAGATCTTTGCATGTAATGAGATGCTCAACATGGTTATAACTCTACTGATGAAGAGATGCCAAGCAACATTATGTAAACTCTCTACCAACGGATATGTTAAGATATACACAAATATTAGCAAGGGCGTTTTCTTAGCAAGGTTTTAAGACACCCGTGGCAGCTAGCTGGACCAAGATGACAAAGTGCAGAGAGTGACCCTATTGCCAGGCTGTGAGTAAGGGTGGTACGTAGGCACAGGTGAATGTCTGTCCTGACAGTTGCTTTGCTTGCATGAGTAGGTCTGGATGGCCTGATACTGTTGAAGGAAAGCCCAGGAGCCGCCAAAGCCCCAGAGGAATTCTCTTGTTCTATTTCCAGCCCTGCTTTTTAAGATACAGAGGACTTCAGATGCATTTCTGAAGCTTATCTGAGTGAATATTTGACTGCTTATCCAAACAGAATAAAAAAACCTTCGAACCTTATGAGGTTCATCCATCAAGAGCCTTATCTCCCCATGTCACCGTTCAGCTCCTGGCTGCTGCTGCTCAGAGCCTCCTGCCACCTGGGGCTCAACTCTCCCCACCAGCTTCCCATTTCCCCCCTCCAGGCAGCTTTGCAGCTTTCTGCACAGTTACCTACTTGGCTCCCTGCCACTTCAGGGATGGCCTCTGCATTGCACGGAAGAGTGACAGGCCAGGGCTGCTGCATAAGTCTACATCCAGCCAGCATCCCAATGGGCTGCATTTGTGCTGCTGTATCGCAGCCTATCATCTCCATCCCCCATGTACGTATCCATCTGGGCTATGGCCACAGCACATTGACTCTGCTTGGCCCCAGAAAAGGAGAACGTATGTACTTTCTTAATGGGATATTAATGAAGCCTGGATAAAGGAATGCAGTCTCCTCTAGCTGAGGTTCCAAGACTGAAATATCCAAGAAGAGTATTTCTGATCTCCTTTCTGGTAAAAAGGAAGTTTTGTAAGAGGTCTCTTAAATCCTGGCTATTGGATAGGGGAGGAAGGGGTGTCATGTCTCATTGCCTGTCAGCCACTGGTCCCCTCTGGCAGAGGCATCCTCGTGACTGTAGTCAGACTGCTTGAGATTTCAGATAGCACCCCTAAAACCCCAGATGGGTTCTACCCTTTGGTAGCTGAGCACAACACATTAGCCACTGGGATGCACTGGGAACATGGCAGAGGGCAGAGGCACCATCATCAACAACCCCACAGAGGTTCCTGGCTGTGTCAAACAGCTTCATAGTTTTATGCCCAATTCATACAGTACATTATTCAGCCTTGTCAGAAGAGCCTTTGCAGTGTTTAGTATCAGGGCCACAGGACATTTCGTGCTTTGAAGATGAGCTGGCACAAGAAGTTGTCTGCAGTCCTGCTGTCCTGTAAAGCTGTGGCCTAAAACAACAGGGTAAAAACTTTGGAAAGAACCACCCATCCACAGCATAAACGAGCTTAAATGGGGACCTGCCTAGGTCAGGGCTTGAAAACAGCTTTTAAGAACATCAGAGGTTGAAATCCTGTGCACAACAGCAGGGATCAGAGGTCTCTGCTGCTTGGTACTGCCTGGTCTTGGCACAGACCTAGACAAGCTTTGTCACTGGGATGGCTTTTTCCAATGGGGACCATTTTCCTATGGTCCTTTTCAGGAGACTCTGACTCATGAGCTGGTTTTGCTCTCCTCACTGTGGTTTTAATTTTTTTCTCTGTATTGATAGTCAGAAGGGTGAAACTAATTCCCCTCTCATATAACAGTGAATCTGACTCAATAGCAAGAGGATAAATGTACTTTTTAGACTGTGGTGTATTTAAGCTATTTATAAATGTCATATCACTTCTAGGTCATCTTCAGGGTTTTAAAAAAAACTTTTAATTTAAACATAATTTTCCAGTGCTGACAGATATGATAAATACATTTTTGTTCCAATAAAACCTAATTATGACAATGTTTTGCAAAAGTCACTACAAACTAAGGATTATTCGGATTTTTTTACTTTGTTTGTCTCCAAGATCCAGTGTTTAGTTTAATGTTACATTCCATTACAGAAAACAAGATCTGTGACTGCACTGATTTGATCGCCAAGGCCTCTTCTTGAGGGGTGGAAGGATGCTCCTGAGAAGACTGATGGAGAGAGATGTTAGCTCTTGTCGCAGAGGCCTTGGGGCAGTTACAGCACCTCTGAACCTTTAAGGGACACTGTGCCCTCCTTGCAGCTCCAGAGGGGACTAAAAGTTACCACCACGGGGAGGTATCCTGCCTTGAAGTGTCTCAGGACACTTGATCTGGTGCTGGCACAATGGGAGCAAAGGTGGTCAGGCAGAGCCCAAGCTCCCAGGCCTGTGTGGCACCACTGCAACGTGGTGACAGCAGTATATGAGCAGGGAATCAGACATCTGTGCAACAGCCCAGGACCAGAGGGGCCTGTACCCAGGTCCAGCAGCACATAGGACTTCTTTTACACTCAGACTCCCCCACTCAAATCATTCTCCCAGGTGTGAGGATGGTGGTCACCTCTTCCCCTGCAGAGCATCCCTCCTGTCTTCCAAAGGCTCCTTTTTAGGCCTCAAGACCAGTGGAAGAACCAAACTTCAGGGCATTGCTGCAAAGTCTGTTGGCAATTTCATGGCAATTGAGCTAACCTTGATATTCAAGATGATCCCAAAAGAAAGCCAAAAGGGCACAGTAGGTCAGATTTCATGTCTGGAAGATGAGGTTAAACAGAAGTCCTCCAGCTAAAGAAGGGTTTCATTCCTGCTGCCTGAACTCACCATCCATCGATGAGCTGAGTCCCTCCAAATTTTCTCTCGACTTTCTCTGGTTTTCCTGCTTTCCCTTGTAAGCAACTCTGAGGAAGGTCTCTTTTTTCTGCAATTGAACATCTTCATTCTGCAGTAAAGTAGCTCTTTCATCAGCTACCATTGTACTGTGGATGCAAATGCAGCGCAACAGATCCCTTACATTTTGTGAGGTGAGCGGGTCAGATCCGGTGCTTGAATGACAAAGTACAAGAAATGATGAGCAGGAAAAACATCTTGTTTTAAAGTGCTTTAAAGCTACTGTCAATCTTCCAAGTCTTGTAGCTTGCAGCTCACTGCCTCCCTGTTAGACAGTCAAACAAGAGATGGTAATATTTGAAGAGCAAGTCTGTGTGCTGGAGTCATGCAAACACTGACACTTGTATCCGCACGGACTGGCCTCCATCTGTGCAGAGTTTCTAGCTGCTGTGCTGAAAATACCTGGGAAAGGGGCATACAGAAGGAGAGAGAGGTCTTCATCTGGAAGGTTGCCATGTTGCTCAGGCTGCTTTTATGGTGATACCCAGAAGACGTCATCTGGTGCAGCCAGCTGTGATAATCCTTTCAGCGGGAACAGGTGCTGGAGGATAATCCTGCTGTTTTTCTTGGTTACGGTTCTCTTCAGTCACTAAGACTGATCAAACAGGATTATCATAGCAACGATTCAGGAGGTGAAGTTACTGGTGCCTTGTGTCTGTGTCTCTGTGGACACTTGTTTCCAAGGCAGACACCAGCTTTGCTGAGCAGCCTGCCCCAGCCAGGGCAGCGGGTGAGCGGGTGAAGTGTTGGCACCACAGGGCTTTGCTGGTTGGATCCTGCGCTCCTCGCTCAGCTCTGCACCGTGCCCCTCGGGGACCAGGGCTGGATCCCAGGTGCAAAGCCCATGCTTACTAGTGCTCTCCTGGAAAGATGTCTTCCCAAGGCCACCAGTTTGGGTGGGATGGAGACTGCCCAGCTATGCAGCAGCTAGCATCATTGCCCCAAAATCTGAGCTGGGCCAAAGCACTGGCAGGGGAGCTGGGGGAGGACAAGGGGTGGCATCACTGGATGGGCTGCCAGATCTGCTCTGGCAGGGAAGACATGGCACTGCAGACCCCTCTGGGCCTGACAGTGGACAAGCCCCTCCTCATGAAACTTCAGAGAGAGTCCGTCCCTGTGCAAGTGTGGGCTCATGCTTCCAGCAGGCTTTAATGCATTGCCAGGTTTTGGGTTAAGTCCCCAGAGTTCTGCACTCACCCATTCCCACTCAGTCCTCCACTGCTAGTAGAGACCAGTGTGAGCCCTGACAACACCCCTTGCTATGCAAAGTCGGTGCCTCTTGTTCCTGTTTCACTACCTTTTGCTTTTGCTGATTACAACCCTTGACACCCCCTGGCAATTCCCTTCTCCACCAGTGAAGGAGGATATGGAAGATTCATGGCACCAGCCTTCACACAGTCTTTGTGCACAGACATCTGCTCCCCTTTACTGGTTTGCTTTGGGACTTAGCTGACACCTAATTTCAGTAGCAGCACAACAATCGAGCTTGGCTTCATGGATTTGTGGCAATCTTGGCCCAAAGCTGTTTTAAACAACAACTTGCAAAATAAGTACACGTGTACAGAGCCAAATACCAAACTGAAGGAATAGGAACTAGAGATGTGCAGATCAGGAAAGCTTCTTAAAACTCCAGTTTGTAGCCGTGCTGATAAGGCAGTTTCCAAGAAGTTGCCCAGCCCTTAAATTCTAGAAACTCTGTCTTCCCAAGTCAATAACCTTTTATGGACTGAATCCTGGTGTCATCCTACAAGTAAACATGGTCCAGGCAGGACCTTCTGCAAGTGATAGAAGAGAGAGGAGAACCTATGTTGCTAAGAAGGGGTCCAAAAACTTTCTAGCATAGAAAATCAAAACACACAGTGAAAAATACATTTGGTAATTCTGTCAGTTTGGGAAAGCACAGAAAAATGGGCTTCAATTTCATTCTTTGACCAAATGTCCTCCTTGTCTGAGAGAGGATCTAGGTGGTGGTAGCTGAGCTGCTGCTCTCCCCTTCCTGCGCTGTGCAGGCAACAGCCTGCAGCACTGCAAGGCTTGGACTCCCTCTGAAGCCTCCCCTCTTCCCAGGAAGCACTCAATCTGCCCTGGAAGCAGGGCTCTGCACCTACACTGCCCTGACAGCTCCACTCCCTGCTTTTCACCAGCCTTAACTTCAGATGTGAACAGAGACTCACTGGAGAGAAAGTTTTCCATAGCATCCTGCAGCTCTGTTAGCAAAAATGTTCAGTGTGTCTCTAGTGAAAGCACCGAGATGGGGCTGATTAGGCTCAGTTGTTTGGCTCTCTCGTTTCATGGGGATTTTTAAATGCAGGTGTAGGAGTTGACATAACAGAGCATGCACCGTGTTAAGAGTTAGTCCAGCTTGTGTGTAAACACCACTAGTCCCTCTTTAAAACTCTTAAGGAGCTGTTTCATAAACACAAAATGTTTTGCTTAATTTCCAAATCATGTGCCGTTTCCTTCGCAGGTCCAGTGGTGGAGGAACAAGCCATGCAGACACTGGCTGCAGCTTCGCGTCCTGCAGAACAGTCCCAGGTCCCTGCCAGAGCTAGCATCAGAGTCAGGCAGAGGCTACCACCTGCTGGACCTTTCTCATGGATTCCTTGCTCTGAACTGCTCCACAATGCCATTTACTGATGGCATCAAACACTTTCTGGGCCACCACAGGCATGCTGTGCGCTGAGCATCAGGGCACAAACATCTCTCGCTATCTCGTCACCAATAACAGAGCTATTGAGATGCCAGTAAGCCGTGTAAATGGTGAGGATGCAAAATGAGCAGCTTTGTGGGCCCGACCTGTTTGGTGATTTATTTGGGGTCTGATGTGTGTTTCCCAGAGTCTGGGTGTGCTCTCTGGCCATAATGGCCCTGCGGAACAGAGACATCTTCCTGAGATGAGGCAAGCTGAATTTTGCTGAGTTGGGGAACCCGACATTTCCCTATCGAAACTTGCTTCTACCAAAAAAGAAATTATTCTTCTAATAGTCCTTGAGAAGGGGGAATAAAATCCATGCATATTGGATGAGCATATGCCTGAATTTTTGTAGGATCCTACATTTGCATGGGTGGCTAGAGCATGAACCCAGCTCTGCCATGCAATCGTGCATCATCATGCAGGCAACACTCCTGAGGAGCCGAGTCAGGACCACAGGGCTGCTGCTTTTGTGAAGGTGCAGGACCTGGCCTGTGTAATCTAGGCAACCCAGGGTCATCTTTGTCCCACTCAAGGACCCTGACTCCCACAACCTTGAGATTAAGGGCCTTGGTTCCAGCTCTGGATGGGTAAACTTTGGGGATCTTGCAGGGTTGAACACCCACTGCTGCCGGCATGTCCAGGGTTGCTCAGCATCCACGTTTCTGGGGCAGAGACTTTGTTTTTGCACTGACCACGCTGAATACTGTCAGGATAATTTCCGGATCTAGGCTTTTTTTGATTGATGTGCTCTTCCAAGCTGCCCTGATCCTCAGCAGGTCATGGTAGCTCACACCTACAACACGTCAGGCCTTGGCTGCCCAGTTAGCCAGTCTCCAGGAAGGTCGCTGGAAGGACTCCAGTGGCCTCAAATAGGAGTTGACTCATGCCCCATGAGATCAAAACAAAATGTCTCTGCATATGAAAAAATATTATGGAAACCGTATCATTCATGCACAAAAGCCGCACTTCAAACTTTATCATATAAAATATGTAATATTGTAAATGGAAGGGAAAAAATTGCATGAGGCCTGGTGCACATTAAAATTGTTGGCATGTGAAAATGTCCCTTCCTGTAAACACAGACATTTCCTGGGGTCTGGTACACAAGTAGGCATCCAAAACTAGAAAACTTGGACCCTTTCTGCTCTCCTTCAAAGCACTTGTTTTCAAAGCACTAGGCTCATCCCTTGTCTTGTCAAGAGTGACCCGGAGCTTGTGATGGAGTTATCCATATGAGGCGATGCGGTGGTGTGACAGGTATGCCTCAGGACCTCATAAATACAGCAGCAGCACCAGAGGGTGCTGCCTGGGGGCAGAGAGAGGTGCTGAGAGTACCCCATGGGTCAGCTCCAGCTCTTGGCTTGCTTAAGTCTTTGTGGGAGGTCTGGCTCTGTGGTAAAATCCTTCTCCACTGATGCTGGTCAGGATTTGACCATGGTGCTCAGTAATGCAGAGTCCCTACGATTCCCACAGCTGTCATCTGCAGCTTGATCGTACTCCAGCAATAGCTGATTGTCATGGTCCAAGGAGCAGGATTTAGCATATCACCTTGAGGAGAAGGGCAGGGGATGGCTCAGCATGCACAGCAAAGGCAACTTGTAGGGAAAAAAAGAATTAATGTGGGTGTTAACCAGCAATTTGTCATACAGCCTCTAAAGCCAGCTTCTGGTGCTGTGAAGCGTGCAGTGAAGAGGCACAGATGCTTCTGCAGCTCCTCAGGCTTTTCCCAAGTTCTTTGGTGCTGGGAGGAGGTGAACACCATCAAGGCTGTTCACTGCTCACTACAAGTGATTCTTTCCTCTGACCATGGGGCCACGGGGCAAACTACAGCTCAGCCTTTCCCTCCGTGCCATGCTTCCCTCCTTGGGCAGGGACATCAAGAGCTGGCTGTGGGCACTGCAGAAGCAGTCTGCCTCCTCGTAGGCTGGACCTGAAGCACTTTTCGTTTATCACTCTGCTGTGCCTCACTACCACCACCCCGCAACACCTCTGTGGCAGAGGGGTCCTGCTGCACACCCTCCAGCAGCAGGGCCTGAATGCAAACACATTCAAACTTCAAGCAATACGGAGGGACAAGTGAAATAGCCCACCTGCACTATCGCAATCAAATTACCCCTTTTTTTCCCCAAAAACACATGCAGTTCAGGACAGCAAGTCATACCTTGCAAGCCCATCACTGATCCACATGCACACAGAGCACAAGAGCTGTGAGATGGCTGATGGGTTTTTATGCTCTCCTGCCCCAGTGCCATGGGTTGGCTGTGGAACATGGCTCAGCTAACTGGGCTATACTGGTTCCCCACTGGAGTGTGTTCCCCTAACTGACGTCAGGAGACATCCAACTGGGATGACTAAGCTCTTCCTACATTCCAGAAATCCAACAAATAAATATTTCTTAAAAATAAGATAGTGGGTTTTTTTTCTGGGAAACGAGTGAACTATCAGCCTGGTTGATTTTGTGTAGGGGGCAAAGCTTCACAAGGACCCGCGGGCGCACCAGGCAGCAATGTCTTGCTTACCCGCCCTCCCAGCTCGCCTCTCCTCCTTTGATGGGTTTGGAATGAACTCTGGAGGCCTAACTGTGGAGAGTAATGATGTGTGAAAGCTCACTTTCATTTTTCACTCTTCTTTTTTGGAAGGTGGAACATTTTACAGTTGACAGGACCACGCTAAAGCCATATGAGGCAAGCAACTATTTTTAACCAGACGGAGACTATCTGAGAGTCTACCGCTGAATCATTTTAAACAAGGAAGAAATCATAGGATCCAAAAATGGTGCTGGGGCGGGTGGGGGGTGGAAAGGCTTTTATCATGCACTTGTTCCAGTAACTGTTCAACTACTTCGAGACTATGATGACAACTATCTGAAAGTGCCTGTGGGGTCACTTCAAGTAGTGGCTGCATTTCACAACATGCTTCTGCTTTGAGAAAGAGGTAGGTGCTCAAGTTTGAGCAGCTTGAGAGGCTACCTGTGCTCACTAACTCTCTCTGCACCCTGCATCATGCTCTGAACTGTGCCAGATGAGAGAATACACTTGAGCATCTCAGCACTGTTGTTCTCTGAGCCTCCATCACCCCACATTAACTGGGTGCAATATGCTCAGCACTTGCAGAACCACAGCCTGGGGTGAGAGGAGAAGGGGTGGCCTTAGCCCTGGTCTGGATGTCCTTCCACCTGACAGAGAAAAGTACCTCTGCCTATGCCAGCGCAGAGCTGGCACTTCAAACAACATGAGTTTGCCAGGTGAAGCCAGTCTTGTGGATAAATTAAGGAATTTTCTTCCCCTTTCCTTTGTCTCAGACTTGCAGCAATGCTTCTTACTGGAGGTCTGACAGCTATGGACTATGGCAGTTCCTCACATGAGGAAAGGGAGAGCTAGAAAGTACACCTGAGTTACAGCTGTCCGACAGGCCATGACCCAAAAGATTGATTATTAGAACTATTAGAACCCTATCAACCTGTTTGTGTGAATCAATGCACAGCCTGTTTATACTCACTCATAGCTCTGTTCTGAAGTTTGTAGCTCCACCGCATGTGCAGCATTTGGCCTTGGAGCAGAGATGAGTCTATGTGAAAAGACAACACTGCTTGGGCACACTGTGGTGCCAGAACAAGGGCTGGCAAGAATGTTTCTGCACTTGACCCTGCCATGGTCTGCCAGGCTTTGTGGTCTGCAATGTTCTTCCATTTTACAAGGAGAAATCAATTCTCCTTCCCTGACCTAGTCTGATAATTGGTCACTGGCCTGTCTTCTCAGTATCTTTGAAACCACAGTGGGACACATGTCCTCAGCCTCCTTTAGACCAGTCTCTGGGCTCTGATTTCCCAAAAGCTGTTGCTCCTGGGTTCCTCTGCATCACGAACAAAAGTCAAACTCTGTCCTGGGTATGCACTGCAGCATGGCTGGAACAGAGTGTGCAGAGATGACACCAAGCATCATGGAGAGGTCCTGTGACTGCTTGTCACACAACAAAACATTGTGTCTGGCTTTTGGCAAGATGAACTTGGTTCAGATGAACCAAGCCATCAATATCATCTACAAGAGGAATAAGTGCATATCAAGAATAGTTTTAGCTGCCAACTTCATGGCAGCCTCGAATAAGAAGCCAATTGGCCGTGGTTGTTATATAGTTTGCAGCTCTCTCCAGTGTCTCTGCTGCACTGTATTTGCCTTTGCGAACATCCTACATGTGAGCTAAAAGACCAAGTGGACTTTCTGGCTTCAAGGACCCACAAGCAAATTTAGCTGAAAGGGCTGGATACATCCACTTTAAAAAGCCACCAGGGTCAGAGTCTGCAGCATGAGGAACAGAGCTCAGAATAAATGATCCTCGAAGTCAATGTTTTTAAGAGCAATTGTGAAGTGAGAGGAATGCAGTGTGGCCTGTTGTGAACTCTGCTAGCCAATGCACAAAACCCAGAGCGCTGCAAAGCCCTGGCTCCATATCAGCTGTCACCACAGCTGTCACCTTGTTGGTTTGCTCTTACTGTGCAATGGAAAGAAGTGAGAAGTGGTACTTGCATCACTATCCATGATGTTAACTGCAGTGCAAGCTGCTGAGCTCACACGTGTGGTCTGTGGGGCCTTGGAAAGAGGACACTTGCTTCTCCCATGTGACTCAGCTCGCTTGTGGGATCTCCATCCCTGGAGGTGGCCAGAGCTGCCCTTCCAGACCCTCCTCTTCTCCCTTTTCCCGCTGGTTATTTCTGATCTCACCCATCCCATCATCTCTGGGTACCACTGTGGGGGAGGGATGGCTCCCTGTCCACCCCCAGCCCCGCTAGCCAGGTCACACCACAGCCTTGTATAAAGCTGACCGGGGCCTTTTGCTCGAGGAAAGAGGCGGTTCAGTTGCTGCTGCCGATCAGCATCCAGCGTGCTCACGCTTGCAGGCCACGCATGGCTTATCCTGTCCCTGCGCCGGCAGTCTTGAGTAATGGGGCCTGACACGTGTGTTTTTCCAGAACATAATCTCTTCAGATCAAATTAATTCTGTGATTTCCATCTGCTTCCTCCTCTGCATAAATGATGAAGACTTCCTGAAGCTAACGGCCAAGCTTGCTGGAAGCTGGGACATGAAAAATCCTTTGTTCTTGGTACTTTCTGTAGCCTGATGACTCTGGGTGATACTTCTCCCTTCTTGCCTGCAGAACCGTAGATCCCAAAGCTGCAGGCAAAGAGGTATTTCAGCAGGGGAAGAGGAGGACAGGGCAGAGTGTAAAGTGCCCTGGACTTATCTTTGGATTTGAACCTGCCTGGAGGCTCACACTGAAAGGTCTTTGCCCATGGCCTCCCCGATGACTTGCTGCCTGGGCAGCACTGTGAGTCCAGCCTGGGGTCCACCACAAAGAGCCTCAAATGAGCCTGGACCTGTAGCCTGCTTCCTTGGTCCAAGGGTGAGGCCAGTGGTCATCCAGGCATTTCTGAGGAGATAGTAATTGAGGGCTGGTTTTAAAACCAACAGGTGATCTCTCCTTCTCAGTTTGAGGATGTTTGTGTTTGAGCCCTAGCAAGAATCCTGTAGGTCCTCTTTGCATTAAGAGGAACTAAGATTTTGATGGGAACATCGTGTATTGTTCATGCATTGCCCCTCTCTTGCTTATCAGGGGTCGCGTTGTGTTGCTTATATTAAAGTCTAAAATACAGATGAAGCTGTGAAGCATGAATAATGAGTGCTGCTCATCAGAAGATACCCCAGAACCACATCCTGTAAATAAAAGGTATTGGGTGAATAAAATGCCTTTTGCTCCCCCGTCAAGACATTTTTCCTCTTTGCTTTTTAGCAAAATATAGGGTTGAGTCTGAGCCAGGATGTTTGTAATTTTGGGGGATCTACATTTGCATTTTCTCATGTCTGGTTCTGTAACCTGACTGCATTGCTAGTATAAGTAGAGCTGGCACCACAACGTTTTCATAGCCTGTAAAAGGCATGGAGCAGAACTCTAGAGAACACACCCTGCATCTGTCTCCCACCTACAGTGCAACTACCAGTACTTACCTTACAGGTAGGACCTCTGTCGATCAGAGACCTCAAAGCCCTTGGTGAAGTGTATTCCTTCTTTTAAAAAAAGTAAAAACACTACTCACCTCCTTATCCAGCTTTTTGTTTGAGAAAGATGCAATGTCCTGGTGCTGAGCTGCAGCTTTCTTGGATGCCCTGCCCACCAGCTGGGTCTGTTCTGGTGGGATGTTTAAGTGTGGTGGGTTTTAAACTAATTAGTTAAAAATTTACAAACCTGAGCATGCCGTCTTTGTGTTTACTTCATGGGACAGGCCGTACCTCAGGGACAGGCCTGGCTGATGCTTTCAGTAAGGTCAAGTCCCTCTTCCTAACGCTGGTTTTACTTACGTCTGCTTTTGCCTGCCAGTTGTGAGGTCTACAACCCCGTTACACAAGCAAACGTCATTGGTGTTTTCCTTCTTGATTGTTCTGCATGTAATTGAGATTCCACTAGCAGCATTTAGATTATGTCATTGCATCTTTTTAACGGTGTTTTTCTTGGCCGCTGGGTTGATTTCCTTGGGACTGCAGTTGGGGCATCTTTGCAGACAGGTCCCCTTGCAAGCTGCACACTCCGCTTCCCCTTTCGTGCACCTTGCGCTCGCCTCGGCAAATCCAAACTGCACAGGACTTCTTTTGCAATTCTTTCCTTGCTCGTTTGCAGTGGCTAACGCAATTTCTCTTCCTCTTTAATTTTCATACGTCAGTACTTATCTTGTTTAAAAATTGTCCTTTTACTACGTGAAATCTTTTAAGTTTTCTTTTTGATAGCAGTGCCTAGAAGATCCAGGCAAGGATCGGGAACAATTTGTGCTAGTTCTGCACAGGCAAAACCCAACACTCCTGATCCCCAAGTGCTTCCGCTTTAACCTTCACATGGGACAACAGAGGGATATGGAGAGGAAAACAGGAGCCTCGGGAAATGATGATGCAGCATTACCCAGCATGATAGATGTGTGTGCTTGGCACTAAGCCATTTTCAGACATTTGTCAGCAGCTGTGCAGAGGGATTTCCAATGAACTGTGAAGGATGACTATGTACTTTTGAGTGGTTTTTGTCATGTCCTGCTCCTTGGTAGAAATGCAATGTGAGTAATCATGAAGCTCAGTGAGGTCTGGCAGGGGCTGGGGTCCCTGGCTCCTGTGCAGGCAGCAAAATCCCAGAAGCATGGAGAAGAAGGAAGGGAAAATTGATGGGGCTGGGAGCCGACACACAGCCCAGCACAGTCAGCCACTTCCCAAAAGGAACCTCCAAAGTAAATAGGATTGTGCAAGCCATTTTTGTGCCACGTTTCCAAAAAGAGCCAGACTTTTCTATTCCTTTTTCATATATATCCGCTCAAAAGTGCATGTTTTGGATGCCCCGGGTTCGAACAAGGACAAGTTAAGATCATGCTGTCAGCTGTGCTCCAGATCTGGGCTTGCAGCACCCCAAGTTCATTCTGCAGAGGAGAGGCCGTGACACTCCAAAAGCAAGTGCGGTTTGCTCTTGTGCCAGGATCGTCTTTAAAAAAATATACTTCTCTTTTTTCCCCTATCTTTTAGCCTTTCCTGAGCTAGTCAGTTGCCAGCCCCTTCCTCTGCTCTGTACATTGTTTTTAAGCCTTCTCTGCGTACTGTGGACAGGCAGCTCCCCCCAGACCAAGAAGCATGGGCTGAGCTGGAGGCAGCACTGGGCAGGGCACATACAAGGGCTGCTCACACCACTTCTTCTCAAGTGTTTTTGCACACCTGACCAGCCCTTTTTTCCTGAAACCATAATTGATGTTGTCAAGCCCAAACTTGCCTTCCTCTGAAACCCATCAAGGGCACAAAACCAAAATGAACCAGGGAATTTTTTCTGTAAGCATGATGTTTTAATGAAATAAAGCCTTTGTTTAGGCCCCACCTCAGCGTGTCACAGACCAGCCCCATTCCTCAATTCGTAGGCAAACAGGTAGGAAAGTCCCAAAAGCAAAAGGCTCATCACAGGGTCTGCTCCGCCTTCCTAACAGTGCAAGCTGAGTTTTCTGGTTGGCTTCATGGCCTCAGCTAACAAAGCCAGGTCTGGACTGTCCCCAGGGAAGGCTGGCTCCTTTTTCAGTCCTGCCTTGGCTGCTCTGGCTTGACTTTGTCAAGGGTTTGCCCAAGCTGAAGACCCAGCAGGTTGGTAAGGGAACGGGAGGACCTTTAATGTCCACGTGCTCTTGCACATATGAAGTTCCTGGTGGCCAGAAGAGAGAAAATTAACAGAACCATGTCATTTTGGAAAATATATGTATTTTTCATCTTAATGTACACGTAAAGGACCAGGACCTCAGCTGACCTCCCTGGCATCCATATCAGAGGCAGACTCCTTGCTGGTCATAAGACACCCACACAGAGGATGGTGCCTGGCCGGGAGCTGCTCCTCCATGCCTCAATCCAGCACGGTGGGGACGGGACACCAGTGCAGGAGCCTGTGAGGCTGCTCTGAGTCACCCTTTGGAAGGGCCTCTCTTCCTTGCTCTCGAATCCAAGGCTGCTTTCTTGGCAGAAGCCTCCTCCAGCAGTCAGTGGTAAACGCGCTGCTTTGGTTGGTTGATTTGGTTTCTTTCCGGTGTTTGCTCTGATACACAATTAATTAAACGTAAGTGCCTCGATTTATTGCTCTCTAGAGAAACCCTGCTGGCTTGCAAGCCCTGGTCTTTGGGGACATTTCTATTGTTTCAGCTACCACCGAAGCCAAGGAAAGCTAAATCACGCTCTCCTTCAGTCTGACGGGAGGGAGCTCACCCGCCACCGTGCCTCAGCATGGCTTGTGGTTGCCTAAACATCGTCTTTAATGAGAAACACTCTGCTGTGGATTTGGCATTACAAGGTGATCACTACCAACAAGGCCTGGGCTCTGTCACCAATGCAAGCAAGGTCAAATCAGCTTGAGATAGTTGACTGGTCTTGCACTGTCAAGAAGCAGCCTTGGAAGAGTCTGAGAGGGAAACAGTTTGACGTAATTCAGGTAACAAAAAAACCATAATCTGCAAGCCTCGTGCTACAGGCTTACTGCCAAATTTGCCACAACTCTTTTCCAAGGGCTTCATCTGCCTTAGGAGTGAAAGTAACTTGCTCTGAGCCATGTTTTGTCAGGTCCTGGTCTAGAGGTACACCTACATTTTTAAGTACCAGTGTGGTAGTCGTTCCCTGCCAGCAGTCTGTCTCCATGCATTTGGTATTGGGGTTGCATGGTCCAAGAAAAATCACGAGGCCTTCAAAGCACAAAGGGCCACGGATACCCAGGTCAATGGCTGCTCACTTCACCAGCTTGGTTTACAAAGCACAGGCTTTCCTCTGCCAGTCCTCACAGACAGAAAATTCCTGCTTGGCTCCAGCTGGAGCCCAGAATGTCTGACTAAAGCCAAGCGAAGCAAGGGGCTGTGGGTGCTGGAGGCAGCTTTACCTGGAGCCATGCAGGGGTTTTGCTGCCAGCCATCCGGCCTCGCTCCAGGAACACTGTCTCCACAGCATGGAGGTCATAGGAGCTGTGCAGCTACCTCTGACAGGTAGGTCATAGTGCAGCACGGCCACAGAAAACACAGTCCTTGAGTTGCCTTGAAAAGCTGAGTCTCGACCTGCAGTCCATCAGTTGCTGCTTGAACAGCTGAGTAACTGCACAGCTTGGGAGCAGGTGGACAGCTATGGGCAGTAACCTCACCCTTGGGACACTCCTGTCTCCATTCCCACCGCAGAGGAGTCCTGTCCCCTATGCAAGCTGTCCCCACTGGTTGATTGAGCCCTAGGGCCAGATCAGACATGTGGCAAGGGAAAGGGACCAGGGAAGGGCATCGTAAGCCTGGCTCCCAGCAGCCTGTATGACTCTGACATTAAGCCCACGACAAGTTGGCAGCAGCTCATTCAGATTTCTCACTTCACCTTATAGCTGAAGATACCCTCTACATCTTTCTCTGGAAGGCTGAAGACCTTAAACATTTTCCAGAATCCATCTAATCAATATTCCTTGGAGCAACTTGCTCTAAGGGGAAGTGTTCCTGCCCACGGCAAGGGGGTTGGAACTACATGATCTTTAAGGTCCCTTCCAACCCCCACCATTCTATGATTCTATGACACTAATGGGAAGCCAGACCAGCCGAGTAGTACAAGCCACTTACAGCATTAACAGCTCTGAGCCTAAGGTCAGTGTTTTTCAGTCTCTTTGACTTGCCAAGTTTCCAAGGAATTTGCAGATCCACTGAACAGGTTTAAGCTGACCAGAGCTAGGCTTATTTTTTCAGCCCATAACTTGGCTATATGCTGCTTTTACCGGTTGTGTTAATATAAGGGATTCTCACCTTCCTCTCTCCTGTGCCAGGCACTGACTGGAGTTAAAATAATTCAGATCTAGTAATTTTCAGAGTATTTTTAACCAACTGCTTCCACAGTGCCGCCTCTCAAAAACTTCTGCCAAGCTGCAAGCGCTCGCTGCAAACCAGTTTGAAAAACAGCATTTGCACCTCGCTTCAAGCCATCTCCATCTTCAAAGGCAGCCCCAGTTCCTGAAGAATCACAGGTTAGAAGGCCCAGGACAGCATTCACCAGCAGACGCACCAGCCACGCCAACGGGAATGGCTATGGCTGCTGAGCTGGACTCACCTACCTTGTGTCAAACCCAGCAGCTTGGTTAGAGCTCAGACTTCTCCATGCTTTCATCTGCTGGTTTTCTTATTCCATTATTCTATTATTTTTAAATAGAAACTTCTTAAGAAGCCCAGAGGCATTCAGACCAGAAGGGATTCAGCCTTTTAGTCAGCAAGGTGCTTCACTTGAGGCATTAGAGCAGCCCCACTGAGATCATTGGGTAGCTGCACGTGGTAAGCAGCCCTGCAAAACCTGAAGGCTAGAGGGTTTCCTGACCATAGTGCATCCACCAGAGCAGAAGAGCAACAAACACGTCTCAAAGTGTATTTATACACTTTAGAGGAGAACAATTTGTTCAGCAGCACTCTTCTACTGCAAGTTACACTTATGCATGCAAAAATCTTGCAACATCTGGCACAGACCCACGGTGGTTTAATGCAAAATAGCTTAAGAAAAACTGCAACAACAAAACCCCAATCATATTCATTAAAGAGATCAAACCTTAAAATAGAGTAGGAAGGGAGGGAAAAATAGCAGTGATGACTTCCTCTTTCACAGTCAGCTAGACAAGTGAATTGCTAGCATGAGGTTATGTATTTATTACCCGACAGCTCCAGTAGCAGACTGGCTTGCTTCAGGACCGCTTACTTAACACTACTGTGCTGTGAGAACCTTTCCTCTGCACCTGTAGTTATTGCTCTGTCAGCCTGAAATACTTTTGCTACATGGCTACTCACAAATGCCACCAAAGCTACTATTTGTATGTAAGGAAGTTTAGCTTCAGCCTGTTGCTTCCAAACAGCAGTGCAAAGCACCTGGGAAGCACAAATAAATCTTGATTTTTGGTCACATCTGTCAGCAACAGCTGTTATCTTTATCAGTGGAAAAGGCTGGAAGAAAAATGGTGAACTGCAAAACAACTCCAGCAAAGGGTCATAGAGGTAGCAGTAACCAAAAGACTTACTGGTCCTGGGAAGCTAATGGCAGTTTGCCGTTGAACTTCACAGACAACAGGACACCCCCTTTTGTCATTTAAGGTACTCTGGGACATACTAAACTCAGTGAGTTATCCCCTTCATGGTACTCCTCCTTCCCTTTTTCTGTCTCCTACCTTTGCAACCTGGTTGTAAGGACAATCCATGCAAAGCTGATTCCCAGATTTTTACTATAAGCATCACCAAAATGAACAGCCAGCAACAGGACAGCACCACTTTTTATTTTCCCTGGCTTTGCCGTTCAGACCAATTCGCAGCCCTGGAGGTGTGGGGCACAACACAGAGCACTCTGCTGCCATCACCACCTCCACCGAGCCATCAGTGAGAGTTCTCAGCACAATCCAGCGTTAGGCAGCAGGAAATCAGCAATGGTACAAGCCACAGACCCGACCCAGACTTTCATACATTTGTATGTTTATTATTTCAAAGTACAATATATACATAAGGTATAGTGATATCTTCAAAAACTTTATACAGAAACAGGTATCTACAAAATTAAATCAATAGACATTCTGTATATATCCAGACAACGTACGTACATAGAAGATTCAACATCGTTTCAAGTCTGAACACGAAAATGGGAAGGAAATCGCCCTCCACCTTGGAAAAGCTCTAACCACCACCACAGCTCCCTGTGCAGAGCAGCCAAAGCCGGTAGATCTGACTCTTAGTGCCACCTGCTGCTGACACAAACCAGCGCAGCTCTTCCCACTGCCAGCGGGAAGGGTGAAGGACCATCCGGACAGGACCTGTTCTCTGAACCCCTTCCTACCTTCGGGTCTCTGCAGCAAGCAGGCGCTCAGCTTTACTCTCGATTCAGTGAAAGCCAGAGATCTGATTTGATTCTTTTTAGTTATGAATCCAACTATTGTAATGACAAATATTTCAAGAGGGTAACTTCAGTTTTATTAGCTGGAGATACTGCAGGTGTTGCCAGTAACAAGTGAAGATGATGAGAACTTATCTGAGGAACAAATCAATCTCCTCTGTTTTCCGGAGACTAAAATAATAAATATTGCACAATCTGTGTGTCAGAAAGCCAGGGATTTCTCTAGCACAGAACGGGATTCTTCAGTTCAGAGGGGCTGGCTTTAGACAGTGACAGTGCTGGATTTTACAGAGGGTAAAAAGCATAGGTAGCTTTTCCATAGGGCCTCTAACAACATCTGGATGTGCGATGTTTGAATTAAAAGAGCACCCTGAGTATTTAAGAACCAGATGTTTAAGCCTGAAGGACACAACTAGCTACAAGCTTGGAGCTTTCGAAAGCAGCCTGCGGCCATTACTCGTCTAACAGATGCTGAATTTCAGTGACAGATATGTAGCTAACGGATCCAGGCTGCCTTCAAAATTATTTCCTCTCTAAAGTTCAGTTTCTCTCTTAAATTCAGTTTATCTCAGGACAGTTTTCAATCTCAGGTTCATAATATAAAGTTTCCAATACAAGGCCAAGTGAAATGCGCCCGCTACACAAGCCTTGCACCCGCTCTGCACCAGCTGGTGCTGACCAGTGTGAGCCACCCCCAGCAGCACACCTTGTCACTGGACATGCCCTGGTTACCTGCACCAACACTATTACACCCCTGACAATCCACCCCCCAGGAATGGCAGGCAGGTGGCTTGCCAGAAACATTTTTATGGCTCATCCACCCCTACCTCTCAGAAATGAACCACATTGTTAAGCAAAGTTGCCGGCCCAACTCGTTACATATTCCTCACAGTTTGGGCTTACTGGATAGAGAGTCACTTGTCAATGTGTGAGCTAGAATGAAATCTCCACCTCTACTACGTATGGTTAAAATAACACCTGTAGAAAATTACTTCAGTCCGTGAAAATATCATGCACAATAAATCATGTGGTATTTTGGCTGCTTTTTGTGTCTCCATAACCAAGAAAAAAAAAGTCTGACAAGTTGTTAGCGCTACAGAGAGGAAGCAGCATTTCCAGCAGGGCAGGAGGACAGCTAACTAGGTTTCTCAAATAACTTAAAAGGAGAAACAACCATGCCAAAAAGAAATAAGAATTTTCACAATGTCATTGCACTTATTCCATCTGCACCACACCTCTCCTTCATTCACATTGTACACCTGGAGAACATACATTAAATGATTACAATATTAACATGGTATCTAAAATACTGGAGTCATTCAGCTGAATGCCTGAAAATATCCAGAGATCTGGTACATTAAAGCATGAAAACACAAACATACAAGAGCTAAGCTATGTCTTGACATGCAAATTGTTCTTAATACTTCCTTTCAGCAGAAAGTCTAGTTCAGTCAAACCACCACCTGTTTACTTCCTGTAAGCTGGTGACAAATCTGTTTCAGCAGAGCCAGGTATTTTCCTCTTCACATCACTTTAACAACAGTAAAGCAGAGGTAGTCCCATGACTGGACTGGTCCATGTTCCCTAATACTTCAGATAACTGTTGCTCTTAGGAATTAGAAAAATATATGTATAAAACCCCACCCAGATTAAAGGCTCACAGTTTCTACAATGCTTGGTCAGGTTTTAAATAATTCATTTTCACCCTTCTTTCTAAAGAAACACTTCATCCTTTGACACTGAAGGGACCTGCCATCCGAGACTCCCGAAGCTCTCTGGACCACAAACCAGGTCTTGATCCCTCAAGGACTTTCAGGACTATTTTCAAAGTACAAAGGAAGTCTCACTGGTTTGAATCAAACTACTCAAACCAAATCAGGCTCTTTTGCACGATTTGGTTCATTACAAAGCTCAAGTGACTCAGTGGCACCCAAAAATGGAGTACACGCCCCTCAGTCACCTAGATACTTTGACAAATTATCCTGCTGGGTGCTGTCGGATTCAGGTCCCTTGTTTTGTGTATGATGCAAATAGTGCCTTCAGTAAGACAGATTCCACCCCCCACCCCCAAGTATCCTTTTGAATTAAAATAGCTAAAGCATCACTATGGTAAATGTACACTGAATTTCTTTTCATGATGATAGGAAGTTCAAGTATTTAATAAAAACCCAAAGTATCTATTTACACTATGATCTGGTCAATTCATTTTGGTCAAAAGGCAATAAACACAGAAATCTATGGATTTACTGCTGGAATAGAAATTTTACAGATCCTCTAAATTACTTATCTTGGAGTTAAAATGTGAACATGATGTTGTGACTAACCAGAATCTTGTCACCTTCCTACTCTTCCTCAATCATCCTCTCAGACACCGAAGACCTAAGTAACAGTTCTCAGTTCCTGCCATTTTGACCAATAAATTCTTCACAACAGTAAAAATAAGGAATTGCACAGATTTCTGTGCCACTTTCACAGTCCAACCAATAGATTAAAATCCCATTTACACATAAATCTCACTATTACTTTCACTAGCTGGTCTACCACACAATAAGAAAATTTAGTTAGCTTCTTTAGTTAGATTCCATTGGTCTTTGAAAACAGATTTTCTCACCATGTAAAGACAGATGCAATCACAATGTCTCCATGTACATACCCAACAATGGGCAGTTAGAACTCCAACTTTTTAAATGCCATTAGTTATGTAGAAGGCCAGAAAACTTTATTAACCATCTGATACCAGACTTCTTTAGATTTGTTTGTCTAAAGATTGAGGGTTTACAGGATTTGCTGAATTGATGTCTGTTTCAAATACATCTACTCAATAACTGAGTCAGAAAGCTTCTTCATTACTTAGTTTTACTGTTGTTTCACTTCATTTGAATAAACTAATCAGTTGAATGTTAATCTAAAGCAGAAAATATGCAATATCATGGCCACCACTTAAACCCAAAATTTTGTGACAAAGCATTTTTCCGTGCGTATGTCAAAAATGCTTAATCAACCTAAATATCAGAAATAATATGCAAGAAAGGAAATAATGTCTGAAAGCCCTTATAGCTCAGTAACACTGGATATGTTCAACAGCAACTAAGACGTGATTGGTTTTATTTTTTCAAGGTCCATCATTAAGAGACTGATTAATTATACAGAAATTAAAATCTCACTGCAAGTCACTGAAAACACAGTATGCACTGCAAAACATCTGTATGTCATTTCAAATAAAAGTTTTAGATAAATGTATGTGTAAATAAAATTCGTTAACACCTCAGGCTGGTACTGAGTACACAGAACCACACTGATGCCAAACCCTGTAGATCTCTCATATGAGTAAGGACAGCAAAACACTGGATGCTTGTGCTGGCAGGCAGTCAAATTTCAGAAAAAAAATGTAAAAAACAGTGGTCTGTAGCACCTGCCTTTTCTGCATCTCATGTTGGTTATTCCATAGGAGTTTTAGTTATGTCTGCTTTATTCTCTGTTCCAGTTCATGCTTGTGTTTAATAAGCCGTTCTATTTCTGTTCCTAGAGTTTGAAGGTTTTCCTTTGAGGGGGGAGAAAAAAAAAAAGGGGGGTGGGGGGGGAAGAAAAAAAAAGAAGAGGGTAAGATATAAAAGGAAAATGAGTCAATCAGCACAAAATCCACTAATAAGTTAAAATTACTGTTTATGTCAGCAGGTTGACACTTTCAAGTATCCAGAACAAGTACAAATGATTAGAGAGAGTTGGAGAAAGGCAAGCTAATTTCAGTAAGGGATTCAAAGCTCTCAGCAAGTCTTTTTTTTTTTTCAGTTGCTAATATTCTACAGGCTGTCTAGGAAGTATAGCATTCAAGGGGAATGATAATTACAGGGAGAGATCTCCAGTTTCTGCAGAACGCTGCAGTCCGGCTGGCAGCCCACGCAGCATTTCACAGCTTGCTGTCTTTCCTATGCAGCAGACACGTTGCCCCAGTAGCCCAACAGGGCACCCAGCTGTTGGCACAGGACAGGCACACAGAGCCCATGCCTGCAGCCCCGTGTCACTGCGGACAGCACAGAGAGGCCTCTCCCCACTAAATGCACAGGCAGCTCAGAATTCATGTCAAGAAGCAGCCCACGAGTGCAGCATACTGTGTACGAGGGTCCCAAAACAGAGGTTCAGCTTGGATCACAGTAGGTAACTTTGATTAACCCAATGCTATCAGTGGGACCCTCAGAGTGAGCTGTCCTTTGAGAAGCCTGCTCCTTTTAACAGCACACATCTCTCCGAAGGCAGTATCTCAGAACCACAAGAGCAAGTGGAAGAAGTGGCACAGCTACTCACTTTCAGTGTAATATTTTTCAGTAACGTATCTTCTAGCACAGCCTGCAGCTTCCTGTTTATCTCCAAGGAGAGTTCCAGTGTGAGACCACTATCTGCAGGATGAGATGTATACAGAGATGCCATGATCCCACCCCGTCTACTCAAGTGTACTTTGTTGAAGTCAGAGGCCTCTGATGATAGTGTTCCAGCTTCTTCCCTCAAAATGTAACTCTGAATAATTCTGCGGGGGAAGAAAGAAAAAATTACAAAAAAAAAATAAATCTTAGCATTACAAGGCAGTGAAAAGTCAGGCATTTGAACTAACTTCAGATTCTTGACATAAGAGTAATTTTATTTTCAAGCAGTACTGTTTTACTGAAGAAGTAAAATTGCTCCGGCAATTTCTAGGTCAGAGGAAAAGCTGGGATACCAAAAGTGCTATAGGAGATGCTGATAAACTGAGTCACTGTAATGCGCAAGGTTTACGTATTTAGAAGCATTTTCAGGAAGTAACACTGCTACTGGAGCAAAAAAGGTACTTAAAAAATGCCTCTACTTTTATTTGCTGAAAAGACTCCAGACAGGGAATCTTAAGCTTTCTATGGACCAGACAAAAATTACAAAGTCTCTGCTTGAGGCTTCACAAGCTGTGATCATGTTCTATGAAACGGTACCAAATGGGCAGAAATGTAGAGGCTCGTTAAGCAACTCAACAAACAGGGAGCTGCACTTTCCAGAGGAAGGGATGTGCCATAATTTCTTCCCCTCCTAACTGAAGTTCCAGACATCATCCTGTAAAATGAGATTTCTGACCACCTTTGGCTCAGATACATTGTTTGTTTGATAGTCAATGCCAGACTACCATCTGGAATTATGCAGATTCTCCTTCCAAAACAAACACAATCAACACCCTTTTAAGCACAGGAAAAGGACTCTTCTGTGAGCCAGTGGCAGCAGCGTCCACCTCAAATCAGCCACCTGGGGACCATTTTGCTACCTCAAAACACTTGCACCAGTCTATTCCTCCTGAAAAATTTTAGTAATAAACAACTCTGCAATTACTGTAAATGCTGGGATAGGATAAGGAAGAAACCAACACAAGGCTAATCCTACCTGTGAGATCTACTGTTACTGCAATATTCTTATTGCTGTAAATATTTTCAGTTAGGCAATTACTTGTCTTACATAAAATCCAGAATAGTTGTCTAGCACACCAGCTCAACACTGAAAAAAATTGTATGAACAGAACTCAGAACATACTTAGTTTTCTTTCGGATTTCCTCCACCAGTTGTTTAATGTGATCCTCCATAAACTCCATCTTCTCATTTTTTCGAGCATGTGCCTTCTGTAGCCTCAGGATTCTTTCAACCAAGACAGACTTGTCCACCTCTGGGAAGCTATCCACAGCTACTGAAGACCCGGTATTCTCAGGTGACCGATCCTCGTTGCTGCTGCGCGCGTTAAGAGACCCTGCCAATACATCCAGGTTTGTAAAAGCTCTTTTTGCTTTGACACCAGATAAACGTCTGGTATAAAGGTCTCCACTAGTGCAGTGCAGGCATTCCTTATGTTTCAGCAGCTTAGGAAATTTTCTCCAGAATGTCAGTTTCCCCTATAGGTTAGGGGGGTTTTATATAAACAAGCCTTATACCATTTCAGTGATAGATGGTGAGACAGCAGTGTAGTCCCCTAACATGGGCACAGTTCCTTTAGCAGAAGTGTGAGTGCTTCAGTAACACTTCTTCCTGCATAAGCACCTTCACATTCATTAATACTACTCTGTACAAAAAATGAGCTGATTTTAAGGTACTTGTTTTGGAGTCCACTACTATTAAAAGTCTATGACAACTGTACAGACTGAAGGAAGCGAAATGTATCAACACTTCAAAGCACTGATCACTTAGAGCTTGAAGTTTTTATTTTCTTTCCATTCTCTTAAGTATTTATCTCTCTCATACAATGAGATTACAGGACACTGACAGAACTAACCCAACTTAAAACCCACGGGTACTGGGGGAAGAAAACAGGTGATGTTTTCAATGCTAAAGATAACTGCTTTACTTCTAACTGGAAGAAAGTAATGAATTTTACACAAATACAGTGCTGCCTCTAAACATACTAATTGATTTATCATTTACAGAATTGCAATTGTCAATACTGCAATTAAACATTGGATGCCACTGCTCTGTTTTGTTTTGCCTCTGGCAGCATTTAAGAGGGTCCTCTGAGCTTCCTCCAAACATAAAAGCAACAAAATAAAAGCAGGTAGGGTTTAAAAAGAAACAAAACATGTAATCGTTAAACTTTAATCTTGTAATAAGAATAAGCACCTACAACTGCATTCAGCCAAGTGCATTTTGGTGTTTAAAGGCTATTTTGTCAGCTTTAATAGGAGGCTGCCTACACGCTGCCTATGCACAAGCCACAGGAAGAGCAAGGCTATGGCAGCACACCATGGCAACCTTATTAAGATCAAAGGGTTATTTTGGCAGCCCTGCTATGTGTTATATTACCTGATGAACTGGAACGGCTCCCCATGCTGCTGACTTCTTTGTCATAATTACCATTTTCCATCTGATCCAATTTCCTCCGTGCTAAAAGTATAACAAAATTATCGTTACCAACAGCAGGTTAAAACCCAGAAATCATAGTGTTACACAACATACAAAACCTCTAAACCTCTCTCATCTGCACTAATTTAATGTGGCTTGACAACTGAAAGATAGTGGCAGCAATTCAAAAAACCCTAAAACCAAACAGCCCCCCTCTTCTCCCTGCCATGAAGCATCTGGATGCAACATCCACCACAATCCCTACAACCTCCAGCAGTTGCTAGTTGGAAGAGGTAATGTTCCCGGGTATGTAGGACAAGAAGACTTAAATTTGATTTTACTCTTGATTAGGACCATCATGTAAATGAATGACAGAATAGCAACTCTGTTCTGGGATCTCTAACTGTATCACTGCTGGGAGCCTAGTGCAGTACTTGTGCCAGAAGCACCACTCATTCAGTAGGGATCGAGAGGAAAAGCATCTGTATGTACAAAAAGAGACTTGGAACTTGTCTTGCACAATGCCAACAGGACCTCTTCTTTGAAATACATTTCAAAGATGTTTGATTATATTCAAATCTGTTTGCATTCAGAGCATAGGCATTAATGGGTATTTAAACACTTTGATGCGTTGACAAAATTAGTCATCAGTCTATTCATATCTTTAAAATCTGAAGTGTTCTGTTTAATATACTAAAAAATTTACTGTCACCAGCACTTCCTGATACAGTCAGCCACTAGGAAACTTCTAGCAACTTTTGAATATGCTCCCACACAGATCAGGATTCATGCATACGCACGGTGACATTTCAGTAGTCATATACACGATAACAAAGACCAAGCTCTTTAGAAATAAACCTTTCCTTTTATGTTAAAGCTTGTTTCAAAAGCTATATTTAAGCCTGAAAATTGACAGTAAGGCCTGTTTCCTGTAACTGTACTTTCCACAAGATCTAACTTGCTCACTCACTCTCTTTGTCTTTAGGGACAGCTTGAAGGGCTACACTCAAACAAGACTCATAGTCTCTACCAGACACTGTGGAGGAGCTTACAGAGAGGACTGACTCATTGTATCAGAAAATAATTTCAACCTAGCTGAAGTTGTTTTGTGAGATCTTTCAGGTTTGCTGCGTGCTTGCGCTTCTGGGTAGTCAGTTCATCTTTCAGTTCATCCACATGGGTCTTCAGCACTGTAAGTTCTTTCTGCTCTGAAGCCAGCTGAGCCTGTAGTGTCTCTACCTCTAGCTTCCGCTGAGCTTCCTCCTTCTGTAACTTGGTGGCCTGAAGTTATAGTTATATTTTCAGTCATGTACAAAAAAATCCAGCCTAACCATACTGTATGCTCAGGAGCCCTAACTCTGCACTTGGCACCCGAGCATCATTCACATTTTACATTTATTATTTAGGCTAAACACTACCAGTGAAATGAATATGCAGCACAGGGCAATGCTGCCTTGTAAGACTCCTGAACTATCACCACAACATCTACATGATGCAGTACAGAGCCCTGAAGAGCTGTACAGGGCAGTCATTTTACCTTCCATGACACATTAAGTTTATTAAAAATTACATTTATCTCATAGTACAAACCAAACCTAAGAAAACAGTTTACAGTAATACATTTCACAGACAAATTACAACCTTTTGATTGTTTCAAGAACAACTCTGTGCTTCCAGAAAGAGTAATATGGTTAACACCCTCTCACTGCAGCACAGTGTGCCTCAGGATTTCTTTTCCTTTAGATACATGAGGTGTTCCTATCCCACTCCTATTATTCTAATACTATCAAATTGACAAACTTGAACAAGAAACTGGGGTCAGGTAAGTAGAGACACAAGGCAGAATTCATGTGCCACATCTTTATCAGTATGAGACATCTTACTAGTGCAAAAATCAAGCTGCACGCTGTACTCACCAGATCATCTTTAGCCTGTTGAACACATTCCAGCTGATTCTGCAGCTCTCTTTCGCTGTAAGAAAGCTTATCCAACTGGCTCTGTAAGGAATTGTTTTCAGACTGAAGCTGTGCATTCTTACTGGTTAATTTTTCAGTGAATATCAATAGCTCAGATTCTCTTTTCCGACTACCTTCAATGTCCTTCTGGAGATCAGCAACCAGAGAATTGAAACCATCAACTTCTTCTTTTAAAGCACTGATTTCTTGTTCATCTCTGTCAAAACAATTATATCTTGTTAGGGATAAACTGAGCTTAAAGATATGAAACTTTATTGAAATAAAAGCATTCAGGTCACAACAAATAAGGCAGAGGAACAATTAATGACCCTGGTGCATCCGTTAGTCACTGGATGATTTGAAATGCCAAGGAAGCTTGCAGATTCCATTTTGTGTCATGCAGTGCTGAAGTGACAGGTATCTGTATTCCACAGAAGGACATACAGTCATCAGCTTCCTGAAGGAAGACAATCTCCCTGTATAAACAAAGCCCTTGAAAACAGATCATGTAGACAAGAGGAAGGTCTCCAAACCCAACAAAAGCGGTCATTCTGCAAGAGGACTCCTTTAAGAGTTGGGGAAATATTCCAGTTCTGAGCTTCTCCGAGACATCAGTCCAGTAACTTCTGAAACATTCTTATCCAAGCAGTGCAGCTCCAATCCAAAGGACCTGTCTTACTCCACTATACCTTCCCCCAATCCTCTAGAAAACAAGTTCTTATTTCTCCTGAAGCACTCCCATTAGGAGACTTTTGATCTATCGCATGCAATCCATTTCAGTGAGAAAGGTCATACCATCAGTTATGATCAACATTACAAAGTGATTGAAATTAATTCCACAATTAAATAGCTGTTAAAAAAAGTTACAGACTAAAAATGTCCTCCTCCTCATTTGCTCTTACAGCATTATTTCATTACTACATAAATGATAGGATTTTCTACACCTTTCTAAAACCTTACATTACAATACTAGCAGAATAACTCTCACCTCTCTCTCACAGGGACTGTGTATATTCAAATTTAAAAATGAAAGTTATACAAAGCAAGGGCACACACCTCATTTAATTCTCTGTCAGACAATGTAATTACAAGGAGGCTCAATTCACTTTAAATCAACAACCCCATATCAACATTTTTCTCCAAGAAGAGGTGCAGTTCAGGCAATCCATGTTATTAATAAATCTGAAAATGATATATAATTTTGCAAAACTAAATAACTGAATTCTACTAGATGTCCATTGCTACTAAAATGAGGAACTCATGTGGTTAGTTAAGTTAGCTAGCATTGCACTATCAAACACTAACAACAAATGTATTGCACCCTGCCCTTACAGTCCTTCTTAGGCTAATTCCACCTTACAGAAGACTTAAGACTGAACAACTAAAGCACTGACTTTTTTTCAGCCCTTTATGTTGAAAAAAACCCTCACCTATAGCACCCACTCAAAAACCTATACCAGAAGGCTATGCTTATATTTTACATTTCCAAAAAGCTGTTTCATTATGAAAGGAGAAATCTCTAGTTAACAGTCAGGGTTGAACCAGACAAAATTAAAGGTTCAGACCACCCTAAAAGGGATCTCTAGCTTATCCTTAAAGTTCTCCAATGAAGGAGATAAAGCCACAAGTTCCTCCCACCATTCAATCCAAAACCATCTTTCCTGCAAACCTCTTTATTTTCATTTTTCCTCCAGCGAACAGGGATAGCTGAACATTCCCTTTATAACTGCCTTTTATAAATCCAAGGACATCTCTCTTCCATCTTCATTTTTCTAGGCTAAAGAAACCCATCTTCTCTATTCTTTTCTCATCAAGAAACAGGCAGGATTTTGTGTGAACTAAGATAAAATTCCTTCCATTTGCTTCCAAGAAAGATCTAAGGCAGCAAGTTTATTTATTCTGGACAACAACAGAAAAAACCGAAATCAAGATTTCAGGATTTCTCTTTCATAGATGATAACAGGAATTTACTGGTCCAAGTTTTAAATTCTGGTTGAGAGTCCACAACTATCAAATATTCTAAGGAATACTGAAAATACGTTAAACTCATTCCAAAAAAAGAAATAGAAGGCAGTATGAAATTTTAGGTAGGGATAATAAGTATTTTACAGGAAGGATACTTAAAACCAAAAAAAGTTATCCAAATTGAATAGCAATGAGACAGATATTTAAGTATGCCTCAATTACTGATAAGAGAAGAGAACTGGAAAAAAAACCATTCGTAGTTTCTACAGTGTGATCACAGCCATTTTAATTCATTTGGGAAGATCTGAACTGAAAAATAACTGTTATTGATCCAAATGTGAACTTCAGTTGGCTCTACCATATTGCAGTTTCCCTCAAAAGGCTGAGGACGTGGTGCCAATACAGCTGACCAGCACACAGCAAATGGAAAATGCTGCATTCTCTAAACCCTGAGGAAGGCATATAATCACTGAAATATCTGTCAATGATATATAAGACCTGTTCAAAAGCACAGGAGAGACACACAGGTGGGTTCTGCTTATAGGATATTGGCCTCCATTTATGCAACATCATCAGCATCAGTGAAACAGAGAGCATTTGTCTATTCTAGTCCATATGTACCATACAGAAATGTGACTATGCTCAGATACTCCTGAAGTGTCCACAAACCCAACTCTTCTCTGAGATTATTTCCCTCATATTCTTAAGTGAGCAAACTTTGACACAGCAGAGTGAATTCCAGTCAATTAGAAATAGAAGTGCTCCCTACTATCTGAATACAGCATCTGTCAAAGACATAAAATTCTTTTTGTTAAATACTTTCATTTATTCACCACAATTCTGAAGCAATCTATCTTTCCAGTTTAGTTTCCACCCCCTCAATCTTTCAATAAAACAAACACTAGGCAGACACCTAGAAGACATAACATCCTATAGAGTATGCCAGAAAGTAAGCACTTCTTACTCTAATAATGAAAGATCTTGAACTAGATTTATCAGTCTCACTTCCTTAATTTTCTAAGAGGCCACAAAGGTTATCTCTAGTACTAGCAATATGATTTATGTTAGAAAAACCCTTAGATTAGGACAATGATTCTTCAAATTACTATACGTTTTAAAGTGCCAGTAATTCCAATTAAGAAAAACTTTCCACATCCCAGATAATCTTTTAAATCATTCCTCAAAGTGCACAGCTGTACCTCTGATGTTGATCTTGCAGACGATCTACAGTTTTGACTTTGTCCAGCAGATTCTGAATTTCAGTTTTCTGTCTATTAATGATTTCTTTGTACTTTGATAACTCATCTTCTGTTCTTAAACGCTCATCCTCTAGACACTTTACCTAAACAGAAAAAGAATCACAAACTGTTTATTCTCCCAAACTTCAGAGCTGAATTATTCTGACCAAATGTCTAGACAGCTGTGCTATTTTTTGATGATTCTAAGTAGCTTTGATCTGAAATACTTGGAATATTGTTCTAATACAGTCAGAAAAATAAACAGACAAAAAAAAAGTCAAAGAAATTCAAATTAAACAAGTGTGATTAATATTAGTTTTGTCCAAAGACTCAAACTAATGGATTAGGATCAAAAGACATCATCTTTCCCCAGTTATCAAGCAAATCCCTTGTTAATGTCTTCCTCCCTTTTCCCAAGGTCCTGTTGAGCTAAATCCCCGCTCTGGATGGAGGGACTGACAAGCTAATCTGTAGACTGTTCAGAAGTTATGGACAGCATATAACTCTTACCATAGATCCCATGTATAAATTCTATACAACTAGCTTCACAAGTAGGAAAAGTTAAGTATTTTTCATTTTTCAAAGTTACTAAATTTACAAGTCGTTTACTAAATTATTTCTCATAACTTTTCCATCAAATGAGGTGTATCCTATGAAATAAAGTCCCTAAAAAAAGCTACCCAGAGTCTACAGTTACATGTGCCTTCTAGTCTCACGCCAGCCAGTCTCTAAACACACTGTGTATTCCAGAAGAAGTAAAAATACAATTGACAGACTGAATATAGTCTTGTTCCAAAAGCCAATGCTGTGCCTTCAGCCCCACTGAATCCAACACAGGACATGTTACCTTAGTTCTCAGTGTTCGAAGCTCATCCATGCCCTCTTTAAATGTTCTCTTCAGGTCTTCCAGTTCTTTTATTTTGGCATGATGCACCTTTTTAAAGAGTGAAAAGCTGCTTGAGAAATTTAAATGGACAGTGGCATCTCCAGGGATGTAAAAAAAAAAAATTTAAAAAAAAAAATTATCTAGGCCAATGCAGACCACAACAACAGCCAAGAGGGCTCAAGGCAGGCCAAGTACCCTAAAGGTTTGTTTTACCCATTCAAAAAGCAAAGCCAAGCCTAAAAGCTGCTTTATTCTGTGAAAAACTGAGAATAAACCTGAGATTACACACTCTGGTGTAGGTGTGCAAATCTAAACTACAACAGCCCGTGGGGAAAGTTCTAGGCAAGCTGACACTTGGTTAACTCTGAAGACAGCATATGCACATATGAGCTGTGAGCAAGCACTAAATCATTAGAGAATTTACCTTCGGGGACAGCAAATCTCTACACAAAACACAGGCTGTTTTCTGTCTCTCCTTGACACACAGCTTGGCAAAATCTGTGTCAGAGAAAGGCCTGCCTATCATCTGAATGTGTGCTCTAAACTACAACAACATTCATGTTTATAAATGAAAAAAAAGCAGTTATTTCATCTTCTTTATATCATAATTTTCCCACAAATTTGTTTTTAAGAAGTGAATTCAAGGTAATAGCTGAAAATATCCTCCAGAAAGCAGGGCTGGAGGCAGACATCTCAGAATAAGCATTAGGTCAAAGAGAAAAATGTTTGGCAAAAACTGTAAGCAGCTTAAAATAAGATTCTCAAAATTAAAAACTAATGGTGTTCTTAACTACTAAGTTGTCAACTGTGTTGCCTCCACATGCCGCCTACTTACCTCCAGATGATCAGACTTCTCCTGAATTTGTTTCTCCAGTTCTCCTTTAGTTACTCGGAGTTTTGCATCCAATTCATTTGATTTAATTTCTTCTGACTCCTAAAAGGATTGAAGAAATGAGTTTCAGAGTTTTACGTTCCCCCTTCTAGTTTTAGGAGCACACAGACAGCTTTTCACATCACCGAGTCCTTTCTGTACGTAGGCATCTAATAATTCTGAACGTGCCAAGAAAGACCCCCCCCACTGCATGCCAATCAAGACAAAAATTCTCCTTTTTATTTAACTTTTCAAGTAAAGAAACCCCTGACTACTCATCTCAACTTTGTAACGTGGACAGGGTAATTCTTCCCTGCTGCACCTTAAGATAGAAAGGGAGGAAAAGGAAGACTCAGACACTAAACACAATTTCACCCTCCTGAGAAAATGTGCCTACTTGATAGGTTTTTATCATTTCTTGACAGTTTTTCCTTATCTGGTCTGCTTCTTCTTTTGCTTCAGTTAATTTTGTCATTGCATCTTTGAGGCGTTCTTTGGTTTCCTACAGAAAACAGCAATAATTCATGGGTTAAACCAATTTATCTAACTTAATCTGGGAAAAGTGTTTCACATAATAAAAGTTTCCTATTTCAAACTGGAATGAATAAACAACAACAACAAAAGATGTTCAGCATTATTTTTACTCTTGCTTCCGTTCAACTATTTATGCAATTTCGTTTGTTCCAACACTGAAAGCACAACAAAAGGATCTCTTGATTATATGCCAAGCACATTATCAGATGATAGATTTAACTCTATCACGTAAAAGCTAAACTAAGACAACAGGTAATTCACGCACACACACACACACACACACACACAAAGTTAACCACCAGATCAAACAGAATCCCCTCATACATCCTCCCCTCACATTCTTGCAACATTTCCATGTATCAGTATCCTTAAGAGCAGTATTCTGACAGGTATTCAAATTAAGCAAAAAACACTTCAGAAACTTTTTTTTTTTTATACTATATAAAAAGTACAGTAGAGCAACTACATTCCTCTGACTATATTTTCATGTCATGGTCTCAGTACTGCTTCACTGACCTTGTGTGAATCCATTTCTGTTTTCAATTTGTTCTGAGCCCATTTTACTTTGATAACATGCGAATTGATTTCTTCTTTCAATCTTTCTATTTCTTTGTTGAGTCGAGTGGCTTCACCATCCTAATGAGATTTCACAGATTTTACAGCATGGATTTAAATCATTAAGTGTTTAAACCATTAAGTGTGGATTTAAATCATTAAGTGTTTCTACGACAAGCATCAAGTATCAAATGCAGGGTTGCTTCCCCCCCCGCCCCCCCCTCAATGTGTGGAGTTTGCAAAAGCATGCACATACTTGAGATAGTACTTGGTAATGCTTTAGCCCATAATATAGGGAAAAAAACCATTAAGTGTTCTGGTTTGAATAGCAAAGCAAGGCTGCATTACTGTTGGTATACGTTAATGTTACATATCTGTCAGAAGGCAAAGCACAGACTAGAGTTCTGACCTAAAGGAAGTATCTCCTGGGTAAGCACAGCTCTCTCTGCTTTTTTTTTTTTTTTTGGCAAAAGGATGAGGAAATACAGGTTCAAAGTGGTAAGATCGTATATTACAGAAGGCTACAGACAAAAATTGTGACACCAATGGAATGCTATTATTAATTATACAGGTGCAGATTAGTGTGAGCACCAACAGCAAAATGTATGCCAGCCTAATCACCAACCTGTGCTATGTTAACACCTAGGATGGTAACAGAAGCACATTTCTGGCATAACCTTCTATACCAGTATCCACAAACCACTGCATTAAGCCAAATTTTCAAACTGTTCCTGAAGTCACAGGCTCATCTTAACAAAAAACATTTAAAGCAGCACCATACGAGGGCAGTACAGTTCCTGGGAGGCTCTACTACAATCCTCAGGAGTTATGAGGACAGAGAGTGTGTCAAGTTTTGTTTAGGAAACCTGAAGTCGTGCTCCCACTTCCTGTTCATGTGAGAGAGGACACTGAGGGGTTTTTTTTCCTGTTTCAGAAGCATAATTTTTAGGATTTTAATTAACATGTATTTTTCAGATCCTTCTACGCATAGCAAAATTGCTCATAAGAGGCTTCTGGATCTTTCACATGAAACAGAATTGTCAAGCACAGCTATGAAGCACAATACAAGAAGGCCTGGATCATTTAAGTGGCTGGTGAGAATCTCTCACTGGCTTCCAAAAAAGAATGGCAAGTTTTTGGAATTGGGCCTGAAAAATCCTATTGCTTTATTAGCATTTTTTAGTAGTAACAAAGAGAAAATAACGAGTGAAAACACAGAAGAAATAGCAAAAAAGACTGCAATAACTTAATGCCATTACAGCCTTTAAAAAGGAAAATCCAATCAAGTTAGAAATTCCCTCAAAATACAGGCATCTGCAACTAGCAGGCTTCAATTTTGTCCAAAAAACCCAAACCCCAAACAACCACCCTGATATTTCACAAACTAATATTCAGGGAAATAGTAAAAGGAACTTCACAAAGATGACAATGAGAACTCAGTAACTTCTACCCCTTCCCCTGGAGGAAAGGGGTGTTCACAGTTATACAGCAAACCCAAAAGAAAACACATTTGTTTCATTAAGTACAACAGCAAGCAAGCGATAAGGTTGTTCTGATAGTACTTTTAACCATTCACCCAGGTCATCCAGCAATACTGAGAGTACCTTGGCTTCGTAGAGCTGATGCAGTCTTCCTTTTTCCTGAGAAAGTTGTTTGATTTTATTAGTATGCTTTTCTATTTCTTTGTTTGCATCTCTCACTCTTCTCTCAAGTATCTCCTTTTCCTTTCGGAGGTCAAGTGACTCCTTCTCCCCTCGGACGTATTTCATCACCATTGTTTCCTTTTCATGGCGTGCTTCTTCACATTTTTTGTTGGCCTTGAAAAATATTAAAATAGAAGGAATCAATCTTGTCTTTCATATTGTATCTTTAGAAGACATTACTGGATATTTTCAGTATTGCTGTACAGTAGCATAACAAAGTAGGACTTAAAAGCTTCAGTTTTGCAAAGACTAACATTAGATCCCACTTACGTACTGGAATTACTCATACTTCTACCAGTAAATATATACCTAACTAGCTGCAGCTTCACAGATAAACATCTCAAATGAGTTATCAATATATTAGTAACTTGGAATATAATTTGTTGTTTCAGAAGGAAAGAAGTGTATATGGAAGTTTCAATAAGAAAATAGTTTTGCAAATACCCAGTACCAGTCCTCTGTATTCCCTCATCCACACACCACTGCACAATCATTACCCATGGCTTATTTTTATAGATTCACTCCACCCCAGCACTACCAAATTCTGCTTCAAAGGAAAAAATAAAGAATTAGACACTGAACTTGTCATATAAGAGAGAAAACACTTGGCATAATATGGTATGGGGGGGGAGGGGGGCGCGGGAATTAATAAAAAAATTCAACCAACTCAGTTCTCAGCAACATATGAAACAAAATAAGAGCTTTATGTAGGAGCTGAGAAAAATACTCATTTTGTGACAGCTTATCTGAAAAAAGTCACTGCCAGCTTTTACCTCCTTTTGAACCAAGATCAGCTTATAGGCAACAAAAAGACTATCCTGAGGGCTGAATTCCATACATATAAGCATACACATTAAAAAGAGTTATCAGGCACTGTATAATATTAACAACTACGTAGAAATTCACTGATGACTGTTAAAAAAATGCACGTGTAACTGCATGCTTATAGTTTCAATTTGGGAAAATGCTGCCTACCTAGTGATCTAAAAACTGAGGCCACATGTTTCCTACAAGAATAAAGTTTTTTTTGTAAGATGTTCAAGAATTAAAAGGTTTCCATATTACCTGTTCCATTCGAAAAGCCATCTCTTTATGCAATTGCTGAATAGCATTTTTGGCTGCTGCATCTTGAGTTAAAAGTTTGTCTTTACTAGCTTTCACTTCTTTATTAAGCTCTTCCATTCTTGCTTCCAGCTAAAAGACAACATTATGATCTAATTACAGGGAAAATAAGACTTCGATCATGTTTTGTACAGGCAGGAACATTTCACACAAAATTAGATGCCTTCAACAGCTATTTGGCTGTATTTCACATTTGTCAAACTGTAACTACCATATCAACATCTAGCTTTGCATTACAGTACAAGCATGAAAGATCCATGTCAATTCTCCTCTTCAGTGAGACTGAAGATGCATCAAATCAAGTAAAACACAAGGCATAGTAATTTACTACACAAAAAAATTCCATTGACAGCAAGTGCTGAGATGACAGAGCAGAACTTCCATCCTTTTGTTGCTATCCCTGCACCATATCCTCCACCATGTCAGCAAAGCAGTCATGCATCCATACTGAACTGGACTGGGAATTAATTCATTGAAAAAAGAACTCTGCAAATAAAGAGGCACTTAGTCATCGTGATGACACTTTTTTTAGCTGCCTAGTGAACCAAGTCAGAGACCTGATCCAGCTGTAGAACGATTACCAATGTTCAGCTGGAACACTTCCCAGACCATGTTCACTGCACAGTCAAGCAAGTCCAGCACAAGAAGCGGCAGCACTAGCGCAAGAGCAAGTGGTGGCCACAGAAGCTGTAAAGCTGCACAAAGCCTGTTCAAATTGTGCCTTAGTGACTATCCTCTTCTTCCCAGGGAAAGCAAATTCATCACTGTTAAGAGTTTTTTTTGGTTTGGTTTTGGGGTCGGTGGCGGGTATAAAAAAGCAGAAGATCTCAGGGTCAGTAACTTGCATTTTTGTCCAACTCCAAACTGCTACACAGAAGGCAAGACCGACTGAAGATGCTTCTGTTACTACACAATTAATAACATTGCCTCCAGCAGGAACCCAAGGTACACAAAACCCACTGACCAGGTCAACCCACAAAATGACAGCTCTCTTGACTTGAAGAGAGACTCCCAGATACAGAACACTTAAGTCATGTGGATCTAGAAAGTCAATTTATTGAAGGACACCAAGTGCTTTTAGCCAAAGAATATTTCTGGGAATGGAAGAGCAGATTTATCCTCTTAAAAAGCCGAGGATAATAAGCCCAGGCATTCCTTCCTTCCTTCCTTCCTTCCTTCTCTATGCTACCAAGGATGTCTTGTTAAACAGTGGCAAGGGTGGCACTGCACATAGGTGAGATACTAACCAGCACTTCTGTTTCGTTATCTGTACCTGTTTAATAATGTTGAGGTGCTGCTTTTCTGTTTCTGTTCGTTTTTTCAATTCATCTTTCAAGTTGTCCTTTTCAGAGCATATTTCCAAAATCAGCTCCTGATGTTTTTTGTTTTCTTTAATCAATCTGTAAAGAAACAAAAAATGAATGATAAAAAGGTACATCAGTACTGGGGTTTTTTTTGTTTTTAATTTTGAGATGCACGGGTTTTGCTCTTTGATCTGCCAATTTCATTGGCAGTTACAGCCAGAAACACTAAAGCCTTCCAAAAACAAAACAGAATTATGTTGTGCATGTGAAACTTAACTTCAAACCAGCAAGCATCTTCCTTGTGAGGAAATAGCTTGTTTCCTGCACTTTGGAGTTGTTATGGTCCACGATCACAGGAGACATTTGGTACCCCTATGCAACTACAAGACTATATGCTAATAATTTTAAGGTACTTATAAAACAGTAACTTCCAGTCAGCAATGTCTGAAGACACAGATATTTTCTTCATTTCAAGGATCGCTCTGAGTAGCCGTTAAAGTGGTAAGAGCCTGCTAAGAAATGGAACCCTGATTTAAGTCCTAAGTAGGTAACTACAACAGTGTCCATGCTCATACTCCTTATAATGGTCTATTTTTTTAACAATAGTTTGCTCCCTTGCAGCTCAGCTGTTTGAAGCCTGCGTTGAAGCTGACACATACTTAGTTTGACCTTCAAGTACTGCAGTAGAAGACAGTTACACAAAACTCAGAAGTTGCCTTGTCCAAATTGCTGAATAAAGCATCTAAAATGTATTCAAATGTTTGAAGATCATACAGTTAGATGGTGGATATTTTAGGCAACTATTTGCATTAATTTGTGGGAGGCATGCATTTACCTGAACAAGATATTTAAACACCTCTTACACATACACTTTCATATTCAGCTCTTCCCATTAGGGAATTAAAAATTACTAATTTCTAAACAAACTAGTCTCCTAAACTGCAAGGAATTCAAAACCATCAGTGAAAGAGAGCTCGGCACTTCTGATTTGTTTTTTAATCTATTAATGAATATTCCAGGATTACAAATTCTTAATTCATAAAATTGCTATTCACCTGTATATCTTAGACCTGGTCATAGGAGACAACTGGGCTATATCCAGAGCAGTGTTACAGGCAACTTTGCTGATCATAAACTAAGGAACAAAATCAACCCAACCCAGAATGCCCTTTGGACTAAACAAAATGTTCCACAGCACTTTTAGTCTCTTGAGGTGAGTCAAGAGGTGAGTCTCAAGACTCAAAGGGGTGCAGCAAGGACAGCAGCTGGCAAAAAAAGAGACCAAAAGCATGTTTATATAAAAAAATTTCTGTATGTGTACATAATATATCACATCTTTATATAAACATTTGTCTCCCAGAAAGTAACTGGTCCATAGTTGAAAACACTAACCTGCCTTTCAGTTTACCATAAACAAAACCCAAATAACTTGTTAACTTACGATCTCCTGGAATTACAGCCATTTACACACCCACCACTTCAGATGCCCACTCCTCTGCAGTTACAGAATGTCTAACTATGCACTCCCCAAGCTTTTCTGTCATCAGCTGACTTTCCTCACATTTAAGATTTCTGTCAGAGGTAAACTGGTGAGGTGTAGGAGAATAATTTCCCTGCAGGGCACCTCTAATTGGTTTCCCTTCCTTTGCTGTCCGCCATACCATGGGATCGGAGTGCCTTATGTGAAGAGTGCAACACTCATTTCCAACTCTGCAAGCAGGAATAAATTTGAAGTTAGAGGCTACATTCTGTTAGCAAAAAACATTTCTAAAGGGGTAACAGAATATGAAACACCAAGTGGGGAATCAAGAAATCAGGCAAAGAACTGACTTTTGATGAATATAAATATTCCTCATGTAGTATACTGCCTGGCAGAACTATTAAGACCAGCTTATTATAGCAAAGTTTATAAGCCATGCATTTCAAAAGCCCTCCTGTAAACTGTAGTAAGATGGTAGTTTATCTATAGATGGCATTTCCAACTCAAAGAATAGCTTTCAAGTGATGAGCAGCTTTGCTGGATTATGACTGGAGCCTGAATACTACTTGAAAAAGAAACAAGCAATTTCAAGCTCATAAATAAAATGCGTATTTGAGGGAGTTCATAATTACAAAGATTCATTTCTCCAAAGACAAACAGTGCAGAATTCATTCAGTCAATATTTTTAGATCACCATTACTTTTAGAGTATTTAAGTAATTCTAGACATTGGCAGACTATTCAACTGAACAGTTGGCTATTCAGTTCCTGCCAAATTCCACAAGAATTCAGAGATCTAAGCGCACATTTTTATTTACAAGTACATACCACAGGTAAAAATAATTCCTCACTTCAAGAACGTAATTTTAAAAAGCTAATTAACTGTCTTCATAACAACTCACAAGAGACTACTTGTTTCATACCAAAATGTTGCACACCTCCAATTGTGATGAGCATACTCAAATACTCACTTCTTTATCATTTGTTCTTGCTCCAGGTATTTATCTTGCACACACTTCTCAAACACAGCCAAGGCCTGTTCACCCTTCCGCACGCCATTTGGGAATTTTCGTTCCTTTGAGAAATCTGTAGATAAGAGTTCAGACTCTATTTCCTTTAGCAAATCCTCCTGTGAGGAAGTCTGATGCATTGTGGAAATAAGCTTCTTCGTGCAGTCTGTGTCGTAAAGGCTTTCCGAATAGATTTTATTGCTTGATTGTTTCACAAAGTCAGACTCCTCCCTTAGCTCCTGCAATATTTCCATTAACGACTGTTCTGCCTGATTAGGTTTTGGATCTTGTCGTTCAAATTCTTCAGTAGATAAATGTTCTGGGTTTGTGGAGCCTTCTGCCTTTCTTTCAGAGCAGGTACTGGCACAGTGGTCTGCCCCTCCACACGGCTGCTCCCCTCTTTCTGCCAGGGCCCCATTACTGCTTATGCCAATAGATGCTGAATCCTCATCTGAGGGCAACAACCTTGATTCCTTTTCCAAGACACCAGTATCATCTCCAGTATGACTGATGCTTGAGCAGTCCTTCATTCCAGATGTTTTATCAGTCTTCTCATTATCTGGAGACCTGGAAGAGGCATCATCTAACAGACTGACCGGCTCCAGCGTGCTCTGCATTTCTGGTAAATATTCCTCCATCATCTTCCTTTGGAAATCTAGAAGCAGAATTCATGTTACACAATGTATTAGTTTTCATTTTAATTTTAAATATAATGGGGAGGGGGAGACTACTGGAACATAAAGTTTAAAGGGTGAAAATATTTAGATACATAATTCAGAGTTTGTTGTTGTTCCAGCCTGACTTTTAAGTAAATGCTCCAATACAAGTTTTTCTAAGTGGTGAGAAATCAAGGATAACAAACAGGAAATAGTGGGACAGTAAATACCAAGACAATTTAAAAAAAAAAACCAACCCAAAGTGTTTTAGAATTAATAATTCCATCATTTAAATCCACAAAAATTCTAAGTAATCACCACTTGAAAAACACTTCAGACATAAAATAACAACAATGGAAAAAAAAATCCAAGAATCTAGAGCCTTACAGCATTCATTTTCCTGTACATGACTTGAAAGCAATAATGTCTTGACTTACTCATTTTTACTACAAAGGGTGACTCCCTCATCCAGCCAGAATATTCAACTTCCTTACTGTCAGGTCCTCACTCACCACCCATACAGCAAAATATATCTGTACTCAGCAAGCTAAAGGAAGGAGCTGGGGGAGGATGGGGGTGAGATTTTCTTTTCCCATCTGCTTTCAAGCAGCCAAAGTCCCTTTCTGGAAGAGCACAGATGGTCTGTGGCAGATTTGCACTCTCAAAAAGTAGCTTGAGGAGCAAACATTTGAGGAGTTGAAACCCTATGCAGAAAGTGTTCTATCAGAAGAACACCATATTGAGATCCAAATAGCCAGAACACTTATAGAAGAGCATGGATATAATACTGTGGCTTCTTTTAGAGCAATCCCAGATGGTCAGGTGTCTGGAAGGATTGCTGGCATTTTTTAGCAAGCACAAGAAGCCCTTGTATCATTTGCACTAGCAGAAATTCATTACAGCAGTTGTGAGTTTTAGATGCAACTCTATTCCCCAATACTAAATAAACGAGACTATTTAAAAACAAGGCATTTTTTTCATGTACAAATTCAACTCTGCTATTGCAGCAATTACCGCTTTCAGTCATTCAGACACAAGCCCCAGGTCCTGCGCTTTGACTCGCTCTGAAAGGAAACAAACCCTTTGTGCTGCTTGGCTCCACTCCTCCAGAGTCCGTCCTTATTAATCAACACCAAGTACCGAGGCACTGTTAAAATAGAGGGATATGCGAATCCCATTAGGTATGTGACTAATTGCTGCCACTATCGCCTTTCACTACTAGGTATAAAAATCAGATAAGGGAAAAAAAAAAAGCAGCAGCCTCAGCCCGGCTGTTTCTACCAGGAAATATCACTAAATAAAAACCCTGCCACTTACCTGAAACCACCAGCCAGGCTACAGCTGCCAGCTACCCAACACGAGGAGAGCTTCTGGAAAAATGGGCACAGGGCTGAGAGCATGCAAGGGAATGTGCCACAGCTGGGGGACAGTCACAAACTAAATGACAACTGGACATCTTTAAGTAACGAGCAAACCTCTTTTCCTTTTTGGCTTCGAAGTAAAAAGAAACCTCAAAGCTACAGCCCCTAAACCAGTACAAATCAGTATGAACCAGAAAGCAAATGGTAAGGAAAGGTGCAAAGGAGAACAGAGCTGGTGAATGAGAGTTTATATACAACGTGGGAACTTTACAAGGACTCCCCATTTTACAAAGAGATCTTCTCTGATACTAATAAAATCTCTTTGCTCCAAAGGATTTATTCTTACGTCAACACTGGAGCAAACAAATCCATTCCCTCAGTTTGTACAGCCAAAACAATTGCTCTATTGCTGTCTATGTACTTTCTGATAACTTCTGCTAGTTATGAAAGTTCTCAATGTACTACTGTTACTCAAAAATAAAACTAACAAAAGAAACAACCCCCAATGACCATCTCAATCTGCAAGCAAAGAGCATTCAGTTTGATAGCAGCAGAACACACAGGCTCCTATGTAACTAAAAAGCTGGTAGAAAATCCAGTGTTTTGAGACTGGTGCATATAATGCAGTCAGTAACAGGAAGATAATCTGCAAACGATGCAGTTAGGAGGGAAGAAATATTCACCTTATAATATCTGTTTCCTCTTGTCACAAGTATAATAATATATAAAGTATACTAATATATAATAACCCACATACTCAGCTGTAGAAAGAGACTGCTTTAGTATAAAGCTGAGGCACCAGTTTTTTCTGTAGCAGTTACTCTAGTCTAAGTTCTTGCTGACACTTTCTCTGGAATGATCAGAGAGGTTTTTCGGCTCATTTTAAGCCTTTTTCTAAAGTAGTTTCTAAAGTGTTATAAAACCTCCAAAAACGTGCAGTTGTTTGATGTGTTACTACCTCAAAGCTGCCCATCACTGCTCAGCTACTGCAGTTCACCACTCCCACAAGAGAAGAAGTGGTAAAATCAGGTATGTGAACTTCCATGTTGGTTACCACACCTAAAATTTCCAGTCCAGTCAGCAAATGAGATGGTATTTCTCTTCATATGAAAGCAACAGGGGAAAAATACAGCCCTGTTAAGACAGTACATTGGGAAGGATACTAAGTCTTCATCTATATTGTGTTAGTTCTGTAAAAGATACTGCAAATTAGTATCAGAGAGAAAAATTAATTTCTGTGGAAACAGAAATGCAATTATTTGCATAACTCAATTAGCTGCAAAGCAATAAAATGCACCCAACTCCATATCCATAACATTTTACACTTAGTGTTGATCACAAATAAAGCACAGGTTTTGTATCAAACCCATGGGGAATGTGAACAGTGACTATACAAACCAGTTAAAGCATGAAAAATAAATTATGATGATTTACTGCTCCCCCTGGACTCACTCTAATTTTCAGTGGTTCCCAGAACATAATTTACCACATTAAATGTGTTGCCAGCCTTTCCAATTCCAATTTTATGGGTTTTAGATCTGCCCAAACCTACCTCAATCTGTTTATGACCTAAGCAGGTGTTGGGTTTTTTTCCTTACTGCCACTGTATAGCACTATTTTTCATGTTGTGATTACTAACTTTTAAACAGAAATAAAACTTAACAATTTGTCATAGGATCTCAATTTATCTTCACATCAGAAGTACCCAGACAAAGAAATCATACAGAGCAGCTTGAATCTTGATGTTCAAATCTCTCTTGAATACCCAAAGTTTGTTGTGCCTACCACAGGTCACTGAATATATCAGATGCCTGCTTTGTTAAGGCCAGAGACAGAACTGTAGCAATGACACTAAAGAAAAGGCTCCTGCTTTGTGAGCAAAAGGGCTTGTTTGCAAATAACTTAAAATGATCAACATTGCCTGTCTAGAAGTAGGTGGCTGAAATGAAACATTCTCATATTTGACTGTTTCACATCAATCGTACAAATACAGCAAGCCCTGGGTAATATTTGAACACCCAATACATATCTGATAGCAGCTCCCTGTCTTTCCATGTTTTGTATCCATCTTCTGTTATCCTGCCCATCCTTACAAGAGACTGTTCCAAACCAGGGAAGTAAGACGGTTATGGAATCACCTTCTCACAAAACACCGCATTAAGAATACAAAATCACAGATCACAGACTGATTTGTGTTAGAAGGCACCTTAAAGATCATCTAGTCCCAACCCCCCTGCTATGGGCAGGGACACCTCTCCCTAGACCAGGCTGCTCAAAGCCCCATCCGACCTGGTCTTGAACACAGCCAGTGATGGAGCATCCACAGCTTCCCTGGGAAGCCTGTTGCAGTGTCTCACCACCCTCACAGTGAAGAGCTGCTTCCTAATTTCTAATCTATATCTACCCTCTTCCAGTTTGAAGCCATTATCCTCATCCTAGTACTACAAGGCCTTGTAAAAAGTCCCTCTCCAGCTTTCTTTAGACCCCCTGCAGATACTGGAAGGCTGCGATAAGGTCTCCCTGGAGTCTTCTTTCCTCCAAGCTGGAAAAGCCCAATTCTCCCAGCCTGCCAGTGTCTTTGATGAGCTCTTCAGGAGGCGTGAAAAGCAATCGAAAAAGGCAAATCCTGACTCAAGCTGATCAACAGTTTTATGTAAGGATACCTTGTTTACGCACCAGACAAGCACCTCATGGTGGGTCAGCAAGCAGTACACCGAGTGACAGCGAAGCGCTAAGCGAGCGCCAGCCAACCTTCTCCCGCTGGGGCCCTAAGCTTCAACCACTCGCTCTGCTCCTTCCTCAGAGCTGCTCATCCTCAAAACAGCACGGCAAAAGCGTCCTGCTCCTCAGACCCCTCCATGTGATGCTTGTCTTCCTCTCACGGTATATATCCCTCCTGCTGTGCCGCGGGAGAATGCAATCACACCAAGAGAACTTAAAACGCCCAGGGTAGGAACTTCTCAAATTAGCATTCTGAGATTAGCCCAACCCAAGCCTGCCTGCCTGCATACCTTAAATAACCAGCCATCTGTGAGACTGCCACACATCTAGTGTGGCATGTGGAAAGCTTTCTGTCACCTGGCTTATAACACTTTCTGCTGCAGGGACGGGACTGGGCACTCACCCAACTGGTCTGACCAGCTCTCCTCACAGTTAGTTTGACACTCTCAACACACCTTCCCAGCAGTTCTGTCCCCACTCTAAAGCTAAGGAGACAGTCATCTGTGTTCCCCCACAATGCAGTAACACAAAGCAAAGCAAGAGGAAACGGATCAGTCCAAAACCTGGTGATGTGAGCAGCAGAGAAGGAGGAACAGGAACACAGCTTAGCCGAGCTTCCTTCATAGCAATAATGGGCCCCTAGGCCCCACTTGCACAAGTAAAACACCTCTCTGCATATCTACATCAGAATAGAGACAAGCCAGGCTTTTTAAACAGACACCACTTCTCATCATAGATGTGTTCTTAAAAGAAGCAAGGAGCGTACACGTTTTTCCGCATTATCTCATGGCAATCACAAAAATTAAATGCATATTATGTCTATTTTAAACATTCCATTAGTACTTGGAGTAGCTGTTAAACTGCAGCCGTGGGACACACAACGTAAAGGCCAGCACTGTCAAGGGCTGCAACCATTTCTCATACTACTGTGGGCCCTGCTTATCTGCTAAACTGCTGATAACACAAGTGGACTCCAAGGCAGGGAGCAGAGAGCCTGCCAATACAGTGAGTGGACAACACAGCCACTTTTTAAGGCAGAAATGTCTCTCAGATACGTGAGGGAAAGAGAAGACTCAGGAAAGAGTAATTTTTCCCCATTAGCTTTCTTTGTTACCCAACAGAAACATCCTCTATAAACAGCTAATCAAATGATACAAACAAGAGCAAACGGGGACAGTCCTTCAAGCTCTTCAGTGAAGTATCTGGTACAATTTAAGTATTGATTACCTAGGAAGAACATAGAAAACCATGATGTATGCTTCTGTAATATGCCAAAAAAAAATAATAAAATAAAATTCTTCTAGCTACCTTCAGCAAGCAGTGATCCCAAGTGTTTGTTCAGTCCTGGCCTCAGGGCCTGTTCATAGATAGGAAGTTACAAACATATGAAAAAACCTTGCAAAATCACTGCATACAAAAAGATAAAACTTGAATAAAACGCACAAGCTACTGGAATTTATCTGGGTATTTTCATTTGCATTGTACTATCTGCCAGTAACCTATCTCAAAGTTTAAAATCACTTAAAAATTAAGTCAAATAATGCTTAATACTTTGCTATTTTAACAGTACAGACCTGCTCTGCAAACTACCAGTATGTTAAGACAGAGGTCTTAGCTTGTTCTGCTAAGTGGACAAGTCAACCAACTTGTTTAAGACTTGGTCTCACTCTTGCAAGCTGAATATACATTATGCTACATCATTTCAGTTGGACTTCTGGAATAAAAACCACTCTAGTCATGGTATTACACCATTGCTATGATAATTATGGTAATTAGATACTTGTTTATTAGTTCATTTTTACAGTGAAATTAAAACAGAATTTCCAGAAGAGCCACTGATATGTTTGAACATTAATTTGACTGTTTATTAAGCTACATAAAATAACTGTGTAAGAAAGTATGTGATCAGACATTAATATTTAGTCCCTGGACTAAAACCACAGCAATTACCTGCAAAAAAAATAAAAAGCCAATTAACAGCTAAAAGAGACATGCCACGAATTTTAAAGCCTTCTCCAAAGCACATTCTGATTTTAATACAACTATACATTCTGATAAATTAGGTTATGACATTATTTTTCACATGCAATAACAAAGCAAGTGGAATGGTTGTTTTAACAGAACTCTTCCAAGTATACTGTTAGACAGGACATCAAAGGCTCAGGTGTCAGAACACAAGCCAGCAATGGATAGCTTCTGCAGGTTCAACTCCAGAAACAAGATTACAGACAAAAATGTAATGTAAGCAATTCCTCTACACTGAGCCACCACACTGAGTTCTCTATTCAACTTCACTAAAAGAACACTGTCTGACAATTTAAGAATGCTGTATTTTTCTGTATTAGCAGACAGCTAAATCTACCATTTTAGTCTCAAAATTTAAGCCCTTTCTCCCTTCCTCTCTCTTCTTTCCTTTCGCCTCTTTCCAACTATAAAGTGAAAGAAAATGTAGCAATGCAAATGGAAGACAGGGGAAAAAAATAAAAAGTATCAATATTGTTCCTTTTCATACATGCTTTACCAGTAAATTCTCACTTCAGAGCCCATTCACTGAGCATGGAGAAAAGCAGTTTTTCCAGCAGCCAACCCTCCTCTCTCCTCTGCTGAAAAATACATACACTCCTAGTTCTTAAGGATGCTCTTCACACACTGATCCCTTGGATGTCCATCAGGTTATCCACTACACTACTTGGAAATCTTCCCTCTCCATTCCAGTACTACTAACTCCCAGCCAGTAGAAGGTAATTCATTATGAAAGCAATTCCCTGTGTGCTTCCTATTGTCTGCACAGATCTAATTAGCAACACAACCTTCCCCAGCTATAGTCTGCTACTCTGTTATTACAGAATAGCATGCACGGAGAATCTGGTACATGTTAATTCAATATTATGCCATTTCAAACTGCCTGCCTTCTCAATCTTCTTACGGAGCACAAACGTGATTCTTTTAAATCCATGCCTACAAAGAACTTTCCTAAGCAGAGGTACTATTAATGCTAGCATTTAATTTCATAAAATACACAGTTGGACCCATTCAACACTTACATTGTAAATAGCTGAGAACACAGACATGGCTTTGTTTCAGCCGATTTCAAAACACAGGTGAGATGACATCTAAAGAAACATATTAAATGACAACTGTAGGAAGCATTTTCTGAGGTATGGCTGTCTAGATGAATTCACTACCAACAAGGGAAAAAAGGAATGTGCGTGCCCTGTAACCTAGTAACTATCACAATGGGGCTCTCTTACAATAAACAGATTAAAGAATGACAGAAGTGTGTGCCTGGGGTGGTTCTGTAAGCAAATGGACTGACGGTCAAGGTCTCGAGAAATAAAAATCACTGCTGTAAGAGAGAAAGGAAAAAAAAAACCAAACAGACCAAGCTACAAAGCTTACACACACTGTAGAGAAAGGGGGAAAAAATGGAAGGAGGAACTAATGCTTCACAGGGGTGTGCACATACAAAAACTTGTTCAAACCAGGGTGGATTTTGAAAGAAAGTAAAAAGCAGAGATGAGTGACTCTAAGGCACAAAACCTTCTGCAAGGAGAGTAATAATGAGAAGTTAATGCAGTAAATGCAGTTCACCGGACACCAGACACATTCAGCCATGTGTTACATAATATAATGGCCAGTAGCAGTCAATTATGTCAACTCCCTTCAACAAGAAAGGGTTTTGCATCATCTTTGGGTAGATGTTTTTTTGCTCATAGCTGTGCTCCTAAGAGGAACCCTGTAGCAGAGCCACCTGATGAAAAGGGAATCATCTCCTCTCCTAAGAAGTATACATTCAGTCCACAAAACAGTGAAAACACAGTTCATCTCACATCAGCTAAGATCATGTATGCTCTTCACTTCTGGATATGTAAAAAGCGTCCAGACAGGGTTTACAGGATATTAAACAAACTCATTTTTACAATGCAAATTTGCAAAGCTATCCTCTTTCGCATTCCACTTCATATCTGTCACAGCAGAGTACTCAAATTTCCTTTAAGTAATAGATTAAAATCTTAAAATGACCCAAGGCTGCAATACAGATATGATGCATTTCTGAGAGTATGTGTGGGACAAGAAAAGAAGTGATGAAGTGCTCCAGAGCTCATGGGCAGATGACCTCAACAGTCAGCAGGGTCCTGAGTACCATGACCAGACCAGGCAAACAGCTAAGTGACAGAAAAATCTGGTGACACCAACATAAGCAACCCAAGCTCCCCCAAGTCCCTACCACTCCTACATGGATGCCCCTGCAGCACTCCTATCATTGCATTGCCACTGCAATCTGTGCTCTAAGCTTGCTAAGGAAATAATGCATAAGGAAACTCTGAATAAATCTGTGTGTTTATGGGGAAAAAACCTCTAAACAAAATCCATATGCTTACAGAAAAAATGCCTACCTCGAAAATAAACCCCTTGAAATAGCTTCAGAGCAATTCTCTTTGCATTCTAATTTGAGATCCTTATTTCCTGGTTCTCTCTCTCACAGCACTGGATCGATAACTCACAGAATTGCTGCTGTTAATCTTGATTCAGCTTTACAAGATGGCACCTTCTCAAGATAAGCTCCACTGGAAATTCATCATAAAAATCTAAGTAAACACCCTTAAGCAACAGTTTCCTGAAAAGCTCTGTAATACTTACTAACCTTCCATGCTGGTTCTGGTTTCCGAACTCATGGCAAATTAAATTAAGCTTTGTTTAGCTCTTTCTATGCAATTCAAATTTAGTGTGCAGCTTGCCCTGACAGTTCCTGGGAGAAGGGATAAAAGCATGTCCTTCGGCCAGCTTCTTAGGAAGGTAGCTAGAAAAGGGGTTTACTCTTAACATCCTCAGCCTGCCCAGTGAAAGAAAATCACTACTACTTTTCCCTACTACTAGATCAGAAGAGCTGGGTGCTGCTACATAACTCAAATAACCAGCTGTCTATCCCAGGCACCGTGTTACTGTTCTCTGCACCGCATTCCAACATAGTTTACAAACATCTCTGCATCCTCCTCTCCAATCAAAAAATGCTCATCCATGAATTTACACAGGGTTTGGTTTTTTTTGCTGGCAGATCCCAATGTTGTGGGAGCGAGTGAGGAAAGAACAGCTTCATTCTGATATTGGAGGTGCCAGATGCAGAAACTTGTGTATCATTCCAGTTTTGGCAAAGCTGAATTTAGGAAAGCAGACATACAGCTTGCTCGCGTATTAAGAAAGTTGCGGGGGTTGCCTCTGTACAACTCAGGTGCTCTACGAACAGAGAATTCTATACCCCAGTTAAACCAGTTAGAAATGTAGTGCTTGCGTGATGACCGCCCTGTTTGCCCACCGGCAATTCTCTGAACAGCAGAGAGAACACTGAAGCACCTGAAACTGCAGCTGGTTTAAGCAGATGCCAGAAACCCATTTCCTCTGTTTTCCACACTCTAGCTTTCTAACAGGTCTCCAAATACCAGGAGGTTTGTTCATTGATACATCTTGTATCTGAAGATAGAAATACTACCAATTCAGTTATGCAACTTTTCAAAGATGGTCCATAAATAAAAATAAAAACCCAACACACACACTCAAAAAGGCTACTAAGAAAAAATCCAAACAGCTAAACCTGGAACTGGGACATCTAGAAGGCAGACTTTTTTTTTTAAATGAAAAGCATTATCCTCATGCAGTTCTAGCTCCTGAAGAAAACACTACATTTTTTGTCCGAGTCACCCAATAGTAAATTAAAAGGCAGTCATGTGAATTTCCAAGAGGACTTGACATGCATTTTGCAGCTATTTTGAAGACTCACACACCTCAAGTCACACTGTAATACACTTTCCCATTACTCTATCCCTCCGACTGCTAATTGCAGCTCACAGCAACACGCCCAGAAACCTTCTGACTAACACTGCTCTTCTGGACTCAACTACCAATGAAACTCCCATTCTGGGTCTTCTGTGCCTTGACCTGAAAAGCACTGAGCACCAGAAGTTCCCCTTCTCTAGTGAATGCACAGCTTGGAGGTGAGCTGGAACTTCAGCTCTTTTTCCTAGGATAGAATCCAACATTTACTTCACGTACAACTAAGGACTGAAACTTAAGTCACTAATACTGAGAAGTTTCAAAAAGTGCCTTTTTTTCTGACATAATTTTCAAAAATTCATATAAAGAAACATCAGCAATGTCCTAAATCTATCCTGAGAGAGCAGATTCACACTCATCCCATGGAGACTGTGATTCAACAGTAACTGTGATTTTAAAAAGGAGTAATAGGATATATTATAGTGTACATGCAAATGCATAGTTAGTATGTACTCCACCATTTAAACAACTCTGCCTCCTACTCACTCATGTTAAGCACATGCAATATTAAATCTTAAACCACAGACTGATTTTTTTCAAGTGGTTCATTACACTCAAGCAGAATCCCAACTCGGGAGCACCTCTCTTCACGTGAGGAGCTACTAAAGCTCATGAGGTGAATATAAATCCGTAATTTTAACATAACCATATTTTTTTTTATTTAGTTCAAGAATGTGTTGGCTTTTTCCCCAATCATTGCAGTACAGCTTAAAGGCTCTGGTAAAGAGGTTTTTTACATTTCAACTCACACACCTATGAAACAAGGTGACGTATGACTGAAGTTTCAACAGGCAAAAAGCTTTTCTCAATGAAGTTCTGATGTTCATTAAGAAGACCCCAACAGAAGCAAAAACTGCACATCAGCACCATTTGAGTATTTCAGTTACAGACCCATTTCCCTCTTGCAGGTTCCTGGGTAACAAAAAGACAGTCTTCAGTTGCAAATTCAAGTGCTAACATAGGATGGAATCTAATTCAGTGTAACACTGGAGATTGACTTTATTTCAAAGAGTTAATTAGGATTTATTGTCTGAGCAATACTGAAGAGAATGATAATGATCTTTAGAGCTTTCTTGACAAGTCCCACACGTACAAAGCAACCAGCAACCAAAGTAAGACTTAAAGAAGTTACATGCAAAACAAGCTTCACAAATGCCATAGCATTTATTATGAAGACCTTTATTTATGTGAACAGTTTGTTCCACAAAGGTCTATTCCTCTCCTTTAAATATCTTGCTACAAAATGTTCTATTAGAAACATGATCTTAGATGAATTACAATAGACTAGTAAGTACTTTCTACTATCTTTAAACACATTATCCTAACACAGAGACATTGAAGTAACCATTGACAACCAGACAACTGTTAGAATCACAGGAACCACCACTTTGTTTCAGTTCAGGTTTAATATCCAACCTACTAGAATCAGGTAAGAGACCAAGCTGCAGGACAGCTTATGTGCTACCATATGTACAATGACACTCTGACAAGACTGCTAAAGAAATAATTCATTTTGGGGTATGACAACATTCTTTTCTTCTTATAGTTGTTCATTGTAAAACCAAAGATGCATTTCTTTAAGAATTTTTCACATCTTTACTAGGCAATAATCATTATTTGAGCAATCTAAAATGCTTTTCCAGGTCAGTGCCAACCTGTCATTGCACCAGAACTGTTGCTAAAAATTTTACATGACAATAAGACTAAAATGGAAGATAATATTAGGATTACAGCTAACTGCTAAAACAAATGGTAAAATTTACTTTCACCTAAACTAATCTGAACAGACTGAACACACCTTTCTACTTCACTTGTTGGGTGAGGTTTTTTGTTTCTTTTTCTACAGTAAAGCATCCTCAACAACTGTCTACTGCTCATCACATTGACTACTGAAACAAACATTCCTGTTGTTTCCAATAAATACCCAACTTATCTGTATTTTGCATGATATCATCACACATGACTATCCCTGACTAAGCATTACATCACCAGATAACACTGCAGAAGAGGGAAACTCAAATCCTAGAGGTAATTCCCTTTTCAGCTAATGCTTATAAAGAAATGAGGATTCAGCTAAAGAAGTTCTGTTCTACATGACAAAACACCAAAAGCAGCTCTACTGTACCAGCTGTGTAGAGGGACAAATCAACGTTTCAACTAGATCAAAAGGGACTGGGATAGAAAGGTCCACAAAACCAGGTATTTTACATATTCTAGAGTGAAATGTATGAACACAAAGCCAGATGGACTATTTTGAAATGCCTTTGGTTACATCTTCACACGTAAAGGTAATCGGAGCAGCCACTCAAGTTCTGAGGTGATGAAACAATAAAAAGACATGAACTAGATTGTAAAGTATCACAACACCTAAGAAAAAGTGAGAGAAATAACAGCCTAAGAAGAGATGGAAGTTTATCACCACTGCCTGTATTCAATAGAAAACAGAGGGTGACCACGAGGCCTCCTATGCTGATGGCCTTCCAGTATTTGCAGATTGCACACACAGGAAACAAAAGGAACACACCAGTCCAACCTACACTAGTTTTCCCAATAGGAATTCACTTTTGCCCATGACTGACTACAACATACCACTCTAATTTAGAGAAAATATTATTGGGATATCACCTAGTATTGTTGAGAAGGAAGATGTAACCAGTAACATGGTCCCATCTACACCGAAAAACTAGAGGACTGCAGTACAGATGGGGCAACGGTGACTCACAGTGGAAGTGGTAGAGCTGGCTGTGTACTGGGACACCAAATCCTCCAGCCCAGGCATAACTTGACACAGCTCCCGGACTCAGCTCACACAAAGACTAGCTTTGATACGCACGCTTGAAGGGAGGGAGGCAGAACAGTGCGCGTGCACAGCGGGTACTCGCAGGATTTCCTTGCTTTTAGCAGTTTAATACTTATCTCAATTATTTTTCTCTTTTTTTAATCTGACTTTATATAAACACAGATTGCATACAGTGCCAAAGTGCAAAGCTCAGCATTACTATCAATTCTTTTAACATGAGTCAAGTACTTTAGAAGACAAGATTTACCCAAACTTATCTTTGCTTTTGGCACAAGTCAGATAGTTGAGCAATACTGTATTAATTCCTTTGAGGCATCAACAGGTTTCCTACCAATCTCATGCAAGTGGTTAATATTACAGTCATATTAACCCCACATACCTCCAAAATAAAGTTCATCAGTTAAGGTTTAACGAGTGGGACTGGATTTGTTCCCATCACAACACAAGTCATGGGGTACACCTTGAGTGTTATTTTCTGTCATCCCAAGGTCAGAAGCTCATGTCTCAGGAGGAAACAATACACTACTGTCCTTTGACTGTGAACTTCAAATGAGACTTAGATACTTAAAGGCTTACACACAAATTTGTGATCTTGTCTTAGTAGTGTCTTCAACACAGAACAACTCTTAAACTCTTCTGAGTATGGTCTGACCTACCCCACTCAGCAACCACTGCAATACCTGCAACAGTGCTACTGTAACATCTCAGGATTTTAGCATCATGACTTGGACTCTGCTTTTCTCTTCTCTTCTGACACTGTTTTGTTTCTGATGAGATTTTTTTCCACCGTCCTCAATTTGAGGCTTGGTCTACAACTTGAAGAACTACCTGTAAGGCTTTCCAACATTGTTTCTGGCAATAGAAAAATAAGTTCAGAATAGCCAACTCAAAATTAAGTACAGGATATTGCCAACTACTGGAGCCCATATGTTACGAAAAGTTGCAGAATACTGATTTAATATACTTGTCCTGCCTAATAACACTACTACATTGAGAAAAGTGGGGTTTTTTCCATAGCTCTTTAAAAAAACAGCTTCAGGAAAATCAGTCTTAGCCTTGGGTAGTGATAAGCAACATCCCTGATAATCAAGACCAAAGAAACCATTCTCTGCATTTGGTTCTTCAGTCCTTTTTTCAACACTTTGAAGGAGTGACCCTCAGAATACTAACAAACACCTGTCAACGACCCCAGATCAAGTCTTATAAAACAATAGAAAATAGTATTTTAAAGCCAAGGATGACTGACTCCTCCTCTCCTTTTTCTGAAATTCTTCCAAGGTAACAGAGAAGAAGTATACTTTTTTATTTTTGGTCATAAAACGGATGACATTTCAAACCGACAGTCTCATGAAAACATCTTCAGACTTTCAGTTTCTCATACTGCTACAGCTTAACGATCTCCTCTTAAAGGCAACAGCAACCCAGGCATTCACAGCAGCCAGTAATTAGCGATTACGTTTCCTTGTCAATATAAAAACGCAGCTGTGGCTCACGTCGTTTCAACAATTTCAGAGCATACAGAGATGCCAGTCACAATGGGATTTTTTTTTAGTGGATTCTGCGCGCGACATTTTAACTTCTGAAAAGCCGTTTTACAAGATAAAGCAAACCAACAATAAAGTCAGACTACCGTATTTCTAATCTCACACGCAGTTTTCAATTCCACAAGAGATGTCCTGGTCTGCGCAGAGTCTCCCTGGAAGTATACACGCATCACACTCACCTGGGCAGACTATTTTCCAGGACAAGAGCCAAAATCTGCAAGCCTACATCATAATCATCTCGCTGAAGTTGCAGTAAAGCTTCCCGCTTTCAAGCCTAAAAGGGCAAGCAGCTTTTGCAAATACCATCTGCCGAAACAAGGACACATACCCTACCGCAACACCGCAGCCGGCTCGGAAAAAAACACCACATCACCTTCATACTGCTGGAACAGTCGCTGGGTTTTGTTATCTAACGATTTAACCATATAGTGAAATCAACACACAAGCAACCAGCCAACCAGGACAGTCTAATTAATAACGCGGAGAAGAAAGCTGTCAAGAAACAAAGAGCTGACGAGCCGGCCCGGGAGCCAGAGCTACCCGCTCGGGAAGTCCCGACTCAGAAGGCGCTGCTAAGGGAGGACTTGACTCCCCCGGACCTCAAGTCCCTTCGTCCCTCTCCTCCCTGCGAACCCTGAGCCTCACCCACAGACCCGACGCGACCGGGGCCAGCCAGGTGCCCGCACCTGCACACGCGGATCCCCTCGCAGCGGCCACCGCGGCGACCGGGAGAATCTGCCCTCCGCCCCCGCGGCCCCTGCGAGCCCGGCACGGCCACATCCCCCGGGGGTTACCGCCGTCCGACCCCGGCACGCCGCGGCAGGCAGCCGGAGGGGCTCACTAGCACCGCCGGCACCTCCGACCCCGCGGGGGAGCGCCGAGCCGCCCCGGACCGCCTCGCCTCGATCCGGCCCCGGATGCCCCCGCGACGCCCCCTCCGGGAGCTCGGCAGCGCCTACGAGGCCACGGAGGGGCTGAGGGGCGCCGGCAGCGAGCGAGCACCCACCCACCCGCCCTCCGACGCGGCCTCTCACCCGCTCGCTACGAGGCCGACGGAG
>WUAM01000287.1:13362240-13399843 GCA_024336885.1 Actenoides hombroni
AGTGGCCTTGGTCTGCACACCAATCCTTGGTAGTAACTCTAAACATGGGGTGTTATCACTGCTGGAAGCAGACACTGCCTGTGAGAACAGGCTGCTAACTTCAGAAAGTGCAGTTAGAAGAACGAGAAGAAGTGAGCTGAAAAGTAAAATTACTGAACAGAATTAGTTCTGTTCTCACTCAAACCAGGACAACACTTTGTCTGCAGCCCCACTGATGCTATCCATGTGTGGCTTAGTGTGTCACACCAGACCTGGCAGAATTTCAGCTGATTTTCACTTTTTATTCTGGTCATTTTTTTTCAGCAGGACTGAAATTAAGAAAATTCAGCCTATTTAGTGAAGCTCTTCTTTAAAAGTAGGCAAAAAAGGATTTTTTCGTACTCAGCTGGACTCCCTACAGTTCCAGCTCCAGCACTGATGCTCAGACAGTTCTGATTCTTACAGTACTTGTGCTTAGGCCACATTTTCATCTCAACAGTATCTTATCCCCAGGAGGTAGCCACAGATACTTAGGGAATAACAATAGGACATAGAGAGCCCCTTCTCTAAGCTGTCTGCATTCATATTAAGTAAGAATGACTGAATTACTGTAACTCTTAGTTAGCCAGCAGAGCTCTCGTTTAGCACGTAGGAATGCCGAGGAAGACAATTTCTGCGTAAGAGAATTTATCATCTGAAGTACAGACAAGTCATACACCACAGCTTGCTCTTCTGCTGCAGCCGTAAGCTCTGCATTGCAGAGGCAGAAGCAGAACTTAGCCTGTGTTTTCTGAAGGGGGTTACAATCCTATGTGTTCTCCTTCGACTGGAGAAGTGTTAGCAGCTCCACTTTACATGAGAACAACAAGGTGGCTGAAACAGGAGGTGTGCCGAACACCCCACACCCCTCTGGGACCACTGGCACTGGAGGGCCATGGCTGGCATTGCCAAGGACATGGGAGTAGAGTCCAGGTTGCCTGACTCCCATCCTCTGCCTTCTCTCAGAAGGCTGGTCTCTTGTAATGTAATTAATGCGGGCCGATTTGGTTCCTGCATTTCACATCATGGCAAGATCATGTGAAGAGTTACTATTTTCTGCATTAGGAATTGCTTTCATAGCCTAATCTAAACAAGAACAGTTTGCTAGGGGTCTTCAGACATCCACAAAGCCCCAGGAGCACTGTCTTCCATCCCTGTGTCAGGTCAGGACAGCATCTCTGCTGAAGCTGCAGTCCTGGTGCTAAGGCCTTGCCACCACTGTCACATCTGAGCTACGTACAGTGAATCTTGAGTGTGACTGATTATACAAGTGCTCTCAGTAAGTTATACCTAGAAAAAAATACTTTCTTTATATGTTGTTTGGACTGTCCTTTCTTCATCATGCAGCACTGTGGTGTCCCAGGTAGTTCCTAGGCTTTTAGATCTGTCAGATTAGACCTAATGACACAGGGGTACAGTTATTACTGAACGTACACCTAGGCAAGCCCACAGCTCTTGCTAAAAATTTCAGGCAAAACACATCAGCCTCCTGCAGCTTGTGATCAGCATCCATGCTGACAGCACTCTCTCCCCAGTCACCTCTGACACTCCTTGACATTTATCTTCTTCCACTGCTGCAGCCAGACCTGATTTTTTTTCTTTTTATAATTTATTTTACTGCTGTCATTTCCTGCCCTTTCTTGTTGCAGTATCCCGAGGCATGCAGAATCCCAAATGACTGACATTTAAAAGACAAAAACAATCACAACAACATTTGCCCTGGCTCAATTGTTCTTTGCATCTTCTAACTGCAAGAAAACTTTGTGCCAGTTCACATGCTGATAAAGTTCTGTCTCCAGTGGGATACTTGATTTTCCTTTTCATTGCCTCCTGTCAATATATTTCCAGCACAGTCTAGAGTGTTAGTGTCATTCCAAAAGACTGTTCAGACTGGCAGCATTGTTTTGATTCAGCAGGTCTTGGGGATTGTAATGGTGAGCCAACTAAATGTACTAGAAAAGTAGATATTTTAAGTCACAAAAATAGTCTTAACTTTTTTTTTTTTTTTTTGAGAGGACTGAATAACAGATACCTCACTGGTATTAGTGCTTCTTAGGCACGAGGATTATTGGGGAAACCTTGGGGACAGAGGAACAAGGTGCAGGGAGGTGACGGAGGCTGTATGAGCATAATTGCCCTGTCTCCCCACAGCCTCCCATGTGCAACTCTGATATGCAACGCTGGGCAATTTGGCAGATGGATTTCCTGAAATCCTACCTAATCTTACCTAATTTCTTCTCCTGCTTTCAGAGCAGCCTCCAATACAGTCAGCTTCTACTCAGTTCGCAGCTAAGGGCTGGAGGTTCACTGGAGCCTGGAAGAGTCTTTCCTCTGACTTTGGTAGGTAGTATCTAAACCACCTAGAAAAAAACTCAGCAAACCTTTGATGTTTTTCCCTTTTCTTTTGAGAATGCGTACCAGGGAAACAACAGTTTGGCACACAGGATCCTAGACTTAAACACAGAAGATTTAGACTTGAGATGCCAGCACAGCCAGACTCCAAACGACTTTAAGGCACAAGAGCTGTGTTTCAGTTTCTTCTCTGTGAACAGAGATAATTATTCCCTGTTCCACAATACTTGTAAGAATAAAATCCATCATTGGTTTTATACACTTCAATAATAAGTACAACAGTGTAAGCACTAAGATAGACCGCATTCATTTATTTTTGATGAAAGCTTAATTGCACAGCACTGGGAACATCCGAAAGCACATCTAAGTAGTAGCATAACTGCAGCAGTGTTGAGGATGAATTATGTTTTCCAGTGCAGAGACATGAGGATGGGAAAGTTAAAAGAAGAAAAGAGGAAAACAGCTTGTATAGAAAATAAAGAGAAGAAAGGAAAAATGAAAGCAGAGAATAGTTTGGAAACTAGAGCTGAAGACATGCATTTTCTAGGCTGTGGGGCAAAATTCAGGTATTTCAAAATACAGATGCATCAATTTGCTGTATCAAATCCCCTCATTCCTGCACAGACCTTACAGCCACCTTCTGAATTGGTATGAAACGGGGTTGCCTAACTGATGTCCTGATAGAATTTTCATTTGATTGGGGAAATTACAGAAAGCAGCTATACACCTTTCCTGCTGCTAAACTATGAGCATTTGGCCCCAGGTGTGGGTACTCCTGCTGCTGGAAAGCATTGACAGGCCAAGTCAGAAGGCCAAGGCAGCTCAGGCACAGCCAGAGTCGTGCCTATTAACTCGTAGGTTTTTCCGCAACGAAGAGCTAATGACAGTGCTACTCTGTAGCTAGTATTTTGTAACTCTTAATTATTCTTTCATCTTTTTGCGTCACTAAGAGCAGTACGGTACATGGATCCCCAAGGAATGGATGGGGTTACTAGTGCAACCATGGATGCCCCTCACACGGATATTTCTCACAGAGTGAGAAAATCAGTGGTACTTTTGAGTAATGAAACAAGTCTCTTGCAACACACTGGGTGGAATACAATTTATGACTAACGTTTTTGGCCAGGGCTCCAACAACCATGGCATAGTTCAAGTGAAAACCGCACATCCTTAGCTCGCAAGCATAGAATCATAGAACGGTTTGGGTTGGAAGGGACCTTTAAAGGTCATTTAGTCCAACCCCCCTGCAGCGAGCAGGGACATCTGCAACTAAATCATGCCGCTCAGAGCCCAGTCCAACCTGATCTTGAATGTTTCCAGGGGTGGGCCATCAACAACCTCCCTGGGCAACCTGTGCCAGCATCTCACCACCCTCATTGGAAAACATCTCTTCCTTGTATCTAGTCTAAATCTCCCCTCTTTTGGTTTAAAACCATCACCGCTCATCTTGTTGCAACAGGCCCTGCTAAAAGGTGTCCCCCCATCTTTCTTATAGGCCTCCTTTAAGTACTTAAAGGTCACAGTAAGATCTCCCCGGAGCCTTCTCTCCTCCAGGCCAAACAACCCCGGCTCTCTCAAGCCCTTCCTCACAGGAGAGGTGTCCCAGCCCTCAGATCATTCCCGTGACCCTCCACAAGGCCAGGCGAGGCGAGCAGAGCGGCGCTGACGAGGAGGTGCCAATCACGGTGTACACCCACCTGCTGAGGGGCCCAAACCGCCCACCACGCCCGCAGCTGCGAGTCTCCGCCGCTCTGTCCCACACGGGTTGCTCTAAAGCAGGCGATGCCCGGGGGGACCTCTGGCCGCTCGCTCGCTCTCAGGGTAAGGTGGTGGGACGGCCGGGGAGCGTGGGCCGCCCACCCAGAGGCAGGAGCGGAGGGGGTCCAGTCCCGGCTGGGCGGGCCGGGAGGCGCAGGGAGCCGTTGGCTGCCGTGTGGCGCAGCTCGGCGGGAGCGGGGAGCTGGGAGCTGTGCCCTGAGGGAGGGAAGGGGCTCGGGGCGGGCCTGGCGGCCTGGCCTGCGCCGGCCGAGCTTCGGCCGAAGGCATGTTTAATTTGATTCGGATTAATTTAAAATAGCACGTGCTAGTACTACGCGGCTGTGGTTGTGAAAGGGCGTTTCTGGTTGAGTTGATTGCAGCGTCAAGTCAAAGACTTGAACTTTAAAGTTCATTTTAGTGTTGCCTCGGGGCCTTTTGCCCACGGCTGTGCTCCCCGTCGTGAGGCACCACGAGTGCAGCTTGTCCTTCAGGGGGGAGGCCATTTGTCCGAACTCGGGTGAGGTCATCTCCAGGGAGACACATCCCTTGTGAATCCAGCGAGCTTTAATGCGTGGCTGGTGGTGGCCACTTCCTGCTCCATGTCTCTGTTGTGTCTCTCTCCTAAAGGACTTTGCAGCACTTAATCTGGAGCGTTGAGATCTTTACTGCAGAAAGCATCGTAGTTTTTACTGTGCATACAGACAGTACAGACTTAGCCTTACAAAATGGATGCTTGAACATAGTTACAGAATGTGACTTAAGAATTATCATTTTTGTTGTGCCTGAATGAATGAGTCTTTAAATCCCTGCTTTTGTTCTGCAGCCACTTCTCGTCCTACTCTGCTGTGAATGTTTACATGATGGCAGATCCGCTTCACGTGAAGGACAAATGTGATATGTAGGTGGATGTTAAAGCAGCAGAATCACAGGTGCCAACTTACTGTTGAAAAAATTTCAGTTTCAATGACTTCTGAAATATTTAACAAAAAACCAATACAGAGTATTTTTTTGCCAAGTGTAGAAATAGTAGAGAAAGTTTTAACTGCTGCACAAGTGCAATAAAAAAGAGACTGTGGACAAAGCTTGACAAAGGTATTTTGTCTTTGTTCTTCTGAAATTGTGTATATGCTTTATTTTTGATAGACATTATCAGTATGGCTTGTAAATACAACTAACTCCTTATTATCCAAACTCATGTGGGCTGGAATGTCTTAGATAATTGAAAAAACAGGGTAATTGGGGTACTAGGAAATTTGGCACAGATAGGTACAGTGAGAGTTGGGAGTTCTTCAGCAATGTTTCTTGCCTTCATCAGTACCTTGTACTGTCTGATCCATGTTCTTTTCTACCCCAAATTGTGTGTGTATGTGTGGGGAAGACTTGATTCCAGGAGATCTGAGGTAGTTTGGTACACAGCCGTTTTGGGTCTGAAGAGTTCATGACATTTGAAATTTGAAATCTCTTGTTTCAGAGTGTTTTTTTTCTGAATAGTTGCTGATGTGCCAAAATTATGCTTAAGTATAAATTTAACATAGGCCAGCCACATGGTCAACAGTGTTGAAAGAAACTTGCACTGTTTTCGCTACTGTAAAATTGTCTATTCTGCATTTTTTCCCTATGGATACTGGAAATTATGTAACTTTATTTTTTTTGTTCCTACTGAACAACTTTACTTGAAACGTTTACGGATGGAGAACATTAAGACTTACACTGAGTGATAAGCACAGAGCGTGAAAGTGTTGATTTAATACCACTGATGATAGGTTGGAATAAACATAGTGTCAGCATGATAACAAGTGACTTCTAAAGTGTGTCGTGGTCCTACCATCTCCATTTGCACAAACATGCTAAAAGAATAGTAGAAGTAGATAAATGCCTCGTGTCTTCCTGTAAATACCCCATAACACAGGCCTGCATTAGCATTGTTAATCAGATCCCTTTGCAAATACTTCTCTTTCTAGGAAGTTCCATGGAACGCTTAACTGGTAGAGGGAACTGTCAGTTTGCAGCTGAGAAAAGAAATAATGTGAGTTACTGCACTTTATAATTGCCCCACATATTCTAAACATTTCTAAATAGCAGCAATGATCAGCATATATTGCTTTTTCTGGAACTTGGACACATTGACTCTTTTTGTTGTCACATATTGGTGTATTAGAATATTTCTACCCTAATGGACAGCTTTTTTTCTAGTAAGAGTCATTAAGATATTTCTTCCACAGGGGTCGCATTCTGATTTGAGTCATGAGAAGCCAAAAAAGTTGCAATGTTCATCTGAAAATGTTTTCTCGATTGGCTGTGATAAGAGGCTCTTCAGTTTGTTGATATCACCCTCTCAAAGGAAGACTTGCCATCATTGTGGTCTGTTTGGTAAGTACCTCTTGTCCTGTAGTTCATGTTGCATAGTGTGTTTATCAGTGAAATCAGATTGGGTTAGCTCAGAAGTGTCTTAAAATGGGTGCATAGTTCTGGCTTTCAGATGCAAGTATAATGACTAGTCACAACAGAGTTGGGAGTTAGGGAACTCTTAAACAGAAGAGAGAATCTCCTTAATCAAAAACCATTTTCTTTTGGTTTGGAATCTGGGGCAGTAATGTCTCTTGGCTATGTATAAATACAATACTTATTTGTCTAGACTTAGAACTGTAGTGGAAACGTCTTGTAAAGTAGTTATTAAATAATCCATGGACTCTGTATCTTAACAGGAGTTTTATCTTCTAATATAAATGTTCCTCTCTGACTTTTTTTAGGATCCCTCAGATGTTCACAATGCAAGCAAATATATTATTGCTCTGCAGACTGTCAGAAAAAAGATTGGCCAGCCCATGGTGTTGTATGTGACCCAGTTAAAAACAGGTAAGTTTGTTAAAAGTTCTGCCAAATAATCTTTGCAGGAAGACAATATCCCTCCCAGTACAACTTAAATGAGTATGTAAAGGCACTATTACAGTAAAATACAGTGCTTATTCTTAGTCTAGTACTGCATTATCTTCTGCTTGTCAGAAAACTCAGCTCTGCTGCTTTAGAAGAGTGACTTGAAAGATACTGTTGCAGTTCTTAAGGTGTTCTGTAGTGTGATTTAAAATAAAAACATTATTTTTACTTTCATGAGAACTATTTGAGCATGCAGTGAGAGCAGCAGTTGATCACATGACTTTGTTATTGCTGTTGATGAAGTAGGGAAGGCAGGGGAAATGAGACTGCTTTTCAGCAGTGGCATGGTTAATGGATTGTATTCAGTGGACTCTGAAGAGGCACCATTTGAATCTAGCTGTAGCCTCAGTGAACTTCATGGGTATTTTCTTTGATGAGCACAGCTGCAATTAGAAGTTGTCTCAGCCAGGCCATTCTCTAGCTGCTCATCATCACTGTTTGATGTGCTAGTTTAGATGCTCAAGAGATCACTCCCTAATCTCTTTCAATTAAAGTAAGCACCATTAAGTTGTGACACGGTACAGATGGACTGGCTGGCTTTAGAACAGTTTTGGGGAGTGATCTGAGTGTTTAAGCTGACAGTCTCTATCAAGGAGTGATGACTGAAGTTTGGTGAATCTGCAACCAGCTCTTCGTAGTCAAAATTTACATGACCTTTTTTGGTTTTTCTTTGCAAGTTTTACTACAGTGACTGAATGGAGGCAACACAGGAACAATCTGGCTTGTACGTTATCTGGACATTACTTGGGTATTCAACTGAAATAGCAATATTCAAAATATTTTTTTTTCTGATTTTTATAGTTTATATGGTTGATTTGAGATTACAGTGTTAGCAGAGCTCCACAACAACAGTCCAAGATTTCTTCTCCATTTTAATCCAAATTCATTTATTTTTTTGTTTATGGCATCAGGGGGGGAAAACCACCAGTTGTTGCACTACAGGGAACTTACAGATTTATCAGCCTGCATTTTCTTGGAGGAGGAGTAAAGGTTCACAAAAACCATATACTATGAACACAGCCTTTTTGTTCTGTTTAAGTAGGTGTTACGAATCCTACTTGCCTGTCTTTTCATCTTCAAAATTAATCTATTTTCCTTTGATTACAGTGCAAGTAATAACAATGGAGGCAACTTACCTGCTAAAACCAAGAAGAGAGCTTATCTTAAGGTATTGAATACAAGTTTCATTATGTCTTGAATGGATCTGCTTTGAGTTAGTTGCAGTATGTTTAATTTAACCTGTACAGGAAAGGAACAAGTTCCAAAAATGATGATCTGTGCCTTTTAAAAAGATCAGTGCTTCAAATCAAAAGTTACTGGGAGAAGAATTCAAAGGCACGTTACTTCTAGAGCCCTTAGCAACACTATCAGAAACCTTGGGTTTTGTTTGAAAAAGCATCTGTGAAAAAGTTAAAGTCAAGACATGTATGATGTTGCTAGAGAAATATTTTGGTAAGGAAAGGGAAGTAGCTTGTCCAGGTCAGAAAAATTATGTTGTCTTGTTTTCTGCATAGATCATGAGTTGATGCTTGGAGCCTTGTAAATTATTGGAGAAACACATTTAATGTAGTATTGTACAGTAACAGATGCAGGTAGGCTTTTGCTTCTTTGCTGTAGCAGGAATTAAACATGATGCGGTTCTCCTTTGTAATGCTTTGAAGCTTCTCTTGATCTTGCTTCCATCCAAACATTTTCTGTAGTCTTCCTATGAACTCTTCTGCAGGAGATAATTTTGCTGTCTTCGTGGTTTCTTGGGATGATAGGTATGAAAGTGAGTAAATGTGCATACCTCCAGCTAGCTTCATGTTGCACTGTACAAGAAAACTCTTGTGTCACACACTTCAAAGTAGTAGATCATACATCCAACTTTTGGAAGGAATTTAGAAGGGAGGCTTCATTTTGGGTCATAAGACTTCTGCTACTTCATCCTGATGAGTCTCTTGTGTGTGTACTTGTGATTATCAACTGATAGTGAGGGACCTTTATATCGAGGGGATGTACACAATGAATAAACGATTTGTAGCCAACTTATTTTGAAATAACAGGTGGTTTTATTTTTCCCTGGTTCATCTTCTGAAACTCAGGCAAGTTCTAGGGAAGTAAGAGAGCTTATGTTGTATATTGAGCAATATTTAATGTATGTTGCTATTGTACTGTGAGATGTGTTTTTATGGAAAGATCTTCTAGATGGTTCTTTGATGCAAGGAAATAATTAACTTGGCAGTTGCAACAGTAATCTTGGCCATCACGCACTGGCTGCAGTATCTTGGTCCAAAAACAAAAGAGGCTTTCCCTATGGATGTGAATGAGGTTATTTTTCTAATGTTTTTTAGGATGTCAGTCACAGAGGGTATGCATTCAGCAGGTTATGTTACGTGTTTAGACTTAAAAAAAAAAATTGGTGTCAGCAGTTAAAGTAGTAGCTATAATCAGCTCTGTGGCATTAAAGCTAAAAGGAATCAGGTGGAATTCAATTCATCTTATTTATGAGAGCATCCTAAGCAGGAAATGTGGCTGCCTTGTCCTGTAAAACAGGTGTGGAAGGAAGAGATGAATGTGTGAGCACTTGATTGCCACTGGCTGTTCAGTAGATCTCTGCGATAATGTGTTTTTTTTTTTTCAAGAGTTATAGAAAGTCTGTAAAACTTCTTACTGAAAGTCAATAAAAGCACTTTTTTTACGTGTTTCTTGAAAATTCTTGAAGAAAGTTGGTTTTTTTCATTTGTTACTGCAAGGAACTACAGCTGAACAACTCCAGTTTAAACATAACTTGTAGCTGTTTTAAATAGGGTGATTCAACTTCTGGGGATTCTCTCAAAACAGAAGAGCACATCAAGAAAGTAATGCTTTCAGATCTCCAGAGTCTAGGGATCAAAGAAGCTATGGAAGTACAGGTACTTTTATTTTGGAAAAGTCCTACAAGGTTTTGTTAGGTGCATTTGAAGCTTTGTGAAGCATATATAGCTGCATATCACCTCAGCTCTTTGTCTCATTTTGCTCACATGTAAAATTCCTTTATTTTTCTAAAGATGGGTAAATGCAAATGGAGCTGGGGGGACTAAGTAAGGAAGATGTTTTGTTTGGTTTTTGGGGTGTTTTTTTTGGTGCTTGTTTTGTTTTTTGTGGTGATGAGCTTCACTGGTTTTGTTCCCTGAAGTTAATAACTGCTAGATTCAAAACAAAATAACTAAATCAAGTAGGATGAAATTAATTTATTGAACACTGGTCCTGAATAATATGCGTAATCATATCTACTATGGCTTATCTCTTTAGGGTACAGTAACAGAGTTCAAGAGTCCAAGTGAATTTTATATACAAATGAGTTCTCCAGAAGTTTTAGACCGTATCAGTAAACTTTCTGTGAAGCTGCAAGACTGTTACGCTACCACCGTTATTCAAGAGCACTATCTTGCTGTGAGAGGGGAAGTCTGTGTTGCACGGTGTTCTTTGGATCAGGTAACATCTGCTTGTCCATAAAGTAACCAGTCTGTCTTTGGCCTCATCATGTTTTGTGTCATTTGCTTTGATATCCCTACCTGTGAATGTCGCTAATTAGGGATCAGTTTATGGTGGTGGAATTGTGGTAGTAACTAGCTTTGTAACATCTGGAACTCAAATTTGAGGTACTGAATCCTTCCCTTCCCCCACGCCCCCCCCCCCAAAAAGTTTACTTCTATGTATTTATGTGCTTGAGCCCTGCAGGTGCTGTTTGTCCTGCCATTGCTTTGGAGGCTGTGTGTGTTCTTAGCATATTTAAACTACTGTAGTTAGAACAGTGTGGAATATGACTCTGCTTATTTAAGGAAATTATTCTTTCTTCATTTCTTAGTTGTCTTTTTTTTTTTTGTTGTTGTTGAATTTCTATAGCCACATCTAGTTGCTGTTTCCCTTCCTGCCCCTTTTCCCTTTTTGTATTTCTTTCCCCCTTTCTCCTCCGTTGTAAGCAGATTCCTGATTTACTGTATGGTAGCCAATATCCCTAGGAGTATCATTTTATCTTCACAGCAGACAACATTACAGTGAGCTATGTTTATTTGAGTAGCTTCAGCATTAGTTGGTGCCTTTACTGATAAACAAGCCTGATGAAGTAAAGCAAAGTATGGTGTGTTCTTACTAAGATTATCTTTTATTCTTGCACAGACCTGGAGTAGAGCACTGGTAAAAGATGTGGATATAGTGCAAAAGAAAGCACAAGTATTCTATATAGATTATGGAAGTGAAGAAAATATTCCACTCTCTTGGATTAAAGCTCTACACAAAGACATCGAACTCTTGTTACCTCCATGTGTGAGTTTTATTTTCCTAACAGTAGCTGAGGTATTTTAAATTAATAGCTCTGAAATGAGTGTAACTTAGTGTCCCAGTGTAACTGACATTATCACAGTGTTTTGTGTTCAGTGAAAGTATTGCATTAAAACTGTTATACTTGTATAAAGTTCACCTTCTGAAATGCTCCCTGGCTATTCCATAGGAGTGAGGGAGGCCACCTGGGTTTTTTCCTCTTCCTCATCCCAGAAATCTTGGGTTCTGGGCTAAAGAAAAGTCCTTCATGGCTAACAAAAAAATTGCTCATCCTTTATATGCTAGAGGACAGACAACATTCTGCCTGCCTATTCTAATCTGGTCTCATGCAATAGTGAAAAATCACTTGTACTTTGGCCAAAGTTTGTTTGGAGTAAGGACAGCTGTTGGTCTGAGTTCATTATCACACATGTGATGTCTTCCATTACAAAAGAGATGGTCTGGCTTTAATCTGTGAAATAAAGTAGTATGTTTGTGCACAAAGAAGTATAGAGAAGCATTCTTTCAACCAGTGACAACTCTGACTAGCCACTGTTGGAACAGTGTTTCATAGTTTGCTCAGGTGACTTTCTGCTGGGTCTGTAAAAGATTTTGAGAGCTGTTTGAACTTTGGTTTAAAGCCCTCGGTATCTGCTGAGGGCAAGTTAGGATATGCACCTGTGGTCAGATGTGAAGTGGGATACAACCACACCTTACCTAGGACAGCATAAACAGTGAGAGAGTCAGTGTAGTTTACTGTTTTAACTTAATTTCCAAATTTGTAACTCTCTTGTAAATAAGTTAGTTGAATTGATAGCACTTCACATTCCAACAGCAGCTTTAACTTTCATATGCAAGGTGATATTTCTGAGGGCCTGAATTATTTAGTTGCTTTTTCTACAGGGCAAACAACCCCCTATTCCCTCTTGTTCTGATTGAAATTCTTTCCAGGCCATTAAGTGTTCCTTTGCTAATTATGATCCAGAAGAAAAAGGATGGAATGAAGACACCACCAGCTTTTCTTCCCAACTCATGGGACAGTGCTGCTCAGTAACTGTTGTTGACGTATTACAGGAGGAAATGATGTTGAGTTTTGCTGTAGAAGTTGTTCTTCCAGATCTCCGTAAGTACTTGGTAGTGTGGAGAAGAAGAACCCAACACAATTGATAAGTCTTTCATGTTCACTTTCCCTCCCCTTGCCCAATACTTTTAGAAGAGGAGAGGTTTTTTCTTTTCTCTCCTTCCTCTTCTCAGTCTTGCAGCCTGCCCCTTGATTATTTTTTAATTTTTTTTAGTTCTCTTTTATTTCATATTTCTATATAGAGGACATTTAAAGTGTCTGTACCTGAAATTATGCTTAATAATCTTAAATTTTAGTATGGTTACTTTCCAGTATAATTGGAGTAAATTCAGCTTTTTTTCTGGATTATCTTGTGTAGTTTTCTATTTTAATATGCATGCAAATTTGGGACCATGTTGTTTCTTTTATCTCGTGCATTTTTAACACTTTATAAATTGTAGCATTGGCTTCCAGTTCCACTAAGGATTTTACCAGATTTTGTTGTACATTCTCCCTAAAAAAAGTATCCCAAAGAAGGTATAGCCACTGGATATTGTCAGATGTTTTTATTTCTAACTTAGCAAACCTCAGTGGATAGAGACAAGCAGAGCACCTGACTGTTGAGGAGTCCGAATTCAGATTTTCAGTTGAGCTGGGAGGTTGCAGAGCAAGACCAGTATAGTGCTAAGAGCATATTCTTTTCATTGATATGCTACTTGCAGAAACTTTGAAGGCAGTGATGGTTGATCCTCTTAGCTTGCTGAAATTTGTGATGTTCAGGAAGGTTATCTCCAGGTCATAGTCCCTGTAGTCTGTAAGATGATGGTTCACCCTAGTCCTGTGTAAATTCAAATGATTAAGGGTTATGCTGGGCATATTTCATGTTGGGCTGCTTTGCAGCATACTAATGGCAAACCAATAGAGCTTGGAAGAATAGCACAAAAATCTCACTGCATTCATGAAGTGTGGTATGCATCTGCTCCATGACTGTAAGAGCAACAGACATCTGTGTTCAGGTTTTCAGTCCAAAATAATCACACTGAAAGCTTGGAATACTGCATCAAGCATCAGAAATGGAATATGTAATAGTTAAGAAACTCTGTATTTCTTTGTAAGTCTTAGTAACTCACTGCATACTTCGTGTTGTAAATACAGAGGTAAGTTGTGAATCCTTGTGTGAAAAAGCTGTAATCATTTTGCCAGCCAACAGTCTCTAGTGACTATGAGTATAGTGCTGCTGTCATTTCTTCTGGAGCTGTGAATGTCTTCAGAAAACTCCAGTGGTTGAGTTACTCTGAAACTACTTGTATTTTACATTCTGAGCATGTTAAGTGCTCAACAAATAAGTAGAGCATGCTTACCTTGTGGTAGGGATATAGGTCAGGTTCAGAAGATGGTTCTGAAATAGAACTAAGTGATGACTGTCTTGTAAGAAACAAAGTTAATTTACCATACACCTGTATTTTAGGAGACTCTCTAGAAAAAGTACCTTTAAAAGTGAGGTCTGATACAGCTGCAGGAAGTAGTGCCAAAGGAGCAGACTCTCCAAGAGGTAAGCAAGCAAATCAAACTTCTTAGTAAAAGACAGAAAAAACTCAAGAAATTTTAAATCCTCCCATGTCACATGACATTCTGCATGTAGTAAATATTCTAGCTGTTCACTACTTAAAAACATTGGCTAGTGGAGCTGCCTTTAGTTTACTAGTGACAGTAGCACATGTGCTTTTTAATAGTATAAAGCACTGGTTTAGTGATGCTTGTGACATTAATTTCATGGCTAATATGACAGGAGCCTTCAAAGTCCTAAGATTCAGCAAAAATAATAAACTGCTTCAGTGTATTTTAAGTTTTGTAGTTTAATATAGCATGTTTTTTACTCTCTGAATCCTGGCTGGTGAGGTTGCATATTTCAAAGTCATCTGGTTTCTGATCAGTAGCCTTTTATGTTTTTCTTTTCTTTTTTTTTTTTTAATGTTCAGAAAACCATTCTAAGGAAAGTAAAGAAAAAACACCTGAAGATGAAGAATTTCTTCACTGTACAAGTTCAGATGCCAAATGTGTCTCTGTGTGTATCGGAGATACATTTTCTGGGATGGTTTCCTGCATTCAAAATCCAGAAACTTTTTTCTGTCAGCAGTCGCAGAGTGCCCGTAAGTGATGTGTTGCAAACTGGATGTGAGATCCCTGATGTGGCATTTTTCTCTTCTTTCTCTTGTTGCTGGTCTTATAACTTGACCTGGAATGGCGATTCCCTTCACCTTAGCCCGTGCCTCAGTCAGTTAAGAGCAGTGGTGTTCTAGAGGGTGGTTTTGGCAGCATTAGCTGTTAATATTGCACGTTAACCTGCAAAGTGATTGTTTCTGGGCAGTCTGAGTAGTGCAAAGTAGAAAGATGGTGTGTGGCATGGATTTTAGCAATCTGAAGTCAATATGTATCACAAACATTTAATGTTAAATATGTTTTACCTATTCCAGCAGTATGTGTGAGTTTCTAATTACTGTGTTTATTCCTATGTTGCCTTGTTGCTTTACCACTGGAGGGAAGTGTTTCCTCATAGGCTGGGTGTGTGGACTGAACTTCTCTCTTACTCAGCTATTCTCACTGTACTATGTATGTAAAGGCCAGATAATAGTGCTCAGCCCCTGCTTTGGTGTCTTCTGACAGAGTAAAATGTGAAGACCATAAGTGACACTATAGTGGGCCAGAATGCTGGGCTGCAGGGACTTTTGGTGCATTTCCCACAGCGCCCATAAATAGGTGTCTGGGGAGAGTAAGAGCAGAGTAAGCTTGTGGGATGTGTCCTCCTAGTGCTGTCTGAGCCCACAGGTTTTTTTTCAGTTAAAAGGGCTTTTGCAGCTGGATGTGAGCTGGTGTATCCCCTACGGTGGATTTCTTTTTGGTGTACTTGTGCAGCCCTTGAATTCTGGGTAGATTCATAGCACAGCATGTCCTTCAGTAGGAGGTGACACTCATCATCTGCCTGTTTGAAGAGTTGTCTTCCTGGCTTCTTTCTATCATGCCTCCACTAGCTTGCTTTCAATTCCTACTGGCTTTAGTTTTGTTCCTCTGTTGAAAAAAGGGGACTGGTTTTCTCCATCCATTCTCTATACCATTATGATTCTTCGGACTTGTGTGAGGATTCTCTTCAATCTTACTGGTGGAAGAGTCGTAATCTCATCACTATTTTGATATTATGTTAAATATTATGTGAAATAATCTCTGTTACAAGTTTTTCTTCCAGGCTTTGAAGTTGAGATTTGTGTACTTTTGTAATAATTACAAGACGGTGTACGTTCCAAAACCTGTGTGTTTTAACATCAGGTCAACTTGCTGAGCTTCAGGTGTCTCTTAATGAACACTGTGACAAATATCCCAGTAGTCCAGCTTTCCGTCCTGCTGCTGGAAATCTGTGCTGTGCCCAGTTCACAGGTAAAAATGAAGTGAAAATGTGGGTCTTAATTTATGCCACTTAAAATGTGTTTATTTTTTGTAATTATAATTATGCTTAGAAATTTTTCATATAGAGTTTATTGTACTTGTGCCTGATTTTTAGCTGTGGATAGCATTTGGTAGTGATTTAAAGGAATTATTGATAGCAAATAATGACATCTATAAAAACGCTAGCTTAAAAAAAAGATCAAATCATACAATGGTCCCTTCAATGAGCAAACTCTTAACACTGGGTTCATTTTTTCTATACTGGTGAGCACTATTTCCTGTGGCTGGAAGTAACTGTAGACTTGAAATTTTAGACCCAAAAAAAGGGACAGAAGAAATGTAATGATGCTGCTCTGATAGACTTATTCTCAAAATGATAATTAGCCAAGACCTGGTAGGCCTGAACTGTATGTTGATAACTCAGTTTCCACCTGACAGTTATCACTGATGTGAAGTTTCTACAAGTCACATGACAAAACTGAATCTTGCCTAAATGTGGGCTGCTATTCTGCATAAAGCAGTGATTTGTGCTAGGAATTGGTAAGTCTGTATGAAAAGAAATACCTTTTATTTATTAGAATCTGAAGTCTGAGCGCAGTAGGATGAAGATGAATCTCTTTTCCTGACAGCTCATTCTCCTTTTCATCCAGCTTTTAACAAAAAAACCCTCCACACATTGCTGTTCACACACCCTTTTTCTGGTCAGAAATGTTGCTGCTTTAAAGTTCTTTGTGTGATTGATAAACAATCCTGGTCATTTATTTCTTTCTGTTTCCCATGGTTTTGCTGCTTTGAATAAATTATCTGTGGGACTGAACAGACAGATGAAATAAATACTTTTGCACATTCAGAAAAAACTAGTACTGCCAATAAGCTGTATTAGCATTTGAATGGACACTGATTTCAGGTGCCTAGCTAGGGAAAGTCATCAGTTCAGTGCCCCAGATGTCTTGATAAACTTGAGTAAGCTTGTATTTCTATTTCTTAAATATTGTAATTTAATTAAAATACTGAAATTATTAGATCTGTTGTGTGCCCTTTAAATTCCATGTCACTGTGGTCAACTGAAGTACTGTTAGCTGTTTAAACTTACAGAGCTCAATCACTACATCCATGTAATGTAGTCAGTTCTTTGTAATATGTTTGGAGGGGAGAGGGGGGTGCAAAAAGAATGAGTTTGCAACACTCAGCTCACACGAGGGATGATGGTGGCACACGCATCTAGAAGGGTTTTGTGAAGGTTCGTGTGAACTGTAATGCTGCTGTTCTATGTTGAGATTGATGTTGTATTTTTATATGGCTTTACCAAAAAATCGTTCTGTCCTCAGAAGTCAGAAGCAAGTACAATGAACATGTGTATTTTCCTTTCTAGAAGACAATCTTTGGTATCGTGCTGCTGTTACAGCCTATGTTTCTGAAGATGCTGTTTTGGCAGGCTACATAGATTATGGTAATTTTGAAGTTCTTCCACTAACTAAACTTCGTCCTATGATTCCAAGGTTTATGGACTTGCCAGCTCAAGCCATAAGATGTACTTTGGCAGGTACGGAATAAAGTATAAGCTATTTTAAACTAGATAAGAGGCAAAATAACTGGGGTTAGATACTGATTGCACCTGTAGTATCTTATATTGAAACATGGGGGAAGGATGGAGATAACAGTAGGCATTATTTCCAGAATTCTTAATTGTTGTGACATATCTGCAAAATGTGACAAATCTTTCCTAATGTACATGGTGACCTGCAGTTGTATGCTTGGAAAGCTGTGTTGTAGTAACAGAGCTGTTAGATTTTGGATGTGCTTTTATTCTAAGCAAAATTAAGTCACCTGCTGGATTTGTGGAATTCTTAATTATGTTGTGGTTCTAGCACTGCAGGGGAAGGTAAAATTTCCTTTTATATCTTGAAATGCTTGTGAAATCTGTCATGTTATACAGGATGTTGATGCTTTGTAGTTCACCCTTCTGTCTCAAGCCAGGATCATAATGTGGGGTTTTTTTTACATACTTGTTTAACCTGCTTTTGGAAATTATTTATTTTCTCTGTTTTTTTCCCCATCACTGTGCAAGGTAGTGCACCCCTTTGCTTTGGCACCCATCCTTTAGAATTCTTCATGTCTATCCTTCCTTCACAATACTTGAAATTTCACCTGATTTTCAAATATGTGGTAAAGTTCAGAGCAGCATTCTAGCTTCATACTTTGGAGGAAAATACGAAGCAGTGCTGCCTTGTATGTAGAGATGGAACCAATGCATATGGAATGTGACCTGAAGAAATCTCTTCTGGGGTAAATCATGATGCCAGTAGCTGATAAGTGTGTTTAGGACCTTTCTTAGTCTTAGAACAACATGGATACAAAGTGATCAGATGCGTCCTGATTAGAGTCAAGGGTTATTGCTGCATAAAATACATCTTTCTAGAAGGCAACTTCTGCCGGTGTCTTGCTATACAGTTCTGGTTATAACTTGCATTTTAGAAATAAATTTAGTAGTATAAAGAGTAAATCTTTAAGAAAGAGCTTGTAGTAGCAGATGGATGGTTAATGTGGTCCAAAACTAAGTTGTGGTCATGAGTGACACTTTTTTAGACATTCACACTAAGGAAGTATTAAATCTGAATTTACACTTCTCTGTACAATAGACTAGTTGTACATGATCGTTGTCAGATTTTTATTAAACCCAAATACTACAAAAATTCAGAATCTAAATAATTTGGTTTGAAATCTTGTTAACAGCATGAGGAGTGGGAGCAAGTTACTTGGTATATCTGCTGCTTAATCTGCTGTTTTAAACAGTGTTCTTGTACCTTTCCACATATAGTTGAGACTTCAGCTGTTCTCAGAACTGTTCCATACTATATGACTTTTTGGGGTTTTTTTCAGGTGTAAAGCCACCATCAGGAACCTGGACCTCAAAGGCTGTTTCTTCTATGAACCAACTGGTGAAAGACAAAATGTTAACAATAAAAGTAGTGGATAAAAAGAGTTATAGTTCTGTGGTGGAGCTTGTAGACCTGTCAGTTACTCCAGTAATAAATATATCAAGCTATCTCATAGAGAAGGGCTGTGCAGCTGAGGAATCGAGGATGGCCTCACCAAAAACTTCACTGAGTGATGTAAAGCAAGCAAATGGTGAGTACAAGCATGTCCTGCTGAACTGCCATTAATTAACAATGGCACTCTTTATGTTGAAATTTGAATGGATGCATTTCTCTGTCAACTTGCAAAATGATTTCTCATTAACTTGTTTGCTTCATTTAAACTTAGTGATTAAATCTGGGGTTGCTGGATCTGCCATGGTGTAAGAGTAGATTTTAATGAACTGGCTAGAAGTTAAGAAACAATGTAATTTTTGACTTAGAGGACTAGTTAGAAGAAATCTCACTATTGCATAGAAGAATAAACAATTACATTTCACAGTTGGTAAGCATCCTAAAGCTTTCTCTAAACTTTGAGCCATTTCTTAACTTTTATTTTTCTTGCCAATCTTTTTTCATTCAAGAGTGGAAAATTCAAACAACTTCTACTTCTTTGAGCATCAAAATATGCTGACAATGCTTTATCCCTTCCAGTAGGGATCTGACTGTTGCTTATAGTGTGAAGGACAAATCCACTGGAAATGGAGGATTTGAGAGCCTGTTTTGATTCTTAGCGAACTGGGGGGGGGGGTGTGCAAGTTATTATATTCTGTGGTTTCATTTTGTTGTTTGGGTTTTGTGTGTGTACATTTTTGTTTGTTTGTTTGTTTTGGGGTTTGTTGTTGTGAGTTGTTTTGGTTGTGGTTTTTGGTTTTTTTGGGTTGTTTGGGTTTTTTTGACTGTTTGCAATACGACTTCCTAAAGTATTCTGCTGTCAGACACAGTAGTGGACAGATGACACAGCATCTCAGCATTGCCATCCTTGAAGCTCAAAACTTTCTTTAGCTTTGTGTTCAGAAAAAAAGCTTAGAACTGGAAAGGTCTGCCCAAGTTGGAGGCCAACCACTTGGAGTCAGGTCTTTGGCTGGCAGTATTTCTTGGCTGGCAGTATTTCTGCAGACTGCTGCCTACCAGAAGCTGTGACAAACTTAACACCTACAAAAAATACAGGAAGGTTTCCTAATGTGCTAGTGGGCTTCCCCAATGTGCCATAGTTTTAGTTTTCATATGATCTGTCCTACAACTTGTGTTAAACAATAAGCTTCTTTGAGGTATTTGAGTATAATATAAAGTGCAAATTTCTGCAACCAGTTTTTCTATTAACTTCTTGTTCTTTCTCTTCGTGGGACTGTTTTCAGGTGGTGGCTGTTTCCCTCTTGTTTGCTCCCTCCCCTGTTTCCTGTTAACCAAGGTTCCTGAGTGTCCCTGTTGCTCAGGTTATTGCCACCTGATCTGTACTTCTTTGTGTGACAACTCCCTGTTCATCCACGACTTGCCCTTCTCAGTAGCGATCAAATACGTGAAGCATCTGGCTCACTTCTCTTACTTGTTTTCATTCTGCAAAGAGGCTCTCACTGGTAATTAGTCCGTTGGATTATTTATAACAAGAAATGAGAGGACATGAATGAGCATTCAGGATGTATAATTTTTTCCCTGTAAAAATGAAAATAATTTCTCTTCTTCTGTTTCTCTTCTTTGCCCTCTCTAGAGGACGCAACCAACAAAAGAATTTGCAGCTGGAGTAAATTAACTCTTAAACAAACAGTAGATGTCGTGGTGTGTGCAGTGTACAGCCCTGGAGAGTTCTACTGTCAGATCTCAAATAACAATGGTAAGTTTGCTCAGCTTTTTTCTTTCTGCTAGTTTCTTTGCTTCCTTTTTTCAAATTATTTTTTATTTATTATAGTTTTAATGCATTGCTGTTTCAAGTGAGCTTATAGCATTAAGGCTTATCTCTGAGGGGTTTTTAAATCTAAAATATAAGTGGAATGACGAAGAAATTGGATCATGATCTATAATTATTATGAGATTGAAATGTGAAAAATCTGATGGTAAGCAGTTGAATCTAAGTTGAATCTTGATCTAAGAATGTAGAGAAAAGTGAAAAGAGCTTCCATAACCTAGGTAAAGAATAGCTAAACAAAAGATAGCAAATAAGAGACATGTTCCATGTGCCCATACAATATTTACTGGAGCTCTCCTCTAGTACCTGTCCCATTTTAATTGATAAAAACCTACAAAGATTCTAAAGAGAGAAGATAACACGAAAATGAGAACGCAGCTTTTGATAGTTAACTTCCTGTTGGATAAGCTCAAAGAAAAGTCTGGTTCCTCTATTTTTATATATAAAGACTTCTGATAGCCACTGGCTTTTTAACCTACTAGAAAAAGAGTGTAATGACATTCACTGACTGGAAGTGGAAGCTAAGTGCGTTCAAACCAAAAATAGAAGGCACATCTTAGAAGGTGAGGGAAGTTTATTCCTTGACTTAGCCAGGAATAGTATAGGCTTTTTGTGGTTTATCACCTTTAAAACATGACTGAATTCCTTCCTAAAAGTGATGTTACACAGCAGGCTGGATAAAGGACTTGATATAAAAAATAAATAAGCAAGCAGGGTGAGATCCCATAATCTGTTACATGCGCTGTCTGAACTAGATAATTCCCATGGCATCATCTGGCTGTAAAATATACTGTAGATTTTTGCAGTGAAGTGTGCTTGTTGGATTAGGAGGAAGGATTACTGATAAATTTTCCATCATACTGAACTAATTTGTCAGTAAATATCAGCTCTCTCACCCCTTCCTGCTAATAAGTCTGTCTAGTAAGTTCATTAGTTAACTCGGTGTCAACAGTTTTTTGGTTTGTTTTTTTTTTAATTTTAGAATTCACATAAATCTCCCATCAAATCTGTGTAAGTAAGCTATTCAGCAGACAGTACTGATGAAGTTCAAGTCAGCTTATTTTCTTGATCTTGTCTTTGTGGTTTTTTGGTTTGTTGTTTTCTTTCTTTCTTTCTAACTTTCAGAGTTACTTGCTCTAAATTTACTTAACAAATCATTGTCTGAATACTGCCAGAAAACTCCACCAAATGTTTTTAAGCCTGAGAATGGAGAACCTTGCTGTGCTTTTTTCTCTGGTAAGTAACAGATTAAAATATTGTTGTTTTTACAGGGTGAACATGAAGAAAAAAATAAAATAGAAAAAATAAAATTGGGTAGTTGATAAGTTTTCATAAGTATAGCAAAGAATTGGATATATTTACTAAAAAAAAAAATGCTGGTAAACTTACTAAACATAGGAAGTAATTTTTCTTTTTTTTAACTTTTTTTAAAATTAGATTATGGTAACTGGTACCGTGCTCTGGTGCAGAACGTTACCTCACATGGAACTGCTAAAGTGTGCTTTGTGGACTATGGAAACGTTGCAGAAGTACCCCTGGATAAAATACGGCAGATCTCATCCTCCTTCCTAACCCTTCCTTTTCAAGCAATTAAATGCTGGCTCTCAGGTAGATCTTCTTATGGATTCTTTCTCTCGCAAGAGCTATTGCATTTAGAGACTTGTGTCTTTGGGGGAAGGAGGGGAAGGATACACTTCACAGAACTCTGGGAGGTGTGTGTGTGTGTGTTTGGTTTTGTTTGTTTGTTTTGGTTGGTTTGTTTGGTTTTGAAATAATAAATGTCTGTGTTAGCTCCAGCCCTCTGGAAATTATGGGAGCCATTGTTTTAGCCTTACTCCAGAGCAAATGGACATTTAACAGAAAGGTGGTGGCTCTTCCCAGGGCTCCTGATAGTGCTGTGAAGTGAACTGCATGGAGGTCACTTGTGCTTTACCACTCAGAGGGAAATTGTTGCTTAGTTTTCTTCATCTGTAGGCTTGCTAGCTTTTGGTTGCTGCCTTGCTAGGAGTAAATGCACTTATATGCAACTTAATTTTTTTCTGAAAATCTTTTGGAGGCCAAGGAGCTCATCAGTTACTATGAAACAAGTTGGTATTTCTGTTCTCTGTAGGGATGTTTCATTTGATTCCTGCAGAGTTTGGCACCATACTGCTGCTTCTCAGCCTTCTACTAATTCTATGCCTCTTCTTTTTCCACTCCATATCACTCAAAATTCTACAGAATTATTCTTTCTTTCTGATGTAGTTTACCTGGTGTAAAAATAAAAAATATGGAAGCAGGAAAAAAAAAGCCCTCAAAACCAAGGTGTCTTCTGCTGGGGTTGTTTGGGGTTTGGTTTGGGGTTTTTGAGGGGTTTTGTTTGCTTTGTTTTGTTGATGGTTTGTGTGTGGGTATTGGGGTGGGTGGTTATTGGTGTTTTGTTTTGGTGGTGTTGCTTTTTGGGTTTTTTGTCTCTTGAAACACTCTGGCTTTCCACTCCTTTGAAAAAAACTTTGATGTTAGACTGATTCATAAACAGTCTTAACAGTGTTTGTGCTAAGGTACAAGTATTTACTGGGTAGAATATCATAAAATGTAGCAAACAAAATTTGACAATGCTGAGGAAGTGTGGTTTGTTTTTGTTTTCTTTGTTTTTTGAAGAAAGGAGGAAGAGGGAAACCAGTTAATAGGATGAAGTCCAATGTGTGTTGCTAAGCTAGTAAAAGTAGCCTTGGTATTTTGAGTTGTGCTTTAAAAAAAAAAAGGCGGCTGGGGGGGGTTAAAGGGTAATGATGTTGAAGAAAGTCCCTTAATGAAGATGTTTTGAACAGCCCTCCTACTTTTATACTCCTAGGTATAAAGCCCAGTAATAGCAAATGGACTCCAGAAGCTACAGCGAGGTTTTGTACCAACACTGCAGGAATAACACTTCAAGCCAGAGTAACTTCCCTTTCCAGAGACGGGGCAGGTGTAGAGCTTATTGACAATTCCACAGGTCATCCAAAAGTGATCAATGAGATACTAACTTCTGAAAAATTGGCTGTGAAGGAAGTTCTACAAAACAAAAATAATTCTCCAAAGAAGTCTGTTGACAAAAGAGGTGATTAAATGAATGTTAACTTTTAGTTTGAAGAAGAATTTTCAGTATTCCAGCCTTTAAATGTGATCTTGCATGGTTGTGATTAACTGTGGTTAAACTGCGTGTTTATTAGTAAAATTATTTTGTCAGTTTTGACAGTTAAACACAAGCTGCCCTGCAGGTGGCATTACAGACAGTAAAAATTGCTGGGTTTGTCTTAAATAAATGATACTGGAATATCTGATAGTAGAGAATTACAAACATGCTACAATGGAAACTCTTCCTATCCTTGCTTTCCAATATTTTATTTTTCCGAGGCGTTCTTTATTTTTATATGCTAATAGCGAATGAACAGCAAATTAAGCAATAATAATCTTGGTTTAGATTTCTCTTCTTGAAGATGTGCAGTTATCTCTAAGATGTGAAAAGATATTGTGTAATGGTTGCTTATACTATGTATGTGCTTGGAGGGAAGGCTACACTGCATTTTCTTACTGTTTCTATCAGAAACCTCGCTTGGGCACTGGAAGTCAATTGAACTGGCTATGTGTCAAACCATATCTGTGTATGTAACAGAAGTTGTAAGCCCAGACTTGTTCTATGCTGTACCAGTTCCAACTAAAGGTAAGAAACAGTGTTCACTGTTCCTAATATCAGAAAGAAGTAACTGTTGCAAGATTGCTACAGGCGTTTATTTTATTAACTGACTGAACCAGGTGGAAATGCAGCTCAGGTGGTAGAAAAATGCCAAAGGTGGGATCAGGGGAGTTTAAAAATAAGTATGCTTTATACCCAGCTGTCATTAGTTACCAAATGTTTTGGGTTTTTTTTTTTCCTGTAGATACAGAAGAGAAGCTGTACAAGCAGCTGATTGAACTGGAAGGCTATTGTAGATCTTGTAAGAGCCGGCCCTTCAAGCCCAAACCGGGTGAAGCCTGTTGTGCCAGGTTTTCAGGTGAGGCATCATTTTTTTTTCTTATATTTCCTTGACCAGTGTAAAACACAGCTTCCATTTTTTGCTTTAGAAAAAGGAAATCCACCACCTTTAAAGTGCTTACACATCTCTTAATTCTGTTACAAAGGATAGCTTGGCTGTATCTTTAGGACAAAGAAAACCATCTGATAGTCCAGGAGAGAAATAGAAGGAACATATTGTGCCCCGCAAAATGTACAGAGCTTTAAGAAGGAAGAAATCTAGTTACTGTTTAAACAGAAATTTGTTTGTGTTTGAATCACAGGGGCATGAAATTCAGAGCAGAGCAATCATGCACTTGCATCTATACAGACCAACTTCTGGTTTGTGGTTGTCTGGCTGTTTTTCCTGTTGTTGCTTTGTGCAAGCACAGGGTGGTGACAGTGGCTGTGACAACTGATTGTTCAGCCTTGTTAGCTTAAGCTGTCCAGGCTTAGCAAACTGTTACTCCAAGTCCAAAGTATTTTTTAACAGTGTGGTAACTTAATTTATTGTCTTAGTCTTTCAGCAGAGGGAATACAGTGCTGAGATACTAGCTCAGTGCTTTTAAAGACAATAGTGTTGACTAATACTAAATGTTGACTGCATGTGGATTGTTGCAGGAGGTCTGGCTAAGCACTGAAAATGAACTTAGATGCTGTATCAGGTAACAGTTCATGGAAAACAAGATAGATGAGTTAAAAAAACCCACTAAGCAGACCATAAGAGCATGGATAGGTGAATACAGCAATTGGAAACTATTCCTTGTGTCTCTGGGGCTTGCTTCTTGTCAGGGGGCCTTTTGTATATTGCAGGGTATTTAAAAATTCCTGGAAGACTATACAGCTGTGTGTGTAAGATGGTGCTTCACATGTGATTCTTCTTGTCCCAATCTTTTCAGGTGATGGCCGCTGGTACAGAGCTCTTGTACTAAAAGCTTCTCAGTCTGTTGTGAAAGTACTGTATGCAGACTATGGGAACACAGAAACTTTACCACTTTCAAAACTACTGCCAATCACTGATTCCTACTTAAAACTGCCTTTTCAGACAATTACATGCTCACTTGCAGGTAAAAAAACAAACAACAACAACAAAACAAACAAACAAAGCTACCCCCAAAAAACCTTGACTGGTTTTCTTGAATGTTATAAATCTGTACCAGTTCTGATTTTAGTGTTCATTCCTTAATAGTCATAAACATGATGATCTGCTGAAACAGTATATTGGTTACAACTGTGAAAACTGGCTTAGAAAGTAATGCTTTTAGTTAATTATCTCCAGAATCTAATCTATGTATGTTAGGAGAATGTAGTATTGTATTTTTCAAAAGCAGTGGTAGCGTTATGTGTAAGATTCAAGTCATCAAAAAGGTATTATTTACGGAACAACCTTGACTGTACTTTTGTTTTGGGGTTGGTTTTTTTTTGTTTTGTTTTTGTTGCAGGTATAGAGAAAGCTGAGTGGTCTCCATTATTACTTGACAAGTTGAAGGAAATGTTATTGAATAAATGTGTCACAATTACCATGAAAGGGACTAATGGAAATGTTAACTTAGTAACAGCAGAGAAACATAGTGAAAATGGTAGTATGAATGTAGTTGACAGACTCCTAATGGAAGGTTTGGTCAAGCCCTGCAGTGCTGAAAACCTTCATGCTGAACATCACGGTACATATTTTCACTTAATTACTTCACATTTCTTACTATGAAGAACTGTGGGTATGTGGGATACCCAAGTAACTTTTCCTTTTAAAAACCTGACAGAATTTCCCATCTCCCCTATTAAATTAGGGAAACAGTGTCCATGTCTGTTTTGTTCATTCACTTGCTTTGTTTTTTGTAGGCAATGGGAGCGAGACCAAATGCTGCTGCACAGAATTAAAAATGCAAGTAAGATTCAGTCTGAGCAATACTCACTTTTTTACCTTTCCAGGATTTAAAAGAAACTCTGTGGGAATCAAATGGAATTAGGGACATAATAGCTAACTGAAACACTGAAGATACACAAAGTGAATATCCAAACACTTTTTCTTAATCTGTTTTTATATGTGGTAATAATTAGAGCATCCTGAAACTGAGGGAGGATAGTGTGTAATAGTTCACACAGACTTCGTCTGTATTTTGCCACACATACCAGCTCTATTCTTTTATTTTTTTATTTGTTTTTCCTAGATTTTGAAGGCTCAGAAATGTTACTCTTGTCTGTTGTGTAGAAAGGTACTTGTGGGGCTTTGTATAAACTGTGTCATCTGGACAAAGGGCATCTGGAGTTATTTATTTATTTATTTTGTACCATGACTGTGTTTTGCTGCGGATGCAGCTTGGCAGACAGCTGCACATGTAAGAATTTTTTTACAACGTGTATTTGAGGTAGCAGAAGTTAATGTGCCACAGTTTCAGTTATGGAGCTAGGGCTGAGAATCCATGTTCAGTAGAATACTGGGATTTCTAACAATGTTTGTCAGTTGCAAGATTTTTATTTTTTTTTTTCCCCTTTTGGAAAAGAAATGAATTATCTCTTAGAGATATCGCATATTCATGTAATTTTTGAAAGCTTTCTTGTTTTAAGTCTTCTTTTATTAAAATAAAATATGTTAACTTAGGCTATTTTCTAATATTAGAATTTTATATTAGGAAAAGTAATTTAAAGTATACCAGACAAGATGCATCAGCCTTTCTCAAAGTGAGAATTTTTGTCAGAGGAATGAGGAAAATTTTGCACTTTAAAGACTAAAACCCCTTCCAGGGGTGGTTTCAACTTCTCCCTCTCTCCCCAGCAAGAGGCAGCAAGGTCAAAAGCAAAAATACCCTCTATGATATTTTGGAGGTAGGAAAAGAGCATTTCTGTTCAAGGTCCTTTAGACCTTCACTGCTTCAGAGCAAGCAGAGTTACCAGCAGATAGTGGCAGGAAGGCAGTAAATCTGTGCTGTTCCTGAATGTGGTTGACTTCTCTGTTCCACTGCAGGCTGTTGAACATTCTTTTTCCTTCTCCTGCTATCTCTTTGACCTTTCAGTTTGATCTAGCTCATGTCCTTTCTGACTTCAGTTTGGTCACTTTCTGTTTTCTGCCATCCTTCCTTACTTGGATAAGTTTGGCTCAAAAGTCTCATGACAGAGAAAGAGAAGGCAGAAGATTCCAGTATAACTAAATACATCTGGAAATAGATGTGTGTGAATAACCAATTTTAAGATCCCGATCTCAGTCCTAATTTGAGTATTTCATCAATTCTGTTTGAGGAATTTTCTGTGGGGGTGGGGGTGAAATCAGGGGGTGAGGAAGGAGTCAGATACAGTTCTGCTGGCTTTTTCCATCCAGAAGATTTTACAGCAGAAAGTATTTGCGTATTCATTGAACTGATACGGGACTTAGCTTGAGTTTGTGTGTTTGGGATCTACCCTAAACTGAAATCAGCTATTTAAATGAGGAGAAAAAAAAAGGGGGGTGGGGAGAGGAGAGAATTTTCTATTTCTAATCCTTTCTGTTTATTCCACAGCTTAAAAAGCATGAACAGATCCTACTCTTCCTTTTAAGAAAGTATGAAAATCCAGATGGAGTCGCTGAAATGAAGAAGCTTCTGAACCACTAAGTCTTCTGACATGAGCCATTTCATTTGTAGATATGCCAGGTTGCTGCTGTTCTTTTTATTTTTATTTCTTTTTTTTAAATTTTTTTTTTGGAAGAGCCAAGTGTATTTATCACCTTAAATATTAGTCACTTTGTAGAAATTCTGCTATTTCCTTACCTGTGTTTTTATGCTTGGAGTTACTGTGAAATAAGTATGTAGCCTGAAGGATTTCACAGCTGTGAGCTATGTTTTCTGTTCTGTTTTTGGTTGATACCACCCTGTCCTGCTAAGCTTCTTTGCTGTTATTTTGCTGTTGAATGTACATCACTTTATGGAATGGGCATTGCAGGGGGAGTCCATTCTGCAAACTTACATTTGAAATGACTGTAATTGTAAAGCTTTCTTCCACCTTGGCACTGTTCATTTTACTTGGAAAAACTGTATCTTGCCTTGTTTAGTCTTTCAACTTAATTTTCAATCTACAGTTAGACTGATAATTGTTCTTCATAAACTTGTTTTCAGTATCATTAAAGGGTGAATCTTGGCTTTGCATGTAGGTTGTTCTCACTAAAATCAGTAACCACTTAGATGTGCACTGTTCATTATGTAAAGTTATGCTGTGTAATATGCATCTGTGAATATTGTTTTGAAATAAATTGTATTGGAGCTATTTTTGTCTGTAGCTACGTTGTCATGTAGTGGAATCTAGCCCAATTACGTACCCTTTCACTCCCAGTCACACCTTTACACAACAGAGAACAGCTGAGCAAGATCCAGGTATGCCTGGAGCACAGCTCCTCTTGTGTCCTTCTTGCTGTGGGTTTCTACACTGCCCAGCTTCCAAGGGCAAGGACTGTTTGCAGGGGTAGTATGGTAGGCATCGCATGTCCTGCTGGAGAAAGGGAGGGAGAAGCAGGGTCTAGGAATGAGACTTGCTACTTTCTTCCTCTAGCAGAAGCTATCTAAATCTTCTTACGTACTTAAATGCTGGTTTATTCTTAGAAAATGTTAATAGACGTTGGTGTTACAAATAGCTACACTTTTCAAAGTACATGAACTTGTACAGTTTTCTCCTAGAGTTGCACATCTTGTAAAAAATAACAACCCACACAACCACACCCAAAAAAACAAACAAAAAAATAACCCTCTAAGTTTTAAAATGGGCCCTCTAAATAATTCGTCTGTGTGTTGTAGGTATGAATATGGTACTTTTACTCACAGGTGGGGAATAGTTTTCCATGGGAAAACAAGGATTAGGGAAAACATTCTCAGAACAAAGTTGACTTCTAAATGAAGTTACTTCATGGGTGTTGGTGGTGCAAAGTAACCTGTAGTCTAGTTTTATGTGACTCCTACATGTAAGGTAGAGCAATGGTGGTATTCTTGGGTTTGTGTTTCCCCCCCCAAATTGTAAATTAGATGGCAGGGTCTGAAGGGCGAGAAGAGGCTGTCACAGCTGAACGCAATGTATTCAAGTGTGCAGGAGGCAGCTCCTCAGGTGCACAAGGGCTACGCAATAGAGTCTTACAGAGAAAAGGTAAATTGCAACTTAAGGCGCGGTTTTGTTTTTGTTTTATCCTCTCCCCTCCCCTTTTTTAGTTGATGACCTCGGAGATCTCTGACGGGGAGGCTGGGGACCCCGCGGGAAAGCAGGGACGCTGAGAGGAGGCTCGCTGGCCGCAGCCGGGTGCGGGGTGGGGGCTGCGGGTCCCTCCCGGCCCTGCAATGGGGGAACGGGACGGGACAGCCCCCGCCCAGCTCCTCCGGCTGATCCCGCCCGGGCGGGCCGGGTTCCGCCTCCTCCCAGCCCGGCGAGGTGCGCGGAGCCCGGGGCAGCGCATGGGCGGGCGAAGGGATCGCGCCTGGGTGAGTCCTCCCGGGCCGGGTTGGGGGGGTCTTGTCCCGGTGAGCGGCGGGTCGGTCCCGGCGGCAGTGGAGCCTTCCCTGCCCCTCTGAGGGGTGCTGGAGGGGGAACGGCGGGACCCCGGTTCTGCGGCAGGCATCGCAAACCTCTGTGCCAGCCGGGATCCAGGGAGGTTGGTGATGGTAGAAGGAGCCTGAAAGCTTCGTAGCTCAGCCGAGGTCCTTCCTCTCGCGGGTCAGGAGAAGACTTGCCGCCGGAGGCAGGATGAGTCCCGGCCTCTGTGCGTTTTGCTTTTGGTCCAGTTGCGCGGTTACCCTGAGAGCATCGGCTTTGCTACTTGGTAAAGACTATCTGGTTATTACAATAACAAAAGCTCCACCACCGAGGAAAGCAGACCCAGCCCATGCTGTAATACTTTAATTGACTCATTTCTAGCAGTTTTGGGGTGCGGCCAAGGGAAGGTGCTGAACTTGCCAGGGCAGGCTTTCAGACAGGTTGTGTCTCAAATCCCTCATGGAAACCTTTCTGCAGAAGGCACAAAGATAACGTGATCAAGTCTTGATCAAGCAAGGCTAGATGGCCCTGGAACGGTGTCTGTAATACACATGGACACTTGTACTTCATTATAGAAGTTACAAGTAGCTCCTGTCTTTCAGTACCTGTAACAGTGGCTTTTCCTGATGGGGTGTGATGGTGAGAGAGAAGGACTCCCCAGCTGTGTTGCAAATGCATGCATCTGTGAGCACGTCGCTTTGTCTGTTTGTACCTTGGTTTCTGTGTACGTTAAAGAGGGATGAAGATGCCTTCTCCAATGGCCTGGAGTGGAAAGACAACAGGGAGGTGGCAGGATCCCAACTATCTGTATAACTGTAACTAGATAATGTCTCTTCACACTTGGACAGATAGTTATAACATGACCTGGAAATTGTGAAAATGATTTCATGGGGGCTTCTTTTGAGTTTCATTTTGTTTAGTTTGTGTAGTGAAAATGAGTCATCATGAGGAGACACACATAAAACCACATTTTCCCACTTTCTTCAAAAAGGGCTGTGCTGGAGCGGCTGTGTGTGAACTCATTATGTACTGGGTGCTGGGATAGTTAACCACATCATTTTTGGTGTGTGCTCCTAAAGAAGTCTGGTTCTTCTAGGAAGACTAAGAGGAGTATGAGGATGGATCAACTTAGAAAATCTCTTGACACTACCCCAGTTTTGAAAAAAATAATAAAATTAAAAAAGAAAAAATCCATGGTCAGTGCTAACTTCCTAAAGCTCTTTTAGGAAGGGCCCACAGAAAATACATGTCTTGAAAATACATGCAGGTAACAGCTTGTACATGTTTGCAGGAGTGATGCTGTGGAGAAAATTCCCAGGCTGTGGCTCGTCCCTGGGGCTCACAGAGGTACAGCAGGAGGATAGGCTGTGAATTTGGGTTAGTCTTGTAAACGGGGCTGGGTATGATATGATCAGGAACATCTTGGCATCATGCATGCTAAGGACAGACAGTCTCATGTTCTGCGAGAGAAATTCAATACCAGAGATGTCAGAAAAGGATTTTTCCTCTCTCTCTTCAGCCTCTGCTTAGGTAATCACTGCAGCTGGCTGTCTTGGAAAGGTAGAATTCTTCCTCTTCTGCAGTACTGGGTGTTTGGGGAAGGACAGACCAGAATTTTATTTCTTCAAGAGGGAGGCTTGTCACAGCAATCTTGAAGACCTTATTCCTGCTTGTGGTACTATGAGGCTTGTCCTTCTAATCCAGCCAGCAGATGCCTGTGGTTTGAGGTCTGGCTTCATTAGCAGCCAGTTTGATGCTCTTTGGCCAGTGGTTTGCTTTTGCTGCAGGTGACAAGCCCCTCCTTCTAGCACTGTGGGGACACATGCAGGAGAAGCTCTCAGGATAGTGATACCACTAAGTGAACTAACAGAGGTTTTTTTGTCTTGTGAGTTGAGGTGAGAAACCTAAGGTCTTCATGTCCCTCTGGGAAGCTTTTGAACAAAGGCATCTGTGTGACACGGTGGTCTAAGGAATAAAGTGGACAGATGTCACTTTGCTGAGAGGTACAAGCAAGCTGCCTGCTGCAGGGGTGCAGGGAGTGGAATCTTCTCCCACCTCATTCTTTGAGAACAATTCCCACCTGCTCATGGTGTAGGTAGATCAGTAGTTGATCCACCTCAGCTGTGAATGTCTCTGGCTGGTACAAGGCAATGCAGGTCAGGCCCCAAGCCAGGCACCTGGCTGTAGCCTTCCCAGATTTGCACAGCTCAGGGCAGGGGACGATTACAGTAATTGCACTGGAACCCATAGCCTTGAATTAGTAGTTCTCAGCAGGGTGTAGTGACCAAGTTATCTGCATTCTTTCATAACTTCAGTGTAATGCTATTGTTTGAATATTTATTTTCATATGATGCCACTGGCTTGTTCTGAGACACTGAATTCCCTCAGATCCCTGTACCCCTTTTCTCAGCCACTCCATAAAACATTTCATCCCAGCATCCTCACTAGCTGCCTACCTCTGCGAGCAAGTGCTGAGTGCTTGCAGTGCTGAGGCAAGCTCTGGATCCCTTGGGTGGTCTTACATGTGGCATCCAGCAAACAATAAAAAGACATGAGACATTCATGGAGGCACTCCTGCTGCTCCAGCCATGGGCAAAGTCAGTAGCACAAGCACTTCTTTCAGAACAGACTACACAGTAAGTTTAGCACAAGCTCAGGTCAGAAGAGTGTCTTTTATTCTGTAACTTGTGGGTTGTACAGGACCTGATCTGCAGTACGTTGATTTTGACAGTACCCCATGTGAGCAGTGCTGCAAGATCAAGGTCTCTTTATGTGCAGGAGCCCTTATTGCACAGGAGAAAAAAGCCTGTCAGAACTGTTCCTTGCTGCAAAACACACTGGTTTTGCAGAACATCTTATGGAAATTTAATCGTGTTTATCACTTGGATAAAAAAAAAGTTGTCAAAAGTTTTAGACTGTAATTTGTGATGTTTGTTTTAAGGAGAAGTTAAACCTCATTTCCCTGTCATCTTCCTCCTCCACTCTTCAGTTTCACCTCCTGCTGATAGCTGCCCCCAGCCAGGGCAGTGCCCATCACCAGGCAGAGGGGATGACTGGAGTTCCCAACAGAGGTGGCCCACTGCCTCCAAACTTAGGCAAGAGGAAACAATATAATTTACTTTTGGAAAACAGACGGAGGGTGACTGAAAGGGGGCAGCAAAATTTGCCTCCTCTCTTTCCTTCACTTAGTGACATGGTCTAGCTAGGTGTTGTGGTGTTAGGTCTTAGGCTGGACTTGCTGATCTCAGGGGTCTATTCCAGCCTCAATGATAATTCTGTGTAATTCCTCCACCCTAAACATGAGATGAGCCCCTAGCAGCAGGCTCCCCTCTGCAAGCCAGTGCCACATCCTCCAGGGCAGCACTTAAAGGAACCAGAGTTACAACTGCAGTGACAGGGGATCACTCGGCTTGTGAATAATGTGCTTTGATGAATATGCAGCATAATCTTTACTACTTTCTCCCATACCCTTAAATAAAAGGGGCACAGTTAGTAAAATGAGCTGGAGATTCCTTTTGTTTCACACCAGGTCTCTGAGATGGAAAGAGGTGGTTGTCAGTTAAAGCATCTGAGTGGCACTTTTAGTATCTTCTACTTGTCCCACTACCAGAGTAACATTTGCCCCAAATTAGTGCACATGATATTAACTGTTCTGGTAACAGTCTGTGGAAAGAGGGTGTGTTCATATGGATATACACAGGGTAGCATCTTGTGGTGTTGGTTCGTGCCAGACAAGTTCAGCAAGGTACACAAGTGACATCGGCCACAAGCCTTTTCCCGTTCTTACAGAGACACCAGCCCACAGTATTTTTTGTATCGTATGTATGTGGCCACGTCAGAATCCGGGTACAAAACCCACAAGTTTTGACTGAGCCTGGTTAAAAAAAAAAAAATAGTGATTTTTGACTCAGTACTAATGTAGATGTTTTCGAAATTCCCTTTCTTAATGTCCAAGGGGATAAAATGAAAAGGTCCTTCACTCACCACCCCATCCCCCAGCAAAGTTGCAGTCTAAAGTTCCTGGGCTGCTGCTAATCCTGGCTAATGCTGATGAGCAGTAGGTAATGATGAAACTTTCTTTCAATTCCTACTGCTGAGAGTCTAGCTGGGCTGAAAGGCAAATGACTCATCCTGCAAATTAGTTGATTTAAGCCCAAGATAAGACCCAGTTGTAGAAACATCTCGACCTGTCTGTGTTTTGTATGAAAACAACCTGAAATCCCCCCACACCTGTCACATCTGGTTGCAAGCAGAAGCTTGTCCTTCTTTGGGTGTTGTGTGGGTTGGAATTAGCTCCTAGAAAGAATGTCCTTGGGGCATGGCAAAAGGATGACCTTAATTCTGTGGCATGTGCCAGGGCTTGAAGCTACTGAGGAAATCATATTTCGTGTTTTCCTCTCTTTAAGCAAGTTTGGGATCTGCTGATTTGGCAGTGGCAGTCTGGTGGGAGTGTTGGGAGGATGCGCTGAAGAGTGCTGACTGTGAAACACCTGGTACTGGGTAAAGAACTGCAATACACAGGGCATTACTGTGTCTGCAATGCCTAGAGACACTTCTTTAATCCCCTCTTTACTCTGGATCGGTGTAGGTAACTGAGCATGGCCTACTACAGCTGCCTTGCCTTGTCTGATGTGAGGGGTGGAAACTTGGGGATGCTGATGCACAACTTCTAGAACTGGGGAAACAGCAAGGCGCTAACACTGGACGTTAAATCCAAGGTCAAACAATAAGAGAGGAAGCACGCTGGGCTCCTTCTCTGACTAGCTGTGTTCCTTCCTGCAGCAGCTAATACACAGAGATGTGTTCGAGGATGATCGCAGTGGGCTGGACAGTGCAGAGGCCCTGTGGGACACCCCATGAAGCTATTTCCTCAGCCTCTCTGCCCTGATGTGTGAGGTTTGCCAGGTTATGCTTTCAAAGAATTGGCACCTGGAGTGATAGGAATGAGCCTATTTTGGCAATTTCTCTAACAAGCATCAGTTCTTCCTGGCTGCTTATTAAATATATCACTTGCTGCAGATACAAGTCTTTCCTGAGAAAAAGCCCTCTCTATTTTCTTCAAAAATGTAATAGACTAATAGAGCTAGTTATCAAGAAATGCACTTACTTGTCTTTAGCTCCATGAAGAAAATCTGCTTTTGCAATGAGAGAGGCAGAGACCCAGTGTGATTTCTGGTCCAGTTTGCTCTGGTAAGTGCACCCAGTGCTTTTAATCCAGAGGAAAAATAAATATACATGTTTTAAACAGAAAGCCAAAGCCTCTGCCAGACATGCTTGGTATAAATCTGGGCATGGCTGAAAGTGTCACTGAAGTCCACCTACAATGTGATGGCAGCTTTGCTGATTTCAAAGGAAAAATGAGCAGAAAATTGACTTTGCTGGACAGTTGTACATAAAAACATCTCCCCCAGAAAGCCAGTCATCAGAAAATGCGAGACATGAAAGAGCCTGTGGTTGAGTGTTGTTGAAGAACCATGATGAGGATGGGCAGCAGCACTGGCTGAGGCTGGCCCCGTGAGACAGGTCCCCCTTTGCTGTGCTCTGCAGCAGCCCCAGGCAAAGTCTCCCTCCTCTCCCTCCTCTCCCTCCTCTCCCTCCTCTCCCCCCCCTCCCTCCTCTCCCCCCTCTCCCTCCTCTCCCTCCTCTCCCTCCTCTCCCTCCTCTCCCTCCTCTCCCTCCTCTCCCTCCTCTCCCTCCTCTCCCTCACAAAGCCCACTTTCTCTGGTTTTGATAGGAAAGGAGATGAATGTGTAGGGAGACTCTTTTTTTCCAGCATTCCCTCATTTTCACGTTTTTTCCTTCTATCTCTTTCCCACCCTTCTTGCTAGGGTAGGAGTTGCATTTGTCCCTCAGACCAAATGTTTCTGAACACATCACATGAGACAGGCAGCAAGGAGATGATCAGCTGCAGGTTAAGAAACTGGCTTTAGGAATTGGATTAATATTCCACTTTTTCTTTTTTTTCCCTCAGACTTGTCACCATGAGCCTCTTGTCGCTTGAGTTTATCTGCATTTTACTGCTTCGCCAAGGTACACTTAATGTCATTATTTTGCATCATTGGTTCCTGTCTCAGATGCTTCCCTGTCTCTGGCTGGAGCTTTTAGTTCCCAGGAATGTGAGCAGAATCAGAGCCTCTCTAGGAGGTTTATGGATAAATCTCTGAAACAGTTTCATGCAGAAGGGGAGAAAATAATACCTGGAGAAACAGCTTTTCTGAGAATCCAAACATGTGACTGACTTGTATGTGAAGTGTCTAATTGATGTGGGAAAATCTGATGTTATTCTTGTGGTACTAAAAGTACATAAATTTCTCCAGTGCAGTTATTTGGTACCTGCAGTGCTTATAACTATAATCTTTGGAGTCTGAGCTTGACCTAGCTCCTGTTCTTGTGCTGCATCCCTGCATGTGGTGAGCAGAGGGACTGTCCTCCCATGTGCTGATGTCATGTCCTTGGCATTTTTCATGCTCTCTGTGTCTGTGCTGGAAGGAATTTCCTCCCATAGATACACTGCTGTGTCACCAAATTATTTTCTGTGAGTATGAAATCTGCACAATAAATCAGCATTTTTGATGCTATAGATTAAAGCCTGCATGTAATTTTTCTTTAAAGGCAGTTTGTAGTGTGAATGGGTGATTATCTGTTTGATCCCACAGTTTTGCTGGCATTGGGTATACAAGAAATTCATGCTCACCAGGAGATGATTGACAAGATCTCAGCTGCTGGCCAGTGTAAGTTTGCTTTTTAAAACAAGTTTTCTACTTTCTCAATTCCTTCTTTCTTTGTTTTTCTCAGTTTTCTTTTTTTTTTTTTTTTTTTTTTTTCCTCACTATTATTATTTTTGTTTATCGGACTCCAGTCTGTAAAGTCCTCGTCAATGCTCTGGCAAGAACAGCATTGTGGCTGCTTCTATCCTAGCCTGGCTTTTCACCTCATTGGGATTAGCTCTTCTGGGACCTGCTCTGTCTTTCCCCAATTGGCTATTTGCCAACTGGCTGGTGTTTCTGTCAGTTCCTTCAGAACCTGTTTCAAGCAATCCTGATTTGAGGAGCTGTGTTTAATTACAGGTTTGATTTGTGATCAGACCTCTCCAGTGGGTGTTTTTTTTCAGACTGTAAAGCCAGCACTGGTCACGATGCCGTGAGTGGGGCTGGCTGGGCCCTGGCTGGCCAGCAAACCTTGTTCCCCTACAGCTCCCTTGATGTACACGCAATTGGTTACTAATAGACTGTATCATGTGTTCTCCTGCATTATTGTCTGTGATAAATTACACATTTCCTATGCCAGGCATGTCACAGAATCACAGAATATTAGGGGTTGGAAGGGACCTCGAAAGATCATATAGTCCAACCCCTCTGCTAGAGCAGGATCACTTAGATCAGGTCACACAGAAACACATCCAGGCGGGTTTTGAATGTCTCCAGAGAAGGAGACTCCACAACCTCTCTGGG
>WUAM01000287.1:13399890-13417730 GCA_024336885.1 Actenoides hombroni
TATGTTTACCCAGAACCTCCTATGCTCCAGCTTGTACCCCTTACCCCTTGTCCTATCACTGGATGTCACTGGGAAGAGCCTGGCTCCACCCTCCCGACACTTGCCCTTTACATATTTATAGACATTAATAAGGTCACCCCTCAGTCTCCTTTTCTCAAGGCTAAGGAGCCCCAGCTCTCTCAGCTTCTCCTCATAAGGGAGATGCTCCACTCCCTTAATCATCCTAGTGTCTCTGCACTGGACTCTCTCCAGCAGCTTCCTATCTTTCTTGAACTGGGGTGCCCAGAACTGGATACAATACTCCAGGTGAGGCCTCACCAGTGCAGAGCAGAGGCCTCCAGTAGATGTCCTCCAGCTCCAGCCCCATCCCGTAGCACCATGTGTTTAGCACAAACTTTACCTCCTGATGTTTTGTATGTGGACTTTTCTCACTGATGCGCATCACCAGGTGCCCTTTGGTAGGCTGCAGGTGTCCTGCTTGCAAGTCTCCTTGAGAGAGCTGGATTGCTGCAGCTGTGCAGCTGCCATATAGAGATCGATGGTTCTCGTGCCACTGAGCTCATGGAACCACGGGATGGTTTGGGTTGGAAGGCACCTTGAAGATCATCTAGTTCCACCCCCCCTGCCACAGGCAGGGAACTCCAGAGCAACCTAAATACCCTGTCTCTGTGTAGTTTTCTCTGTATGTGCTTAGGCAAGTGACCATGGTCTGTGACTGCAGGCAAGCCCCTGGGTTTTTGCATCTCCACATTCAGATCAGCTGTGAGGACAAGGCTGACAAGCTGGGACGGCACTGGCAGAGAGGCTGTGCTCCAGCTTGTCACCAGTGCTCCAGGGCAAGGCTGGTTGTCCTATTAGAAAACCCAGCGACCCAGAAGGGAATGCTTTACAACTTTCAATCCCTTGTAATATGGTATTAGAAAACCCTAATTATAAATACAGGTTTTTGCAGGACTGATTTGGAAAAAAGCAGTGATAATAAAATGATGATGATGATAATGGGGATAGAGAAAGGGCATGAATCAAAAGGGCTCTTAACAGGTTGGTGTGCCAGCTGCCTACATTTTGCTTCTGGATTCAGTTTCCTTTGACGTTGGTTCTGGTAAATGTTGCAGAGGTGACTTTAAAATTTCCATGTAAATGCTTTGAAAATGGCTCTTCAGAGTCTGCAGACTAGTTTTTTGTTTTGTTTTGTCAGGGAAATTATGGGTTTCCACTGCAGTGTAAGCACCTCAGGAACCTCTACTTGGGAGCAGTCGTGTTTGTACAGGCAGGGTTGATACAAAGACACATCTCTGAAGATGGGATAAAAGGCAGAATTTTGTGAAAATTGTTCCTGTCAGTGCCTCGGAGCCGTTTAGAGAGCTTGTCTTTAGAAAAATAATAGCATTTGAAAAATGTGCTGCAGATGAAACACATCTGGCTCCATGGGACTCTGTATGTTTTACAGATGCCTCCCTCCATCCCTTGAGGGGAGGGTCCTGCCAGGCACAGCCACCTCTCCCCACTGTTCACCCCTCTGTATCTCTACTGGGAGAACAGCTCTCTGTGGTTAATGATACCACTGCTTACTGGAGTTGCTGCTCCCATGCTTTCACTGAACTGCTGAAGCCAGGCTGAGGACCTGAGTCTATGGTTAAAGCCTTGCAGACAGTGAGGGCTGAACTGGAGGCCAGAGCAGGAGTGCATGCTGGCTGCAACAGTCTGTCCTTGGCAAGTCCATTTGCCTGGGCCTTCTGCTCTTGGCTGCCTGCTTCCAGAGAGTGAGGCTAATAAAGTGCAATTTCACAGTGTTTGTCTTTTTCTCCTAGTGATGCAGTGCTCCGCTTCGTTAGATGTACTTTTCCTCTTGGATGGCTCCTACAGCATTGGCAAAGGAAGCTTTGAAAGGTCTAAGCACTTTGCAAGCAAGCTCTGTGATGCCTTGGACATCCATCCAGACAGGGTGAGTGTCAGGAATGTCTCAATATCAAGCAGCTTGGCAATATGTGGAAAGGCCAGTGACAGCGCGCTGAGAGGAATTGCAAGATTCAGCCTAGCAGCTACCACGGGGTGAGAGTATTTATTCAGAAATATGCAGTGGAGGTTTGTGAAGCAGTGGGGTTGGAGGACAATTCTTGGTTCTTCACGGATTTTAAGCAGTTCCACTTGGTCTTGAGAAAAGACAATCTTTCAGGTTAAAGATTGTGATTTGGGATTTTTACTGATAGTTTTGTTTTGTTTTGTTTGGATGCTCATAGACAAAAATGGTTGGATCTGTTTTTTTCCTGGAAAGTTGCAGTATTAGTCTCTGGGAATTGAATCACCTTTCTGTACAGAGGTCAATGATACAGCCTGCTTGCTCTGCTTCTGCTAGAAGGTCTCTGTTCCAAAATGAGCCAAAAGGGCAGAATAGATGGAGTTCATTACAAGGCACTGGAGGCGTTTCACCAAACTGAGGTGTTTGGGGATCTGCTTGCTGCCATAGGTCCCCAAAATATCACTGCACTCCCCACCTGCTAGTGGTTTGTCCAAGGGGATTTCAAGCCAGACCCAGCTCTGGTTCTAACTGTGTATCCAGTCCCACGTCACACTGTCCTAGCCAGGGACCTTGGAGTGGGCTGGAATGGTTGCTGTACTTGATTCTCTGCGAGAGCCTTTCCAAATAAATGTCAAGTCTTTGGGAAGGTTGTGGCAGGGATACAAGGCCTCTGCATAGCAGGAATAGGAACCTGAGGCAGGACAGAGAGTGGGCCTGGACCACTGCTGTGGCTTTGAGGACCCCTGGTCTATATCTGATTCTCCAGAGAGGTCTGGGAGCAAAGGAACAGAGGCAGGTCTTGTGTTTGCTTCTGGGTCCCCTGACAGGGATGCTTTGACTTGTATCCAAAAACCTCCTCCAGACCAGCTATCAAAAATCAAAAAGCTGCTGCTCTGCCCTTGTTGCAAGGTCCTTAGATGAGAAAATGATGGAGGGGAATCTTTCACCCTTCAGATCTCAGCTTACAGCCACACAGCCCAAGGAGGTTTCCACAGCCTGGGCAATGATGGTGAAGACAGTGTGCATGCGAGGCTTTGGGAGGTGCTGGGTGTCTTGGGTCAAATGGACATTCCCTTTTCATGGCTCACGCTAAATTGACTGAAAGTAGGGACTTGCGTCTAGGAACCACGTGCAATATAGGCTTAGCCAAAAGAATTTGAACATATACTATTTGCAGATTTGGTAGTTGTTTTTTTTAAATATCATCCTTCTCCCAGTCTTTCTCTTAATCTTCACATAGACTGGACTGAAAATCAGTAGCCTTTTCGCCTTTGAAGCTGTCACATTCCATAAAACTTCTTGTGAGGCTTCAGTGAAATACTGTGGATGTATTTCCCAATACAGAACTTTTAGTCTATTTGTATTTTCAGGCATTTTCGACTATAGACAACGGTTTTAGAGGAAGTAGTGGAAAATAATTGCTTTGTGTTGCTTACTGTGCTCAATGCCAGAGGGAGCTGCTTTTAGTACTGGAAAGATTGCACAGTGTATAAAAGGCTTGGTTTAAAAGGTGTTATTCATAAACTTTCTGTCCTTGATGCTGCTAGCTGCTCTGAACAGATAAATATAGATCTTGAGTTGCCCATAACTGCAGAAGAGGCTCACGTTGTTTGCAGTTGAACTTTTTTTCCTTGTTTATAGTCTATGTAGATAATGCTGGTGTTTGTGCTCTCTTTTGAAGTTCACTTAGGGTGCCGGTGGCTCAACATGGGAAACAGTTTGTCTCGATACAATTTAGTCTTCCCAAATCTGTAAGTTGGGCAAAAGCATAATTCTTTCACAGACACCTTTCGTAATTTTGAACCTTTTCTTTTAGGTCCGTGTGGGAGTGATACAGTTTAGCTCAGCTCCCCACCTTGAATTCCCACTGAACTCACATCTAACCAAACAAGAAGTGAAAGAGAGAGTCAAGAGGATTGTGTTCAGGTCAGCATATTTTACATATTTTTCTGGACTGTGAATGATTTTTTGAGGTCCAGACATCTCTGCCTCTTTCTGTGCATACACTAATGTGATGCCCCAGGGTGGGGGTGGATGAACACTCTCTGTGGTCCACAATTTACAGCCTGCTGACCTGCTGAAAACGTGCAACCTGGTCCGTCTTTGTCAGTGCAAGTTGATAGGGGAGAAAGTTTTCAGTGTGCACTATAATGTGGTAAATAGGGGAGAGTTTTCCATGACCCTCATGGCAGGTTCTTCTGGCTGTTTGTTCCAGATGGTGGGTTACATCCTTCCAGGGAAAAGCAAGTGTGGCATTCCTGCATGGCTGAGCAAAAGCAGGACAGTGTGTGCCTTCATTTTTTGGTGGTTACAATTTCCTTTGTCCTGCAAGGTAGCAACAAAGTGCTGGTCCCTAAATACCTATGCATGTGTGTCTTCAGAATTCAAGAGAATCCATTTTTCAGACAGAAACCTTTTTTCTTCCTGAATGTTAAGGCTTGGATGTCTTCCCATGACCTCAGGAAATGGAGCCAGAAACCCAAAGAAGCACTGTCCTTAGAACCTCTCAAAATCCATGCTTTTCATCTCTGAGAAATACATTTGGATCTACAAAGGATCTGGCAACCACCCCAAAATAACACTTGTTTTGATGATAGATGAGCTACTGGTATGGCCCGTGGGTGTCTACTCCTTCTTTAGCTGATCTGCATTAGGCTAAAGGTTAGCTCAGCATTTCTCATGGATGTCTGCTGCTCTTAGCATGATGTACGTATTGTAAGAAAATATGATCACTTCTGACTTCTTCAAGCAGGATCAGTTGGCTGGATTTTGTTGTACTGCTTTTGATAAGTATATCAAATCAAGAAAACATCTCGTGTAATATCACAGGAAAAACTTACCAGAAAACAAGATTCCTCCTCTTTGGCTGCTGTTCAAAAGTCTATGAGAGCAGAGAAAGTGAAGCAGCATTTGGTGTCTGGCACAGAAATTCCTTGATGACAATACATGGGTGCTGACAGATCAAACAGAAATCATGACCTTGTGCTTGGACGTTTCATCTAGTTTAAATGAAAAGCTGACATTTCAAAGTAGATAAAATAGTTATGGATGGATTCCAATTGGCTTCCGAAAAAACTGGGTGTTTGACATTTCAGTTGAGAGGATCCTTGATGTGCTTCTGATGAGCCTTTGGCCACTGAGGCATTTCCTGACTTCTTCTAGCATGGAGCTGAGAGCACTTGAAAGGAGGCAGCACCAGACTGAAGTGAAGCTTTTATGATTTATTTGGAGACTGCCGGTCTGGCTCTGTGAATCCCATCCAAAGAGCTTTTGAATTCAACTCAGAAGCTAAATTTCTTATGACTTGCTTTCATACAAGTCAATGGCTGGTTATAGCAAAGAAACCTTCTTGTGCACTCCAGAGAAGAGGCAGCAGGTAAAATCCAGATCTCCTTCACTTTCGGGAAATCCTCTTTCGAGTACTGCCTTGAACACCCATTTGCTGTGTCAAAAACCAGTGAACCTCCAAATGCAAATCAGCAAGAAACTGAATTTAATGAGCTTTGGTGCAGAGACTCTTTATTAACTTTTTCTAATCCTCAGGGCTCACATGGGCTCAGCTTACTGAGTTCATCAAGATTTAGTCATCAAACTGACTATGAACAATATCCCATCATGCACAGCACTTTTCACTGAAGCATCTGACAGCTACTGACATCTGATCAGGAAAAGGCAGATTTGGACATGCTATGAACACACAGTCATTGAATATGCTTTAAAATGATGGAGTGCAAACAAGGAAGTACCTAAAGAAAGAAGTTCAAAGCAGAAAGACCTGGCAGGTACTGAGTTAAAAAAATGTTGGTGAAAATCAGAGGGTAGATGGAAAAGAATGAGGATGAGTATGATCAAATGCTTTTCCAGAATAAGCAAACCAGGTGCTAAAGCAAAGAATGGATGTTCAGAAAGCAAATGGGATGTGTTTGTGTCAACACAGCCAAAAGACAACATGATGCCTCCAAGAAAGGGCTAGCACTTATAGTTTGGTTCCCCTTGCTTGCTCTGGATGGAAATAAAAGCAGTTCTAAAAGGCAATCACAGAAAGTGATTTATAGCACAGCTCCTTGGACAGAATTAGAAGACAGCTGGAAATGTCTCCTCTGATACAGTGGCTTAATTATCAACAGGTCTGGAACATATTCACTGTGAGCTGGGCACTCTCTGGTATCAAGTATCCAGTCGGGGGTGGCACACTACAGACCTCTTGTGTTGTGCAGATGGAGAACTATAAAGGAAAGAAGAGGGAGACTCATGTCCATACAGGATTTATCCCTTTGAGATAAGCAAATGTTTAGCCCTCCAAAAACAGAAAGAGATCACTTGTTGTAGGCAGGGATCAAAGCTGTGGTCTAGGTTGCCCTCAGTTTTCACAAGGGATAAAAGGCTTTTTTTGCCTAGTGTGTCGTACCAAGGTCTTAGCTTAGGTAGTTGATGTGAGGCTTGAGTTTGTTGCATCAGGTGGCTGTCAGCAGGGGCTGATGTGCCTGGGCAGCCTCAGTCTCTGTGTGTGGGAGGTAGACAGGGAGCTGGGGCAGCTGGGGCCGATTTCACCCAGCTACCTTAGGATCCAGCTTCACAGTCCACCAAACCTCATCCTGCAAGACAGAGGTGAGACCATCTCCTACCTCTGCTCCAGTGTCTCTGTTGGGTTACCCATGGCTTTTATTAAATAAAATTTAAGTGTTTTGCTCATGATAGAATAATTCCTGCCTCAGCCTGACAGAGATGATAATTTTATGTATAATTTTGATGACTTTTTATGATGCATAGATCATGGAGCCCAGTCTTGAGTAGGTATTTCAAAATCTGTTAAAGTTAAGTCTTGAAAGCAGAGGACAGTCCCTGCCCCTGGAGCTCACTAGCAAGCAGTAAGAACTAGAGTAAATATACAGCCCATAGAAACAACCACACCTTGTCCTTCCCCTCATAGAACTTTGTGGATGTTCAGTGCTCCCCTCTTTATTCCCTTCTGCATTATTTTCAGCCTCTGCAATGAGGAGCTCCTTCCCCGTTCACATCCAGTAAGCCATCACCAAAGAGACCTGAGTACTGTGCAGACACTGGCCATGACCCTGCCTGCCTGCAGTGAGCATCTCCTCTCCTGGGTGCACTCTGCTGCCAGGGGGACCTCTCTTTGCCCTCTCTGGGTCTCTGTGCTGGTGTGCAGCGTACCTCTCAGACAGACAGTTCCAGTGTCTCCCCAGGCTCAGCAGGGCAGTTAGGTTAAGGAGCTTAATCTTAGGTTAAGGAGGTATCTGGCAGTCAGCAAATCTTATCTTTAATAAACTCCAAGAAACAAGTCTCAGGATTTCTAAAGCATCTTTGGCTAAAGCTGTTCTTGGACAAGCTGTATCTTATTTCCTAAGAGTATTTCATTCAGGATTGCTTTTCTGTGGGATTTATTGCACAGCTGCAAGGCTTAATGCCTACCATTCCCTAACACTTAGCAGCAGTCCTTTTTACCTGCTGATTTATGTCACTGTTGGCATGTGTCACTGCTGGAATGTTGGACCCTTTGGCACCCAAGTCCTGGCATAGGTTTAGTACTTTGCTACTGAGAGAATTGCTGAGTATTGAACTAATTGCTTTCTACCTCAGAAACATTTCCTTCTTCAGGGCAGAATTCAGAGCCTGCCAAAATAATGCAGGTAGCTTGTTCCTTGCACTCCCAGAAACTGCTTTTGTGAGGCCAAGCAAGAGGGAGTAGATTTTTTTTGTGGGGAAGGCCCTGGGAGAGCACTCAAATCTGCCTCTGTCACCTTTGGTCCAAGATGACAGTTTTCATTCCTTCAGAGGTCAGCTTGCACACCCCTCTATCATGCTACCCAGGCCCACTTCTCTTCAGGAACATCCCATCAGTCAGCTCTTCAGAGCAGATGGGTAAGTAAGGATTTTCAGATGGGATCGTCTGACACTTTCACAAGATTGTCCCCTCTTGATATCCCATTCATTTGTAAGCAAAGGATGACAGGACTATCTTCATCTCACTTGTTGAGTTACATGTATTGGAAGAAATTTTTGACAGGAGACCTCCAGGCAAGCTCCATGGTAGCCCAGATTCAACCCCCAAAGATTCCCAGGCCCTGCCAGGACTTCAGGACACTACTGCAGTGCAGGCAGTATGAGGAGTAAGGGAGCTTTGGCATCTGAGCCACAAACGAGCTGAAGTGGGTAACACGTGCCACATTTTAAACAGCCTCTTGCTTCTTACAGGTGATCCCTTCTTCAAAACAAGAAGTGATGGGTACAGCTTGTGTGAACGTCAGTGGCTGGTGCACCTTCTCTGTCATACCAGCCCTGCTGGCAAGAGACCTCGCAGATGAGAATATTGCTTTTAACTGAGTTTAGCGTAGGTGTACACAATTTTGGACACCATGAGGTGGCTTTCCTTAATGATTACTTTCCTCATGTACTAGTGAAGCCCTGAAGAAACCATGCCTCATGTTCCGTTCTTCTGAGTTTCCAGGGATTCACTGAGAAGCTTTCAGCATTTGTATTTTCAGGATCTTTACTACAGGATGGACAAATGACTTTTGGTAGAAAATCAAATTAACCTGCAGATCAACCAGGGAGAAAAAGGCAAGGACTCTCTGCATGCTATTGGACTGTAGAGTGTCACTTACAAGCTGGGACACATAGCTCCCTGCCTTAACTCTTGGTCTCAGAACAGCAGAAGGTCCTGTGGAGGGTAACCCATGGAGGGTAAGGGGTGATACATGACAAGAATTCATAGCATGTTTCTGAAACAAGAGTAAGGAAAACAATTTGAGATGCTGGCCTTGGTTTGTTTGGCCCAACTGTACTGTGCTTCTGACTGGAATACCAGAGGTGGTTGTAAAACAGCTTTTCCAGATAACTCTTAAAGAAGTGACAGCAATTTTTCAAATGGAAAACCAGAAGCAATTGAGACATTTGTTGAAGCTGGAAATAAAATCTAAATATAGGAGAGCTCTGATTCCTGCTGCAAGAAACACTCTGCTGTGTGTTAGAAGTCTTCTGGAGACCACTCCAGGGGGATGGAGGGACGTAAAGGGTGAGTACATGGGACCTATGGATAGGAAGATGACAAGAATGACAGGATTAAACATCTCTGTGGATGTGTTATGTGGCAACAGGCAGAAATATGCTAAGTTCCCATTACCAGAAGGTAGAAAATTGAAAATCAAATGGCAAATTCAGCAGCGGGAGAAGAGCTTTGATTTCCGCTTTTCTGATTTTATCTTCCTCCATTATAGAGGTGGGAGCACAGAGACAAGTCGAGCTCTGAAGTACATTCTCCGCAAGGGTTTCCCTGGTGGCAGAAACTCAAGTGTCCCTGAAGTCCTTATCGTCATTTCAGATGGAAAGTCCCAGGGCAGCATCGCAGCGCCTGCAGTGCAGGTGAAGGAGAGGCACATCATGGTTTTCGCAGTGGGAATCAAGTTTCCAAGGTAGGAAAGTTTGCACAGAGTGGGAAATAGAAGCCCAGCCAGCCAAACGGCAAGCCCTGGTGAGTGACAGACGACCTTGTGCTAGATAGGAATTCTGGAAAGAGAAAAGGGGAATTTGCAGGGTAACACAGGCATGGAGGAAACACTAACTTGGTGGATGGTGTAGAATTAGGACCAGAGCAAGCGAAGGAAGCTCTTCCACTGAGTAGAGCTATGCTACTGTCTGAGACTAAACACGCCAGTGTCTTGAAAACTGTTTGAAGGGTGTCATGGTTTTGCATCAGCTCTGCATTTGCTGCACTGGGTTTGTTTTGATACTCAGTTCTTCAGACTAGGTGGTTAAACCCCAGCTTTGCTTGGTAGGTGGGAGGAGCTGCACGTGCTGGCTAGCGAGCCCACTGAGCAGCACGTCCTCTTTGCCGGAGATGCCAACGATGCTGCCAACGGCCTGTACAGCACCCTCACCAGCTCTGTCTGCAGCACCACCGCTCCAGGTAACTCCTGTCCTGGCTCTGCTTTCACACTCGTGCTTTGAGCTTGGACTGTGTCACTGAGTGAGAAAGATGAGGCAGTGTCAGAAAGCATTCAGGGGAATCAGTAAGTGTTGCACTTTGAGGTAACCTGCTTCTGGTGCCCAAATTGGATGGTATGCTTGCCAGCTACCTCTCCTAATCCCTGCAAGCTGCAAGATTCTAAATCTTTCTGTGTCTTGGTTCACCTCTGAAAATAGGAATGTTGGTCCTTGCTCATGTTGTGAGGGACAGAGGGATAAATCCAATCAGCTGTGTGTTAAGGGGAGGCCACCAGGGTCTTGCAAGAGATAGAAAAGGTAGAATTGGAGTGGTCCAGATGTAGAAGAAAATTAAATACATGAATGATGAAGGCACCAGAGGGGCTGAAAAGTTGTTTTTGAACCCTGAACTCAGAGCAAGTTTTATAGCAAGGCAAAGGAGGCTGAAGAGTGACCACCCCAGAACATGTGGTAGGCTGATGAGCTTGTCAACAGAGTATTTCTCTTCTGGGATCTTGTGGAAGCATTTTGAAGCACTGCCCTGTGTGCTGTTGGTAGGTAGATGAGGAAGACTTAACCCATTTCATAGTGGTGTTCCACTCCTACACAGACTTTGTATTTTTAGGCAATTGATCCTAGTTTGCATTTGTTCTTTGCTACAGGCTGCAAAGTTGAATCCCACCCTTGTGAACGCAGGACCCTGGAGACTGTGAAAGAGCTGGCTGGAAACTATGTGTGTTGGAAAGGCTCAAAGCAGCCAAATGCAGTGCAGGCTTCTCTGTGCCCTTTCTACAGGTGAGTTGGACACCTGCATCTCTAAAAGTGCATGGGGCTGAGAGAAGGTGGGAGGTACAGTAATAAGGCTTTTATCTGACCATGACTCTGCTGGGGTGAAGTTCCCTCAGAAAACTGATGCAAACATGGTCTCTAGACCTAGGAAGACTCTCCCTGCTCTGACCATTGGCTGATCTGAGAAGCAAAGGGTAAGAGGAGGAGCTGAGACAAAGAAGGAGATGATTAGCCCAAGAGTGCCTTAAATATCAATGGAATTGGGATTCATTTCCTACCTGCTAAATCCAGATTCTTTGAAGTTTACACCTCTGTGCTGACTCTGTGCTACAGAGGGTTCCTAAGTCTGGCTCCCTGTGCTGCTGCTAGTTCTGATTTCATCTGTGCAAGCTTTCTTCCTTTCAGAGAAGCCCCTTTTTCCTTTGCTCCACTGCCCTGGGGGGCTTGGGAGTCACTGCCCTGTGGAGAGGCTACAGTCACTGGCAGAAAATACCCCCCAGTTACAGTGGGACAGTGCCAAAACTGGGATGCACACAAAGAGCTGCATTGTCAGGTCAATGGCAGTGAGCTGTATGTCGTCTTGATCTGGGGAGGGGAGACTGGAGCTGGAAACCCATAAAGCATGTCAGGTCCTTCAAATAATATTGTCACTGCAGCCAGTACAGCAGGAGAAATGCTTTAAAAATGAGCTGTGAAGGGACAGGCAGCTTCATGCTCTCTTTGCTGATAAAAAGAGCTGACTGAAAGTGGTGGTGTACAGAAATTGATAGGGATTGTTTTTCTTTTGAAGAGGTGCTTCATGTGTTTGTTTGAACACCAGACAGACAGATTAATGTTTGGAAATCACCCCAAACCTGGGCTGTGCATTGATGGCCTGCTGCATTGCTATACTGGGGGTTGATTGTATGGACAATTTCAGACCTGTCTTAATGGCTGTATTTCTAGATACTTGTATTTCGGAGTCACTGTGGGAAAGCAGAGCAGCTTGTGCCTTGCTTGTGGCATCCCAAAAGTGATGGTTTTGGCCACAGTTGCCAGGAGTTTGAGCAGTCCTAATGTAGAGCACTGGAAGATTAATGTCGCAATGAAGCTGCGAGTGTTAGAGGAATAAAAACCAGATTAACAGGGATGGAAGTTTAAAGCAGAAATCATCTCATTGTCAGGAACAAACATTAGCTGCCTTCTTATTTGTGGCAATTAATACACTTCTACTCTAGAGTGTGGGGTTTTTTTCATAACATCTTAGGGCAGGGAAATGATGGATGAAATTGAAAAGTCCCACTGAGAGGCACAGCTAAGGTCTGAGTGTTTCTTCCCAGTCTAAACTTTGCTTGTCCACTAGTTACAGTGGGTAAGTTAGATGCCAGAATTACTAATGAATAAAAAATTCTCACTGCTGTAAAACATTCTTTTCATTCCAATTTAAAGCAAAAAGTTTAACATCTTTTCTGTAACAACTAATAAAAAAATCATTTTGAGCTGTAAAAATGCATCTATAATGTTTAAATGTAAAGTGTTAAAATAGAATTCAAATAGAATTCAAACCCAGAAAGAGTAGATTTGATGAAATTATGGTTTTTTTTTCTTTTGCCACCAACTCAGAATGGACATTTTCTTTTTTTGAGAATTTTTTTTTTCAAAGGAAAACTAGTTCCATTTATAACTCAGTAAGGTCAACCTTGAAGATACCTTGTCAGTCTTTAAATTCATTATATGTTTGATTCTTCCTGTTTCAGGTGGAAGAGAGTCTTGATAACACACCCATCCAGATGCTTGCGAACTGTATGTCCAGGTAGGACCTAGCCTTTTAAAAAAATCTATTTACAAAGTAGGAAAGGTAATAACTAAAGAATAAAAAGATGGGGTTCTACTTTCACTCTAAAAATTTTGTTCCGAGTTAGAGTTTGTGATCTTTAGCAAGAAGTTGATAACCTATGTCCAGTTGTTTGGGTTTTTTTCTCATGGTTATCTATGACTGGAGTTCTTTTGGATTAATATATCTCCCTGTCATAACTCCTTCTACTTGAGGAGCCAATTAATGCTTATCTGCTTGTGTTCTTAGGGCAGAGCTTGCCTTGCTTCCCAGTGCTTGTGGGGAGTCACTGCTCTCCAGCTAGGGGAGAACTCAGTGAGATGCCTCCACTCATTTAGTTGGTACCCTAAACATCATCAGTTTAGTGGGGAACCTGATGCTTGCTGATTGCTGGCCTGTTTTTGTCCTTGAGTTCTGCCTTTAACCCCATCCTTTTGCTGCTTCAGATGACAGTGGCTTTCTTTTTTTTTAATTTTTTTTTTAGTACAACACTGTCCAAGCATCAGGCCAGACGCTGATCCCTTCATTGCTGGAGTAAATCGGGAAAGGCTGTATGACCTCTAGCAGTTCAGTATTTACACAAATGTAACTTCATTGGTGTTGCTCCAAAGGCAATGAAGAGAGGTCACAGCCTGGTTTGCTGTCCTCACCACTGCCTATAAACGAAATTGCAATCGAGGTGAGGGTGCTTGTGGCCCTGCTCTAGTTCAAACTCTGCAGCAAGAGGGACAGAGGTGTGACCTCTTTTCCTAATGGTGATGCTCACCCTGGCACAGGATGGGAAGGGGCAGACTCCTGCTCACTCCCTGTCTTTCCCTTCCCTGGTCCTGTTTAGACCCCTGTGACTCCCAGCCGTGCCAGAACGGCGGCACATGTGTCCCAGAGCAACTGCACAAATACCACTGCCTCTGCCCGGTGGGGTATGGAGGAGACATCCACTGCGGTAGGTGTGAACCTGTGCTCTCACTCCTTCCTTCTTGGCTGTGTCCTGCCTTTGCAGTGCCTGTTGCATGGCCATAGGGACAGCTGGGGTTGGGCTGCAGCCTTTGGGCTTTTCTCTGGGAGAAAACAGGCTGAGTTTTCTCTCATGCTGGTTATGGCTCTGTCAGGCCCAGTGACTGGGTCTTGCTGCTCAGAAACCTTGTGGATGTGGAGAGCATCAGTACTGACAGCCTCACCCTGGCGTGGCTGCCTTTGTTTCTAAAGGCGGGTGCCATGTGAGCAGGAGAGTAGAGTAACTGGGAGAGACACATAGGTATGCTTGTTGGTCCCCTCCCTGCACACATGGGCCCAGGAGAAAGTCCTGATTTTGAATGTTCAATGTAAGAAACTGGAGAAAGTCCTGATCTTCAGAAAATGCTTTGTACTTCCTTCAGAATGAAGACTCCCACTTTAAAGTATTTCAGGGTGTTACAGATGTGAGTCTGGTGCTTGGACTCTCTCCTTTCTAGATGTTACACTGAAACTCTGAGCACCCCAGAGTACTAAGAGAGTAGAGTTGTCATTTCTAGTTTGAAGTTTGCTGTCCAAAAGTTTAGGAATCGCCCCCAGACACCCATAGATATTTCCTGTCTCTGAAGGCTTATGTGGCATCCAACCAAAATAAAATGCATTCCTGGCACAGTTGTTCTCCAGCTCATGCTATGTCTGGCAACCCATTTAGGTCACTGCATCCAATGTCCCTCCTCCACATCACAGGGCGTCCGGCAGGCCCCAGCTGAGGTGCCTGCCATGCTTGTCTTTTTGCCCTGCATATGATAAATTGCTGTCTTCCTTTTCAGCAACAAAGCTGAGCCTCGAGTGCAGTGTGGATCTCCTTTTCCTGATAGACAGCTCAGCGGGGGTCACACTGGAAGGGTTCCTGCGCTACAAAGCATTCCTCAAGAGGTTCCTACAAGCAGTGATGGGCCGGGACTCAGTAATGAACGTGGGGGTGGCCCAGTACAATAACAATGTCAGGATACCCATTGAAGTGGGCCAACACAAGGATGCATTCAGTCTCATGAAGAGCATTGATGCTTTGAATTTCAGTGGAGGAGGAACCCTGACAGGCAGAGCCCTGCAGTACATTGCACAGCATGGTTTTAGGAGCACCCCAGTCTTTGCAGATGTGCAGGATAACCTCCCACGTGTGGTTGTCTTGCTCACTGACTCCAAGTCCCAGGATCCAGTGGCAGAAGCTGCTAAGTATGCAAGGGACCAAGATCTCTTCTTGCTTGGCGTAGGCAGCAGCTTCATGAGAGCAGAGCTTACTAAGGTGACTGGCAGTCCAAAGCAGACAATTGTCTACTCAGACCCCCAGGACCTGTTCAACAAGATCCCAGAGCTGCAGAGAAGAATTTGCAGTGTGGACAATCCTGAAGGTAAGACTGATATGAGCATTGTGGGACAAGCTTGTGAAACCATGAGGAGGTCTTCTGAATTCCACTGGGGAGGAGAGGAGGACAGAAAGATGAATGTCCTTGTTTTGTTTGTGTTAGTTACAGATCCAGGGACTAACCTTCCATCACTGCTTTTTATGATGGATCTCTATCTATTGGTGCAAAAGTATTGTAGATGACCTTTCATAGTTAGGGGTCAGCAGTGATTAATTTTACCTGCCATTTCCCCCCACTGCTTTTTTTGGTCAGAAAGGAGTACATCTATATTCTGAGTAATGCCATGTTTGCACTCTTCTATCCAGGCTGCCAGGCACAGTCTCTTGATTTGACATTTGCAGTGGATGCCTCATCTGGAGTTGGCCTAGAGAATTTTCTGCGGCTGAGAGACTTTGTCAAGAGCAGCTGTTTGCACTTCACCATCAACCGGGATGTCACCCAAATTGCCCTTGTGATCTACGGCAGCAAAGCTCACACTGTATTCGCTTTGGACACCCACACAAGCAATTCAGCTGTCCTCCAAGCCATTGACCAGGTGCCTTTCCTCGGGGACTCGGCCTCTGCTGGCAGTGCCTTGCTGCATATTTATGGTGATGTGATGACAGTGCAGAAAGGAGCAAGACCTGGTGTCAACAAGGTGGTGGTGGTGCTCACCAATGGAGGTGGCATGGAGGATGCAGCTGCCCCAGCTCAGCAGCTGAGGCACAACGGCATCTTGGTGTTTGTGGTTGTCATTGGGGATGCACAGAGAGACATGCTGCTGAGGGTTGTTGGGTCTCCCGACTACCTGGTCCACATCTCCTCCTATGAAGACCTGCAGTATTACCAAGACCTTATCATTGAAAGAATCTGTGAAGGTAAGAGAATATCCCATCCTCATTAAAGAGCGTGTTACCACCAGCCGTTGTTATCATAGGTTTTCTGATGCCTTACTGAGTGAGCTCCATGCTCTCTTTTGCATTTTACAGGTGGGAAAACTATGCACAGGGTTCTGAAGACTGTCCAAAGCAATCCTCTGGGAACTGGAACCAACTTTCCTAAAATTCAGTCCAGTGGGTGGGATTGAGTTTAGTGTGACTGACTCTTTCAAGCCCTGCCAGGTCTAGATTCAGACAGAATTTTGCTCTTTTTCTGATACTGCTTTAAACCTGTTGAATTTGCTGTGTTTTACTGTACCCCCTGCAGTGTTAATGGGACATGTTTCTGCAGCCAACAGTGTTGGTTCCAAGTAAGGTCTCTGCTGTGTTCAAAAGGTTTGTGCCCAGGCATTTGCAAAGCAGTGCATCTAAAACCTCATCACTCCTATTCCTCCTTAGTGTTCCACTACTGAAGTTATCATGTAGGCCCTCAAGATTTTGTGTTGCACAAGGTTCAATCCTAAAATCATAATCTGTCCATTTTGAGGCCTTCAGACAACTTGTGATTCATTTTGTTTGCAGGATCAAATCCTTATCTCCAAATCAGGAGGGAAGAATTTTCAAATATTCATGTAAAAGCTCATGTTTGTGTAAAAAAGCAAAAAGTGCACCTTCTTCAAAACTTTTAAGTCCTGAGGGGCAGTCCCAAACTGGGAAAAAAAATCAACGCTGATACCAAGTTTGAAACAATTGTGTGCTGAGTGTAGTGCCTGTGTTTGATGGAAATCACCTTTTTTGGAAAGGACAACAGCCTTGGTTTGCAGATTTAAGCGGTGGCAAAAGTACATCTAGTTAAAATGCCATACCTTCTTTCTCATTCAAGTTTAACATCTAGCTATTTGCTTTTGCTATGTTTTAACCTGTTTATAAGATCAAATGAAGAAGCATGTTGAGCTTCAGCACAATCAAAGCTCCTTTTCATCTCTGGGTAATGCCTGTGGCTCCTTCAGGGTTAGAAGGAACTACAGCTCCATCTCTTTGGGGGTGAGGAACTGTTCTCCTGGCAAGCTCTGCAGATGGTTTCTGTGTACCTGGAGCTTTTCAGTGTGCTCCTGTTGCAGTGGTATTTTCAGCTGTGTTATTATAAAAACAATCTACTGTACCATGAAATTAACTACAGCGCCACAGATGAAGGGGAAGAGACAGCAAGGTTCAATGAATCAGGGTAATAACATATAATTTCCTGGAACTGAATTTCTGCTCTCATTTCATGTGCAGATAATCGCTGTTTGTACTAGATAGGCTGGGACCAAGGGCGATGTAAAGATAAGCCCTTCGTTCAGTTTTTTACTCCCAAGTCCAAGACTTAATAACAGAATCATCATCTGTGAAAGGACTTTAAAAAATTTGAGTCATGATAAAAGTATTTGAGAAACAGACCCTCCCTCTGGACACCTGGAATATCGTATTTATTCTGAGGCTTGGCTGAAAAAAGACCAGAAAAAAAATGGTCCGGGATCTAGGAGAAAAGATCTGGAGCATTAAATATATATGCATATGATTAATGGAAGTAAAAGCTCTTGAGATCATCAAAGGGTATAATTCCTGAAGTGCAAGAGTTTATTTAAGATGCTCCTGTGTTAGAAGTAGGCTTGTGTTCAGAGAAGTGGTGTCTGGGTGGAGTAGGAGGACTCCCCCAAACAGGGACAGCAAGGTTATGTTGTGAAGCAGCCATGGAAGGAGGTGGTGGATGCATGACATGTGGAGCAGAACACCATGGAAAAGCTTTCTGGGGAGAAGCTAGCACATGGAGGATGAGTCGTGTGTCCAAGAGATCCAGCTTTCATTGCCAATGGCTCTACCAACCTACAGTGAAAGCAAAGGTATCCATCTCTGGGGATAACTGTCAGACAGGACCCCATCTTAGATGTCCCATGATGACTGTCATGGTTTAGGGTCAGGGCGGCCCCTCAGACCTATAACAGACACTCTCTGTTAACCCCCTTCCCTCCACAAAGGGGAAGAGAGAAGGAATAAGGAAG
>WUAM01000287.1:13417830-13428991 GCA_024336885.1 Actenoides hombroni
TTAGTTAGAAGAACTGAGCTGAAAAGTAAAATTACTGAACAGAATTAGTTCTGTTCTCACTCAAACCAGGACAATGACAAAATTGTTGTTGAACCCAGCATGGCTCCATATAAAATCAACAGGAGCTAAAGATTGAGGTGTCTCAGATCTAGGATTTGACTGTCAAAAAACCTGAACTTCAGTGATAATTTTGCTGATCATAGGTGTAGATTGAGAGTTGATGTGCACGTACCGTTACCTGTACAGGGAGAAGGAGCACAATGTGTGGAAAGCTGTAGTAACCTTTTCTTTTTCCCTTTTTCCTACACTCTCTATGCTTTTTCTACCGTGGAGCAAAGGGCAAGACCAGCAGCTCCAGACTTTACACCAGTTAGTTGTTCAGCAGAGGAATTTCACACCCTTACCAACATTGTGGCAGTGTTGCCAGCAGACTGGAAGCAAATCCCTCTGGGATGCTGCTATTTAACCTACTGTATTCACAGCAAGGCACCGTGAAACACTGCCAGCCCTGCTGACAGCTGGGCTCTGCTGTGTTGTGTGGGTTGGGACAGCCATCACATATTTTGTGAAAACAGGACTAATAACAACTTGGACCTTGGTTATAGACTGTTTTTCCAAACCTCCTAGAAAAGAAGCCCAGAATTTTTTTCCTGTCTTATTTTCCATTTGTGCCATCCATGCTTTACAGCTGACTTCTTGTCCTTGCTCTTCTCTGGTGGAAACTCAGGTTCTCTTCAGGGCAAAGTGAGGTTTGAACTCCAGTGGTGTTTGGGGTTCTAAACAGGTTGTGGACAGGCATGTGTCTTGCTCATTGACAGTGTCTGGATATGGGGGAGCTTAGAAGTGCTCCTGTGTTCAGTGCACAGCTCTGAAGATATTCCAGTTCGCTTTGCTTTGATATGCAGCCTGACATGATGTCACTCCTCTAAGCCTTATTAGGAATATTCTCCTCCAGATTAGAATATCTAGCAAAGTTGTTCTTCTTCCTCTTCTCTAGGTTAAACACAGAGGAGTTTGTCCTCTGTGTCATGACAGGGTTGTGAACTTCCACCCTCTGCCATATTAATGTGATTTTCCAATCCCATTAGCTCTAGGTGATGTTTTTTGATGTCTCGGATATATGGTTGCTGTTATTTTTGCAGCATTCCTGATGAATGTGGGTGCTAGCTATTAATACACTGTGGATGTGCCTGAGTCTGCTGTTCTGTTTTGTGTTTGCTGCAGAAGCAAAAAGCCCTGTGAACCTGTGTAAACCCAACCCGTGCATGAACCAGGGCGTATGCATCCTTGGGCCTAGGAGCTACCGGTGCGAATGCCATGGCTGGGAAGGACCCCACTGTGAGAGCAGTAAGGATCAATAAATCGCAACCACAGTGGATGTCATCCATTCTGCCCAACCCCTCTGAATGGATTCCACATCTCCACCTTGCCCTGCAGCAGAGACGCAGATGTAACTCTTGGACAGATGTTTGGTGGCTGGGTCTTGGTGCTGATGTTGGTTCTGTCACATGGGAAGTGGAGAGGTTTGGGCTGCTGAAGGCAAGAACAGCTTCTCTCAAGAAGCTGTGCCCTATTTTACACACTCACTGAGTTGTCTGTGAGGGGACCCCAAAAAGATCTAAATATTTTGGTAATCTCCTTCCACTCTGTTCTGCTCCTCTTTTCTCTTTGCACTACTGGAAGAAACAATCCCTGTGACCATAGTAAGAAGTTATTGATTAAGTGTCTTTTTTGCCCCCTAGTACAGTGCTTTTAACCTGAGCCCAGGAGTTCTGACTTCTACACTGTGGCCTCTTAATGCCTGTCAGCTAAGGTCAAATGGGTCCTTGTCGGATTGTAATGGACCAAGTGTGAGCTTATCACTTGGTCCTAAGATCTTACACGTCTGTTTCTGTTCCACAACAGGAGTTCTCCGGGGCGATTCTCCAAGATCCCTGGTCCTTCCTCCACGCTCCCATGTGAAGCAAAGTTTAAGTGGTTCGCAGCACTTCTCCAGAGTCCCCAGGCACACCAAAAGGCACGTGGGTTAGAGATGCTGACACAGATGCGCCAAGTGCTCCAGTTCTCTGACTGGGAGCCCTTGCTGCCACTCGTAGGGACAATCCAGTGAGCCACCCCTGTCCTTTGCAGTGACTGAGTTGCTCCAGCACAGGGACAGTGCTGAGGCCATTCCCAGTTCCTGTATTGCACAAGCTGGACTTCCCAGTGCACTCTTTCTTTTTTAATCGAAGTAAATATTTGTGTTTAACTATTTATTATTGGCATTTTGCATTTCCTTATCCAGATTCTAGTGCCGTGTGATTTTATATTGTTTTTTAACAGACTTCTTGAGAGATCTTTGATGTAGTCTGAAAATATGTAGAAGTCTGAGCAATTCTGGAGCTCCTGCTGAAGAGGGACAATGTAGGTTATTCACTGGCAGCCAGGTGCTGGAGTGAATGGCTTGTTACAGGCAGGAAGACAAAGAGGAGGAAGAGGAAGGAGAACTTCATTATGAGACTCATTCTGTTTTGTAAGTTGTCCCTGGCACTTTCTCCTCTGAATTTATTTGGAGTGATCTAATATGCTTTAGCTTCATGGGCATTTTGTAGCCATGTATTTTTGAGGAGAGGTTTGAAAAAGATTGGTTTTGCAAGAGCATTCAATGATTTATGCAACTCCAGGACAGAGCTGTGACAGTGTGTGTTTGTTGCTGCTTTTAGTAGCTGTGTCGGCTATTTTTCTCCTAGATTTGACCCATGTCAAATCCAGTTACCTGTGCTGCAAACACACCAGGTAAGCACAGTCCCCTAGTCAGCTCCAAACAAATGTCTGGATTCTTCTGGTATCTGGATGGAGCCTTGGTTTGTACCACTCTGCTGGTCTTTGGGCCTTGGTCTGTCTGCTTTCAGGTTTAACTTCATTCCTTCCTTCCCAGCCTCATTCTTATTTGCCAGCCACAGTCTGATCTGGAGAGGAAAGGTCCAGGATAGTCTCCTGAGCAGCTTCGCGTGGGTGCTGGGAGCAGAGGATGGCAGGCAACATGCAGGTCAGAAGAGGAAGGACCTGGGACTATCCTTCCAGATCTCATCCACCTTTCTTATCCTCCTGGCCACCTCTTTGCTCTCTCCTTTGCTGGTGCATATTTTTCTCTTATTCCTTTCTCTTTTGCCCATTCCAAGTCAATTCTCTCCTCTTCTTTTCTTCTTTTCGGTGCTGTTTCTATGACTCAGAGCTTTGCCATGTTGCTTTGCTCTCCTTTTTGGAGCTGACTGGGGAGAAGAGCATGCTTGTCCTGGCCTGGACCCAAAAGGATGGGCTGAATGGCATTTCTGCCTCCCCTCATTGTTTAAAGCTAATCAGCACAGCAGTGGTCTCTGCAGCACAAGCTGCGCCTCTGGTGGGCTGTGGTGGCTCATGTGTCTCCAGAGAGAGTTTGGCCACATGCCTGCATCCTTCAGAGCATCAGCCTCACTGGGTCACTGTATCAAATTGCCCATGAAGCTGTGAAATTTACATAATTGCTCCCACAGGGCCTGTGGTTCACACTGTTGTGGTGTTCTCTGCTGCCTTTCCCATGGCGTCCATCACCTTGGGAGAACAGGAGCAGCTCCAGCCAGGGCCAAGGCAGAGATACCTACTGTGACTGCCAGCACTTGTGAAAATAGCATGTATTGTTCCCAGAAGAAGAAAAAATCCCTTCACCCAGATGTCCTGGCCCTGTGTTTGAATAGTAACATTAGATGTACAAAGAGAGACACAAATTACTCTGCAGGTTTGTTGTCAAAAGAAGAATGGTCTAAAAGCACTCTCAGGGATGAAAGCTGGCACTGAGACAGGAGCAGCACTGTCATACCTTGTGGGAGAAACCAGGCTGGGAGAAAGGAGAATTTCCTCCTTATTTCCACTGTCACTTTAGTAGATTGTCTGTATTCTGAGGCACAGCAAAATAGAGGCTTATTTGAAGGGCTGATATTTGGGATAGAAAGAGAAGCTATCAATGTTACTTACTTAGGCATGGCTGTAGCTAAGCATTGCTTCTGCTGTAAAGCTGTCAGTTGTCACTTGTTGTAAGGAGAGTGGGCTGGGTCAGACTCAAAGCTGACACCAAAGATGTGGTTCATGTTTTATGGTGCAGAAGTGCCCATGGAGTTGGCTGGATTCCAGCCAGACTGCTCTGAACACTCTCCCCAGCCTCCCTGCACATCCTCTGTTGTGTGAAGGCTCTGAGACGGCCACTTCTCACCCTCACTTCTCTGCTGGGTTTGCAGCTCTATGGTAGCTTCTTGGCTATACTTTGTCTAATAGCATTGTTAGTTCACTCTTCACAGGCAATTGTCCTCTGCAGGATTGGTCTTCCCCCTCAAAGAAAAGCATATTTAATTTGTTGGGCATACAGCTCTGGAGCTGGAATGTGCTTTCTGAGCCTTGTACAAGCTCTTAAAGCCTTTTCCTTGGATCTCTGTTGCCTGCAGGATAGTTTCTACAGTACTAATGAAATGACAAAGTCAGTAATAGAAGCTGGGAAGGCTGTTCCTGAGATGCTAACTTGCCCTGTTTCAGCTGCACTGAAGCAAGTTGAAAACAAGCACCCTCACCCCAGACCAGCCCTCCCCTTATATAGGGGCATGACTCTATATGGTATCAAATATCCTATTGGCTGGTTCAGTTGGTTGTCCTGGCTGTGCCCCCTTCCAGCTACAGCCCTTCCCAACTGCTTGGGCCAGCAGCTGCTGGTGATAATCACTGCTAACAGAACCCAGGATAATAGTGCTGCTGAGGACTTTGCCTTGTGACTAATATGGCTGAGTGTAATCCTTGTTAAGTTCTCTTTGTTTTCATACATAGCTAGTAAGTACATTTTTAGAGTACACAGACTTGTACTGGGGCAAAAGATGCTTGCCCCTGGCTCCTGAGCTGGGGGAAACCCTGTGCTTGTACCGCCTTGCTGGTTTTAAGCACAGATAGACAAACCTCTCTGTGTGATTCAGGAACTGTGGGCTGTGAACTCTCATGCTGGGGACAACATTTTAATGATGGATGGGATAGATGTCGCCCTGTGCATCAGTTTCTCAAGATGATAAGAAAGATTGGAAACTCCTGGAGGAGTTTCAGGAAAGCTGGTTCCTAAACTCCACCCTTAGTCTTTGAGTGCATCTGGCTGATGTCTCGGTGCCCAAAATACCCCAGGGATCTCCGTGCATCGAGGATCTAGATGTGCTGTGACTGTGACCCTCCTAAATGCACCTGATTGCTGAAGCCTTGGATGGTTGCTCAGACATGCAGTGGCAGCACCCACTAGCACTCCTTTTGTATGGGACAAAGCATTTTGCAAGGTAAGAAGGTGGTGGGTCATTGGGAGGACATGGGAATAGTCAGGCTGGTAACAAAGATCAGGATTTATGGGATGGTCCTGGAGAAACCTGCTGAGCCCTCAGGCAAGCAGGACACTGCTGAGCAGTTGAGGGGGATGTTTTCTTTTTCATTTAAAACATTTAGTTGAAGATCCTGGCTACTTTTTAGGCTCTTTCTCCTGGGGCAAAAAAAAATTAAGTGGCTTGGGTTTCTGACATGATCCCTTATTAAATTCACTCTTGCAGACTTGCTTTGATTCAATCATAAGTGCTTAATGAGAACTTACCTGATGGGAGCTCATTCCCTTAAGGCTGGGTTGATGTGTGGGGCTGGCACAGACACCAAGGAGGTGTTCCTGTGAAGCCAGTGCTAATCCTGTCTGGCATCAAGGGAGTGCAGAGGACATCGTCTGTGCCAGGTCATTGTTAGAAGTCTGGGCTGCTGTTACTAACGGAGCTCTGAATTACTCTCACTCTGTAGGATTGGCTGGATGAGCCTTGGCTGGATGTGGGCGATGTGTTGACTTCAGGGGAGAAACTATTTCTCATTTAAGAAGCCAGAATTGAAGTGTGTGCCATGAATTTCACCAGCTTTAGTCTTACTTTCCCTCAGCAAGCTAAATCATGCCTGTTTGTGATGAGTAAATGTGCTTTGTGCTTGTATTGTAAAGGCTGCAGCAGTGTAGCTGAGCTTTGGACCTTGCTGTGCCACCATCCCTTGGCATCAGCAGGCAGGGCCAGCCTGTGAGCGGTACCACAACACTGGCACTGGCTCTGCTGATGCTCCCCTTAAAGCCAGTTGGCTTCTTCAGCTTGCAAAACACCCACAGTCCTATTCTCGCCAGTAGAAGTAAATTAGTTTGATTCATACCTGAGACAACTTACAGAAACATTTAGGCCAACATCTCCACCAGTATGAGTCAGGTTTATTTTTTCCCTTAAAAATATAGCACTTGTGTCTTAGTTGAAAGTCAAAGTGCCCAGTAGCTCTCTTGATTTGCTGGGCAGGAGAGGTTGCTCTGTGTATCCCAAACAAGAACTGAGGGTGCTTAGGTGAGAAACTTGCTAAGAAAAATAGTTTGTAGTAGCAAATTTCCTTTCAGCTGAATATGAGCTTCTGCTTGCAACACACTGCAGGCCCCATGGTGGCCTGGCTGTGTTGTGCAGAGGTGAGAATTATGCTGGGACTAACTAACAAAACAGTAACAATGAGCATTAAGGTGTGTGTTAGATGTTCAGTAGCAGTACGAGCGCTGCCTCCCTCCACAGCTGTGTCTTTGGGCCCAGTCCTTCAATGTTGTGTTTTGTAGGATGAAACTGCACTGGATCAGGCACAAGGGTTTTGTGGTGCTCGGGTGAGCAAACCCTGGGTGCAGCCATGACCCTTGGCAGCTGTTCTTGCTATAAGGATGCGCCAGAGGATTCTTCTCCCAAGTAAGACAAGAGGAAATGGCCTCGAGTTGTGCCAGGGGAGGTTTGGATTGGACATTAGGAAGAGTTTCTTCACTGAAAGGGTTGTTAAGCCTTGGAACAGACTGCCCAGGGAAATGGCTGTCACCATCTCTGGAGGTTTAAAAGACATGTAGGTGTGGTGCTTAGTGACATGGTTAATGCGTTACTGTCATTCACTTAGAGGCATGACATACACCATTAGGTGGACTTGCCAGTGCTGGATTAACAGTTGGACTCAGTGGTCTTAAAGGTCTTTTCCAAACTGAAGGGTTCCATGATGCTATGAAAGGCAGAGATGTGCTGGGGACAGTTGGAGCTGATACCAAGGTGTTATGAAGCCTCCAGCTGGGGAAGGACAACAGCAGTTGCTGCTGGTCCTTCAGCTACAAAACCAGCAATCCCAAATCGAGTCATTCTGTCAGGATTCCTGGGCTTACAGGCTGACAGGACACTAATGAGCTTGTTGGCAGGTTTGTGTCAATGGGTGGGCTAGGAAAGGCATGGGAGCAGGACCTTCCCTAGGACTTTGTGTCATAGCTATGGTGCCTTACCAAGCTTTCTATGGGTGTGGAGCAAGTAGTGGTACAGCCACCAAAAGATATTTCACAGATGTGTCTAGCTTGGTGGCTGGTCTGTAGAGGCTGGCCTCAAGCATTTCCTTTACTAACACTTTTCCTTCCTTTCCAGCTAAACCCCATCCTGGTGTTCCCTCCAGTGACTGCAGCAAGCACTAAGCGTTGCACACAGTTGCTATCTAGTGGCCAGAGGAAGGTAGTGAGTGGATGCGTTCTCTGCTGCTTTTGTGCAAGAGGACTGTGCTCTGGCGATACAGGCAGGCACCTGTTACATGTATTCATGCAAACTGCCCAGGTTATTGCTATTTTTCAGGGGATTAGCTGTCTGAATTATTTTTTGGTTGTTGTTGGAGGTGCAGTCACTACAGAGGACTAAATTATTTAAGGTATAGTCCATTGCAGTTGTAGACTGCATAGCTGAGGAACTTTGCGGTAACTAACAGTGTTGGGAGGTTGCTACTTGAAATCTGCTGGAAAGTAGAGCAGGGACAAGCCCTGTTACAAAAAAAGCCCACTGATAACATAATATACTCAACATTTTATTATAAAACCCTCTAAAGCGCCACTTTATAGGTCACAATTACACAACAAAGGAAATGCCTTGAGTTAGGAAAACAATGGGGATGCAGAGACATTTTTTAACGTTTCTTATCTGTGCTTAGATGTGCTGCTCATGACTTGCCTGTGTTTACCATCCTCTGATGGCAGATATCCCAGCAGGACCACCGAAGCTGACTGGGCTGTGGTGGGGAAAGCAGAGCTACTCTCGTCCATTGCTGTCTCAGTACCACTGTGAAATGTCTGGACAACTTCTGGAGGACGACAGCGGGGTGTATGGTGAGGGCACAGTATTACACATTTATTTAGGGTGTAGAGGGGGTCTCCTGCCAGCTCATCATGGGTCAAAACAAAAGCTTCATGGTGTCTGTGGCCTCCCTGTGCGTCGGAGAGGAAAGTCCCCTGGGTCCTGAACCAGAAGTTTCAGTGGCTTATTTGCATGAGATTTTCCTATGTGCAAACCTTGTACAGGGACAGGCCTGACAGTTGGGGCTGATGTACTCCTCCTGAGGCCTGGGATTAGAAATTCCTCCATCTGCACTGCAGTGGAGACTTTGAAAGAAAAAAAAAAAAAAAAGAAAAAAAAAAAAAGGAGAAAAAAAAAAAAAGGAAGTGAGGTCATGTTTGCTGCCTCCAGGATGCCCTGACCAAGTACTTTGTTGCACTCCAGCTCCATGGCAGTGCCAAGCAAGCCCAGAATCTCTCATCGCCCCAGTGCCACCACCAGTTCCAAGTTTCAAATATTCCCCTAGTTGTTGGGCTTTTGTGCAAAGAAGGAGCATTCTTTTAGAAATAGTCTCAGTCCCATTGAAGGTGTTCAAGGGTTAGAAAAGTATATCTTGCCTGTCTTTACCCTGGCTTTAAGTGCTGTTCACAAGTGTTGCCACAGGAACAACCCAGTCAGGGTACCAGTGCTGCTTTAGGTTTACAGCACTGGAAAACAGCTGCAGCTTGGCCCAGTCAATCCAGTTATGAAGCCTGCGCTCTAGCACTACAGGACCATGAGAGGAGATGGGCAGAGATGGCTCCAGGCCATTGGACATGACAGCACACTACAGCGAGGAAAGGGTGCAGGGATTGCTGACACCCCTTCAAATTTCAACGTCTCTAAGTTTAGCAGCCTTAAATGTCCAATGTCTTTCATTAGAAAGCTTGGCTAGGGCAGAGAGGGGTGGGCTTTGTGTCTCACACTGCCATGACCCAAAGTTTAATAATTTGGCAATAAGGGTGACAGCACCAAGGTGGCCAGCAGCCCACCAGAGCTGTGGCCGTACAACCTCGCCTGCCAGGCCTGGATGAGAGCAGGTCAGGCTGCTCAGCTCTGCCCTTGTAGAGGGGCCTGTATTTCATAGAGATGTCTTCAGCCGACTGTACAGGACCAGAGCATATCACCAAAGTGGTGCCCAGAGCTGGAGCACAGGAACAGCTTTACCATCTCTCCCGGGAAAGGGCAAGCCCTCAAAGATACATTGGGATCCAGCTTCTCCCTCCAATAGCTGAGCAGGCTTGTGCTTTTGGTAAAGTATTAACAAACCTTCAAATATGATTAAATTTTTTTTTCCCCAAACAAATGCCTCAGCTGATCTTCAAGAAAATTAACTGAATCTGCTTGGCAAATCATCTTTGTCCAGAGTGCTTAGTGGCACCAGTCTGTAACACAGCTTACAGCACGAGAGGGTAAGCAGGGATCCTCCTCCACACGCTGCAGATCTGGAGCAGGCTGTAGGAGTAAATATATGCTGGGATGCATCAGGATTGATTAAAAAATCCCCTGGGTAGACCGCCGTGTGCTTCTCTTTCATATCTCAAGCATCTCAGGCCATGGGTATTGCCCTTGACTGCAGGCTGGGTGAAATGCAGCTGAGTGATGACTGGCAGCAAGACAGGTGAGACTTTAGTTGACTGAAATTTACCATGACAGGTTGAACACCACCGGAGTACAAAGAATAGCAGAGGTCCCTTCTGAACCCACTACTGTCACTAATATAGAAACCTTAATAACTCATTGATAAGCCTTCAGAGTAGAAATACACAAAACCACTCCTATGTACAGTAACATTCTTGTTTACATCAGCTGGGTTAGGAATTTGATGCAAGGATTGCCACTGGTTGTTATTGTTTTAGCTACGTGATTGGGGCTTGTCTGGGAAGAGCGAGATCATTTGGGGTAACTCGTGTCGGCAGCCGATGCCTCCATTGCCGCGTCCGAGCAGCTGGCGCAACGTGGAGGAGGTGCTTGGTGCGTGGTGGTGTTGCACACCCAACCTCCACCTACAGATGATTGAATCCCCTTGGCCATGCGTGGCCAATTCCAGTCTTTAGTCCATCTCTGAAAAGCGTGGTTCTAACTAGCTCCCTTCTTCTCCCATTCCTGACAAGGAATAAAGGCAAATTAGTCAAAAGGTGAATCTGGCAAGTCATAGTAATGTGCATAGGATCAACCCCATCACCTGGTAAACCAAGTGGGTTTGGGCACAGGCTGGGTCAGGGGTGTCTCTTGAGTTATAAGCAATACACACATTTAAATCACAGCCAAGGCACACACGGGTGAAAAGGCTAGAGGAAAACCAAGCTGGCCTGCTTCGAGTGGTGCTTGGTCAAGGAGCGCTTCCTAGATGTAAGACCCCTCCACCCCCATAACCCCACCCCACCACAGCTAGTCTGCTCCACTGCCACAAGGGAAAAGCAGCAGCTCTCCCAGATGGACTTTCCTCCTGTACCAGCTGGCCCGTTACCTTAGCTTTCTGTAGGACTGTTCCCTTCCCCGTCACCATGACGGATAAAGGCCGGTTTTTTAAAGCCGTTGCCGAGTTGACTGGCGAGTTCTCTGCGCTATTTGCCGGACTGGCACTTTTTGCCTGAATCTACAATAAAAATAATAGAAATGGAGATGACTTCAGACTACCAAGAGAAATAGCTGCCTTTCCCCACCATCTCCGAGTGACAGTCACATCCCACTTGCACTAAGGTGTATTTTTTTAGTGACATGCCAATTTTGAGATACCACCAGGATGTGTAAGTAGGGTGTGTTTGGGTGCTGAGGACTCAAGCAGAGGTACAGAGCAGGGCTCAGGTGGTGACCGCATCTGTCTCATGGGAACCAGGTTCCCAAGAGGAATTCAGATGTCTGAATATCCCCACAAAAAAAAAAATACTCTGTGGCTCAACTGAGATGGGTCCAGACCTTCATGGCCCTGGAGGGCATTGCTCAAGGTCCATCACAGAAATAGAGCTGCAATCCTG
>WUAM01000287.1:13429050-13484018 GCA_024336885.1 Actenoides hombroni
ATAATAATGCAAGTCTTAGATAAGATATAATATATACATTTATATAAGATTGCATATTATGACACTATACTATTGCTATTAATTATTAAGTAGGCTGAGACAATGTGACTGCCTGGCTGCTGGAAAGCCACTGTGTGCTCCCCACATACCCGGGGTGCTGCGTTCTCCAGGTGTGTGGTGTCCACCGCAGTGCCCAATGTCACAGGGCCAGACTCTGCCTTCTTCAGGTTCTCCTTCACCTCCACCAGGCACAGCTCCAGGTCCACCCTCCGGCTCTCCTTCCTTTTGCATTCTTCTTCGATCTCCTTCAGCCTCTGCTCCAGGCTCTTGTCTGTGAAGGGAGGGATAACTTGGTGCCAGCTAGGAACTTGGGGAGCTCAGGAGGGGAGCAAGGACCAGGGGACATCCTGTACATTTTACTTATATTTTGCCCCAAGAGGGACCGTGACGGAGCAAGCTCTTGCTCTAGTGTTATTTGGGCTGATTTGGCTCAAAGCGCTTCCTTCCCTATGGTCCCACCTTGGCCCATTTCCACACATCACCCCTTGCCCAGCTCTACCTGTGCTGCTCCCGAGCATTTCCTTCAGCTCTCGCCTCTCCTTGCGCAGCTGGGTGAGCTGAGCCCGGATTTCATCCTTCTCCTTCTCCAGCCTCTCCTTCTCCTCTGTAAACCGCTTCACCTCTGCCTCCGTCCTGTTCTTGCCCAGCTTGGTTTCCACTGCGGCCGCTGGAAACAACCCACCAAAACAAGCTCAGCCAGGGGAAAAAGCAGAAGGGAAAAACCTTTTCAGGTGTGTAGAAACAAAACAAACAAGGGTCTGGAAAGTCACCAACCACGAGACTTATCAGCCCCTTGGGCACTGTCAAGCTACTGTATAGCAGCAGCAAGACAAACCACGGGGCAAAACTCCCACCTAGAGCACCACCTCCTCCCTCCAAGCCCCGGCTGCAGCAAGGACTCGCCTGCACAGCCCACTCACCCGGCAGTGGCATCTTGGGCCGGTGTGTGGGCACCAGCTGGGGACTGCCCACTGACACTGTGCCCACCGGCAGCTCGGGGGCTGGTTGGGGGAAGGCGATGTTCTGCTGCTGTGCCTGGATTTTGATAGCAGGCATCCCCTGTGGCACCTCATCAGGCTCTGGCTTCTCTGCGTGTTTCTGGGCAGGGAAGGGAAATGAAGTGGGATGAAGTGGTGAGGGAACTGGCTTTTGCTGATTAAGCCTGGCCCCGCAACACAGTTTAGGACAGTACCTGCTCTGAGGTGTCCGTCACCTTACTGGAGGGCTCGGCTTCCTTAGCCATGAGGGCTGTCTCAGCTGTGCTCTCTGCTGCAGCCTTGTCAGCAGCCCTTTCTAGAGTCGGCGAGCTGAGGGGTGAAGGCTGGCATGACATCTTGCCAGCACAGTGTAGGAAAGACTTCACTGGGGTGAGATCCAGGTACACTCTGTCTTGGTCCCCCTCCAATTTGCTCTCACTCTTGGGTACTTCTTCCTGCAAAAGGAGAAGGTTCCTCTGAAAAGGGACCATCTGCTGCAGCCAGAAGTACAGGAAACATCTCGCTGCAAAGCAATAGCATCTCAGGCCATCCGGAGTATTTTCCATAGAGGAACTAAAAACCCATTCTCTAAGTCATTCCATACAGGGCATTTGGGTATACTGAAGGAAAGGGCCCTGCTGCTCTCCTTCAGTAGGTCCTTCCAATAGTAGCAGCAGCCCCAAGCAAGGATCTCAGGCTGTTGTACATCTAAGCAACACCTGACAGATTCTTTGCCTTTCCAAGGATAACAGTTCCATTCCCAGCATGGCCCATCTTTCTTGTCCTTACACACAGGACTTGCTCTGAAAGGCATCTAAAGGAATTTTGACAGACTAGGCTCTGCTATCTATTACCAAATAACTTGTTTGCTGACTGAAAGTGTGGGATTTTATCCCAGCTCCTTGAGGATCCTTAGAGCACCCTGCTGGAAACCTTCCTCCCATTCCTTACCAGCTCCTCTCCAGCACTTGCTTCTACCCTGTTTCAAAAGCCTGGATTTCCCCAGGAGCTGGGAATCCCCTTTGCTGCTGGAGCCCTCCCCATGGCCAGATGTTCATGGTCTTCACAGAGCTCGCTGCAGCCAGGCAGCTGCCTGCAGCACTGGGCATCTTACCACAGGCAGGTCTGGCAGATCCACATCATCGTACAGCTCCTCCTGCTGCATCCTGCCCTTCGGCAGGTTGTCGATATAGGTGTTGGGCTCAGAGTACTTCCTCTGCATTAAGCTGTGAACAGGCACCGGGACATCCCATCAGGAGAGATGGGTCACACTGTGTGGCCATGCTGTGCTGCATTTTGGGGCAGCTGAGCATAGTGGTCCCGGGGTCAGGGCAGGGCTGCATGGCCAGACGCAGGACATGAGAAGGCAGAGCCGTACAGCTCCCGGTCACTGCTCCTGTTGCCCGTTAGGCAGCACACACCTGAGCGGGGTTGTATTTCCCCTCTGCTCTTCCCTTTCTCGCCCAGCCTTCAGGCACAGCACTGCAGCAGCACAAGCACCCTGCCCCAGTGGCTGGGTGCCCACAGGCCCACACCTCCCAGCCAAGCCCACCCCACCAGCCTGCCTTTGTAAAAGGGCATGTGCCCCTAGCCCCAGGGCAAGCTGCAGCTCAGATTAGATACATTGTGGTGGGACAATGACAAGTGCTCTCCTGTCCCACACCGATAGGAAAGATCAAGACAGGAAAGATCACTGATATGAAAGACCTTCCAAAGAAAGTGACTAAGCTGTAGCTGTGAATTTAGAACGTATTTCCATGGCAGCCAATGTCCTGCAGGTGGAAAGACCCCCATCCAGGTTGTTACCCCTCTAGCAGCCCTGCACAGCCCTGCCCATTACCACTGACTTACAAGAAGGAGTTCTTTGCAGCGCTCACGATGCAGGAAACCCTGTCGGCATCCACGTAATCGTAGGTAAATTCCTCTGGGTCTGTCTTCGAACCCGATTCTGACAAGAGGAGACCCAGCCAGTGGCCCATTTCCTCCGAGGACTTCGCCTACAAGGTGACCAGACAGACAGTACAGGTTGTAACTGGAAAGGCTAACGCTGACATAGCCTTGGCTAGGGAAGTACGCTCGCAGTCCTGTGGGCTTGCAAGGGAGATGAAGGGCCAGGTATTTATATTAAACTCAAGACTGCCTTAAAAGAAGAAATACCACTCTGTCTATGGACTGAATGACAAAATTAGAAGATACGAATGCAGCTCTTTGCTTAACCCCTTCCTAAAATTCCTAGTCAGCCTGCATTTTCCTTTCAGTAATCAACTCAGCTACCCAGAAGAGCAAGAGAAGCCTCTGGGATGGGAGGTGCTGGTGGGGAAGCTTTGGTGAGGGAAGCGTGCGGGGTTTATTTTACACCAGCAGAGTGCAGCAATGGGACTGCCAAGCACAGACATGCACACCAGGGAGCCTCTGAGCTCCTTATGCCAGAGCCAGAACCCTTTCCAGGGCCGTTTGCACCGGGGAGAGGGGAAGTGTTTAAATTGGGATCAGAAAACATCAGAGAGCCCCTCGCTTTAACGTCGTCAGTACCAAATTCCCAGCTGCAGTGAACAGCCTGACATTTTGGGAAATGAGGAGTTAAATCTGATGACTTTAAGTCAGCTCTACCAAATAGCTACATGCACTTCCCAGTAGTGGGAGATTTCTACCTGAAGCAAGAAGTGGGCTGATGCAGCCATCTTTTGCTTTGATTTGAGGAGTTACAGCAGTAAGCACAAAGTAAAATACAGGGCAAGTGAATCCCAATCTGGAAAGTGTATTTTAAGCTTTCAATCTGTTTTATTTAGCAGAGACTTCAGTCCCTGGGAAGCCTGCCAGCCATCCAGTCTGTACATTGAGTCTGACATCCCAACAAGATATACATTCTTCCATTCACAAAATGTAAATTTTCCCAGCACCTCTTCTTCGCATCTGTAATTGGGCAACATTTCTTAGACCTAGGCATACCCTGAATCGGGAGTTAAACAAAACCACCTTGAAACTTCACGGCAGGCCCTCAAAGTTGGTTGTTTAGCTATAAATATTCCACCCACTGGAAAAATACAGGAAATTGCTCACATTGTCCACCTCCTACTATAGTCGCGCTGTCGTCAGAGAGAACTAAGATTAGAGATAAACAGTCCTGGATGCAGGCAAAGGAAAGTAACAGATGGAGATGAATTCACTTGCACTTTCAGGGGCAGATCTGTGATTGGCTTACTTGGGATGCATAACCCATTGCTTTGGGACCTGCTGTTTCCAGAAGATGAAGTTAACTGTGCCTCCTACCCACAGATTTAAATCACTGAAGCGGCATTCCTCTCATCTAACATTAACCAGCTGAAATGCATCCCATGTAACTTAATCATCCAAAGCTATTCTGAAGTCAGTGGAGGGAGATGGGCACCTCCAGAGAACCCTTCATCCCATCCTAAGATGAGTGCCTAAGATGAAGGCTGAATGGTCCTCTGGAGGCACCAGCATCAGACAGCCTGGATTACCAGCTAGGTGGGAACACCTTCTAGGTGGCCACAGGCATATGAACCAAAGTCCCACAGTTCAGGTTCTGTTTTGCAGGACAGAGGTTTTCTCTGGAGGACCTCACTGTCATTTAGGCTTACTAAGACACCCAAGCCGATGACTGCAAGCAGATCTTTCTTAGAGATACACAACCTACCTCCAGAATGACCCGCTCTTCTCCGTTGTGCAGGATGCGGAAGGAGTAGAGATGATCAGGGCTTGGCTCTGGGATAATTTCACAACCTGCCAAACTCAGGGGCTGCTGAGCCAGTTTGCTTCGGTTCTTGTCCTGGTAGAAATGGAGGTGACCGTCTTTTATCTGACACCAACGGGACTTCCACTGGCTGTTGACTAGCACATTCAGGTAACCTGCAAGCAAGCACAGGTTACTTAGGCACATTTTTCCACCCCATGGGGAGAGAGAACCCAAACTCATTTGTGTGCATGGGGATGTCTGATGGGCAAGTTCTGAGATCACCACACAACACAAAGCTACAGGAAACTACAAAGAGCCAAAGCATAAAGACAAGCTGTCCTATACATGAGAAACAGTGAAGAGACTAAAAAACCATTCAAAATGAGACCCTGGAAATACAGGTTAGATTTGGAGCAACAAGTTGGCTGCAGATGGTTGGACAAAGTTGGTCCCAGACAGTGAATACCAGCTGACCCACACAACTCTCTCTCTGCTGACTCCTGGGCTGATGCCCTGGGAAGAGCAGCACAGATGCCCTCTGTGCCCATCCCTGATACTACCTGACCTTCCTTATGGATTACACTGCAAGCTACTGCCCATCATCATAAATCATGCAGTCATCTTAATGTTTAAGAGGCACCACAATCTGCATGGATATACTGGCATGGACCAAGCAGACTTTGGCCTCTTTGGCTACCCAAGAAGCACAGCCTGGCACATGCATATTTGAGGAGGATGATGCCTGGTGCTCATTCTACCCTGCACACCAAGACCTAGACCCGACAAGTCCCTGCAGAGGGATTCATGTTGCCACTTACTTGAAGTCTCCAGGGATCTCTCTGGGCTATCCAGGGAGCTAGATTTTTTCCTCCCAAGGTTCATCAGGTTGCTCAGTTTCAGGCCAGTTGTGCCCTTCTTCTTAACTACCAGCAAAGAAAAAGACATACGTGTGGCTTTCCCAACTCACAGCCATAGACATAGCCTCCAGCTCCAAAGCTGCCTGCACTGCTGTCCTGCACCCAACGGCTCTGCGGCACACATGTCCCTTGCAGAGGGCAAACCTGCCACTCTGAGACAGGGTGCAACAGTCAAAATCCCAGGGAGATGATGAGTAAGATGACACCAGTAATCTCAGTTAAGTGGTTTGCTGAAGAGACTTAATGCATATTGCTTTAAACCTGGGTTAGTTCTGACCAAATGCCAGTCACTGCAGGAGCTGTGGGAAGGGTGTTTGCACAGGTCTTGCTCTGCAGGTGCCAACCTCCCTTCGCTTTCTTGCACTACAAAGAACTGAATGAAAAAACATTACCCATAAATATGCACTTTCCTGCCCCATTTTATAGATGGAAGAATACAACATAATGCCCAGAGTCAAAGGCCCTAGTGTGAAAATGTAACTCTCCTTTTGGAGACAGCTCAGCATTTCACATGGGTACCCCACATTTCTCTGCAGACATCTCTGAGGAAAGTCACTTAGGTGGCGTTTATGCCATCTCAGACTGTCCCAAAGTGACTTGCCCAGAGTAACGTAGGATCTCTGTGGTAGGGCAGGTATTGCACACAGGTTTCTCAAGCCCTATCCTAACTCTGTAACTGCTGAGAAATCCCAATATCCACCTCTCACTTCATTATGGAAAAAAAAGAACTGAGAACTGAAATCAAATTCACAGGCAGTGAATTCACAGGCAGCTTTCACCCTGCATTAGGTCAGTTTGAGGTGGCAGTGGCAGGAGAAGCTAAGAAACCCTCGCCATGTGCAGGGTTGATGGCCTGGTTTCCCCATTATTCCCAGGGTGAGGTTTTACCATCTTTTGTCTCAGCTGTCTCTGGGTGACCGTCCGTGCTGCTCCCGCTCTCAGAGGCTGCAGAGTACCTCTCTGATACCTCCACCTGTCAACAAGCACCAGACACAAGCTCCACAGATGCATGTGATCCATTCTTCCAGCCAGCACCCCTCTCCTAAATAATGAGGTCTCACCCTCTCTGTAGCAGATGCTTTCACACAGACATCCCCTGCCCACCCACCTCACACTGTGCCCTCCCCATTGTTTCTGAGCCCAGCACGGGTGGATCCAGCACATGAGCCACCCTGGCTGGGCTCACCTCTGAGGTGATGTGGTGGCACCACTGGTGCTACCTAATGGCCTCCCTCCTTCCCTGCAGATGGGCTGGTGGGGGGCATTTGCCAGTCCCCATAGGCAGAGGAACTGGCCAAGTTCCCAAACAGGTCCATTTTGGGGGTCCACCAGAGATTTATGAAGGTTTGTTTCTACTCCCAGCTTTGGAACAAGCTGGCCCCAGAGAAGTGTCACCTAAACCTGAACTAGAGACTGTCCCAAGCCCTGGCATCCAAGGGTCTATGTCCCTTCTTAAGCTTTTGGTGAGCACAATTGTCCTGTTGGATGAGATAGTGGCTGCTGCCCTGAATGGAGGAAAGCCCAATGCCAAGTCAGTTTTGGGGCAAGGATGTGGCAACAGAGTTAAGGTTACAAAGGAAAATTAATATCGTTCCAGTAACACTCCTTTTCAGCAGAACAGAGGTCTGCTTACACTCACAACAGTCTTTGCTCAGATAAAGTTACTGTACCTACAACTATTATTTATTACAGGAAGAGGGTGGAAAAGTCTAAGTGCTAGTTCTCTCCATAGAGACAGGGTGTACCTTTGGGTAACTGAGACGCTGAGAATCTGGGATGTACTGGTTGCCTTCACTGCCTCCTTCGCACAGCAGACCACTGGTCTCCTGGATTACCTGCACAGAAGGGGAAGCCATAGCCATTGAGAGAGCTGAGCTGCAGCAACAGGACCAATACTTCTCCCCATCCAGGACTGGCGAAACCACAGCAGCCTGTGAGACCCACAGTTTACATTCCCTGCGACACCAAGGACCTCCCTGGTGTTGCAGCAGGCAGCTGCAGAAACTGCTGGATCCAAGTGAGCAGGGGAGAGGCTGCCAGCAGAGGCAGCCCGGGTGTCTCGCAGCCCTGCTGCTGCCCCAGGTTCTGCAAAGGCTCCTTCTGCTGCTGCTGTCTCGGGGAATGGGCCACATCTCCCCTTCTCCTCAGCCCATACATGTTGGGCACCCACCACAGACATCCCTCCTGCTGCAGTAACTGGGCTGGGAGGTTCCTCCATGGCCTCCCACACCCAGAAGGCATCAGGGAGCTGCAGGAAGAAGCTATCCCAGGACATGAAAATGAAGTGGTGTATTTGTATATGGGCTTCCAGTGAGGAAGGGAGCCAGTGTACAAGGACAAGACTGAGATAAGATATGTTCTCCCAGCAGAGTCAGGGTAGAAGCATGGGAGCACCAGCAGAGCAAGCCCCGAAGGTGTCACTGACCCTGAGCCACTGCTCCGCCTGGTCTTTACTCTGCAGCCCCAGCACAATGACATCAGCATTCATGGGGATGATCTTCAGCTTGTGCTCCTTCTTCTTCACTTGCTTTTCCTTGTGAATGACAGTGCAGCCCAGCAAATTCACATCGAGCTGAGGGCTGTGGTCTTTGGAGCTCTTGTAGCACTGGGGAGGGAAGATGGGAGGGCAAGTAAGAGGCTGAGAAGTCTTCCCTCTTGCTCACTGGTGCAAACTCAACCCTAGAAGTGGCTCAGTGCAACCACATGCATTAAGTACACTGAACACAAGAAGGTCCTACAGGTCCTACAAGGCCATCTCTATTATATATAAAGATACACATATATCTATGCACATGCATATATAGTCTGAAATACCTCACAGATACTGCTGGAGGGTCAAGTATATGGTTAGACAGTAGGATAAGCATCCCTTCTGCTTAACCACCTCAAAAAGTTTCCCCCCAAAAATTCCCTAGGCATTTAGGAAGTTTGGGATTTTGGCCACAAACGTGCCCTTGTGCCCCCTCAGCAGCCGCATGCCCATGTCCCTTCTGAAAACAGAATGAGATCCACAAATCTCTGGGACATGGTTTTTGAAGCATTGCTTCCAGAGGTACTTTGGTTTTGCCCCCTAGTTAACATGGCCTGAGGTGCCACTTCCCTCCTCAGCTCATGAAAATAGGTTGTTAGACAGAGAGTGGAGGATCTACCCACCAGCAACCTGCTGTCCTTGATAACACACAGCTGTTTTGCCCACTGTCCCAGCCACTTCTTTCTCCACAGGAATGCACAGATGCGGGCGTCCTTCATAAGCTCAATGGTGGCCTCCGTGGATGGCCACTGATGGGTTGCTGACTTGCCTTTGCTGCTCTCTTCTTCATCGTAAGATTCATAGGAGCTACTAACAGCTTCACCATCTTCTATAACAAAAGCAAAGCTCTATCATTAGAGTTCTAGAACAACTCTGAGCCTATTGCTTGCCTCAGCCATGCTCACACATGCAAAAGCTCCCAGCCTAGGGAGGTGTCTTTTGAGGCTCTCCTACAAGAGGATAAACAATGGGAAAATAACCCTCACAGATGCTGTTTTGTTTTGTTTGTTTGTGGGTTTTTTTCTTTTCTTTCTTTCTACTTCAATATTAATCTCACTGCAATGTTTTGTGCCTAACAGTCTGTTAGGAAACACTCAAAAGACACTTCTCAGTTGACCACAAATTCGAGAACATTCTCTTAGATGTTTTTTGACATTTGCTGCTCTTTCCCCTCAAAGATGCTTTTTCTACTTTTCACGTCAAGCCAAACACTCACAGTTAAGGCAACAGCAAGCTACAATCAGCCCTTGTCCTCTGAATGTCAGAAGTAAAAATGGTATTTGTGAGGCCATGCAGCAAGCAATGATCCATTGCATTCGAGATGTCATTCTACCTCCCCTCTCTGGGCTAACAGGTATGTGCCTCTATTCAGCATCTAAAGGACAGTGAGGGCCTTTGAAGTAATACACAGTTGCTGCAGCAAAAATTATCAATCAGTGGCAGCTGTAAATAACAGTAATCACATTTTTCATGTTCATTCTTAAGTGGAATGATACATTATTAGGTTGAGTTGGCATTTTCAATACCCACCTCTGATTATTACAGGTTATTGGAGTTTTCAGCTGATAGAACAGCTGGTCATTGGTACCAGACTCATGAGAAACAATGACAGTGTTCCCACTGACTACAGGGGAATTTGCAATGCTCTGCTGGCATTTACAGCACAGCACTTCACAGTATGGCTCTTACTGGCAAGGTAAGCTCACACAGGTAGATGGTAAGATTTGGGCAGCATCTGTGTAGGGTTTTGCATTCCTGTCCTACCGAACACCACGGAGGAGTATCGTTCAGTTTCTCTCATGAGAATTTAAACTAAGCTTGATTCTCATAAAATCTTAATAGTCACATGAAATTAACATCAGATTGGTGCAAAATAAAATGAAGAAAAGTAGCCAGAAAAGAGGAAAGAAGAAGAAAAAAAAAAAGCATTAGGAACTTCACTGAAGAACATTTCTTAAATTGAGTTTATTTTTTCTTAAAATAAATGGAACTGAGATGCTGTAACAAAGCTACAGCCTCACCCCCAGTGAAATCTCACTCTGTAATATCCCTCAAGTGATCAAAGCTGCACCAATTAAAAAAAATAAATAATAAAAGGAAATACTCCCTTTCAAAGTCTCTGAACAGCACTGACAGCACACTGCTGGCTCACTGTCTCCATACCCTCAATATATTGGTCTGTCCATCTCTTACGGGAAAGCACTGACCCCCAACCCGTTATCGCTATGCAGACCACATCCTGGGCAGAAATTCAGATGGAGTAAAAGTGTTGAGGTTTCTCATACCTAGAAATACCAAGAAGCTGAACCTCTGCACTGACAGGGCCCCTTCCTTATGCAGCAGCAAGGATGCCTAAAGGAACTTCATCTAAATCTCTCTCCTTGTCCACATGAGGTTATTGCTAACTGCCCCTCTGGTGCTTTTTGGGTGTCTCTGGTGCCCCTCACCTAGGCATTAGGTCTCAGTCTGCCACCTTTCTCCTGAGGGAATAACACTTCTCTTCCATGCTTTCAGGGGGAGCAGTGGCTGCTCTTTTGTGCATCAACCACAATGCACCTCATAAGATGAGCTCTTCTCTACTGGAAGAGCTGCACCTTGTTGCTGGCCTGGTGACACTACTACAGCCTCCTGATGGAAAGGAATATTCCAGGCTGTGTAGTTGGCAAACTGGGACAAATCTTGCTTGGGTGACTTGAGACAACACTGTTACCACTACTAACGTTCACTCAATCACAAGGCATATAGGTCAGGCACTTCAGTACAAGGTCTCTCCAATTCTACATACTGGCATTTTCAACCAAGACCACAGTTTTATCCTGCCATTGCTGTGACACAGACATCCATGAACATGGCTGCCACAGATACCTAAATCCACCTCTGCTTTCTGTTTACCTTCCCACAGCCTCGCAGGGAGCTAAATCCATACCATGACACAGGCAGCTCCAACGATCTTGTACATCAATTCTGTCTCTGCCTAAGCAGTCACTGAATGGTTACTTGTCGATACCGCCAGCGTTACCACATACCAGCTCCACATCAGTGACCAGAGCCAGGGCAATAAAGGCTGGGGAAGTTCTCTTCATTGTTGTCTCGAGCATGGGGAAAAGTACCAAAAAAAAAAAAAAAAAAGAGCCACCTTGCATATATCCAGACTGGGCAGAGAGAAGGAAGAGGTGGCTACACCTCGGGCATGGCATGGGCAATGCCAGGGGGAGGCACCTGATCATCTTTGCTAAAACAGAGTTACTGGTTTGTTGGTTAGTTTTTGGTTGTGGTCTTTTTTTTTTTTTTCTTTTTTTTGTGGTTTGTTTGGTTTTTTTTAAATAAAAAACAAGAAAGGCACTTCAGGTTTGGAAAGCATGCCATACCCATTGTTATTGTGGCATAAATAACGCCCTCAGTAACCTGCAACCCTGGCCTGGGTCCAGCCGCAGCAAGCCTACCAAAAAGACCTGCACAGTCAGAAAGAAAGAGAAAGGGACACAAAGAGAGAAAGCCACAGATAAGCAAATGCGGGGAACAAGGTGTCAGTCTTGCTCAGCCCCGCGCTCCCCCCTCGGCCGGTGCTGCCCCATCCCTGCTGCAGAGGAGCACGCCATACACCGAGACTTCAAATGGGGCCGACATCTCAAACAAGGCAATTCCCTTTTAAAACAGAATCGTTGTCATCGTAATTAAAATCAGCCAGGGCAGATGAGCTGTTTGAGCTGGAATAATGATTGCTCAGCCGGCAGCCGGGCTGCCCCTCGTGTTTTCACTCCGCTGCTTATCGCAGCCGTCAGTTATGCAAACGCGGAGCAGAACGATAAGGCTTCCACACGCTTCAGCCCAGGAGGAAAGGGAAGCAGCAGCACTCGCCGGAGCTGTGAAATGAAAGGCAGAGGCGTCCCCAGCCGAGGGGCGGGAATCCTGCTGATGAAAGAGGGACCCCGAGACCCGTCGGTCTCTCTCGCCCGCTTCATTTTAATTAATTCACTCACGGTTTGTTATAGTGCCTCACAGTCCCAGCCCTGATGCTGCACGTATCCTCTATCTCCTCAGCCCCTCTGGAACCTTGCTTTGATGTCCTTTCTTGGCAGTGCACCCACTGATTTTAGTGGTGTTCCTATTTTTGTTTGACTTCACTACACCCGTTTGTTTGGAGACGTATGGGTGTCCTCCAAGGCTCGTGCAGTAATTCTGTCAGAAACACCACCAGCAGCAACCTAGACCACTGGCCCCTTCACTGCCCAGCTTGTGGGGAGAGGGTGGTGAGCACAGAGGGCTTGGGAGGTTACTGAGGTCAAGCTTTAGCACCTTTCCCCAGAGCAAACTCACACACATCCAGACTGCCCTTTAGCAGCAGCAGTCACACCGACGTCTCAAGACAGTTGCTAGCAATGAGCATCAGCAGCATGAGGTTACCAAAAAAGCACAGAGCTTCTCAGTGACACGATGCTGCTTCCTTCTCATACAAGCTGCCTTAAAAGCCATCAGCCTTGTAGCACACCAGGCAGTTTGTGTAAAGGAGGGACCTGCCAAGGCCTGGAGGGGGGACAGTCACAGGTGGAGCAGTCACAGGAGGCAAAGGCACCACACACCTCAGCAGTGAGGGACTGCCTGGACTTGCATAACCCATCTCTGCTCACTTGACGAGCTCCTATCTCCACTTGCAGCTGTGACACTGCTCTGTAAAACACCGAGCCCACTGGTTAAGCAGTTATTTGTAGCAGCCACAGGCTGCCCCATCAGCATCCAGAACTACTTCATTTTGACAGCGCTCCCATCGTATGTTTTTTTTCTCTCTCTTTTTTTCAGGGCTCAGATCTCTCATTTCCTCAGGCATCTGACTGGCCTGGATTTCAGTGGATGGTGGGTGTATTTGCATCTTTGAGCAGCAGGTTACCAAGGAAAAGCAACAGCCTAAGCTAGGCGTGTGCTTATTGCTCCTGCCAGCCAAGGCTCTGAACACAACACGAGTTTATGGAGCTGCCTGGATAACAACCTGGGTTACCCAGCACATGGATATATACTCCAGCTAACCCAGCGTATGCTTTTACATGCGATGGGTCTTAGCACATTATCCACTTTCACAATGCACAGCAGGGAAAAATGTCCATTTAACTTACAGCGCGGTCAACTGGAAACCCTTTTGGATGAGGCTGCAGTGACCAGTGCTGCCCCAGCTGCACGAGGGCTTCACCGCCCCGTACACTGCACATCACAACCCTCACCACAGCCAAACATCCCACAGCATTTCAGCAACACTGAGCTGGCACCTCACCACGTGGCAGAGCTGGGAGGACCTCTCCTCCGCACCAAATGAAATGTTTCACCCCAGCCATGACAAGGCTGCACCTTTCCCCACCTGAGCTGGGTGCCATCTTCCTGTGCGCCGCTGTGACGCATTTGTGGCCAAAACAGGATGGTTCAGGGAAACAGAGATCTTTCCACACCTCCTTGTTTGGTTTAGCACTGTAACTCCTAAGCCTTCAAGAGAAGAGCGACCCACACTGTGCTAGGAGGTGCCGAGGAGCGCAAGGGGCATGCACGCAGCGAAGGCTGTTCGGATACATCAACCCCCAGGGCTGATTTAAGCAGTGGCACCACTGGTGCTTCCCTGCCAGGGAGCTTCAAAACCCAGTGGTGCACACTGATGCTGGAGAGGACTCAGCTTTTCTCATAAGCAGCTCAGATACAACAGCCAAGGACTTAGATGCAAATTCTTTATCCTTCATTCTCACCTCTTTGTTTGCCTCATCTCTCCCCACTCGCCTCTGCCCCACATGTCACTGAATCCCCCTCTGCTGCAGTCCAGCCTGATAAGCAGAGATCTGCTTCTGCAGCAGAGCCATAGAATCTGTCTCATTTGGGCTTAAATGGATTATAAAGCGATGACAAGATCAGCTCTGCTATCAGATCAGAGGACAGTAATCTCTCATGGAGGGTGTTCACCAAAAGAAGGATGCAGGAATACAGCTTAAAGAGCGAGACTATGAGAGCTCAGCCTGCGTGCAGCAGTCTCCTCCTGAAAGAGTGGGGAGCCCACAGGTGACAGGTATTGGTGGCACTGCTGAGGACACTGCTGGGAGGTGCTGACCCAGGTGGTGAGCAAGCATGTGCAGAGGGAGCCCACACATTGTCCCCTCACATGAGGAGTGGCTTCTTAATCAAGTTTACAGATGGTTAAGCTGCCATGAGAGACAGAGGTGAATAAACAGCTGATGTTAGAAACAGTTATCACCTCTAACAGACCAAGTCAAGGATTTTGAGCCCCAAAGGGATGATTAGAGCACTAGGACATGAACACAAGCCACCACAGCTTCATCACTTGCTCTGGGATAGAAACCTGTGTTTAACTAGAGCCTATCTGTCAGAAAACCATTAAGACAAGGAAAACCCACAGTGGTTCATGATATTTTACAGTGGTATTACATTAAGCCAAGCATAGTACTTATTTCTATAGGAAAAGTCAAAATTTGAGTAATTCAGTGCCCTTGTCTTTACAACTAGCATTAGATCTAAAATATCAAACGTTGACAGGCATCAGAAAACAAATTTGTCACATAAACTGTAAGAAATGTTCACGCTTTCATTTACTCATTCTCATAAACGTCAAGTTCTCCACCACCCACATGACACACCCTCACCCCCCAAGCATTAGCCGTGATATACCATTTACAGAGACATCATATGGCTCAGCCTCTTCATAATATCCCTCTGGGGATTCGATCTTGGGGACTGGAGGTTGTTTTGTTTCAGGAATCTGCAGAATAAATAAATAAAAGAAGCATGATTTAAGGTAAAAACAGATACTTGAAAACTATGGGGAACCTAGTGGGTGAGATCTTTTAAATGTGTACACCAGGATGTTCATGTAAAGTGGTTCAGATGACGGGGAAGAAAGAGACTGCTGAGGGTTTTCAGTGTACAGTCAACTCAAATATAAAGGAGTTACTTGAAACTACTGTGTAATTGTGCCACAAATGTTATTTTCTTTAATATTCCTGAAAGCCCTGGGAAGATCAACTCATAGGTTTCCTCAAAAGCAGCAGTTGTAATCCTTCGGCTGCACTGATCACCCCCTGCCCCCCCCCCAAGCTGTTCACTGCAACAGGATGATCCCCTGAGCTACTGGCTATCTTAACAGGGAACCAGAAAGGTGGACATTTAGTGCAATCCTGGCTTTACACTGAACAGTGTAGCCTGAAGGGTCACCAGTCATGTCTCCATCTCTCTGACTGACAGCAAACCAATAGCTAAAAATCTCTGCTTTAGGAACTACATCAGGAATCTTTAATTGTTCTCTGAGTAAAAAAAAAAAAAAAAAGAAGGAAATGGATAAACAACACTGATGGAAAATAAGCCTTTGAAAAGGGTCCAAGTGCTGGAAAATCCCTGTGGTGCCTGCCAAACCCCTCCCTAAACACAAGCAAGGGCTGGCAGGAAAAACAGTGCTGTGATCCTTCAGAAATACCAAGACTTAAGGGGGTGAAAAGTAAAAAAAGATAAATAAAGTAGGGAAGGTAAGAAAAACTTTTTACTTTTCAAGTAATTCACATAGCTGTTGAATGTGAGACAGCAGAGATGGGGATTGCAGTAGGATGAGCACACAGCTTACGTTCTTCCCAAAATACATGGCATCTCATCTCCCATCATGACCCAACAGTATTATCCCCCTCTCCTTGCCCAGGTCAAACCACCCCTGGTCATCTGACAATGGGCTTCTGACCAAGACCTGTGCAAATCCTGAGTAGGATGTTCAGTGTGTGCAGGGCTAAAGCAGGATTCTCTCTGCAGAGACACATTGAAGGTCATGGATCATGCACGGTCTTTGATGCCAGCCCATGTGCTTGTTGCTAGTGGCATGAAGAGGGGCCAGCTGGGCACCAGCACTGCAGAGCAGTCTAAGGCAAGTTCAGTCCCTTTGCAGGTCATGCCAGCGTCATCAAATGCACATTCAAAGCTGCTCATCCTGCCCTGGATATTTCTACCAACACATACTGCTAACCCTGAAGTAGAAAGGAAGCTTTGAAGGGAAAGATTTTTCTAACCAGCAGCTGCCCACAAAAGGGGATGCCACTGAGCCTGTGGGAGCTGGGTACCCCGACCACACTGGCCAAAATCACGCATCTCTGTTCCCACATGGGCGAGCTGCCCGTGGCTCTGCCAACCTCACAAATGCCTCAAGTGTTTTGGATGAAAACTCCTTCCCACATGGATCTGCCAGATGCTGTGAGCAGACTCTGAGCTTGCTTTCCAGAGCCACGTAGGACATGCTGCTGGAAAAAAACTTGCCTCCAAGCACTTAAAGGTTTAGGAACTTGTCCTAATGTGTTAAATTAAGGAAATGAAAACAAACTCGGCCACACCAAAGCTCTGCTTAATCCCTTCCCTGGCCAGGCAATATGTCTGCAATTACCATCTGTGGTGGCCTCCTGCATGTAGCCAGCTCACATTGTGCTATGACCATAAACAAACTGTCTACACAAAGAAATTCTGTGGGTTTGTGAGACACCATCCCACAAGTGTCAGGGAAAGGGAGGGGGAAAGGGGTTGCTCTATTTTGTTTCCTACAGACAATAGAAGCGAAAACGCACTAGGTAGGACTGCACCTCAGATGGCCCAGAAGATGTATTTTTCTCTTCTCTTTCTCTCAAGGCGTGGACCTGTTTTGTCTCTAGGTTCAGTGAAAGAGAATATACTGTGTTATCTGCCCCAGGCTGGCCCTTGCAGAACATTTGCCTGTTGCATTATGGCACAATGGAGCATGCAAATAAAACCATCTTGGGCATCTAGATCCACACCACGTGACTTTCTCAGTAGACAGCTGCAGAAAGTGGCAGAGCTGCCAGGGCTACCACAGATGTAAGGTCACCAATGTCTGAGCCACAGCCTGCAGGCCTCCTTGTTTTAAGGTTGCTTTTGGACAAATCCAAGTAAATTAGTGGGATCCAGCTGGGCCACCCCTGCTGGGCTGCCTATTCATTGCTGGTGTCAGTGAATACCAGGGAAAATATGTTGTGCAGAGCTTTATCACCAAATTTCTCCTGTGCCCCAAAAGGCAGAAGTAGAGAACACCCCTGGGTGCCTTAACATCACAAAACCACAGAACTCCACAGAGCTAAAACATATCTATATTCTGATGTCCTCTCCTAACCTCCCCGTTTGCCTGTGTAAGAGGTTGTGCTCCCTCTTCCACTGCCCAGATGGCCTCAGCTCCTGCCCGCTCCAGGAGCGGCAAACAGACAGGGAAAATCCATTCTCCTGCAGCAGCAGTTTCCACACACTAACTGGGACCACATTAAAGCTCTCCCCAGCCCCACTCCTTGAAGTATGCTCAGGTATCTTTGCTGCCAACAGCTCACTGATACTCAGATGCTCACAGGAAGGAGGAACTTGATTGCTTTTAATCCAATGGAGGTTAGCTCCAGTTGTAAGCAGGTGGGAGAAGGTACTCTCCAGCACAGGCCTGGGAGAAGATGGATGGCTTAGGTACCCTCCTCAGCTAAAATCCATGACTGCTTTTTTCTAATTCCTTCATTTAAATTCCTGATTGCCTTATCAGAAAGCTGGGCTGTAACCAAGCACAAGCAGAGATGACTCAGGGACGCCTGGCTGCTGCTTGCCTGGTCGTGCCTTCATTCCACTGCTCTGCTGACCTCTTGCCCACCTCCCTTCCACAGCCATCACCCTCTCTGGCTTTAAGAAAGCAAAAGCCAGTGATCCTGATCTGGTTGCTGCTCCCAGGCAACTCCAGCTCCAGTGCCATATCCCCAGGCAGCTGTGGGCAGAGCCCCCCAGGGCTCAAGCAGCTCCCAAGCACTGTACCCGAGACTCTGTCGGTTGCATCCCATCTGACCTCCTTGTTTTCCTAGTTCCTCCAGCTAACTCCAGCTGAGCCACACAGCCCCCTGGGCAGAAGTCCTATGGCTCACCCCACGTCCTGCCTCCTGGGACAGGCACAGATCTTCCTCTATGGTTGCTGGATTCACCACCCTGTCATCCTCCCCCTCCTCCCCAGTGTACACTCCCTGCCCTCCCTTCCTTTCACATCCCAAAATCCCAGCTACAGCAATTCCCACGTTGGGTCAGCTACTGAACAGCAACATCTGGGGTCTTGGGGATGACCTGTCTCTCTCTAGGACAGTCAGGCTGCATTGCTGGCACAGACACAAAATCCCACTGAAAGCTGATGCTGTTGAACTAGACCTTGGCTAAATTTATAGCTGCACTGCAGAAAAAAAAATTAAAAATTTACAGTGCTAGGGACAACTCCTGGCAGACCTGTGGGCTGTACAACCAGCAACAACACCTGTCCTCATCACCCAACACACAGACAACACCAGGCGCTTCGAGCAAACCTGACCTCTGCTAATGGCCAAACTGTGCCAACAAGGGAGACAGAACCTGGCACTGCCTGGGGATCACCCCACCACCCCACAGCTGAAGGATTTCTGGCTTTTCTAAGTTCATGTCAGCAGTCCAGGCACAGCTGCTTTACAACTTGGAGATTTCCAAAGCAAGAGTTGAGAGTCATCATCACCTTTGTTTCTTTGAAAACCTCAGTTCTGTTCCTTCTTTGGCCCTGGATTGTCAGGCGATGGGTGCAGGTTTCCCTGGCAGGGAACACAGCCTGTTTTGCATGGTGCTCCTGCACATGCACGGGGAGCCCAAGGCTCCCACAGCTGCTGGCTCCATCTGTGCACAACTTCGGGAACCACAGGGGTTTCTGGATGCCCAGCTGCCCCGGACCACGGCCACCCTGCCTGGGCCACCGGCCAGCCACAGCGCCTGTGCCAGTCACACGCTGACCTGCAGCTCTTGTAAAGATGAGACATATAGCTGGAAATCCCTACACTGGAGAGCTCCTAGTTGAATATTTTATTATTTAAAAAAAAAATAAAAAAAATAAAGCTCTCCAGGACAATCTGCCTCACTAACTATAGATGGGCAGAGGTCTCTCCATTTAGTCATGCTGCACAGTATGTAACAGAAGCAAAGCCTCAGGAGGTTCAGATCCCCAGGCCAAGGACTAAGCAGCAAAAAGCAAAGGATTTGCAAAACATACCTTTGGAGGGGGGAGGTCTGGCAGGCTCTTCTGAGGAGGGGATGAATGCAGTCCTGAGTCGCCATTGGTCAAGGAGTTTCTCTGATCCAGCACTGCAAGCCATAAACACAATTATATCAATGACATGTGGCATTTCCCAGCAGAGCACTTGCTACCCAGGGCTGTGTAGGAACAGCGAGGTGCTATTTCAGTAGGAAGCAGAGTGACAATTACAGACAGCACTGAAGGGCTATGTCATTTCAGGCCATACCCAGGAATATGGCACTTGGAAATGCAGCAAAAGAGTTGTCCTCTGTTTTTTGTGCATGTTTTTCCTTCTGGAGGGAAAACTATGAATACCAGACCCCCTACTGAAACTTTAAAGGGTCTTGAGAAGCAGCATGGGCAGACAGTACACAGTATCTGGAAATCCACAGCATGTTAGACCTTGCTAGCTCTGATCCCTGATGCTGCAAGCAGACAGATCAGTGACTGTCCCCCCTCTGTGCCCTTCCAGAAAACTGGAGCTAATACCACCCTGCTCTCAGAGTGAACTGCAAAGGTTTCTGCCTAGCTGGGCTGCACAACGGTTCATCAAAGCCAGCCAAGAACAGTAATTTAATTGCTGTTGAAGGAAGGGTTGCTCTTTAGGCAGCCCAGGCCAAACATATGAAAGGGCATATGGCAGTAGAACTGCTCCAGGAGATCTGTGTCTGCCTCTGGAAAGTCATATTTTCCAAGCAGCTGAATGCAGAGTGATTCAGTAGCTGGAGGGTACACTGAAGGCTCAGAAAACTTGTGTTCAGTGCTTCCTCCCCCACCACAGAACTCCTGGGTGGCCTCAAACAAGTGCCCAAATCCCACGACCTCCAAGATAATGCAATGCAGCAATACTCAGGAACAAGTGGGATCAAGGCACAAATAGCTGAAAAATTAAGGACTTTGAAAGCATTATATTGTGCAGAGGTGAAGTCCTTTCTACAGAGCATCTCTTGCCAAATACTTTGGGAGAAATGAGGCTAAGGTACCCAGATATTGCAAGTCCAGTAAATTGAGGGAATTAGGTCCAAAATCTGCAGTAAGTTGATGCTCCAACTCCCTTAGTCACCTGCTGATGTGCCAGTCACATTCCTTGGGCACAGCAAGCACTGCTCTCAGAAGATGTGGGCAGGAACTTTGCTGCATATTTCTGGGCTTCAAAAATAGAATCCGGAAACCACATCACTTTGTTCACTTTGTCTGAGGCTCAGAAGCCATGATAACAGCTTTGCCCTGCCAGGCTGCAGCCAGCTCCTGGCCTGATGGCACAAGAGAATAAAACACATCTCTTGTGACAAACTGCTGCCTGTGATGCAGGTCTCTTGGCCATCAGCACTGGCTAACTTCAGTAAGTCAGCAGGACACAGAGATTCATGGATGAATAGACAGTAACTCCAAGCAGCTGTTTGCATCTTGCAAGTAGGGCTGCTGGATGTCTTGTAAGGTTCAGACAGAGTAAAGTGTGAGCCTATGACACAGACTGATCATGATTACACTGCTAGAATCTTATCTAAAGGCTGCTGTTGGAGGTTGGCCTTTTCTGTAAAGGACCAATGAGATGGCACTCTCAGGGCACACAGCTTCTATCAACACCAGCTTCTGAGGTCACTGCTACTTTTGGAAACAGCAGAAACAAGACTGAGATTTCCTAGAGTCCTGAGGGCTACTGCCCAAGAGGGGATTATCTCTGCACTCACAGCTGCCCACACAGGGAACTTTTTAGGGGCCTCTATAACAGACAGGCCAACTCACATCCTCCTGCATCAAGCAGAACCTCCCATATGCAGCTTCACAGAAGAGGAATCATTCCAGCAGCAAAAACCACTCCCAAACCCTTCACAAGTGGTGGCCATCTGTTCTAAACTCCACAGCAAACCTAACAATCATTCCACTGAACCTCACCGTGCCAGGAAAATGCTGTTTGATTTCTGTACCAGCAGTTCTTCCTCCTCCCACCAACCTTGGAGCATAGGACTGAGACCACAGCTTTGGTCCTCAACCTCCTGGAAACCTGCCCACCTTCATGGACACGTGCTCACATATTCCAGATGAGGAGCAGAGCAGTATGTGATAGAGCTTTGGTTTTCAGGCTCTGTGCAAGAAGAACCACACCTTTAACCTTCATCCTGACAAGACCCCTAGGAGATGTTATGAAGTTTTCTGTTCTGAGGTTGCAGAGAGCAACTATCGCTATGCCCAGCATATGGGAACAGGAACCTAATGTATGCTTTCCTTACAGAGAATCCACACAGCCTGTGCTGTACATATCCCTTCCTTCTGCTACACATGTCAGCACCACAAATCACAGACTGTTTCCTTACTGAGGTGAGAGGGAAGAAGTACTTTTTCCTAGACAAACATTAACATTTCGCAAGTGTCTTCTGCTAAAGATGTCTCTCTAAAACCTGGAATTTGGAGAGAACTTAGAGGGAACGATGAAGAAAAAACATCCAAAAGCCTGCTAAAATTCACATCTGTACTAACTGCTAGTTATCTGTGCTCTTTGTTCTTCGTAAAAGTGAGTGTTTCCTGGCATTTGGGCTAAGAGGACTACAGTGTGCACCATCAGGAGCCCTGCACTGCACATCCCAGACTCCTGCACCTCGACACCTCTGGGTTGACTTCCATGAGGAGATGGCATTTGGCTCACTGAAGTGCCACATGGACTTGCACAGAAGAAACTTGTTGTGTTTCTCAAGTAAGTGATGGTGCTTTCATCACTCACTGCGGTGAATTCAATCACTGTGCCATAAAAAGGTATCTCAAAAGCAGTGTCCTGTTCAGCTTAAAGCCTTACCGATGAAACTGGAAGTAGATACAGTGAGCAGTGAAATGTGTTTTTTGCAGAAATAGAGTATTTTAAGGTTTGGAGGGGGACTTTTGGAGCTGATACATTATCGCTTTGGGAAGCATTTCACCCTGTGCTGCTAGAGCACACTTGAGCATAGCTATGGTGCTGAAGAAACTCTGCAGGGCATGGGAGGTTCTGCTGGCCTTAGCCACAAGAGTGTGGTCACTACATCCCATCAAAGGCTTTCGGTGGAATGAAGTGCACAGAGCAGCAGTAGACAAAAGGGGTAAAGGGACCTGACTAGTCACTGGGAAATCCATATCACACCACCTAACACCACGGTCCCCTCCATCTGCTAAACCTGAACCGGCTGGTCCCATCGCTGACCAGACAGGCAACAGATCTCTCCATCCAGTTACAGAGGCAGGCTCAGGGCTGTACACCCAGCTGCAGTTATGGCTAAGATCCCATGCATGTGTCTCACTGACTTCAGCATTTCCACATAACTCAGAAGTTTTATTTGGAATAGGGAGGTTGATGAAAACAGAGAAAAAGAAGTGCCAGGTCCCACAGGGAGCAAGTGAGTGCGTAGGCTCATGGCCTTGATAGGGAAAAGTCTGAAATAAAAGAACCAACTCTAAAAATAAATTGACTGAAATTTGTCCCCATGTTTCAGTATGGTGGATCAGTGCAAGCCCTGTTTCACCCAACCAAATGAGAATTGTTCTAAAGAGATGTTTTCAGCGCTGCTCAACTACTGGGAGCTACCGGGAGGCTGTGCAATGCAGTTATAGAGCATTACAGCATCACCCAGGGGCTCTGTCAGGCTGTGTAATCTGGGAGGACATCCTGTCTTCAGGGGTATTTGAAATTAACCTAAGTTCAACTGCAGGTTGCCAAAACTGCAGAAGCCAAAAAAAAATAAACAAATAGACCACAAAACAGTAAAACCAAAAACTCTGGAAGTGGAGCTATCCCAACTATTGCAGGACCAACACATCAACAGCAGGTTGTACTGATGCATCCTCTTGTCTCACCTATTTGGATCAGAAACTCTGGGGTACAGTCAACCTCCAACTAAGTGGGCTTTAAGATGGGTGTGACTATTAATCGCACTCTAAGCATTATCAAAACCAGCTTTAGTGATGAACTTCAAAAAGCAAGAATATTTTTAGACAATTACGTTCTTTGCCATGTTACAAATTCAAAACCTGGGAAATCTAAATTGGAAATGAATATTGTATCCAGATTTAATTTTTTGCCTTCTACACGACAGAACTCTGGCATCCCCCAGGAGACGTCCAGAAGGTGAGGGTGCAGGTTGTGCCCAGGAACTTACTTTGCAAGGTTGTGACGACACAGACCCTCTGGGCTACTGCAGAGCAATGCACTAAAGAAAACACATACTTTCAAGGTCTCAAAGAGGTGAAGTGACTTGTTTTGTGTCCAAAAGAAACATGAGGGCTTCCTTAAATACCTCAGGCGCTGGAGCTTCAAGCCTTAGAAGGCAACATTTTTATCCCAAAATAACGCCCTCCAAAGTGCTACTTCCAGGAATAACCTCACAGTGTTGGCAAAGACCACTATTTCTAAGGCAACGCTATGAAAATGGCAGTCCTTCCACACCTTTGACTGCCTCAGACCTTGGGGCTGCCAGAGGGGCCTCCACCAGTAAAGCCAGGCTTTAAGTGTCTGTGCCTTCATCACCCTGTTAGATGTGATGCGGTGATTAATCTTCAGCGCCCTACCTTTGTCTTGTTTCTCCTGGTCACCTGGCTGTTTATGGATGGTCACTTTGTTCATATAAATATATTCCTCATCACCACCTGCAACCAAAGAGAAGAGTGAACTCTTTACTCACCCGCTGCTTTCATGTTGCTAAGTTTTTCCACAAAGGCAGATGTAAAAAGTGTCTCTGTTGACTACATTTGGGGAGAGCATGTTGGTTGAGGGGCAATATGCAGAAAAAAACCCCAAGCAATAATAAAAGGCAGAAAAATTAAATACTTTCTAGCCAGGAAATTCCATAAGCTATAATTTCTACTTAAACATTAACTTGGCCAAACACTACATCCTGTGTATCTTACAAAGTGGATTAAATAAACTTAATGTTTAATAAGGAAAACAGAAAAGATCAGGAATCTTGGGAATCCTTTGCTTGTAAAGCTGGACACATAACTATAGTAATTTTACATAAACAATTAAGAGGTCACTGCAAAAATAATCTCCATTTCATTTTCTCCTTCTCGTTTTCATGTCTCCCACTCCCACCAGCCTCCAAGAAATGTTGCAATTCCCACGACAGCCCACTACCCTGCCCCTGGTTTTCCTTGCCCATACCACTGGACTTGGTGTAGACCCGCAGAAGGTCGGAGAGGAAGCTCTTCTTCACAACAGCGGTGCTGCTCAAGTTCTCTTTGTCCAGTATCCTCAGAAAATCTTCAAGTTCTGTGAGCAGCTGCTCGAGAGCTGCAATAGCAACAGAGACAACTGTTGGCAAAGCAGTTGGGCAGTGTGTAAAAAAGACAACATACATTAATTCTGTATTTTCCAAGATCCCTTGTGTTTTCCTGATGAGGAACAATTATTATTTCATTTTCCAGTTTGAACCCTCCCTCTAGCTGTGAAAAAAGTGAGTCCCAAAACCAAAAAGCCTCCAACTTCCCTTAGTCTGTTTACATCAGTAAAATCCCACGTAAATACCTATTATTCTTCTGACAGGACATTTTGCTAAAGAGGTGAAAGCCTGGAAGGATTTTGAGCATTAGGGCTGAGATTACATGAAAAGCAGTTAGCAAGATCTTGATACTTTCATCTTGAGTCCCAGCAAACATCATTCAAAACATATTCAGATTGGGATCTACCACAGACCCTGCCTTCTGCTTCCTCTGTTCAAGCCTCCTCCTTATTTCTCTGTAATAATTTGAAAATGTTTATCTGTGTCTCCCTCGAAAGAGTCGACAAAACCCACACACAGAGATAAAAATAATTCAGCAACTTCTCAAGCCATCTTGCTTGGATAGTGATCTCAGAGATCATTGTATCACGTGGAACTGAAGACCCAAGACTGAGCAGCATCTCAGACAGCCTCAGGAAAACCTGCTGTACCACAGACATCCCTGCATAGCCACCACAAGAGACCCAGACTCACCACCCCCCTGACCAGTGGCTAAGCCAGGCTAATAGGTTTGTTTTCCTCCTAAGGAGGTGCTACTCAGCTCTGCCACCGACAAATCACTTCTCTGACAGGGCTCATGCTGAAGCAACAGGCATTTAATTGCTTGCTTTTGTTCACACTGAAGTTTATCATGGGCTAATTAGCAGCAGGAGCCTGTTCCAGGGAGGAAATAACAGAGTATTATGTGGAGAGAGGAAGCGGTGGTGGGAAAAGCACGGAAAACACAGCCAAGGCTGTTCCTCCCCTTTGGAGGCTCCCCCACTACCTGATGCTAAGGAGCTATGGGGCAGATGGGCAGTGAAGCTTGGGCTTGCCACTGCCAGGCTGCAAACTGGGCTATGACTCCTCAGCAAACCACCAAGGAACGTGACACATGGATAACTAACTGTGGCAATGCTCCATTCTCTTTACTTACAGCATTTCCGTGCCGCGTCTTCCCATGGTACCCCTGTGAGCCACAATTCACACCAGTGAACTGGAAAAGGGCTAATGTTTTGGGTTCATGGTGCAAAGCATCCGAAGGATATCTAGTTTAAGTGCTGCCACCTCCAAGGTCACACAGAACATTTTCGTAAGAGCAGGAGAGAGTCATGAACCTCTTACTCCCCCATCTTTAGCCACCAGGTCATCCTTTACCAGGTCAATACGTGTTAGAAGATCGATAAATAAAGCATAAATTACACTGTAAAGTTTTATGTTGCTAGCCACTAACTGAAAGACATGCTACTGCTCTCAAATGGTATTAATCTTCACTAGCTTGACTGTAAAACAGCCTAACAACTCCAGATCAATCAATAATGGCTCCAGAGGAACCTACCAATTGGTAACTCTTCACACTTTGTTTTATATCCTTTACACCCAATTAATTCTCTTCTGGTCTGATTTAGGACCAGTAGGGCACGGAAAATGCCTGTATCATGCTGTGTTAACTGGAATGTTTTTGCTGGCTGCTGTTTTGCTCATCTATGACCCACTGCGACCCAGAGAAAGCAAGAATCACTTCAAGAAACAACAGCTTTTTTTGTAAGCTGTAAGGAAACAGGTAGTATTTGTTGACAATGTATTAGATGCCACAGATATGACCCAACAACAAACTGTGACCATTTGGTGTCACACACATAACTGGCGTCTCTCAAGCTTCAAGGACCCTGCTTCTTCTAAGTTTAAGGGAACTCCACTGGGGTAAATCACAGCATTGCTCTACTCACTCATCTGCCTCACTGGCCCACTTCAGAAAGTTTAAACTGAAGTCAGTTCCTTCTGGTCAGGCCTGGTGGACAGGATGTTTATGTGTCAGTGATGACTATCAGAAGAAACAGCACAAAAAAATCCCAACAAACCAACCTAATCTACCATGGTAGTGGGTTTGCACAGAAGGGGGTATCATTCCTATTCCCTCTTCCACCCCCACGACTGCAGAAAATTACATTATTCTTCCAGGCATCCGTAGCTAGCACACACACAGGGCTGAGTGCTTATGAATAGTGCAGCCCATACAGTAAGTTACATTTTCCAGCCCACCAAAGCTGAATTAAGGCTTCTAGTGACTCAAAGCAACCCATTTAGGACGTGATCCTGGGGCCACAGAGGTCAGTGGAAAGATGCTGTCAGACTTCAACAGATTCAAACTAAAGGGACTCAAGAGAGACTCATTTTGCTCCTCTTCAACAAGCAGCAGCATATAAACCATCTGCTTCTATGCAAGTATCTTTCTGATACCAGCTGGACTTTACCAATCCAAATCAGGCATCTGCAAAAATAAGTTGCCATTGAAATGAATGTGGCCATTCATTCTCTCATATAAGGAGAATAAGCTAATACTTATGGGAGAGCGATGAACGTGAGAAGAAGAATGCGTATGATGAGGGTCTATAAGATCCTCCATGCAAGTACCACAGCAGGTCCCAGCAGGTCAATAGGACTACAAACAGTTGTGGACATCAAACCATCTCAGGACTTTGAATGCTGGAAACCACTGCTTGATCTCAGCTGAAGACCTATCGTGCTGTGGTCATGATGTACAGAACATGCTCATGGCAAAAACAGTTTAGTGGTTATCCAAAGCAGCTTGAAACAAATGGCTCTCCCTCCAAGCTGCACTGTTTTGCTCTCCTTATCTTAGCACTTTAAAACTGAGAACACATAAGGAGATGATTCCCATAGCTAGGCTTGCTCTGCAGGGCAATAGTTACAGATGCAAGGAACGTGCTTGCAAAATCAAATGGCCGTAAGCAGCAGGATGAGAGATCAGAAATGAGAAGCCTGTATCACATGGTAGTGCAATTCTCAGAGATGCTTTTGAGAAACCTCCTTCCACAGCTACACTGCTCTTCTCAACTCTCACAGCACTTCTTTGTGGACCACCAAGTAATTCAAGTGATCTTTCTGCACCATCTCAAATAAATACCTTCACAGCACTTGCAAAAATTCAGCCTGCTTCATAGAAAACAGGAGACTACCTCTCAGGTTAAGATAGGCCCAGAAAAATTAAGACACTTGGCCAAGGTCACTGTGAATACACACCAATCCAGACCTCTCAAGCCCCAAATATGACCTACTCCATCTCCTTACAAAGCATGTCACAGATATGGGATACCGTTAGACATCACAGCACAACTCATATCATGCTCTTCTCCATGACTACAGACATCAGTCACTGGATAAAATCCACAAGGATTTCACAACACACGATAGAAAGAGGTGGAGGAGAATCATAGTCAATGGAAGACTTGGCTGATTTGCATCTGCAGTGAGTAGACAATCATCACTGAAAGGACTGAACTTTAAAGTGTATAGAAATATAAATGTCTTTACCAATGTAACAAGGACTTAAGAGGGTGGGGTTACAACCAGAACTATTAGGTCCTCTTGCATATACTTAACTGGATGATGAGAGATGTTCCCCCTCCTTTTACTCCAGGATAATGCAACCCTTCTTACAGAAACTCTTGGGCAGCCCTCCGACCACAGCAGACTCTATCTGAAGGTTGCAATTCTGGTTGCAGCACCAGAGAATTGCTTGAAACACAACTGATCTGTTTCAACAGCAACTCAGTGGCAGTAGGACAGCACTGAAAAGGGCTTCTTTTGGCAGGAGTCTGTAGCCTTTCTTTGCAGACAGAAAGTCTCTTGAATTGCAGCAGTGTCTATCTAGTTCATGCGAAGCTAGAGCAAAAAACGCAGCAGCCTATAAAGCCCCCATTGAGGAAGCACATTCCTTGTGAGAAAGCTGCCAATTTTGCCTGACACCAAGGTCATTGAAAGGTAAATGACCATTAAACTAGATTATAAAAGCCATTCCTACCCATAACCACTGATCTTTGTCATCCCACTACAATAACAACCTATGTCTATATCTAATTACTTCATGTCTTGGCGTTATGAGGAAATGGAAATAGAGGCTCAGAATGAACTTTCATTCAAGTGTCTTAGTAACCACTGGGCAGGATTATATGAGATCATTTAATCTAAATTGAATTATTTTTTTTTATCAAGGTAAAGGGGCCCCAGCCACTGGACGAAGAACTGTAATAAGATACATACTAGAAGACAAACTCTTTACTGTGACGAGAGGTGAAAGATAAGAAGTATCATTTGCTAACAGGAAAAGAAAGCATAGAGAGATTAAGCCATTTGTCCAAGGATACAGGCGTATTCTCCAACAGATGAGGAATACAAGCTAGCTTTCCCTTGTCCCAGCCTGCAGATCTCGCTCCTAAACCACCCTTCCTCGGATTCCAAAGTGCTAGGAGATTTCCCATCCTCTTGCCAAAAGCAGGATCTGGGTTTGGGACTTTTGGCTTCAGTCCTCCTAGAAGAGGCTGAGCTAAACTGCTGGCAAACAGCACAGATTGAGGCACCTGGTGAATACCTGCAGCCTGTGTCACACACCAAGGTTTTTTCCTCAAAAATCATGGAAAGTTCCAAGATAGTGAAACTGATAATAGAGTTTTGGTTCATTTAAGTGTCAGGCTTCAGGAGCAGAGGGGCTCCTTGAGGTACCCACATACCCCCCAAACTGCCATCTCCATGCAGTACATCCCACAGCAGCCTTTTGACCCCCCATTTCCCACCGACCAGCTCAGGCTAGCAGCATTCGGATTCCTCAGGGGCTGCTTTAGCAGAAAGCAGTTCCTTTCTTGCCCTGTTTTGGGATTTTTTTGTGTGTGCGTGTTTTTTTTTTTTTTCTTTGCTGCATAGAATCAATAGGGCAACTGACGAGTGTGCAAAAGGACAGGGGGTACAGAGACAGCATTCAGGCTGCTGAATAGTGAGTGCTGTCAGCAGAGCAGGAGGATCCAGTCCAGGCCTCCTCAGCTAATTTGGAGTCTTACAGTAACAGTCAGCCTTTGCAAGAGGGAAAAGTTGCCCAAGATGACAGCTAGAGAAGGCAATTCTCCTCAGCTGAGGAAAGACAGATGTGTGGATGGTGACAGCTGTAACAGCTGGATGACCCCTACACAGGGCCAGCTTCCAAAACGGCAAAGCAGATCCTTCCCCAGGAAAGCCAACGCTCCTCATTCTGCTGGCTTCAGAGTCCCGCAGAGGAGCGGTGAAGAAAAGGGTACAGCAATGCTTTGGACCTTCTGCAGGGGTTATTGCTCCTCTGCCCTGCTCTGGATAGCACCAGCTTCGGCACACATGGGCAAGGTAATGCAAGGAAGGGCTCATGGCAAACAGCTCGCCCCAATACAGCACCAAGAAGCAGCAACATCTCTGTGGAAGCCCAGAAGGCTGCTCCTCTGAAAAGCATCCCCAACACACTGAAACCCCATGAGCAATCACCCAGGGGAATGAACACAAAAAAAAAAGCAGACACGTGTGGACTGAATTTTACCAGCTTGGTTTAGATCATCAGAAACCAGGATTTTACTTCCCACACTTCTGTGATGACGGGCCAACTTTCCTTCTCGCTTTTCATTGGAAGAAAGTAAGAAGCCCGGCTCATTGTTGTCCAATTGAAACTCATCCATTTTTTCCATAGAAAAAATCATAAATATTTGTAGAAAAAGAAATCTCCCCACAGGAAAATGAGATGTGCTCAGGAAAGACAATAAGAAAAAAATAAACCAACACCACCAACCACCCATCCCACAAAGCTTCTGCTAATCAGTGAATTTTCTCATTGGAGAATCACTGCTAGATTAAATAAAACAAAAGGCAAAACTCAAAAACCTGAGACTCGCTAAAATCCTTCAAAATAAGAACACTAGAAAACTGGAGAACTCCTATCATGGTTTCCCTATTAAGCCAGACAAGGGTCAGACAGTTATGACCACTGTCACAAAGCTGTCTGTTTTCCAGACATAATGAGTGCTCACAAGAAAGAAAGAAAAAAAACCCAAACCCACCCAGACTGCTTCTATTGATGTACCTAAAATCCAGTACTGCCTGGCTTCACACTCACATTGGGAGCATTAGGCTCATCTTTGTTGCAGAGCATGAATCATGGACGGAGAGAGGCAAACAATGTGCCTCGTTGGTTGGGGGCTGTGAACTGTGCCGATGAACCCAAACAGCTCTGCGTGGGCTGCTCTGGAAGTTCGAACAAGACTCGTATTGAGAAGTGGCAGCTCTACCCTAGAAACTCTGAACTTTAACAAAACAGCAGCAGAAAATGCACACAAAGCTTTTTTTCAGTTAGCTGAGGAAACAACAGATTTCTCTTCCCTCCACTGGAAGGTGGGGAACAGCATCCAAGAAAAATTCAGAAAAAAAGAAAAAAAAAGGAAGACAGACAAAAAGCAAAACATGAAAATTGCTCAGTAAAAACTCCTTATGATACAGGAGTCTTGTATTTTAGTGCCATATTGCTTTATTCTTTGCAATACAGGGGATAGACATGAAACTTCAGGGGCAATACAGTGACGTCTTGCTTCGCAAAGGGTCTCAGTCTTTCCATGGTAGAGCAACTGGTGAGTCACTGAAGGTGTCACGCTGCCAAACAAATTTGCTGGATGACATCTGAGTGAAGAAGTTGGAATCTCTTCCCTTTGTAGTATGCCAGGTTAGCAGACTACCCATCAGACCTACAAGATCACCAAAGCTTTACTGGGCTATGGATTGCAGGTCTGTGTTCAGGTGCTTAGTGATGCACATAGCATCAGCAAATGGGGACACATCATGTAAGTGCCATGAAAAACTGTGCTAGGACCTGATTGTTGATCAGACTGTCACCCTGAGAAGTGCTGCATCCTCAGCATGTGGGAGACCGGGTCACATATCACTTGTGTAACATGGTAACTCCTGCTAGTGCAGAACTGAGCTAAGAAAACATCAGGGAGGCAACTAAAGAAACATCAGCTCAGTAGCCAAGGGGGTAAAGTCAGGAACAAATCAAATCAAGGTAACTGTCAGCTAGAAAAATGTGGACCAATTCAGGCAGAGCAGGATGTTAAAGAGGGTACTCTTTCTAAGGTAAATATTCCCAAGAGCAGGGTCTAGTGGGCTCCCTTCCCAGTGGGAAGGAAAACAATCACAACAATTCGTACAAAGCAGAAATCATGTTTGCTGCCAAGCCCCAGAGTTGAATCCTACAGTGGCGTGACAGAGAGACATGATTTCCTCTACAGCTGCCACCACTGATTCCCTTCTCTCCCCACAGTCCTTTCTGCTGTTTTTTTCCCCTTCAGTTTTCAGCTAAGATTGGTTTTGTTTGTTGTTAGTTTGTGCTTTTTGTTTTGCTGTTTTGGTGGTTGGTTTTGCAGGGGTTTTTTTATGTCTTGTGAAGTTTTGCTCTCTTCTCTGTCACTATGTGGGTGACTTCAGGGGGGGAGTTGGGGTTGGTGACCACCTGACCTACAACTTAAAGTACATCCGTTGTTTGCTATCTAATGTAAAGCACAGCTATATCCAGGAAGGGGCTACTAAGAGGCGTCTGATCAAATAGAGCAGCTGTTTTCAAGAAAAAGAAACATGCAAAAAACTCATCTACATGACACAAACACATGGGCCTCTACTGCTTGAACCCAGTGCAAGGAGGCATCCTGCAGCTGCCTGCTTAGTCCAACCTTGTTCTTCTCTGCCTTAATGCTCCTTTACTCCACAAAGGTGGCAACACGTGTTCCTGCATCTCAGCTCAGGTCCTTGCCTATGCTCTTGGGTTACGAAGCATGGTTGTGGTCGAAACACTGTGGCAGATTTTGCATTATCCTTGTTCATCAGTTAGCATGGCCACGTCAAGAGGAGAGCACATTTCCATCCCTCTCTGCATTACAGAGTAGTGGGCACTCAACTGTCTGAGTGCCTGCCAGAGCTCACGGCCACAGGACCAGTCTTTCCCGTGGAAAAAAAAAGCCTGGAATACCACGTTCTCAAAACAGCAACTGGGAAGATACAAGGTCCTAGTGAGATTAACTATCACAATAACGGTGAACAACAGCCCTGGAACAACACCCCGCAGTTTGTACCACTTCAATACAAATAAAGGAGGTTAACTGCCAAAAATATTTGGAGATGGATTTCTTTCTCGCAGGCAAGACACAAATTAAAGGAAGCTGCCAGATACACAGAGGGTTGTGTTGTTTTTTTTTAAGAGAGGACACACACACCCCCCCCCTCTGAAGGCCTCATATCAAAGCATTTTCCCACCATTCTCTGTTGATTTAATGGCATCATTTCTCTAGCAAACAATAGAAGCATAACAGAAGAGGAAAGCAATTATGTTTGAGAAAGCAAAAGCAAGAGCTTGGGGGTCAGAGAAAAAGACAGACACACAGTTCTGGAGACCCCAGTCTTTTCCTTGCAATTTCCTCTGCAGCAAGGGCTCTTTGAGATGGGTCGGCCACAAGAGCCAGGGTTGGGCCACTATTCCTACAGCTGAAAAGCACTGCACAAGGCTATTGCACTAGTGCAGGTGAAAAAGGTTTTAAAAGTATTCTGAAGTATATCAGGGTAGGCTGGCAGAGCCTACAACAACATTGTTATTGATTGCTAGATTTCTTTCTTAATAATCTTGCTTAATCCCTTGTCCAAATGTTGCATGAAGTCCTTATCCATCCTCCTCCTGGAAACCTGGCACCAGGAGGGAGCACGATGCAGCTGAGGCGCTGAGCAGTGTTGATGCAGCAATGTGCAAACCAGAGATTTTCTCTGGAATCCCAGTGTATAATCGGCAGCAGATAAATTCACTCAAAAAACAAAAGTGACAGAAAAGACCCAAACTCCTGCTCCTCCTCCCCCCCCCGACTTTCCTTGGTGATTCTACAGACCTCACCCAAGGACCCAAGTTCACCTCCTTCCTAACAACAAGATTCATAGCTAATCAACATTTACTAAACTTCAGTTTAGGGTTATTAAGAAGTATGGAAAGGTAAGGTTTAGGAAGAACTACACAGTACTTCAGAGGTCAAATTACAAACCCTCTCCTGACATGAGTCACTAGTGGTCAATGAGCGTCTCCCAGCAGGACTTCAACTTCTGCCATCACAGGAACTCAGAGGTCCCCCCCCCCCCCCCCCCGGGCTGGGGGAGGGCCCGGAGGCAGAAAGGCACCCTCGAAAGAGGGCTTGAGATTTCAAAGAGAGGACCCATTCCTCCCCCCCCCACCGCCCACACGACCATTCACAGGAACTCAGAGGTCCCACCCACCCTCCCACGGGCATGAGGAAGGCACAGAAGTCAGAAGGTCACCTGAGAAGAGGACTTTAGCATTCAAGAGATGACACCATTACTCCTCTCCCACAACTCCAGCATGACATTTCACTGAAGCCAGGGTGGCCTCCCAAAAGCAGGTAACTCCCCAGTTTGCCGTAGGTTACCAAAGCAGCTTGGACACCACATGAGCTGTTTTGAGAGACAGGCTCTGTGGGGAAACACCAATGTTGTCCTAATGCTGCAGCAATGCTCCAGAGAAACAGAGGCTCTGCCCTGCTTCACATCCCAAACATCCCTTTCATCACTCAACAGGTTTTCAAATGCTGTCCAAGTTTTTTTGTACCATTTGGTATCTGTGTTATTAATCCATGTTGCCCAAGAAACTCCCAAATATGTTTTCATAGTAGAGCCTCTCTCTCCAATACTCAGAAAAACAAGTGTCAGGTGCCTTGGGGAAAATGTGTCACTCATGAGGAAAAGTCTCAGAAGGGAATCTCTCCCAGGCCACCCAATTTATGCAAAGGCTGCACGCACAGGTCCCATTCACCCTGTGAAAGAAACGTGACCTGACAGAACACAGGTGACAACACTTGGAGGAAATATGGTGATACAATACTTCTCACAAGCAAGGCAGTAATATCCAAACCGGTGTGGAACCAGTGAAGATAGTCAGGATGTCAGTGCCCTGAAAGCTGCTGGAGCTGCTCACCACTGCATGAGGAGATACAACATGAGCTCCTGTTTGTCTCCCTACAGATCCAGGCCTCACGTGGTGTGGTGACCAGACTCAGAGTAAAGACCAGAGAAGCCATGGACACTTACCTACTGAGATAAGCAACTTCTGCAGTGACCTACTTAATGGCAAGCTCTTGGTATGACTTATGGTGATGGGCCTGTCCAACTGCCCACAGCTGCATGAAGGAACCTATTCCAAGGTATGGCAGAGAAAAGCACTGAAAGAGCTGCCAAAACTGAGACATGAATCTTGTTTTGCCATTAGGGTCACTGGAGAAGCCATCACGTACCCTGGGCTTGAGCCTCATCACGAAGCAGCAGCAACAAGTCAAACTCACGGAGATGCACAGGCAGGAAAGAGGAAGCTCAGGATGAGACAACTGCATTGCACCTCTGCCTTCCTCCCCAGCAGGGCCCTGCAGGAGCCCAGGGGGGCTGAGGCAGCGGAGAACCAGGACAAAGACTGGCGGTTCTTTCTTCCCATGTGAATTGGAAAACTTCTCCCTTTCTATCCTGACTGTGGGGCATGGGAAATGAAAGACGGCTCTCAAACCAGCAAAACAACCATTTACCGGATAAAAAAAGATTTTCTTACTTTGTCTGTCTTGCACTTTGTTTACATGAATGAGAGCCAGTTATCCAGACTGGGAACAATACTCTGAATTAAATCTCTGAAACCCATTACATAAATATGCCAAAGGTATCGCTAATCCTATCACAGATTTAAGAGTTAGATCATTATTTTCATTTACCATTACAGCAGAAAAATCTGTGACAAGAAACTGCTGATGAATGAGATCAAGCCCTTCCAGCAAATTTAGCTTCCTCGAGGCTTTTCTAGGCTCACATTTGACTCTTTCATCTCCCTCTTAACAGACTTTGGAGGCATCCTTGTAGCCTGGCTACAATTTGCCCAGCATTTCTCTTCTCAGCATTACATGCTAATGAGCACTTATCCTCAGTAACTGAGGATCCCTTCCTGCCTGGGTTATCTGGGGAGCCCTTGCTGCCCAGGGGAGCAGCAGGAGCAGGCAGCAATGGGTTGGGATCAGCAGCTCGTGCCCAGCTCCCTGCAGCCAAGGGCAGGTCATGCTGCCCTCACTCAAAAACACATTGTCATCCATTCCATCCAAAAGGTGAACATGACAGAGTTAAGCTTTGGCACTAATGAATTAATAGCTTTTAATGAAAGTAATGACTTGAAGGAACTGTTTACTTAGTGCTAAGTACAGCTTGGCTTGGCTATGGCTCTGCCTGCAGTGCTGGAAGCAATTCAGTCAAGGACACGATTAGCATCTTGCAAGAAGGAACTGCCCTCCAGATAGTTTTCTGGTACTCACAGGCATAAAGACACCCATCCTCACAAGGGCTGGCTAGCTGGTAAGGAACTGCCAGCCACAGACAACCCAGCAGCCTCCCAGTTCTGCAGTGAAGGCCCTGAAAACCACTGGCCACTCCACTTGCTGACAGCCCAGAGAAAAAGAAGAAGCAGAGATGCTGCTTTGCCTACCAGTTTAGGGAGCAGTAAACTTTGTATATTGCTTAGGGAGAGGTTGTGGGCTGTCACTGCAAACATCTTCTCAAACCTTTTGACTGTCATTCTACCAGTTTTGCACTTAAGCTCCAGTCCCAAAGGTGAAGCCAAAGCAGCCAGGGAGCACAAAGCCACAGAGCCTTTCAATCTTCTCAGGTTAAATAACCACAAAGATTGTTTCTGTTGTGGTTTGTGGCAATTTCATTTGTTTTATTGTTATCTGCTTGCCCAGGCTTTCTAAGAAGCAGGCAGATGAAGGAAAGACAAATGACTAGGAAAACAACTCCCCATTTTTAGGGCTAGGTATATTTTGCTACAGACTTAATTGGAAGCAATTAAAAAAAAAGAAAAGTTTGTTTGCTTGTTTTAAGTAAACATATTTGATTTACTCATCTGTTAATGAGTAAATTGGGGGGGGGGAAGGAGTGGGATGGGGCTGGATCCCCAAAGATCAGGCAGTTGCCTACTTGCCCTTACCTACCAGGTGGGGAGGTAGATTCAAATCCCTCCCCTAACTGAAGGGATTAGAATTCATCTTATCTGGAGCCACTTGACAAATCGGTCCTGCAAACCTGGGAAAGGCTACCGTGCAGTTAAATGCTTCAGGGATTTTTCAGAAGTGCACTTTCTTCAATATTCACCCTTCATCACAGGCAGCCTTTTAGGTCAAAGCACAAAGCTTCAGTGATGGGGCCGGCACCCTAAGCTTCAGCAAAGTTACACACCCAGCACTGGCTGATGCTCAGACTCTGGCTTCACCAAGACACATTCTTCTCTTAACACACTTCACTGCAGCTAGACCTCTGGTTCCCACCTCAGACATCTCACTGTCCAAATTCTCTGCCAAGTTTTTAGGTGGCTGCAGGAACTTCCTCTCCTGGCTGACACAAGGCATGCTACCTTTCTTGTGTGAGTCAGCAGCCAGCAACATGAGAGCTGTTCTTTGTAATCGAAAAGGAATTAAGGGATTTTTTTGAAGCAGGGAAGCGTTTTGGACTAGTTAGCTGACTGACAGCAGGAGCGCTTCAGACAAGGCTGCACTATGAAAAGCAAACTTCAAAAAGAGAAGTGACAAGGCCAGAGTGTTTGTGGTGCCTGAGGAAGTCATTAGAATTTGAAAGGGACACAGATTGGGCAAGCACACTAGGATAAGAAGGATGAGCTGCTGCCAGAAAAGTTTCTTTAGCTTTCACAGTGCTCCCTAGTCTGTATCAGAAATGTAGTTTCATGATGTCCCAGTCTGAGTGAGACCAGAACTAATTCTGTTCAGTGATTTTACTTTTCAGCTCAGTTCTAACTGCACTGTCTGAAATTAGCAGCCTGTTTCACAGACTGTGTCTGCTTCTGACAGTGATAACACCCCATCTTTAGAGTTAGCACCCAGGATTGGTGTGCAGACCAAGGTCACTGCTGGATCTTGTGTACCACCTTGAGGGTGCAGAAAGTAAAAGGCCACACCTGCAGGGAGGAGAGGACAGGAGACCCCTGTCAACAAGGGACTGACCAACAAGGGATTCCACCCCATATATGTCCTATTTGGTAATAAGCTCAGGGATCATGAGGGGGTCACCTGGCTCTGCTCAGCTCTTCTTTCACTTTCTTCCTTGCTTCTTCAGTGGCCAGCATCCAAGGAGGACTCTCATTCTGTCTTTGATGTGTGTGTTCCTGAATCCGGTACCAGAATCCAGTTCCTGAACACAGCTCCTATCTGCTGCTGGGCCCAGTCTGGGACTTCCTCAGTACCTGCTCCACAGCATCAGTGGTGACAGTGATGTAATTGCCATCAGGGGGGTTGGGTTCAATACTGGTTTTGTATATATTCTATTTTTACTATTTTCATTAAAGCTGTTCTGATTCCCTTTTCTAATGGCTAAGTCTCTCTCCCTTATTCCCTTTCTCTGCCCCTTTGTGGAGGGATGGGCGTTAACAGAGAGCATCAGTTATAGGTCCAAAGGGCTGCCCTGACCCTAAACCATGACACATGATTATGTGTCAAAACATTTTTGCAGTAAACCCTTGCAACTGTTGAATACATGAGAAAGATGCCACCACCAAAACCTACGAGTCCTGCTCCCATTTCACCTTTCAGCTTATTAATAGCTGTCTTTCTTTCATCATTCCCAAACAGGAGAGGGTTTCTGCAAAACCCTCAGAGATAAGACATTTCTTAGAGGACTGGTTCTGTATATAGCACACTTTATCTTCCTTCATCACAGACATTTTTCTTGAAGCAAAGGCTTCAAAAGCTTCTAGGGTCTGTAGCACTCATGTTTGCTCTGCTGGTGTGTGACATGCCAGGTGCTCCAGTTGGAGAGGTGTGATGTTAGAGATCAAACAGAATGCAAAAACCACTCAGTGGTTTCCAGTCACCAAGGATCATGGCTAAATTTCTGCTGCTTCGAGATCTCTGCTATGCCACAGGAGACTTTAAACTGGTGATTCAAACAAATGGGAGGCTACGACAGCAAACCCACAGCTGAAACCTGCAGAAAGGTTTGTTCTGGTTTTCCTCAGCAAGCTGAAGCACCTCACAACAAACTCAACATTTAGTCCTTCCCACCAGGAGGTCTCTAGACTTCTGGAACAGCCAAAGCCAAAGCTAGAGGTCTGCAATAAAATCCAAGGCCAAAAGACTTGCAACTGTGGAGTGAAGCCAAAGCTAGTGTTCCAATAGGGCCATTATTTCCCATCATCTTCTCTACCTGAAGGCATTCCTGCCTGTTTTCTTGACCCTTTCCCCTACATGAGAGACTCTTGCTCAATGGTTCATATCCGGACAGTGACAGAGACGGCTAAAATGAGTCAACAGCCCTCTGAAGGCAAACAGGGCTCGTGTTGTCTTGCTGGGTGCAGGTGAGATGTGGTGAGTCAGGCTGGAGGAATGAGCTCAAGCAGCACCTGGCACAGCTGGTCCTCCCAGACCACACCACTCCACTCTCAGCTCAGTAGGTCACTGCAGTTAAGGAGCTAAAGTTCTTATCTGTCAAGTGTAAAAGAAAAAAATATTGCTGGAAATTTGGCAAGCTTTAACAGGCTTCCAGTAACACTCTGAGGAAGCTCACAGGATGTCATAATGCAAAGTATTTACTGAAAACTGTCTCAGTATTTAGTACAATCTATGTTGGATCCCATCTGCTTCAGGCTTGTGGATCCAACCATAATCTCAAAGGAATGGAAGGTTTCACCCTACATCACTTATTCTCACAGGGCCTCTTTCACAAACTCCTGACACAATTTTGAGAGAAACAGAACAATCTTGAGACAAATGCAGCAGCAAGACTCATCACATGGAGGTACTAAGGATGCCACATTTCAGGACACAGTGGCAGACTGCAAAAGTATCTTGCTATGTAAGCCAAGACACCACTTCAAAATTTGTTCCAGAAGGTGTAAGTGGTACCATCAGCCTAACCCATATCCAAGCAGCCACCTGGGTATTTTGGCCATAAATCAAAGGCAACTGGACAGAGTGTTCACCATGCTCACCTCTGTAGTTACTGACTGGAAATGGGTGTTCCTTAGCTGTGTCAGCTCAACAGGCTGGACGGATCTACCCAGACCTTTGGACTTGCACTGGAAGTTGAATAAATTGGGTTACATATAGAAGGAGGATTCCTTTGAGAGCACAGAAATGCTCAGAGTATACATAAAGATCACACTATTGATGCACAGTCACCACAGATATCTATTTACCTGAGCTGTATCTTCACCTGGTATAGATCTATACAGCCCCAATGATGCCTACCAAAAAGGTTTTAATTTAAGCACAGAGGAGAAGGATACCCTCCTATCAGGAAACTCTAGTGTTATGCAGAGGCAAACAGTGCAGAAATTTCCCAATTCACATCAGATGTCCAGCTCTGGGGATCCCAAAAGAGAGAAAAAACAAGATGAAAGTGAAACAAATGCTGTGCCTCACTGAAATGGGAAACCACAAACCACTCCACGTTCAACAGGAAACTGTGGGATTTTATTTTTAAGAACAGACAGACAGAATCCACCCTCCTTCAATAGTCAATAACCCCACGGAGCTGCTGGGGCGCTCCTCTAGGATGGAAGGGACTGAGGACCAAAAGTGAGCTCAGATTGTGAAGCATCACAGGCAACTCCTCCCCACATACCAAACACCAGTTCCTCTGGAGCTGCTCTCTCCTATTTAAGTCATTCCCCTACAGATCCATGTATACATGCTACTACTGTTACTTGGGGCTAGGAGTCCCCCAAGACAGAGGCCGTGATCCCTGAGGCTCAGGCCTGGGTTTCGAGGGCAGTACCATCACTGCAAAGACAATGATCAGAAATACCAGTTAGGACCTGAGGAACTTCCCTGAAAAACACTTCTGAGCAGCTTCATTTGCTAAAAATAAGCAAGCGAGCTCCTGATGGGTCAGGATTTTCCTGGAGAGGGAAATAGAAAAAGAAGAAAAAAAAATCCATTAGGAAAACCTTCTACTTGTCTTCCACTCACTGTAAGTGCAAGAGGATACCACGATCAGACTTTCATGCCAGTAGAGTTCCCCTGGGCCAGATTAATCAGGGAAGCTCTGACAACTTCATCCCAGAGCGGTGCTACAGAGCCCTTATAGTTCCTGGTTAACTGCACTAGCTGACTAAGTTTATGGCTCTTTTGCATTAGCCCAAAAGCCCAAAGCATCTGGGAATTACCAATAATTTTTGCCTACGAACTCCAGCTGCATTACCAGGAATCCCTTATTCTCCCAGCAACAGGAGAAACTTGGAAATATTTTAAGCTCCTCTCCCATAGACACAGTGGTCTCTTCTCCAGCAGAGGGGTCAGCATTGGCCATGCCAACCTGCATCCCAGTGCAGCATCCTGCAGAGAAACCTGTTTTGGTGGACAGCAAGGGCCCCAGACTGGAGCTGCAGCCGGGAACCCCAACCCAACCTCTTCCTGCACATCATAGCCAGCCTCAGAAATTACAAGCTGCAATAAAGAAGCACTTCCAAGGTCATCTCCTTACTACACGAGGAGGAAAAACCCCTCTGATGTCCTAACTTGCCTGCTTTCCTTCCCTTCTGCTGCTGCTGACTGCAGTTCCAGCAAGCACACCCTTCCTGGGATGAGACCCAGCAGCTTCTGCGATATTTGGGTTAGGAAACAGCTGCTGCATTCTCAGTCACCTTTCAGAAGACCCTGTGGACAAAGGGTCTGCTCTAACCTCCCCTTCACGCCACCCAACAGTGTAAGCTGCTCCTGGTCTGACTGGTAAAGTCAGCTCCAGATGTGTCCTTGTTGCAGAAGGCGACAAGGCCAAAAACCAACGTTGAAAAGCAGAACTCCCAAACCAAGAGTCACAAGACAACCTCAAACTTCTGTTTGAAAATATTTAGGCACGATGTCTTGTGGAGCTGACACATCTGGTTTCCAGAAGGACTTTGGGCTGGAACCATGCTGAACAAGAACTTTTCAGGATGCCCATGAAGAGAGAGAAACAAGGAGCCTGGGACGCACTGCTGCAGTCATGCAAAGGGAGGACTTGGAGTCGGAGCTCCCCAAGGGAGCCATCCCCATGGTTATCCCCACTCAGGACAGCAGTTAGACTTAAGACATAACCTGAAGAAAAAAGTCCTCTAGCCAGTGCATGTACCAAGTACAGTAGGTGGGTGATCTGAAAGCTGTGCTAAATTCATGTATTTCCCCTTAGTCCCTGACTAATAAGCCCATCTTCCAGCAACTCAGAAGGGCAGACATTTACAAAATGCCGTTATGGTTGTGACTGGCCTGTTTATTGCCCTGGTTCAGCTAAAGCAGTCAAGCGTGCGGTTAACTCCATCGCTCCATGGCACATCCTTCCACACACAACTCACTTTTAAGCAAGTCTGTGATAGGATCAGAGCCCGTGCTCAGGCGTGGGGAGGGATGTCTCAGTGGTAAGGCAGGAGCAGGCAGGAGCAGGCCTGCACCTTGCCAACCAGCAACTTCCCAAAGCATCCCAGAGGGGAGGATCTCCCAAGATGTACACACTGTGCTCATTCCCTAAGACATGTCACTTTCCAGGACCCAAATTTTCAATAGGACAAAAATATTTTTTCTTTCCCTCCCTACACTAGGTGTAGCCTGGGAGCATGAAATCAGGCGAAAAAATGGCTGGTACCTGTGCCAAAAGAGCCCTCCCTGCACACTTCCCACTCAGACAAGCACTGCTTCTCCAAAACTGGGAGAGGTGGTGGGTAAGCAGGATGCATTTTGTCTCTTGCTTATCTAATAAAAAAAAATAGATCGTAAATTATGGCTGGTTTGCAAGCCCTCATTATTGTTCAAGTAGCATTAACAAAGGCGAGAAGAGAAACAGAGCGTGTGCCCAGGGGACCTGGAAACACCCAGCTGTTCCCAAAATAGCAGCAGCTTGGCAAGTGGCAGCTGGAGCATGGCTGGGAGCCCCCTTCCCAGCACTCTGCTCTCCCAGGCAGTGCTGCAAGCAGCGGGTCAGGAGGTGCATTCCTCTGACAAAAATACTATGAGAAAAAATGACAAGAGCAGCAGCCCCAGCACAGCCCCCCACAGAAGCCAGTGGAGCTGAACCAGCTCCCTTCACCTCCATGATGGTATCGGGACTGACGGACCCCTGGGAACAGGGCTGCTTCTCACGACAACCCTGCAGAGTGCCTGGCACTGCCTGTGCCCCTTACGGGATGCTGCAGGACTGAGAAATTGTGCTGAGATCCTGGCTGTATCAGGAAGAAGGGAGATATGTAGCAGTACTCGTAAAAAAAAAAACCCAACCAAAAACAAAACCCAAAAACCAACAAAACAAAAACAAAAGAAACAAAAAAACCAAAAGAAAAACCACCAAAAAAACCAGACAAGAAAGAAACACAAGAAACAAACAAAAAACCCAAACAAACAACAAAAACCCCAATAAAATAACCACACACACACACAAAAAAACCCCAAACAAAACCCAAAACCAAACCAAAACACCAACATCACACCACCCTCCCTTAAATCACCACAAAACCAAACAGCAATCAGCTCATTGCCACAGGAACAGGTTTAGTGTTATGGCAGCCAGACAACTGGGTCCTGCAGGCTAGTGTCCTGGTAACCTTGGGAAACTCATCGGGTCATAATTACAAACCCAGGGGAACATCAGATATTGGTGTTTGCGCTGCCACGTTACATCTTGGCTCTGGCTAAAGCTTCCCTTGGCTCCCAAGGTGCTGGAAGACAAACATGTATTTTCTTTTCATTTCAAGATAGCTGAACGCCACAGCCTGAGTGATAATGAGAACTGTATGTGATTAGGAATAAATGGATAAAACATTCTTAAACAAGCAGAAATCCCCTCACCTCAAATCCCAGACCAGGACCCTGGGGAGCCAGAGGGATGCAGTTGTGGTGGAGACCACGGGGCCAGCAAGCCTGAATCAATACCTGGTACTCCATGGAGGAGCAGATCCACTGCAGCAGCAGCAGCCCACCTGTAGAACAGTCACCAGGGCTAGGTGTGCAGGGCTTGGGTCTACATTTTGAGGACTCAGCACGGCACATAACCCTGACAAGACAGGATAGCGAGTCTTTATAGAGGTACTGCCAGTGCACCCTATAGAGGTGTGCAGGCTTTCCAGGTGTTGCCTGCAAGAGCACACTGCCCCACATCAGCTGCTGTACAACCCCCACAAGCCCCAGGAGCCCATGATATACTTGCTTTGCCTTTATGGGAAGCATGCAGATTGATTTTACCCAGCTAGAAGGCACAATGCAGACACACTTAACTGCTTTGAGGTCTGGCCAATTCGGGTTACGTCCAGGTAGCAAGCCCTTTTTAACAGCTAGGCTAACAGCAGTGACTCTGGCCAAGCAGCGTGTCCCACAGGTTGCTCTCGCAGCATGCAAAAGAGCCCTTTTCCTTTATTCACTTCCTATTTCCTGCTCATTTGCTCCAGCAGCAAACTGGATATGGCAAGGAAAGGAGCAATCCCTCCCCAGTGTACTTCTCCACCTTCTCTACCTCCCATCATACAGTATCAGGACCATGAGCTGTTTCACCCTGCCTCTTCCAAGGAGGAAGCTTTGCAACCACAGCCCTTCTGCTGAAAAGCAGCTCTTTCAGGGAAAGTGTGGACAGAGATAACTGCACTGGCAAGCCAAGGCTGGACACACAGCTTCCACAAGAAATCAATGTAATAGTGCAGGGGGAACTGTCTCCCCTGGGTAACTTTGATAATTAAGAGGAGATCAGCTGCTGGAGTAGGTGGAAGAGAGACCCAGCAGAGCAATCCAAACCTCCCTGCTCTGATTTTGTTATTCCAGGAGGAAAGGGGATGGGAGGGAATGTGGGGAGGCTACAAACACCCAGCTAACCCTGAGGGTGCAGGACCAGGCTGGGCTCAGCCCCTGTGTGTCACAGCACAGGCTGCACACCCACCACAGCAGCCCTGGAGCTCCCTCTTACCCTTGTGCAAGGCAAGATCAAAGTTACGTTGCTGCTGGCTGCAGCTAAGGTAAGAAGAGACTGAAGTGGCCAGAGCTGCACAGGCAGCACCTTGGGTGCTGTGAGTCAAGCACAACTATCCCTCTTATGCTTGCTGCAAGCATCACCAATCTTCAAAGCCCTTCCACATGCAAGCTTTTTGCCATGCTTCTGTCCCTGCCCTGAGCTCACCTGTGAGTCTTTTCAAAGAAAAAGCAAGTAAATTTAATTTGATGCCTCATTGAATGGTTTTCTTGATCCGTCTCCTACTGATCACCTCACAGCTGCAACCTGGTGCTCTGGGTCAGCAACCAAGCCTGAGGACAGGAAAAGAGCATGGAGTGAACCCACCACCTCTGGCCAAGATCTTCTGTGCATTGGTTTCTCCTCCAGGCCTCTACAGTGTTCCAGCCTTTCTGTTTTGTAACTACACACAGCCCCAGATGACTCAGCCCGCTGCTTCCCCTCAGGATTTACAGCCAGGACACCGGCAGGGGTGCAGGGGAAGGTGGAGGGAGCGGTTTCACCATGTGAAAACAATGCCATTTGTTTTGCTGGGCAGTCTTGTGCTCTCCGACAGGAACACTCCCACTGGAGAAGCGAAGCCAAGCACAAGAGCAGTGAGGCATCCTCTGTGAGAGGCCGTGCAAGGTCCCTTGCAAGGTGTATCCTGCCAAAGCTACAGTAGACACACGGGATCCTGCCCAGCTAAGCCCTCCAGAAGCTTTCTACCAACACAGCTATGGTTGTCAGAGACACCAACTCAATATAGTATAATTTAGGACATAACTAATCTTCTCAGTTAAAAAAAAAAATAAATCAGTTCTCCTGAAGACTTACTCCCTTTCCCTCTTCTGAAAAATCAAGATTACCAAGCCTTTGGCTAAGAACTGCTCTGCTGGAGAGACGGAAACCTTGACAGCAGTCACACTCAAGGAGTAACAGATGTGCCTTTGCACTAGAAGTCCCTCCTGCCCAGATGAACTCCAGTACACGTAAGAGACTCAGCGTACCAGATCCTCTGGAGAGGAACATCCTAGAGACTTTTCCAAACCTCTAAAACCAGAGGGCAGCCATGCAGGATTGACACAGCAAACACCATGCTTGGCTGGGCTGGAGGGCAACCTGGCCAGCAGCTCTGCCCACATCAGCTATGGCCAGTGGCGGTGGGAGCTCACCTTTCCCTCACAGCAAAGGAACAGAAAATAGCCACTTGCAAGTGCCTGGGAAGCCACTGACCTGCCAAGAGAGACTTCATGTTGAACCAACCAAATATAAATAAAACAGAGCACATTTTCCCTCCAGTCAAGCAGAACTGCTGATGAAACCACCTTTCTACGTGACACATTTAGCGATGCCTCGAGGAAATCAGAGAGGCAGTAAATCCATTAGCACAGAAAAGCCTCTTTTTCCAGCCCTGACAGTACACTCTCAACACTTGAGATTTTTATCTTTAGAACAGCTTAAAAGCCACAAATTCACAGAAACCTGGAGCATGCCAAAAGTAGATCCAGTGCAACAGGATGGGTGTTCATCCATGCAGCTGTGTCATGGGAACAGAGTCTCTGCTCCAGAAACCTAAAACTCCCTTGACCGACACAGTTACTCCTCTATGGAGGAGTATCGTAGGATGGCTTACATACTCTATTGTTTAAAAGTTCCTCCTCTGTTACTACGGGTGTACCTAGCAGAAGCAGCTACTAGGGCTTGAGTAATACACACTCCATCCCAGATTCCTCACTGATCACAGAAATCCCTCCAGAGGGACTGCACACTGTGCTGACAACCAAGACATTTCACTACTCCCATGGGTGAGGTGGGCAGGAACCTCTGGAGACTGTCTAATCCAAGCTTGGAGCAGGGTTAGCTGTAGCACGTTACTCAGAGCAACCTGTTCCAGTTTCTGGCAGCCCTCACAGGGGAAAAAGTGTTTCTTACATTAAAATGGAAGTATCCTGTATTACGGTTTGGGCCCATTGCCTCTTGTCCTCTCACCAGGTACTACTGAAAAAAGGCTATCTTCTTTTACGCTCCCCCTCCCCGCCACCTTCATTGCCCATTTATATGTATGGCTGAGATCCCCCTGAACTGACCCTTCTCCAGACTGAAAAGTTCCAGCTCTCTCAGCCTCCCCTCCTTCAACAGATGCTCCAATCCCTTCATCTCTATGGCCCTTTCCTGAACCAGCTCCAGTATATTCACACCTTTCTTTTACTGGAGAGGCCAGCACTGGAGCCAGTACTCCCCACGTGTCTCACCACGGATGAGTAGAGATTAAAAATCACCCCCCTTGACTTGGTGGCAACAATCTGTCTAATGCAGCCTCAGAGGCTGCTGGCCTGTTGCCACAAGGGCACATTGCTGGCCCACAATCAACTTGGTGTCCACCAGGACCCATGAGTGTTCCTTTTTGCGAAGCTGCTTTCCAGTAGCCCCAGCATATATAGGTGCCTGTGGTTATTCCTCCCCAAGGGCAGGACTCTGCCTTTCTTTCTTAAACTTCAGGAGATCCCTGGTTCATTCCTCCAGGCTGGTGAGGCCCTTCCTAACAGCAGCACAGCTACCTGATCTATCAACCACTCCTTCCAGTTTTATATTATCTACAAAACTGCTGAGGACACACTCTGCCCACTCAGCTAAGTCACTAATGAAGATGTTGACTAGTTTTGGCCCCAGTATGCAACACACCATTAGTGACTGGCCTCCAGCTGGATTTTGTGTCTCCAGTCACAACTCATTGAGCATGGAAGTTCAGGAAGTTTTTGCCTCACCTCACAGCCCACTTCTCTAGCTTGTGCTTCATCAGGTTTCCGATGAGAATGTTAAGGGGGAGCGTTGAAAGCCTTCATAAAATCAAGATAAACACATCCACCTCTCTTTCAGCCACCAAGCCAGTTACCAGATTTTTACACACATCAAGACTGCAAGATGACAGGGTGTAATAAATAAAGCCAACATTTTCCCAAGCTGTCTACTCATCAGAAAATAAACATAAGTAGTTAGGTGTGTTTGGGGTTCTTTTTATAGTTACTTAGAGTGAGTAACATTGCATTATCTGTGGGTTGTTTGTTTCTGTTTGGGGATGAAAACACAGATAAGAATACTCATGTATCACCAGACAGAATCCAGCTCCTTCACCTGTATTTCCAGATGCTACCTTAAACCAAACAACAGATGCAGTACAGATATTGCATGGGCTCATTTCAATCAATATTCACCTGCATTCAGTTTATAGCTGAAACATTGGCACTCTATCAAGTTACATCACACCATTTTGGCAGCATCTGAATGCCTCCCACTACTGCATCACACTTTCTCTCTTGGCCTTTCTTTCCCTAGGGTTAGAAGAACATCTTGTTCAGAAATGTTGTATAGCGTATACAAAAAAAAATCATATAAATAGGTTCATGCTTTGTTAAAGTCTTGGGTGAGATCCAAAGAAGCTCTGGCCTTTTGCAGTCTGAACTTCATCCCAAGAGAACAATTCACTCTACATTAAAGAAACCTTGATTGGAGTTTCACTAATAGTCAGGGTTGATACAAGGAGACTGGCCTATTCCAACCAGAGGGAGGAAGTCTACCTGGAAATCCCTTACTATACTTGCAGCACCTGCAATCTTTGTCCCATTGTAAAAGACACACACAAGCAGCTCCTGGCCCCCAGTAAGAGCAACTATGTCCAGACAGGATGCGTATGCAGAATCCTCACAAAATGGCTAAATACAGCTTACATAGCCTTCAACCATCCCCTGCAGAGAAGGGCCCTCCCCACAAAGCCTGAAGGCAGCTGCCTCATGATATCAGTATCATGTGTTTATGCTGGATTAAGTGTTGAGTCATAACTATCCTGTCCTCAATGAGATTCATCCACCTCTTCCACCAGGTCACAGATAGACCCCAGGACAAATCCCTGGGAAATTCTGCTGGTAACTGGTCTTCAGGTAGAGTACAAACCATCACCATTTTCCCCTTGAGCCCACAAATCAAACCAGTTCTTTACTCATCTACAGCCCACGCATCCACAGCTCACTCACTTTGACTGTAACATCTCAACCTGGGCATACATTTGGGGTGGATAAGGCTGTCCCTGTTGCTAAGCACCACCGCTCCATCCTAAGTCAGAAAACATCCAGTTTTCCATCCAGAGACAGGCTTTAAAACTGGGACAAACATAATTCCTTTCAATTTACAGCAAACAAAATACTTGCTTTACAGCAGTCATACAAAATACTTCATGGAAACTTTTTCCCATGTTGTGGGTGAGGAGGGAGTTGAGAAAAGCAAAATCAGAACAGTTCATTCAGGGTAAAAAGAAAAACCAAACCAAAACACAGACATTGCATTTGATGGAGTAGTCATTTTGATAGAACTCTTCTCTCCTCCAACTCAGCCTGCTAGTGCTAGAGTCTAATTTCATTGAAGTCTGTGAGGGACTTTCCTCAGTCTAGTCGGAATTTGGTCCTCAGTATGAAATAACACAAATTAGTAAAAAAAATCCAATTTAAGAACCAGGATTTTAGGATGAATATTTTATTTCAAACATAGACATTAACAGCATGGGGGCCTTGGAGGGCTTGAACAGCTCCAGCCAACAGGCATAGCCTAAGAGGCATTGTGGAAATGTGGACAGTAAATTCCCCATAATGGGTTTGCTTGTTGGCAAAGGCAGAGCAATTCCCTTCTGATTTATTTTTTCTTTGAAAGACACATTCAAGAGCTTCCCAGCACCAAGACATTTTCACACTTAAGTCCAAAAAGGGCTTAGAGCTACTTATGCCCAGTTACTGTACATTTCCACAACAGCACAGAGCCTTGGCAGGCTTCTCAGCCAGCTGGTGAGCCTCAAATCCACCAGAATGTGAGGAATAAAATATTTTTCCTCCCAAATTTCTTAACAGCTGTTTCTCAGGAAAGACATGGGCCAACTTTCAATGCATCTGCATAGTTGCAGGGCAGGAAGTAGATGCAATCACTTTAACATTGCTCACAAAGCCAAGGGTGTCTTCACCTCTCTAGCACCATTTTAAGAGGTATTATTCCATAGCACAGAAAAAGTTTGAGTTGAGCTGAACAGGCTTAATAGAAAAATCAGAAGTGTCCAAGGAACTGAAGTCTGTTCGCTCTCTTCATGTTATAGCACCTTCCAAACCTTTCCATGAGTTCACATTGGGAAGTGTCAAGGTTATTTCAGGGACCCAGAAGTCTTCCAAATGAGGAACTCAGACTTCTCTGCTCCTCTTTTCTTCCCCATGTCTTTCTCAACGTAGTTTCAGCCCTCCCTTGCACTTGGTATCCATCGCACCCTGCATTGAGCCGTATCAACTCTATTTCAGTGGAAAATATATGCAACAACAAAAGGGTTGGGTGGTTTGTGATTTTTTTGGGGGGCTGTTTTGTTTTGTTTTTGGTTTTAATATTTTATTTATAATTTATTTTTCCCCTGCTAGGCTGACCGAGTGAATTGGTTCAGAGGGTGGGTTGACAGCTGACCAGGCATGAAGCAAGCAGCAGAAAAGCCTGGCTAGGAGAAGAGCTAAGGGCACACATGGCAGCTCCCCAGCTCCCCCTTTCAGTGAGTGTGAGGTGTTTAACAACTCGGGTCCTCTCCTGTGATGACACCCTTAGAGACCTCACAAACCCTTTGCCCACTCCCTCAGGGTTTCACTGAACTGGAAACTATCGAAGGTAAGACTAGCCCATGGCCTTTTCTCTCATTACTCTCTCCCCACCTCTGGCATTTCTTAATTCGAAACCACCCACACACTCACTTCATGCTCCATCCACTAACATTTAGCAGCTGACATTTTTCCCTATTTTGTTGATTCAGAGGCATGGTTTCTTACTCAGTAACACTTCAGAATACTGAACTTATTTCACAAAGGGAAGAGTCTCCCACAAAGCCTATGCTTCCTTACAGAAGATCCCTTTTAGTTGGTATGCATCTGATGCTTGTCACTAAAACGCACCTTCAGTGTGTCACAGAGCAGTGCCCTAATCTCAGTGTCCAAGGTACCTAGAGCATGAACTTCTCTCTAAATCATTTACATGCTGTTTCCCCCTCATCATCCTCGATTACAAACCAGGAAAAAAACCCAACCAAACAAAACCAAACACACACCCAACCAAAACCCCAAACCACCACACCCCAAAAGCGTCCTTCTGGCTCTCAAATCATCAGCAAGGGTGCTTGCTCAAAGCAAAAGTGCCCAATACCAGTACTGCCCAAGATGGCCAAAGGCAGACTGCTCCTTCCTCCCAGTGCCAGATACAGCCCTTTCCAGCCCACAGCTGGGTGTTCAGGAAGGAAATCCTTACCTGGGCATGGACTTCAAGGCTATTGGGCCATCCTATCCCTACCTGGCAGATAAGCATGTAACCTGTAGTGCAAAAGACTCAGAGATGGCAAGCAAGGGGTAAGTTTCACCCCAAACAACCAGTACGAGGTAGATGTTGGTCACAAGCTCTTACTGTTTGCCATCTTTTACAGATCTTTTGGATTCAGACCCCAGATCAGTTTCAAGTTAGCAAAAACCCTCTTTACTTTTTCTGGGTTTGGATGAGGCCCCTCCTAGGTAATAAAAGCCCAACAGTTAATGGAAATGCAGCACGCATGGAGCTTCCACTCCTATTAACAGGTCTCCCTGAGAGGACACAATTTTCCATCCATGCATTAAGCCAGTCCAATACTGACATCAACTCATTTCCATTGATCATGATTACATAATAGTGACTTAATTCTCCATGGAATTGAATTTTCCATATGTCTGGATCTTTTGCAGTTGCTACATGATTTCCTTGTTCCCTGATGGAGTTATTTTTTATTATCTCTTTGTCCCATACTTAAAAATTATAGTCTTTGCTGCAAGCAGAAATTTCTACAGACTTGTTTTAGTTTTCTGATGCGACATTTATCACATCAATTCCCTTCCATTTAAGGGAGACCTCCACGACACTACTGCAGAATTAGACATACCTATAGCTTTGGTGATTGTTACCAATTCTGGACTGAAATTACATTTTGTTACAACAAACATTAAGAGTAGTTAATAACAGTTATGGCACACAGGATTCCAGGTACATTTACTACTATTTAGAGCTCATAAACATCAACTTTTTTGATATCTGGAAGTTGTGCAAGACACCTAACTGCTTGCAAAGGTTATAGTTTTATAGCTGCAGATGAATATTCTCACTGTGTGGGTCCACCCAATAGACAGGACCATTTCTGTCAAGAGGTAAAACTACCATGAGCTACCAGTGGCTACACTCAGGTAACGTTCAGTAACACCTCTGGTTAGGTCCTTTTGGCCATTTCCTGGAGGACTGGAGTCCACATTTCCACTATTTTTGTTAACATACACATTACCAGTGCTACTCACAAGAAAATGTTTTTACTTTAACATTCACATGGTGCCACTGGGTAAAGCCATTAATTTTTCACCATACTGCTGTATAGCACAGGCAATGCTATGCACTCAAGAGAGGAGTCAACTGAAGCATGGGAATATCAAAAGCACCATCAGAAACTAGGAGTACACCTGTACTGCCATGCTACCTACTGCTGGAGGTTTCGGTGGGATTAGCCAGAACTGCCATGCATTTTCAATCCATCGGCTTCTCATTTGCTTACCAGTGATGGTCAGCTGAGTTCTGCCTTAATCTCCACTGACACAAACACACACAATCCCCTTTGTGTTCCTGCAAGCCTCTGACAGAGTTAGCAGAGCTATTCACATACTTGAAGTTAGCAGAAGTATTTCAGGTTTAAAGTAAAGGTTTAAAGATCCCATCTGAGAATACAAGTAAGAGAAGAGGCTAAATTCACCTAACAGTTTTCTTCTCATCCTCCTTCCTTATTTTCATTCACACCTACCTCCCAGACTTCAGGAGCCCAGGAGATGTAGGCAATGAGTACAATTCTTGGCAGAGCAAAGCTCAGATTTCTTGTCAGATCAGCACTTTGTTCAGCAGGAATACAAAAGCTGCCCTGATAAGTAACTGGAGGAAGTTGTAGGAAGGCTACAGTGCCTAGAGTCACATAAGCAGCATCCAGCCCCTGGCACTAAAGGGGTTGAGATGAAGCAGGAGGGCACAAGTGGCAGCTGAGCATGGCTTGCACAGCCTGGAGAAAGTCTGGGGGGCTAAGAGCAGCTCTCCAATGCCTATGAGAACACTGACAAGAAGACCCAGCTCTCCAGAGAGGTGCATGGTGGGATAACAAGAAGTGGACATAAATTGAAACTGGGAGGTGCCCACTGGACACACAGGAAAAAAATTTCTCCATGAAAGTTTATTGTAGTAAGTCCATCATCTGAAATTTTCAAGACCTGACAGGACAAATCCCCAGGCAACCTGGTCTGAGTTCAGTGTTCGCTCTGCTCTGAGGAGGAGGCTGGGGTGGAGATTTCTCAAAGTCCCTTTGGAATCAAATAGTAAAACCTCATTAAAAATATATTCAAAATATTCTATTAAAGTGATTGGGATTTAGGGGAAGACAATCTAAAAGAAGGCTTCTCGGGCTGAAGAAGTCTTCTCTGTGACAGGAGCCACTCCAAGAATAAGACTATTTAAAAGAAAAATTCATGCGACCATCTGCTGCTCAAGCTTTCACAGAAAGAACCTGTCTGTCTCTGCAGGACTTTGAAAATAGTGGTAGTTCCTGGAAATGTATCAGAAAAACAAATCATGGTAATGGTATGTAGAAAGGGAAGTTGGAAGAGGAAGAGAAGGATCTGGTGACATCTGGGAGCTCTCAGCCCTCTTTGCTGTAGGATGGACAGCAGATGCCTTCTCCCTTCCACACACCCCCAGGGTGAAAGCACCTGTAACCTTGTTCCTTTCTCCTCAAGGAAGGGACAATCCATCAGCCCTGCTCCATACCCTGCCACAGGCAGACAGAGCTGCTCTGGTCACCTTGCCACCAGCTGCAGCAAGCAAAGATAACCTTCCTAGCCACAGTGTAGGTAGCCCCTGCTGCTCAACTGCAGCCCAGCTCAGCACCTGGTGAGGACCTTGCTTCCCTCCAACCACACTCTCTCCACTTCATTTGCAAGCTCTGAGCTTCTGAACCATCTCTGAGCACAACCTCTGCACTCTCACATGCACAAGCCTGACTGATCACACAGTGATGCTACAGGAGGACAGCAGCTGCTTATTGAGCACAGTTTGGCTGTGAATTTTGAGAGAGCCAGGACAGTTTTGATTTGGTGACACGATGCCACACAAGTAGCTGCATCCTCAGCGCATCTCCTAGTCCAGACACACTTTCTCCGGTTCTCACATCACGGCACTAGCTGTTCTTGGTCATCACTCAAATAACTTTTCTCTTCTCCATGCTAAGAAAGGAAGTTCTTACTCTTCCATTATATATGTCCAACACTAATAATTTGATGCTCTTACATATCACATCCGTAAGAGTAATGCAACCTCCCAGACCATGGAATAATCCCCGAGAAAACTACAGCAGGTCATCTCACAGGGAATATTCCACATACCAATGTGGAGAACACCAGAAGATACACACTTTCCGAAACATGGGATAAACTAAACGACCTGAAGGATCTTTTCCCTCTAATTTCATCATCTCTATACCCACAGAGCTTGGGCCACCAAATCACACTATTTTCTAACAAATTCTGTGGCCAGGGCTACAACACAGACCAGTGAAGTCCCTTCTGCCAAGCACATCCTTGACACCCCAAGTGAGCCACTTGGCAGAGCTTCGCTACTCAATGGACTGGTCCCTCTCCCCAGCACACTGCTCCTGCTCCCATTGCCACTCAGTTTGTCAGTGAGCCAAGCCAGCAGAAAAATATCCAGGTGAGAAACTAGTAGCTGTCTGCTGGTGAGAAGAACGAATGCCAGGGATGGTGAAGGCAAGGAGGTGGGATTGTAAGGCTGAGGGCTGGGTTGTCCTCCTCAGCAGGAATAAACTGTTAGCTAGGAGGCTACTTCAGAAGGCAACTGTGCCAATGAAGTCTCCATCACCTACTGCATGCAGCCACCAAAATGAATGAAGAAATGTTCCAAGATCCTCTCCAGGTAGATACCCATTCGTTCATAGCCCATAGAGGACAGTAGCACAGAACAAAAAGTAGGTCAGCGGCTGGATGTAGAATAAAACTACAGAAATAATGAACTCCAGTGACACTTTCCTTTTGTACAGGGAATGGCCAACAGGTTGTTGTGTCAAGCCAGATGCGTTTCACCACATCCCCAGGATCCTGGCCACACAGCACACCAACCAAATGGCAGAGCTCACAATACACACATGTGCTGGGCAGGCGCAGAGCCCCAGGGTGGGTCCAGCTGTGTTTGTTTGGTCAGCTGCGGTGCCACAAAACGCAGCTGCGCTGAGCTGGGTCCGGACACCTGCCTCCCGATAAACGCAGCCCCGTCGCCCCAAGCTGGCCACCCTTGCTCCATGCAACCGCACCTGCCCCTGTCACCGG
>WUAM01000287.1:13484118-13498034 GCA_024336885.1 Actenoides hombroni
GAGCTGGGTCCGGACACCTGGCTCCAGATAAACGCAGCTCAGTAGCAAGAAGCTGGCCATCCTTGCTCCATGCAACTGGAGCTGACCCTGTGACCGAGTGGGGTCTGACCACATCTGGCTTCTCATCCAGAGTGCTGTGAGCAGTGACAAAAGAGACGCATCGAGTCAGGGTGAAGAGGAGGCAGCACATATGGATTATGGAGCTTGACTTGGGGCCGGGAGATCCCAGTCTGGATCCTGGCCCCACCTCTGGCTTGAAACGTGCTACAGAAAGTCTGTCCCCTTCCTGGTTTGTCCACGTTGCTCATTATTCCCATCTTGGTAGGAGTGATCTTCCCCCACTCCCTATCCCTCCCCAGTCCTTTCTGGCTTCAGGAAAACTCTTGGCAACCAACCTCAGAAATAATTTTTCTCTCTTCAGAAAAGCCTCCACGCTTGGTTTCAGATGTTATGGTTTTCATTTTCACATTTTATACTCTATGACTGATGTGTCAAAGCCATCACAGCCTAAATCTTCCGCTAAACTCACTATAAAGAATTGTTCCCTGCTACTGACCAAATCATCTCCTCTAGATCAAAGCTTCTGCTGCTCAAATTGAAACAAAACAGTTTGGCATTTGACTCTTTCATCTAGAAGACAGCTCTGTCTGTGCTCCTTTTACATATTCAAAATGGAATATTTTACTTCCTTCTCTCAGTAGTCAGCACTCTCAGCCTATGGAAGAGCCAGCCTGCACATTCGGGAATAACAAACAGCAAATACAGGAACAAGGGAAGGCAAACATACAGTCAAGGGTTGAAAGAAAAATTGAAATTCCAATGCTGAATCTGGGATTAGCAAACACACTCAGAAGTACCATTTCATCAGGAGCTGCAAAGGCTTCAGCCCAATGCATCGGAGAAGTTGAAGATGCCACAGAGCGACAGGGTCTGTGCTGTGGTGCATGCTCCACTGACAGTTCCACAGCCCTCAACACCAGCCCTTGCTGAGGTCTCCACAGATGAGTTGGCTGCATTTTCATCAGACGTGTCTCCGGTGCAGGAGAGCCTCCTCATCTTCCACGGGCCAAATAACTATGTCTGGAGCATCTGTGCTATTAGCACTCCGAAACGTAAGCATTTCTGTTGGGTGAAGGAGTTGCCACCTCTACTTTCCTCCTCTACCATAAGTTGGCTTTTGTTGTGATGAAATTAAATTTCCTGGCATGTCAAAGACATCTTCATCAATTGCACCAGAAATACGGCTAAGTAATGTATCAATAAAAATTGGTAAAACTTGTGGTAAACCCAATATAAATCTTAGATCCAGTCTGATCCTTGTGGTCAGTCCATTGACTACACTGGAGTGACATGAGGAATTAATTTAGCCCTTCCCACCTCTTCTAAATGCGGGCCAGCAGACATGCATGTTTATCAGGAAAAACAAGAACATATGCTGAAAACAGAGCATTTCCAACAAAAACCTCAGTCCAGCATGGGAACAAAAGGCAAACTGCAAAGATTTTGTAGCTAATCAGGGGTGTCAGCGTGAGGTTGTCTGACCAGAATTAAGCATTGTAAGAATACTGTAAAGCAAGCATTGGAGTATCTCCCAGACCTACACATTTCTTAATGGAGACACCAAGCAGACAACTGATAGAACACATGATCTGGAAGCGGTATGCAACACTTCACAGTTCTTATCCTGGTGTTGGAGTAACACTAGTTTCAGAGAGACAGTGAATTCCCTACATTAACTGGAAGGCTGTTCCATTTTTTAACATGCACAGCACTAACAGGACTCCCTACACATGATCTTCAAACCCTCTCACACAAGTTCTGTGCTCAGCACCTGGCTGTGCTCCTGTTCTGGTTTTAACATCCCCGTGGGATTAATAACAGAGCACTGCAAGAATAAGAGACTCACCACAGCTAAAATGGTATCCAAATGAAAAAGAATAAACCCAGCACATAACCTTAGGGGGATGTCATTCTTTAAGCCAAAGAATTGAAGGAAGGCTGACGTAGCTGGTTCAAAGAAACTTGAATATGAAATCCTGTGCTGTTTTAATACAGAATTTCACCCAGAGTAAAAACTTGCCCCTGGGTGCTGCCCCAGCATCTCAGCTGTCCCTCAGCAGGTCTGGACTCACAAGCAGTGTGGACACCTGCCTGCCAGGTGTATCTGTATTCCCTTCCTACAGCACTCCAGGATTTTCAACCTCAGCACTGCCCAAAGCTCGCTGCAGTTATTTCTGAGCAGTGTAATAAAACTGTCATTGTTCTTTTGGTTTAAGAGCTCCAGTGAACTATCTGAATTAAAAATAAATCATTCTGGTTTGGAGAATGCTGAGCCTCCTGGGTCGAGAAAGCATTTGTTTCTCTTCTCAGCCAGACGTGGGAAATCAACCTTTAGGATAATGTAAGGGAATTTTGATTGCCATTTCACTTCTCCCTACCCTGACAACTCCCACTTCAGTTTCCAGAAACAGACCTCTCTGAATTCAAAGGAAGCATCTGTTTGAGCAACCTCATCCGAAAACTTCGTTCACTGGAGTTAAGGAGTTCAGAGTGCTAACAGACACAGGATTACAGCAACTACATCCATGCCCAGGTCTGTTCTGCTTCATATATTGCCAGTTTCCGCTGGCTCACTATAAGCCAGCATAAGCCATTTAAATAGATTTGACCAGTATTTTGGCACATACAGGTGATTAATTCCAGAGACCACTGAGCTGAAAGTGTGACTAGCTACCATGACCCAAGTGCTCAGATGACAGACCACGTTACCAGTGTCTCCATAGCTGTGGATCAGGATCAGAGACAGAATGATAACGCAGTACCCCAAATCAAGACTATATTTCAGCATAATAAATACACTTCAAAAGTGATTTACAAAACTGAGGAATTTTCCTAGAACCAGGACTTAGAGTTCACATGAACTGAGATATAAGCCAAGCCACGTTTGCAAGCGTTGATGTATTTCTGACACGCTTTAATTGGTTACAGGGTCTGTACGATATTACATTAGGACAACCAGTACCCAACAAGCCAATAATTCCTTTCAGCACCTGAAAGGCAACCTATTTTCCAAGAAGTATCATCTCACTAGAAGAATAATTTCAAAGCTCTAACTGCAGCAAATTAAACTGACATGACATCTAGGCAACTAGATAATATCTTCAGCTAGCATTGCTTATTAGAGAAAGCTGAAAGACACTGTGCATGCATACATGTATCCTATAAAATGACTAGAAAAAATAGAAGATGGGATAAAGTTGAAGTATTAATAAGTATCTATGTTTATATAAAATAAAACCGTGCTTAACTCAAGAGTAAATCATTGACAAGTGTTGCTTTGCTACACAGTACGGCAGTTGACTTCTGTTTTCTATCAGTAAGAAGAAACATGACGTTGTGGTTTTGTATTAAGGTGAGTGCACCTTCACTGCAAGCCTCCGAACATTTGGATTGCTCCTTATCTCACAGAGCCCTGGCCCTGCAACGAGACAGGACCTTGTCAGCAGAAAACCTGTGTGCATGCTTGGTAAACACGTGGGACTGCATTGTTAGCTCCTCAGTGTTATGATTTGTTGTTATAGACAGAATCCAGTAACAGTTGATTATGACCATGAGAAATTAGGCCTCATGTTTTCCTACAGCTTTCCCATAGACCACCCAAAGGACGTGTCACCAGATGAACTGGTGGGGTGAAGGACGCAGAGCACACAAGAAGTTGCTCTCCAGAGGTCACTGGCTTTTAAGGATATCATAACTAAACATACTCTGAGCATCACCAACAACCATGTTCAGCTCTGACTCTACCCCTCAGGAAGTATGACAGAAGTGGGGAGCATAATTACTGGGGGAGGGGAAAAACAAAACCACCCAACAATCACCCACACATTTCCCTGGTGACTTTGCACTGTTCTGGGGTACTTGTGATCATCTTTCATTGAGACAGGTGAGGTTGCTGAACTCCAAAAGCACCTGCAGCCCCAGTGCTGCTTACACTTGCAGCCCCAGGCACCAACGTGCCCCCGATGAGGCAAACCAGCCACACTGCCTGAAAAGAATTCAGGAGAAAGAGCATGTAGCCACCATGCAGCCCAGCAGACCCAAAATCCCTGTGATAGCAGATGGCAGAGCAAGAGCCACCTGGTTTGGCATGCAGCCTGCTCTTGTGTGGCCTCAGGCTTGGGGAGGATGGCTCCTGGCCCACGGACAGTACCCAGACTTGCTCGCCTGCCTTTGCATCACATCTCAACTCAGACCTAGTTCAGCTTCATGCACTACTCCCCTTCTTTAAGCAAAGAGAGCTGCCTTCACCCACAAGCATGTGCACACATACTGAATTCCTACCAGGGACCAAAAACCTGACTGTGGTTAGATGAGATGGATGCACATCCCACCCCTCAGCCCAGCTAACTACAGCAAGGTAGAAAGGTCTCAGCTGCTTTGTAGATTGAGCTCAATTAGTCCATCCAGTTCCCTTCTCCAGCAGGGCTTTATCACACTCCTGCAGCTGCCAAGATCAGGCAATGCTATAGAAGATGTAGAACTGCACATTACAATCCCAGCTCTCCGCCTGATTCTGTATACCCCAGGGCAATGGAGAAGCCTGAAAAGTATGACAATAAAAAAAGAGTAGAAGTTTCCATAATTCAAGACTGCAGGGTGGATTTTAGAGGTTGCAATAAGAAGCAAAATATCCTTGAAGACACCAGATTTAAATGAAGGAGACAGGACATGCTCCCTCCCCACAAGCAGCAGGGATGAAGCTGCTGATGGGACAGATGGGGCAGACAGCCTCCAGCTGTCACAAGCCACTGCAGAAGTCTGGGCTTGCCACAACTCTCCTTTCAAAGGCAGCCCCAATTTCTACATTTCTGATATTTTGCTACCACAAAGGGTGGTCACCTTACTGCTGTGACTGCATACCTGTAACTAGCAGATACCAAAGAGCATCTCTGCATTAGTACTGATTTCAGCTCACTCACAGTGGGACCACCAGAAGTTGGAGCTGCTTGGCACTGAGACTGACTGGACACCTGCACTGGCTTATTCCTCAGAAATGACAACTGGAAGGCTGTGGGGCCACAGCTGGCTTGGTTGCATTCCTCAGCAGAAGAAAGCTCCACGTTTCACACAGGCTTGTGGAGAGACTTTCAGCTAAAGCCACTAGTGACATCGCAAAACCTTGTGCAACTCATGTTCTCTGCGAGCCAGCTCTTCCCAAGCCTTAATAGTTGTCATACTTTGTAGTGATAAATAGCAACCATGAGATCAGCAGAGTGGCTTTGGATCAGAGATTGCTTTGCAGATACCTTATCTCAGCTCACAGGAGCCCGCACACACATTTCCCCTCGTCACCTGCCTCAGAGCACGCACAGGCTCCAGGAAGGAGATCCCAACTCATAGCAGCCCATGACTTGCTCCCCACATAACTCAGTCCAAGAGGGAAGGGCTCAAGCCACAACTTGAGCATAAACTGCAAGAATCTCCTGGCTCAGACCCACCTCTTTCAAAGCAATGCTGCCAAAGTGTTACACAAACTTCTTTGAAAAGCATCCCAACTGCTTAGCTGCCCACCTCTACCCCCCAGACTCAGTGCCAACTCTGGAAAGCCTAATTGCATTAATTATTAGTGAGGTTGGGAGTCTAAATATATTTTTAAAAAGATTTAGTCTCCCAAGTCACAAGAGCAAGTGGGAAAACACGTGCATCGCTCCTGTACTGTGGGTGGCTGTTGCTCCTGCTTATCTCAGGAGATTCCTACACTCAGAAATAAGAAGCCAACAGGCTGCACTGCCAGCTAAGGCTTATAGATCCCCATTTCCCAGGTTTTTTCTAAGCACTACACTTTTATCCTAAGCAGATCCAAAGCAAAAAAAAAAGAAAAAAGACATCAGAAATGTCTTTATGCAAGACAGAGCACAGTCCGCCCAAGGAGTGAAAATACTGGCTTTTACTAAATTGCAAGTGGCCAAGTCCTTATGTTATGTGGGAGTTTCAGTCTGATCCCATAATTCTGGGATTTTTGGTTATAAAGAGCTCTCTCTGGAAGTAAAGACAACATTGCCATACACCGAATCATCCTCAAGACATGCTTTCTACAGAATCCTGCCCATGAAGAAGGCAATAGGTCAGCGAGAAGAAAAATAAAAAGAAAAAAAAAGAAAAAAGTATTTTATTAAGTCCTGACCCTCGTTGTCTGAGCTTTAGACCAAACCAGTGCAGTTCCCAGAGCTCCCTGATGCAGTGCAGGCCGTGAGCTGCCACGCTGACCTTCAGTGCTGCTCCCACCCAGCCTGCGCTGGCACTGGGACAGGGACTGCCCTGCTCCCACCTCCTTTAGCCACAGCTGCTCTCACGCCTGTCCTGGCCCCCCAGCCGACAAGTTCAACTGCTCGTGGTGGTTTCAGCCCCGGCTGTTCTATCTTTTGTCTGTGGCCGGAACTGGAAGCCAGATTCAGCCCTAACGCTCAGCCCTGCAAGCAGGGGTGCGTGTGGGCACAGTGCCAGCCCTGCTCTACTGGCCACACTTCTGTTTGCTTTGGAGGCTCTTTGACTCCTAAAGCTCTGCTCCCTGGAGTCGAGTACATTTTTTAAAATTTTTTTTTTTTTAAATAAGTAAGAACTCTGGGTACCAGGCAACCAGTCCCTTCTGATTGAACACTCCTAAACAGAATTTTCTTTTGTGAGGTTTTAAGAGTTGTTCCTCCAGTTCACACATGGTTTTTGCCATGCACTGTAGCACACAACGAGAAGTACCCAAATTTAACTCTCCTTCAAATTGCAGCATGGTTCTTCGAATGGAAATGCCTTCTTCCAGCTACTGACCAGGAACTTGCCTGTTCACCAACAGCTCCCTGTCCACCCCCAAACCAGAGCCAAATAAGTGGTTCCAGCCCAGAAACTGGCTGTATTGGCACCTGCACCAGCAGCTCCTTGGGGAAAAGCCACGTCAGACATCTCTGAGCCACAGAGCCGGGCTGACAGTCTGCAGCACAGACTGGACCAGTCTGTCTTGTCTGCTGACCCGAGAGAAAAGCACAAATGACTCAACTTCCAAGATGAAGTAAACAACATGCAGGTTGTCTAACTGGCTGTGTGACTGTGGGATCCCAATTTACTTGCTGGGTCTGGATCTGTGCTTCAGCCAGGCAGGTTCGAAGAGAAACACCTATGTCCTATGTGCACGTGCATCATCTTTAATCATAAATGCACCTCTGATTTTTGGTTCCTCAAGATATCCCCCACAGCTCTGGGTTCTCCAGTTGCTATGGCCTGAAGATGCCTTTCCCTGTCTTAGATGACTCCTGCCTTTCCAGAAGATACAGCAAATTAGAGTACGCAGGGACTTCAACAGAACAGCATCCCTAGTTTCCCCTGATCCAGGCAGGATGGCTGCAAGGAAGGCATTGACCACTGGTTAGGGAACTTGGGATTCAGGTCCTGCATTTGCTATAAAATCCTAAGGGATTCAGACAAGTCATTAAATCATTCATACGTGCAGTATGTTAAGACAGAAACATTACAGAGCGAGTACGTAGCTGATTCGGATTTAAATTCAAGTTTAAAAGCCTGTGGTGCACAGCCCTGCAGAGCCCGGGTGATGTGGGCTGCCCAGCTGCCTGCTTGCCCCCAGTCGGTTGCCACTGCTGGGAGCTGAAACAACCAGCCATGCTCCAAAATAAAGCAGTACAAGCATTTTTGCATAGACACTCCCTGTGTTCCTGGGCTGTGGGTGTTCAATGAAAGCGATTTGTGAAAACCCCTGAACAATAAATGCATTCACATGGTATCTCTGGTCCCTAACTGGGCACGGTGTGCACTGATCCTGCCACGAGGAGTGGTGAACGTGCATGGAGGAACTGGGGTGAGGCTTGCTTGACACACTAATCAGCACCACAGGAGAAAAGCAAGGGCTTGTGCCTTGCTCAGAGCACTCCAAAAACAAGAGCCCAGAGCTTGTGAGTACTACTACCTTTAGGAGTAGGTTCCTGGAAATCTTGGTAGTGACACAGATGGGACACAGACTCCAGAGTGGCAGAGCTACACTGATACTGCTCCCACTGCCCTTCACTTCATGGATCACTGCCCCTTACTCTCAGGACACAGAGCAAGCCCCAGGGACCGTTTCAGCAGCAGCAAAAGGAGTACCCCCAGGCCTGGCAGCGAGTCACACACATCCCCCCCCAACGGCCAGCACTGCTCATCACATGGGGCTGAAGCCAGAATCTGCAGCCTCATGCTCATCGGAGTGAGCCTGCCCTGGTCTGGAGAACACCAGAGAGGCTCATGGACACCCAAAACAACTCAGAGCATCCTCAGGTGCACTGTTTCAGCAAGAAATGCAACTGTGCTTGAAGAGACAGAAATATTATTCTGGCACAGGTGACACTGTGTAGGATGGCTTGGTAGGGCGGACACAGTAGATGTCTAATTGAGACAAGATGTGGTTTCAGTCACAGAAAAAGTTTTCATCTCCTAAATCCCCGCTGAGTCAATGACTGCACTCCTGCTGCCTATTCCCCAAAGAGTCCCTTCACACCTCCACAACCCACCGCAAGTGAGAGTTCTTGTCTATATTATAAGGTTATGCAGGGCATTCATTTTCATCTGCATTTAAAAGAAGACTCAGCCCAGCAGCTGAAAATTGTATTGATTTGGTAAAGGGCAAGCACATTGCCCTGTTTCCTCCAATGGCCTCACACCAAGGCAATCTGCTAAACACAACAGCTGTGTTGATGCTCAGCTGAGGAAAAACCACATATGTTTGGAGAGAGCCTTGATCACGTTATTATGAACCAGTCCATTTCTGCCTCTGATTGACAAGTCTATACAGGGCCTCAGATTGATACCAAGGCTCACATCTTGCACTCACATCTCTGCAGTTTAATCCTGAACACATCTCCTTGTATTTGCAAGAGCTCGTTAAAAAGAACACGTGCCGAAGTCCCAAACAATCTCACACCCCTTTCTCCTCCCAGTTAAGACATGTTAATCAGCAAGCAAATGCCTCATCTTTCTACTAAGTCACCATTTTAATCCTTATCAACACTGAACTGTTGGCTTCTGTTAAGAAGCCCACCTCTCCTCCAGAGGCAAACAATGCTCATCTCCTTAAGAGAGCACTGCAAACACTACCAATGCCCTGCAGCGCCCCGGGAGACCCTCAGATAGGAAACATTGTGGCTTTGCTCAACAGAGACAGTAAAACAAGAATGCCAAACACCTTTCTTTGAAGAACTGGGCTGCAAGTCATTCTGATTTCCATTACAGAGGCCTAACACCTTGAAAATAGACTAATAATCTTACAAACCTCTCAAGGCTCACATGACTCAACATTTTAGACCACACGCATGAGGCTTCATCATGGGGGAAATCACCCATGACTGAGGAGACAAGGGGTTGGTCTGAGAGGACTTGACAGGAATAGTAGACAAGTAAAGTTGCCACCAACACACCCTTCACCAGCAACAATACATTCAGCACCTTTTCCCCCCTCCAGTGTCTGGAGTGGTCATGGACCAACCAGCCACATCTGACAAGCCAGGCAAAGAGTGGGCAAGAAGCCATAGTGCCACTAACAGGAAGCACAAGGTGGGATAGTTGTATGAATCTCATATTCAAAGGCAAAACACATGGGAAGGAAGAGAGAGAGAACTTGCAGGGAACAGAAGAGGGGCAAGAGATGAGCATCTCTGTCCTTGTCGCTGCACAGCTGTAGGTACAGCAACCACCCTCACTCACACCTGCCCTCTGCAGGTCTCTCTCTTGTTCCCTTGGGCTGTTGGATCTTGCTGCTCTGTATGCCTCACACATATTTCCTAAATCACAGGGAGAAGGTAGATTTTTAAACAACATCTTTACCAACAGAAGACACTCTTTACAGTGGCCCGGCAGGAAAAAAACAACCTGTCATACATTGAGATCATTCTTCAGAGCTTTAATGGCCTAACAAGAGTCAAGAGACAATGTCTTCCTATGCAGCTGGCCTTACAACAGCCATTTGCAGCGGCTGGGGAAGGAAACCCATTCCCAGGGGAGTTTCACAATCCCACCACACAAGTCCAACAGCCCAAGCTCTTCCTCATCCATGGGTGCCACCCTGCCGGCCATCAGCCCTGGCCTCCCAGACTTGCACCCCACCTGGCCTTGCTCGTTCCACCCGAACAGATTCCCTAGGCTGTTTCACCCTGCCCTTGAAAGAAGAGAGACTCTTCTTGTGCTTTAATCCAAGCTCTAACCTGCACGCACATCCCCGCCTGTTTTAAAGGAAAGAAATGCTGCCTTTTGCTGATGCTTGCAACCTGAATTTCTTAAGTAATAGGAAAGATCTTGTAGTTAAATTCCTCCTCCCAGAACACCAGTTCATCGCTCAACCACCCTCTGACTCTTTCCACCTCTATCATTACAGGATTCCCCTGCACAAGCGCTCCGCTTGGCTAGTGGCAAGGATGGAGACTCCCCATACCAGCCACGGCAACAACAAGGTATCCCCACGAGAACAGACACATAACCCCTGTGCTAATTAACAACAGCTTACTCGCCTGCTTTCTCCACCTGCTCCTCAGGGCTCCCAACTCCCACAGAGTTCTCCCCCATCCCAACCTTCCACCCGCCCCCCACCTGCCTCACCAGCACCAGGTGACTCCAGCCACCCCACCACACTGGGGACCCCTCCCACCCACTAAATGAGCTGTTGCTGTCACCTGCGGCTGCCTTGCAGAGCTGGAGATGCCTCCGTACCCTCATTAGCACACACCCACTCGTTACCACAAACACAAAAAGGACTGGCGAGGCTCTGCAAGCAATTGCACTTGCTATTCATTACACATGTGCAGCACACATCCCCGCTGCTCCGAGGGAGCAGTGTGCGTATGTAAAAAGACAATATACAAAACATAGCTGAATCTTGATAATCAAGCTTCTCCTTTGCTACTGGAACTGAATGGAATTACATAGCTCCTGCCAAGAAAGAAAAAAAACCCCAAAACAACAACAAAAAGGCTACACAACATTTGACTTGAAATAGAATCTTTAACATCACTTTCCCAGTGTGTTCTGTTGTACTTATCAGGCCTGTGAAGTATCAATTGTAAGGAGGAAAAGGATCAATGCAACAGGAAGCACAGTGCCAGACCTGTCAGAATCCTCAAGTACAACCATAGTCAAAAACCCACACACTCCTAGCAAAAATTAACTTCACACAATATGATACCTTAACATATAAAGTCCCCACCAAAGAAGGATTAGGTAACAAGGGTTATTAGCTTGAACGCATCTGCCGAGTCCTAACCAAACCTTGCCATTTTGACAGTAACAAGTCCAAATGGGGCCAGGCAGGAATATATTGCTCTAGCACCAAGTTACCTGCTTATATGTTCAAACTCCATAAGGAGGATAACAGTTACAAGGAGAACCACATTCCCTCTCAATAGGCAAAATTAACTGCAGGCTTATTCTGTGCTGCACAAGTGCTGGATCCACCTTCTCCGGAGAGGACTTTCACACACTAGCAAGGGCAGAAATCGCAGAGTCCCCATACACACTTCAGTGTCCCATGCCCAGGCACCTCACCCCACCTCCTCCCTCCTCAGCTGGCAAGGTGCAGTGAGGTTTGAGAAGTTTCCAAGAGCTGCCCGCACCGCCACAGATCTGAGATGAGCCATTCTTGGTGATAATGGCCAAGCGGCATCACACAGGAAGCGCCAGAGCCATTGATCGTGGGAAAAATAAATGGGCTGTGGGTGACCACCAGCCCGGTTGGTATCTGACAGAGAGAAAGGATTGAGACTGCTCACCTACCCTCTCCCTAACCACCAAGCCTACTTGTAGTTCAAAAACAGGACACTCAATGTCGTGCCTGTTAAGCCCGGGAGGGTGGGAAGTCCATGCAGATGGGCAATTGAGGAAGGAGGAGGGAGCAGGCAACGTTAGCCAAACTCAGCAGCTGCAGAAAACGAGTCAAGACGTTGCTTTTCAGGGGCAAAAAGAAGGTCCTGATCTGCAGATAGTGTAAAAGGAGAGATCTCCTCTGCTCCTTCCTCCCTCGCTGCCCAGCGCTCAGGGCAGGTATGCGGGACTTCACATCCCCGAGCGGGACCGCGACCTGCGAGCGCTGCCCGCACCTTCCCCGGTGCCCCCGGCCCGACTCGCGAGGGCCCCGCTCCCCGCCGGCCCCGAACCGAACCCGGCTCCACTCGCGGGGACCGCGTCCCCCGGGAGCTGGCTCCCTGCCCGGCTTGCTGGCTTCCAGCCCCACCGCCCTCGCCGTCCGCTCCCACTCGCGGGACAACCCCTGCGCCCCCCGGAGCCCGTGCCCCGCTTGCGGGGACCCTCTGCCCCGCAGCTGACCCCCGCGCCCCCTCTCAGGAAACACCTCCACCGGAGCTGGCCCCCAGCCCGCCGCAACCCATCGCCGCCGCGCTTTCCCACGCGCGGGGACAGCGAACGGCAGCGGCCCCGTGTCAATGGGCCTGCTCCCCCAACAGACCCTTCCCCACTATCGCCGCCCCGCAGCACGCTGATGTCCCCACGCCAGGCGGGGGAAAGCGGTGGTCCCCGTGCGGGGCTGCCGCGGGGCACGGACACGCGTGGGGCTCCGGCTCACCTTTGTATTTATCCATGAGGGCTGTAGCGGGGGCCGCAGCCCGCCGGCTCCCGAGAAGCTCCAGGACACAGCTCCACTCCGCAGCTGCCGCCGCGCTCCTGTAGCCTCTTATTCCGGCAGCGCCGGATCCCCGGCCGGCCCGGGCCGCCCCGCCCCGCCCGCCCCGCCCCGGAGCCGCGGAGCTGGCCGGGATCCGGGGCTCCGGGAAGGGGAACGGGGACCCTGGGGCCGGGATGGAGAGCTGGTATCAGGGGACGGGAATCGGGAGCCGGCCCCGCGCCTTGTCCCGCACGGCACGGCACGGCACGGCACGGCACGGCACGGCACGGCACGGACCCTCCCCATTGACGGGGGAGTCCTTCGGCTGCCGGTCCCCTGGGAAAAGAGCACGGTCAGAGCCGGTGACAGGAGAAAGGTGCCTGGGTAGCTGGGCTGAGGCTGCGGGGCGGCTCCGGGGGGCTCTTGCTGCTCCCCAGCACTGTGCCCAGGGCGGGGGGGCCCTGCCTGCCCCTGTGTTTCGGACGGGGTTTGCTCTGGCTGCACTGGCGCTTCGGGCACATTCAGGGAAAGGCCTCGGTCATCCCAGGAGAGCAGTGTGTGATCCCAGTGGCTCCTGGTGCTGAGACTCCAGGCAGGAGTCCACCAGCGACCCACCTCCTGCCCTGCTCTCGTGTTCTCCTTCCACCTTCCCAGAGCAGCTGCTGGTTGTAACTCCGAGCCACTGAGTTTGCCCTCTCCTTTTCTAGTAGCTTCATTAAAGGCTTCCTGGCAGGACCTGCCTCCTGGATAGAGCAGATCTCATAGGAAGATGTCCCTGTCCTTGGGTTCCAGTAACATTTTTCTTGTCTAACTGTCACCACCACAGAGGCACCGTGCCTGAAGCACCCAAATAATAACAAATGGAGGAGTGGGCATCCAGTCTGACCTCAGTATAAGGCATGGGCGACAATGTGTTCCTGTGGCCAGTATTTTGGAGACGCTGCAGGAATTTAATGTTTATATCAACAACAAGAACATCCGAAGTTACAACAGACAAGTTATACAAGGATTATAGAGGAAGTTTTCTCTTGATAATTAAGTCATCAGTGTGGGGACCAGGGAACCAGACCTGCCTATTACAAGGCCTTTCTGGCAAGTGGAGAGGCTAGGTGTCTGACCTAGATGGGCAGCTCCATTGTTCCCACGGAAAGAATCAGAGTGTCTTTGGTTGGAAGAGACCTTCAAGATATCTAGTCCAACTGTTAACCCAACACTGCAAGCTCACCACTAAACCATGTCCCTGAGCACCAGGTCCACACGCCATTTAAATGCCTCT
>WUAM01000287.1:13498134-13521291 GCA_024336885.1 Actenoides hombroni
CACTCAATCCCCTCATCCAGATCATTAATAAAGATATTGAAGAGAACAGGCCCCAGTACTGAACCCTGGGGAACACCACTTGTGACCAGACACCAGCCACATTTAGCTCCGTTCACTACCACTCTCTTGGCCTGGCCATCCAGATAGTTTTTTATCCAGTGCAGAGTGTATTTATCCAAGCCTTGCACCATAAGTTTCTGAAGGAGAATGCTGTGGGAGGCAGTGTCAAAGGCTTTAGTAAAGTCCAGGTAGACAATGTCCACAGGTCTTCCTGCATCCACTAGGCAGGCCACCTAGAAGGAGATCAGGTTAGTCAGGCAGGACCTGCCTTTCGTAAAGCCATGATGACTGGGCCTGATCACCTGGTTGTCTTGTATGTGCCATGTGATAGCACTCAAGACGACCTGCACCATAGCCTTCCCTGGCACCGAGGTCATACTGACAGGTCTGTAGTTCTCACGATCATCCTTTTGGCCCTTCTTGTAGATGGGCATCACATTTGCTAGCTTCCAGTCAATTGGGACCTCCCCAGTTAGCCAGGACTGTTGATAAATATGGAGAGTGGCTTGGTGAGCACTTCTGCCAGCTCCTGTGTGGATCCCATCTGGTCCCATAGACTTGTGCACACTTATGTGGCACAATAGGTCACTGATCATTTCCTCCTGGATTATGGGGTCTGTATTCTGCTCCCCATCCCCATCTTCGAATTCAGGGAGCTGGACCCTCAGGTAGCAACTGGCATTGCTGACAGAAACTGAGGCAAAGTGGGCACTCAGCAGCTCAGTCTTTTCCTTGTCCTTGGTCACAAGGTTCCCTCCTGCATCCAGTAGAGGGTAGAGATTCTCCTTAGGTCTCCTTTTACTGTTAACATATTTATAGAAACACTTTTTATTATCTTTAATGATGCTGGCCAGATTAAGTTCTATCTGAGATTTGGCCTTTCTAATTTTCTCCCTGCATAACCTTGCAACAACCTTGTACCCTTCCTGAGTTGCCTGCCCCTTCTTCCATAGCTGGTAGATTTTCCTTTTCTCCCTGAGTTCTGCCCAAAGCTCTCTGTTTAGCCAGGCTGGTCTTCTACTGCACCAGCTCATTTTATGGTATACAGGGACAGCTAGTTCCTGTGCCTTGAAGATTTCCCTCTTGAGGAATGTCCAGCCTTCCTAGATCCTTTGGCCTTGAGGGCTACCTCCCAAGGGATGCCATCGACCAATCTCCTGAACATGTCAAAGTCTGCCTACTGGAAGTCCAAGGAGGTAGTTCTGTTGACCTCCCTCCTTCCTTCCCTAAGAACTGAAAACTCCACCGTGTCATGGTCGCTTTGCTCCAGATGGCCACCAACCTTCACATCTCCCACTAGTCCTTCTCTGTTCACAAACAGCAGATCTAGTAGAGAGCCTTCCCTAGTTGGCTCAGTCACCAGTTTTGTTAGGAAGTTATCTTCCACACAGTCCAAGAATCTCCGGGACTACTTCCTGTCTGCTATATTTTATTTCCAACTGACATCTGGTAAGATGAAGTCCCCCACAAGAACAAGGGACAGCGATTCTGAGACCTTACCCAGCCGCCTGTAGAACACTTCATCAACCTCTTCATCCTGATTGGGTGGTCTATAACAGACCCTTACCATGATATTTGCCTTGTTAGCCTTCCCCCCTGATTTTTACCCATAAGCATTCAACCCTATCATCACCATCATCATCATGCTCAAGACAGTTGAAACCTTCCCCAACATACAGGACCACATTACTGCCTCTCCTTCTATGCCTATCCCTTCTGAAGAGCCTGTAGCCATCCAACATAGCACTCCAGTTTTGGGATTCATCCCACCATGTTTCCGTAAGGATGATTACATCATAGCTTTCCTGCTGGATGATAGCTTCAAGCTCTTCCTGCTTACTGTCCATGCTACGTGCATTGGCATAGATGCATTTTAGTTGGTGCACCATTTTGCAAGGGAAGGGTCCAGTCCCTACTTGATCATTCTCAGGCACTACAGTGAGTCCTGGTTCATTGATAGTCCTTGTGTCTTCCCTATCACATGGTCCACTGTCCCCTGTGACCCTAGAGATAGCAATGGAGCTGGTACACTGTCCCACATATGTCCCAGGCTTGTCTCCAGCGATCCTGTTTTTAACTCTTTCCCCCTTCAAATCTAGTTTAAAGCTCTTCCAATGAGCCAGACCAACTCCTGCAATAAAATCCTTCTCCCTCTTGGGGAGAGATGTCCCCCATCTGCCACCAGCAGGCCTGGCATCATGTAGATTGACCCATGGTCAAAAACCCCAAAGTCCTGCTGGTGGCACCAGGCTTGAAGCCAAGTATTAATGTGGTGGGTCCTCCTCAGTCTTTCTGGTTTGGACCCTGCAACTAGGGGGATAGAGGAAAACACTACCTGTGCTCCCATTCTCTTAATGAGGTGACCAAAGGCCCTGAAGTCTTTCTTAATAGCCCTCAGTTTTCTTTCAAGTTCATTGCTGCCTACCTGGAAGGTTAATAGGGGATAATAATCTGTGGGCTGTACCATAGTAGGAAGCTTTCTTGCTATGTCCTTAACTCAGGCCCCAGAGAGGCAGCACACTTCCCTTAGAAGTTGGTCAGGTCTGCATATTGGGCCTTCCGTTCCCTTCAGAAGGAAATCACCAATAAAAAGATACAACCATTACCTAGAAAATACTGTTTTCCTCAGGAGCTGAAAAATAAGGAACCAGAAGTCAGCCCTCCACCATTCACCAGAGCCATATCCACTGGCTCTTTGTGTGAGGATCTAGTCCTCCTTCCACTGAAGGATGAAGGTCACACCAGGGTCACACCAAGATCATGTCATTCTGACATTAATCCTCACCCCACTGCTTTGATCCTCATGGGACTCACAGGCTTTGGGGTCTGGGCAAAAGGGAACTTGATCTGGCTCAGGGTTTGAAGTGTGGACAGGAAAATGGTGGTACAGCCTGCAATGGAAACAAACCTTTTCTTGCAGAGAGCTGTGGGGAAGATAGGTGGATTTCCCAAACCACACAGCACCTTGCACATTGACTCTGCTCTGCAAGCCAAGCTCTTGGCCCACTTCTGAAGAGCCTGGAGTACTCACTCAACACATCCATGTGAGTAAGGTGGTAGGAAGAGCATCATTGTTTCTGTTCGATAGCAGGGTCATGGTGTCAGCAAAGAGAGGGCAGTTTAACAAAGCTTACAGAGAGGCTTACAGAATCCATATTTCCCAATAATGGACCTGTCAGCCCACAGACCATTGACATCTATGGTCCAAGGCAGTAGAAAAAAACCCAAGCCTTCATCATACAGCCCTCCTTATGTTTTCCTAAAATAGCCATAAGCCATAAGCAGGCTCTTTTGGCTCCCAAGGGAAGTGATCGGACAGGCTGGAAGGGCACTGTCCTGCCACTCATGGGGTCTCTGAATGCCCTTTTTCTGCCTCCCACCCTCCCAGGCTGTGCTGGATGAAGGTGACACCTCACAGAGCATCCATGTATCTGGTGGAACCAGAAAGTGATTTTTGTGGCATGGAAACTTTCCATGCAATAACAAGTTTAGATAAAAGGCTTTTGCCACTCAAGGAAGCTGAAGCTGGGGCACGTCTCATCTCCTGCCAGTACATAACTACCACACAAAAATACAGGCGAGCCAGATGCCTGAACTGTCAGAGCCAGCAAGCAGAAAACAGCCTTCAGTGACTGGAGAAAAATCATGTTGAATAAATGTATCCCTCATGTAGGAATATTTCTCTTAGCGCTCTTTCCAGCTACTTCTTGGCTCAAGGTTTCAAAATCTGGCAGGGTAGGCCCTGATCCTGCAAACTTCTGAAGTGTTCCTGTATCTCGAAGCAGGTGAGCAGTCATTTTGAACTCAGCAAGACTAATTAAGGATAATACCAGTTAAACAAACTAATTAAAGATGATTTGAAAGATCAAAATATCAGATACCTGTGATTACTGTCTTCAGGCCCCAGAGCCTTTACATCACCTGCTTGTTGCTTCCTTCCCCTCCCCAGCCATGATAAGGATGCTCTGGAATCCCAGGACTTCTGGTTAGGCCCATGGCAAATTGCTGGGCAAGTGACAATGGGACAAAAACTAATGCCAGAGGAATACAAGTTCTTCCTGTTTGTTCCCTTCCTCATGCAGAAGGAAGTACCTAAAATACTTAGGGGTACTCTTTTTAACAACAGGCTGTTGTGTTCTGGGAAATAAAACTGGGAAATACTCAGCCCCTGCTTAGCGTGAGGAATTAATGTTCCCAGTGTTGGTGCTGAAGCCCAGGTGTTTGCCACTAGGCTCAGCTAGAGCAAATATTTGAGCTCTGGTTTTCGTGGTGGAGCTTCTCAAAGCTACAAAATAACAGCCATCCACCTGTCTATCCATGTATTCCTTGCTTTTTTTCCTGCTTATTAATAATGATGATTATTAATAGTGATGACTCAGGCATGGCAAGCCTTGAGGGCTAAGCTCATCTTGTTCAAGTCTTTTCTTTTTTCACATGTCTGACATCTTATTCTTCAGTGCAGAGGATCATACCACAGATTACATGTTTTAATGTTTGGGTTTTTTTTTCCCCAGCATATTCATGCTGTATTAACAGACAGTCTGACCGCTAGTGAGATTATCACCTTTGGCTAAAGTTCTCAAGTACTATGCTGAGGCTTTCAACCAATGTGGTGCTGCTTCTCTGGCCTTACATCCTGTCGGGGTAGTACTTCTGCTTCCTGTGAAACAGAGAAGGAATCAAGTATGAACTTAGAAGCCTTAAACAAACTCTATAAACCATTATAATGATTTTTTTAACTAACTTGTCCAGACACATAATCCTGATCCTCTCTTTTACCCACTGGTGATGCTAAATGCTTTACCTCCCCCCAAATATTGACACTAAGCAAGTGTACATTGCTTCATTAATGTTATTGCTGTTACACTTACCTTTTGCATCAGCAAGGTCTTTAGTGTCTAATATTTTTCTAAATCTAAGCTAGGACTTCGTTCTCCTTGGTTGCATTCAACTTGCTCTTTCCCTGGTTTAAGCATGAATCAAAGTGTAATGGAAGTTATTGACCTCTCTGTAGTGAAAGCTGGAGGGAATCCTACCACGGGATCTTGTGTGCAGGTGCCCTCCACCAACTTTAGGGCAGTTATGCTCAATGGAGACTGTCAGGAAGAATTACACCAGACTTGGACTGTGCAGGGCTGCTCCCCAGGCTATTTTCTCCCAGATGTTGTTCATCCCAATTGCATCAGTCCATAGTGGTCAGGCTTCTGCCTTTCTTCAAGGGAAATATTCCATCTGGCAGAACAAAAGGTAGAAGATTCCCCAACACCTGAAGGGTATCTGTCATTTCACCGGGCTTTTCTTTCTCTCTTCCCCATGCACTTATCAAGGCTGCTAAAACCTAGTTCAGGAGTCTACTCAGCAAGATCAAGCTTGGTCAAAAGTAAAATTAACTTGGTCTTGGCAAGCTCCTGAAAGATGAGGAGCCACTGTCAAATACGCCATGTATGCAGGCACCTGGAAGACAGCTGGGGAAAGAAGATGGCTTGTCAGACTAGGGTTAGAGGTGAGATGTGCTCAGATGAATGGTGATGCACCAGTGTCCTCTCTCTTCTTCCAAATATCCTCTCAGGTACTTATTTAGATAAAGGTGTAATATCTCTGTGGATAGTTGTGGTGAAGCAGGCATAAAACTATTTCAGAATGGTTGACATGAGAAATATGAGCAGAGGTGGGATTGTGACAGATCTGAGCTGAGATTAAACTTAAAGTGTGTCTCGTGAAATGCCCAGAAAGGAGCAAGCCAAAGCCTTCTTCACTTGGTCATCCCTGGCTGCAATGCTGGGCTAAAAAGCTGCTGTAATCTGAGGGCAGGAATTACTTTTGCCATATGTGGGATTCCTTGGAAGAGCAATGAAGCCTGTGGACCTAGGGACAGTTGACACAGCAAAATAACATTGCTGTCTCTGAAACGGAGAAATCTCTTTCTTTCTCATCCCCCTGCCTCTGGCCAAATGATCTCTCTTCTCCTAGCATCACTTTCACAGTTATTGGACCAGCTTCCATGCTGAAATGGTGGAAAACTAACATGGCAGATTCTCTCCTAGCTGAGAAAGACTAGTGGGGTCACAGTAGAGTTAAGGAAGACTGAGGCAGTACCAGGTAAATGGCAAGCACCTGCAGATGAAAGGAAGGACATGTTCACACAAGCAGGTGGGACCACACAACTGGGACTAGGTAAAATGGATCATCTGTCACAAGCTCAGCCATCTTGAAAGTCCTCCCTGATCTTCCCTCTAGCCAGAAGCACAGACCAGACACTGGAAGGAGTTCAGTACATTTATGAAGCTCCCACCAGTGTCTTTTACTCCTGATCTGCTAAATCCTTTCTGTCTTCCAGAATTTCTGATTTGGGGGGTGAAGGTGACAGCTGGTGTTGGGAAATTGAACAGAGGACTCTGTTTATTCCCCAGGGAGGTCTAAATAGCTGGACATGGCTAACTGTCCTGATTCATATGATCAAAGACTCTACATCTCATGCTGAGCCACCCAAGCCCAGGAACATGGTTTTGTGAGAGGAGCCGTGATAAATGAAATTGCCACATGACTTTCTGCAGAAACTTGTTAAGGATCCCAGGCTACCAAGTCAGGAGCACAAGCAGTAATGAAACATCTTTCCCCAGAAATAAACTTTATGAGTGCTAAAGCAGACCAGACTAGATCCTTGGTTCCAGGAAGGCACTGGGAGCCTGATAGTGCTCAGTCAGTGAAGAAAGAGACAGAAAAAACCAGACAGATGCATCACTGGGACACTGCAGATGCTGCAAGTAAAGCTGCTTGGTGGAAGAGGAGTGAATACTCTGTTGGAGAACAGAACATGAATCCTTCATCTAAGAAGGCTTATAAATATGCTGTCTATGGATGTCCTTTTTGAGGTCTTCTTGCTTTCCTGTGAAGCACTTCATGTTTCTGGACATAAAAGAAAAGAGATGACCAAATTCTCTCCTGGCTTGAACTGGCCTTACACTGGTGTTGCTCCACTGACTTCTGTCCAGCCATTCTGACTTTCACCGATGAAAGGCAGGACAATCAGCCTTAACACAAACAAAACCAGAACTGTTTAGATACTCAGCTATACAAGAGCTTCATCGCTGATACATTCCAGCAATGTTTTGGATTCTCTCAGACATTAACTGTTTCAAAAGAGCGTGGCTGAGAAGAGGGTGACTGGAGGCAGGGGCGGGATTTCCCATTAAGGACAGCAGGACCAGATGTCTTTTTGATGAGCTTCTCTTGGCCTCGCATTCTTTGACATTTCCTTTTCAGTTGTTGAGTCCAAACCACTTCTAGACCAAATTACAGAGAGCTCTAATAGCATGAATTGTTTTCTTTCCCTCGACAGATAGAGTACCTTCTTCTGGCCAAAGAATGAGACATGCTGACCAGACAGTGTGCTCAACAGCCAGGGCATTCGGTCCTCCTAGAGCATTTCTTCCTTATGCTTGTTTTCCAATTCAGACCCTCTCCCAGCCCCAGAGAATCCCTTCAGCTTTTCTTTGACAGTGTTCAATACCAGTTAAAGAAGTAAAAAGCATTCTTTGTTCCCCTCCCCTTCAAACTCCACACAGGGATGCTCACACCAGCAAACCTCATCAGGTATCAATACACAGTATTTTGGCATGTAACACTCACAGGCACCACAGGATGTGGCTATCGGCTTCCCAAGAGCTTCCAATACAGATATCTGATAGATAAATAGCCATGGTCCTAGTTTGTGAGGGTATTGGATAGGAAATCATGGCTTTCAGATGAACAAATATTAGAAACTTCATCCACACTTATGGGGTTTTCCAAGAAACCAAATTATCTCCCAAGCTGGTACAAAAACACCTGTGTGGAGTATCAAGTTGTCAATAGAGGACTCACCTCAACAGAGCTGAACTTTTGGCACCTTTCAGCACCACTAAAACTTACCCAGGCGAGAGAAAAAAAACCCTGGTTTTATCAAAATATGGGAAGACTTCAATTTTTAAGTCTTGCTACATTTTCACTGGTCTTTTTTTTTTTAAGTGTTCCCCATAAAGACAAACTGTGGTCTGATGTCAAATGTGAGCTCACAGAAGTCTATTTATTCTGGCATTTTCCCAAAAAGGGAGGCTGTGGGTTTTTTTCAGTCCACAGCTTTTTCTTTAGGCCTAAACCACTTCTACTCAGCCTAAGTCAATAAGCAGAACACACTTCTGAGGTCAGCGCTGCTGAAGTGGGAAAGGGAAAAGAATGAGAACCTGTGGTCCTTACAGGAGAGCACCAAGAAAGTGCAGTTTGTTTCGGTGGAGGCCAAGTACTGCAGAGGAGTCCAAGCTTCCTTCCCAGCCCACATATCTCCTATTAACATTATATGTTAGGGTATGTCAAGCTACCTGCCAAGGTGGAACTACCTACCAGGTAGCAGCTCTCACTCACGTCAGCTGAGTCTTCCACTTACTTTTCCTTTGTTCCTGTGAAAAGATATTTAATTAAGAGCCAAGAAATCCACCTCAGTAAATACAAAAAAAATGCAGTTTCCCTTTTCCCACGTAGACCAGTGGAGCTGAATTTCTTCTGCCTCTCTGACTATCATTAAGTATTCTGTTTAAATAGGCCAGCTTCATGCCATCTATAATGAAGTTATAGTGTATTGCTCTGTTATGAATGATGAAGCTGTTGTGTCCTACGGGGAGAAAAATCGCTGTAATCCAACTTTCCTTTTGAAAAGGCCTAATGTATCCACATGAGATCTTCTGGCAGAGACAACTGAGAGAATATAAATAGAAGCTTAAAAGAAGAAGGAGGGGAAGGGGAAAATAACTCCAACAGGGCTGAGTAGCTGAAATTCACAAGTTTAATAGGAAGATGAATGACTGAAGAGCCTGTTCTTTGACACAATTAGGACTTTATGTAGGCCTTTTTCAATTATTTGTAGCTGACAAAATATCACACAAAGGGTGTTTCACACTGCAGGCCAGGTGCCCAGAAGTGGTTTTTTTGGAGGGGGAGAGCAACTGGGAGAGTCGCCCAGGGGCTCAGGCCACTAGGGTTGCTACCAGTTAAGTTAGGCAATGGTGCATGTCACCTCATGCACAAGTGGCAGGAGCAAAGACTGTCCTGCAATGCCTGAAGCCCTTGTACATCCAAACCATCATCTGCCCACGCCCAGGGAGCACAGAGTTGCAGCCACAACAAACAATGCGAGGTGGGAGGTGACAATGCAAGTACATATGATCCATCTTGAACCAGACCTTTCTGGTCCTCCTCACAGACGAACACAGTAATGAGACATGTGGGTTCCTGCTGCAGGAAGAGGTTTCTGCTAACAGGTAATAAATAAGTCAATGTTGATTATCAAGAGATCTCATCCAGGAGTCTGGTCAGTGCAGGTTCTGACCCTTCCTCGCTTCTCACTGGCCACCCATCAAATACTATTCTTGTCATGGTGCTTTGTTCTCAGCTCAAATCTACCGCAGCTCAACCACCAAAGCGAGTCGCTTGAAATAACGTGCCTGTGTTTGCACACAGTGTTCACACCTTGAGTTGCTTCAGTGCTGCAACTTAAGGTGGTGACACAAAGCAGAGGAGTGGTGGTGAGCAGTAATGGCTTTAGTATCTCCTGTGAGAGCTGCAGAAGATCTTACCCAACCTTCATATTTCAAGTGTCTTTAATCTGTTGAAGTTTGTTCTGTTCTACGGTGAGCTAATCTAACTAAAGACATTTTAATTCAGGCTGAAAATGCCCAGACAGGGGCTAATGAGCAAATTTAGTTTAGTTAATTTGGGGTGAACTCACCTGGGTGTCCCCAAGAGGAAAGGGTTAAGTTGAATCTTAGGACCTGGAGAGGGGTTAATTCTGCTTTGATGGAACTGTGGTCAGGCAGGGCCAAGCCTGTGGGAGCAGACACAGGCTGCTAGGAGTCTGCCAGGCAAAGATAAAGCAGGGTGTTGTACATGTTTGTCCATATGTAACAATCTGATTGAGGAAAGAAAGACAAGATAAGAGGAGCAGGGTTTGTGGAGAAAAGGGAATCACAGAAATGTCCCTCCTCAAGGAAGGTGATTCCAGAGACAAGAGTAGAACGGAGGCAGCAGCAGCAGGCAGAGATCCTTTGGGCAGCATTAGCCCTTACTAGGGCAAAATTGTCTTTTGGGAGATGTTTTCCTGAAGGCTCATTCTTTACTTCAGTCTTCAATGAATGGTTTAGAAGTTCCTTTGAAGACCCAGGTGGCTCAGTAGTACAGTCACTGTGGGAAAGAGACATCGGGCAGAGCCCTTCCCATGCCTGTAGTCATGGTGGCTCAGGCCTCCATAGGGCCTTCTTGGCCCTCAGTGGGACTGGGAGAGGCCAGGGCTCCCTGGCAGGAGAGCCAAAGCTGGGACTTCAGCTTTTATGTCTATGGTGTTGCACTGCTAGAGGTGTTTGCAAGTTATTTAAAAACATAGTTGCATTGGGTGGGAATGCCTTCCCTTACCCCTTCCCCTTATATCAGCACTGGTGACAGGCTGGCTACACATCAAGGCTGATGGGCCTGCTGATACAATTAAAAGCTACTAGTTGTTTTTCTCTCAGGGGGTCAGATTTTCAGCTAGCTTTTACTCCTGGGCAGATGGCTGGTCGGTCTGCTTGTCCCTGTGGTAACTCCGTTGTTGCTCAAACTGGCAGAACACAGGAAAATTCTCTGGAGGGTCCTCTGCTGGGATAGCTCCCAAGGGAGAAAGAGCACAAACTTACTTTTCAGGAAGCTGAACAATTAGTTACTTACGGAAAAACCAAACTTCAAGTGCCAAGAGTTTGGAGCAACGTCGGAGCTCTGAAGCAGTGTGCTCAGGGCTACGTGAGCACCACGGCAGACCATTTAGTCGATCCCACATTTATTGGCCTCAGAAATTTATTTGCAGTCACCTATTATTGCTTCACAAACCTGGCCAGTAAGAGGATTACACCTTTTTGGTTTTTTTTCTTTTTGGAAGGGAGGCAAGTAGAGGCAACAGCAAAAGCCAAAATCTGAAAATATACCACACATTTTTAAATGCTTTAAAATATGAAATGCCAGCTTTCCTCCTCCCCACAATATCTGTGCTCTTAACTGCATCATTGCAAGGGGAATTATTCATGTAGTCACATCAATAAATCATCCTTAAGTCCTTTATATTGCAGTCCTCATTCATCTAGCTGGGGGTCCTCTGTAAACGATAATTAGGGTAAGAGCTAACTGAGATACCACAGTTTGCTCCTGGCAGTCATTTAACATCCAGCGTACTATCACTGCTCTGAAGTAGGCATTTCTCAGCAGCAGTTCATTCACTGTAAAACCTGTTTCAATTATTAGCTTGTCTCCTGTTTCACAACAAACACTTAGGTTCACATAAAGACCTCAAAGCGTTCATCAATGAATTCCTTGAATGGACTGATCTGCACTTTTATTTCTTTGCAGTATCTATCCGAAATCCAGAAGAGTCATCCAAGGGGAGCACTGTTTCCCTCCTGCAGCCTTACTGGGTTAGTCCTGAAGAGAAAGTTGGTTCCACCATCAGTTCTTCTCTCCAGTACCTGATACGACGTGGGCTGGGGTAGCCCAAGTAATAGGAGTAGACAATGGATCTACACCCAAGGTTGGAGACCCCCAGCAGCAATCTCCTGCCGGACCTGTCCTGCCTTTCAATTTCTTCATTGGGCTTCCCAGTGATGCACTATTAATTTATATCCAGCCCCTTTCTTGTGCCAACTATGAAAACTGGGAATTTCACTAAGAAGGGCTCTACTCTCTAGAGATCATCCTCTCCAGACTTACGTCCAAACAATATTGCTGCAGTTTTAGTAAAGACATTGTAATATCCGCCAAGGCAAGTGTGCCAAGCAGAGGCCCTATCCCACCTTCTGCCCTGAACACTAACGTAGCACAGACTGCATGGCTCTCAAAGCTCAAGCCCTTCACCCTAACACCCTTCTTCAGGATGTCGTTCCCCTACCCTGACAAGGGATGGAGATTCTCTAGCTCAGCAAAGCCACTTGCAGGGACAATATTGCAAGGACTTCAAAACTCTTCACAGTTAACTATCTAATATGAGCCTTAGCCCTCTGACCCACAACCCTGCCTGCATAATCCCCTCTTGACCAGAGCCTATCAACACAAGTGGAAGAAGTAGGCAAAAGCTTCTGACCATACTTGCTGATGCACTGTTCAATCAAAAGCCTTAGCAGGACTTAACCTGCTTTGCAGACTGGATTGATCCATGGGACACATGTTGGCATTCTGGCAAAAACAGACCACAAAAGGTATGAGGGAAACCTAAAGCCTAGAGAATTTCAGTGATTTGCCAAGGTCAGAAAGCTGAAAGCATTGAACTTATGTCTCCTGACTTGCTCTCTGTCCACAAGACATTCCTAAAGAGGAAAAAAAATGCATCAGTATCTCAACCCTTTGCACCCAAGCACGGTCCTGGAGTGAGTGGAACACTCGGGACAGAGGATAACATGCCAGTACAGTGGCTCTCCAAGCAGGGCCACTCTGCACCTGGATAACTCTCCCAGCAGAACAACCATCTCCTCCAGAGGATGCAAGCTGAAGGTGGGTGTTAGTCCACCTTCTTGCTTCACTCTTTCATTCTGGAGTGACAGCTGAAACACTCCTGACTTTGCAAAAATATCCAGCTCCAGCAGTATGAACCTTGAAGGTCTTTGAGACAATTGTACCCTTCTTAGTTGACTACTAAGTAATAGAAGGTGTGATGGTACTGCTGGAATTGAAGGGACTAAGAGGGCCACCACTTGCTCTCTCTGCCATGGGCTTGAGACTGTGATTTCATGACACAAAGCATGCAATATCCTTGAAGTTTAACGAGTTCTGCTCTAACTCTTTCTTCACACCCTGTTGTCCACTTGTGCCCACTCCATTTTTCATACCAGCACAACTTTGTGAGGCCACTGCTCAAACCAAAGCAGGGAACTGACTCCATTTAAGAAGAAGAAAAATATCCCAACTGTATGCAATGAAATAAAAAGTAAAAAAAATGTTTTTTTAAGCAGGATCAGTTCCCAAATGTCACTGAGAGCGACCGCACAAGCAGTCACGCTGACATATCTGATGGCAGGAAAAGGCTGTGGGGGCGTGGGAATACCTTAAGCTCGCTCGACAGCCGCCCAGTGCTTTGTCTTATGAAATCACAGCCCGAGGAGAGGCTGCGCTGTGCCGTTTTCCTGCTCCCCCTCTCTTCCTTTCCCCCTGAACCCCTGGGCCCCCATTGCTACCACAACTACATCCAGTCCGGGATGTACATTTTAATCTGCAGTGTGTATATAAGAGAGAGCTGGAAACGGTGGCTGCTGAGACCCACCTGACCTTTGGACGTACAGCAAACTTCCTGTTCCAGTGCTGCCGGCTCTTTAATCTCCCAGTCCTTAAAAAATAAAAGTGAGCCTATGTGAAAAAATGCTTTGTAATGGGAACTCCTGGAACAACTTTTCTCTCTTGCTCTCTGACTGAGCCATAGAAAACAGTAAATATCTCTCCCAAGGGTCCTTTCTTACAATAGAAAAATGGCAGGCAAAACTGAAGCTTCATTTCCCAGCCTCAGACTCAGCAGCAGACAGGCACAAAACCTACTGAAAAATAAAAGAGCAAGGGGAAAAAAACCCTCTCTTGTTCATTCAGAGTTCAGGGAGATTTTTGGTGGAGAACAAGCTTCTTTTGGTGTGGAGCAAGTCACACTTGGGAACTGGGGTTCTCGTTTTGCAGGAGGAAGTGGTCTTGGGCTATATACTTGACAGCAAATTAGCATTGACATTTGACTTGTTTTGATCTTAGCTATTTACAGTGGTATTATCTGTGTATTTTTGACATGCTGTGAAGATTCCCATTGCCAGATGCCTTTCGATGGCTGTAGGACGCGGTGCATTCCACAGTCATTACTCAGGGGTCATAAACCTCACATTTGTGGGGAGGAGGGGAGCAGAGAAAAATGGTCTAACAATTAAAAAAAAAAAAAAAAAAAAAGAAGAAGAAACCCTGGACTTGGATTTCACTGAGCTTGTATATTTAACTGGAGGGAAGTTAAAAATGCGCTTAGGCTGGCTGGCACTGCACACTGTGGGGCTGATGACGGGAATGGATCCTTGTGAATTTGCTCTGCACACAGGAGCACATTCATGGCAATAATATTCCCAACTGCTCTGGGCTGGGAAAGGCTGTAACGGAGCAACTGCTCCGTTACACTGCTGGGTCAAAGATCCCCAGAGATTAGCAGGGCATGTCCTAGGGCTGGCACTACACCATAACTGTTGTTGCAGGGAAGGAGCCGAGACTCAGGCAGTGGATTTTCAAGTGAGACTGATTGAAAGGGGAGACTTGTTTTGTTGGGTTTTTTGTTTTTCTTCTGTGGGTGGGAAACTTTCAGGAAAATTTCCAAGGCTAAATCATAGACCTACACTCGTGGGGTTTTTTAAGCAGACACTCCATGCACAGACCTGCCTTACTCCCTAACCATGTGGAGATGCCCATGATGCCCACGGAAGTGCTTGGGGGTTTCAGGCTGGCAGGGGAGTGATGGGACCCTGCCCTGTAGAGCAGTGAAGAAACACCTCCCTGACATCTGGTTTTCCAGGGGAAGGGGAAATAAATAGCACAACACTTCTTTGAAGAAAGGTCTCCATTAGAGTCTATGTTTGCCTTTCAGATAAACAGGCAGACAGTTAAAAACATCCCTGGGTCTTCCTAACCCTTCTTTGGCTCAGGTTTGTCCAGTACTCCCCACCAGTAACCTGCACAGCACCATATGCTAGCAGCCAAGGTTTGCTTACAAGGGGCTACAGGTTCCTAAAATAACCCAAGTTTCTCAGTGCTGGTCCTAAAAAGAAGAGGATAGAAAATGGGTTATTTTGTCCTCATTCATACCTGGCCTCACAGCTCTGAGGGCTATGAAGTGGCTGGGCAGGACATGTCTATAAACATGGAGGAAACAGAGAAACAAGAGATACTGGAACATATGCATCTACTGAACATATGCATGTACTGAATGGACCTACATACCTGTTGAAAATTAGGCCATTAAATGTTCAAAGCAAGGGTCACCTCCTCCTGTACATACAAATCATCCAGTTGAGGATTGAGGCTCTCACAGCTGGGTACTGCAGCAATAGAGAGCAAAAACTCCATGTTCACATACACCAATGAAGTGATTCTTCTGCCCTTCACCAAGTCGTATTTCCAGCAGTTGCAATAAGTGAATCTAATTTTCTGATTTTGGTTTGATTTTGTCCCACATGAAGCAAAAAACCACAATTTCTGGAATAAGCCCTCCAAAGAAAGGAAGCATCTGACTGCCACCAGGTCGCTTTGCTGGATTTGTCCACAGAAGAGGTTCTCTTGTGCAAGTTCCAGCACACACACAACACAAAAGTCTAGGCTTTGCCTGGGAAGTGAATGGGGCAGAGACTTTGTTGAAGGCTAACTTTATGATGGTGTTGAATTCTCCACCTCTTGCTCTCCAAGCAGGAACCTAAGCCCCCATCTCACCTGAAACTCACACCTTAGATATACTCAGCATAGTACATTGAAGTAAAACCCTGGGGGAACCTCTACTTCTGCTGTGAGAGAGAACCTGTATCAAGGTAGGGCCAGAACCAGGATAAGTCTCAGGGGACTGAGGAGTGGAACAGAAGATGAGGAACGTATCTGCAGGGCACGGACCTTGATGCTGCAGGGACTTTATGTATTCTAAGGGATGCTGTGCAAGATGTGTGCTGCATTGCTCCTGCCTCTGAACAGAGAGGGCTGCAGCTCAGTTAATCAATGGCCTGAAGCAAGATACTTTCCCATCCCCTTTGAGGTTTTTTTAGGATATATCCCCAGTGGCTTCACTTCAGATAGTAACACCACCACACCCCGCCTCCCCTTTAACAAGCCTGGAGGCCAATCCTAATGAGGCTCCAGCTCTGGTTGCTCCAGGTCCCATAACTGCAGAAGGCTCAAATTAGCTCAGTGATGATGTTTGGCAGGTCATCTAGAGAGCCGTGTATGAACGGCTTCTTTTCCAAGGGCTATCTACATGAAGAACAAGTGAAGTCCCTTGACATGTCTTTCTTCTGAGGCACTGACAGGAATTGCTCCAGATTCCTCTGAGGTGCAGTGTGCTTAATTCTGCTGCTACTATGGTCTGCTGGAGCCCTGGGTGTTCAGCACATTCATCAACCCCTACTTTCTGAACCCAGATCAAGGTAGGTTTAAACTTCAGGTAATTATGCAAACACCTAATTTTAAATACTAAGATCTGTAAATATCTTTTATAGTCAGGGACTGAAATTTTAGCTGAACTTGCAAGAACAAAGAAAGGAAGCCTGTGAAGCTGATGACCTCTTGACTTTGTTGGTATCTCAGGTCCTTTTATATGCCAAACTGACCACAAAAAAATAATGCTCCTATGTGCTTTGTATGAGCATCTATTTCTTGTGGCCGAGTTACAGGAAGTCTTGTGTCCATTTTCACACCTTTTGTCACAGTTTCACTGAAGCTGTGTAACTGTTCACCCGCCTTGCTCTGGTCATACGCATCTCACCTTTCTCTTCCTTGAGAGCACATCCTGCTTTGTAAGCAGACTGATATAACTCTGCAAGATGAAAAAAACCCCAAACAAATAAACGAGGCAACGTGAATCCAGCAATTAAGAATAAAGCTCCAAACTTTATTCATTGACTTGAGTACAACAGTGATGCAGATTACAGTAGCACAGGAGTGCAATATGTGCTGTTTGCGGTATGACAGTGGAAACACTAATTGTACAGAACAGCAACCCAGCTCAACTTTTCATTATGCATACAAGCAGACTTATTGTACAGACAAGACATTGATTCACTTTTACAGAGACTCAGAAAGAGAGCTGTCTCACAGATGAACGGAAAACACAGGGACACCTCCCCAAAACGCTGGTTTGTTACATGTGGAGGGATGAGAAAAGGAAAATAAAATAATAAAAAATCCTATTGCCAGAATCTACTGATTTAAAGGAAAACATACCTTTGAAAAATTAGTTTCACTTTCCAAAGCTTAAAAAAAAAGCCCCCAGCTGCATGGCCCCCTTACGGGAAGAGTTGTCAGCAATGACCAAGCCGCACTGCTTGGATCAGACTGACCCATAGTGACATAGAGAGCTCATTGCTGTGGGTGTACACAGCAGTCAGAGACCTTCCTGGGCTGCCCAGCTGAGAAAGAGCCTGCTCCAAAGCGCGTGGATGTCAGTGAGAGGCTCCACTGATTTCAGTGGCTTTGCGACTGGAGGGAAGTGCGTTCTGAAGCGTGGTCAGTGACAAAAGCCCAGGAAAATGTCCAGTAGGACCTGTCAAAGCGCCCAAGGGAGCTACAGACTCAGCCTGGTAAGGCACCGCTGGAATTCCCATAGCTACTTCTGCTGCCTGAAATGCTTCATTTCCTAATGCCCAGGAGCAAGGTCCTGTGGGCCTCAGCTTTGCAAGTCCTGAGAGTAACGCTTGTATTAACTGTAGTGATCCTGACAAAACAGGTTACTGTTTGCCTTCAGTCATCTCTTTTTACTTCAAAAGAAAGACCACAGCGCACATGGAAGTAATACCTCTTCACATGGACAACAGTTTTTTAGGAAATCATTAGCAGAAATCTATTTCCCTGTCAAAAGCCCTTTGGGCAACGAATAATTTATTTTGCATACAGGCAAACGACGTTAATGGCCAATTATATTCCCACTTCCTGCACTGATGCTTACATTAAAATTAATAATACTTCTTTCCCTGCCAAATGCGGGCATCACATAGCTCCTGGCAGCAGAGCTGTCTGACTGAAAATGCTGTATCTTTGCATTGTGATAGAGTTTTTTGTTCCTTATTCTACTAAGCACAAAAAAGGCGTGTGGGAGAAATCACAAGGCAAAACTCACCAGCCAGAGCAGACCTGCAACCCACAGTGATAAGGGTGTTTCTACATGAAAAGAGAAAGGTGTGCTGTTCTACTATCACTGTGCTCAGTAGCTCTCTCTAGCTCTTCATTACATAGCAATGAGGTAAAACCTCACCATGTATTGTCAAGACAAGTCCTTGCTATGCATCTACCCTGAAGACTGTGCTGGCCTCTAGCAGGGCCAAAAAGTTTGACAGACCATGAAGTGGACCATGACCCGGGGCTAACTGAATGGGGAAGAGGGCTGTGGAGTCTCTGACATGGAAGGATGAGTGGCATTTCAGGACATATTAGTTGATATTCTTGTTTCCTGCATGTGCATCATCATTATCATTGACTGGTATTTATTACTGCCATAGGTAACTTCCAGGATGTGGACATCCTCCTCCACAAATACATTCCAAAGGAAATCAATGAATCACAGAGTGGGAGAAAGGCCAGTTTCCATTTAGTCTGCTCTACAAGGCTATGGCCCAAATATGCCAAGATCTCCTCCTAAGTCAGGATGAGTCAAGGTAAGTCATTCCAAGATGAGTTTAGAGAATGTTCAAATTTTTACTGTTCTGGGGGTTAATTTTTCTCTCACTTGTTATAATAGCTTCATACCATTAATTTCAGTGTAGATGCTCATAAGCTACGGGCTTCAAACTTGACTTCCCCACAGTTTGAAACAGGTACCACAGGCTCATGCCTGTGTTTTCATCTACTTCTGCTAAACACCACTCTGGCAAATCCTGGAGAAGTCAAGCTTGGGCCAGCCCTCCAATTTCCTAGAACTTAACCCTTTTCCATCCATTGATATTACCTGACCAGGAGAAGCATGGCTTGCAGGAAGGGATTTCACTTCAAAATGTGTCTAATTTCAGTGGAACAAACTTTTACGAGAGAGACTCCTAATGACCTCCCCTGAACAGCTGAACTACAAGACTGAGAAAGGATTTCCAAATTGCAACAGGGAAAGGGCAACAAGTGCTTCAGTGCAGGCCCACTGACTTAGGAGTATAGGACTCTGTAAGGAGAGATGACATCTGTCTTGACAGAAGTGAAAGCACTACTGGAGCCATGGAGCTATTTTGTCCCACATACAGCTATTAAGAAACTTACTGTTCACCTAGTCTAACCTTTCACAGCACACTGCAGCTATGTCTACAAGGCATCACAAACCGTATTTAATGAAAGGCTACTAAGCAAACTGAAAACAAGTATGTTTCTGAAATGACTCTAAACCTGTCTTAAATGACACCAGCATAAGATGATAAGAAACCAAGAAAAAAAAAAAAATTCTGTGAGCAAACTTCACAAGAACTTACTCTTTCAGTGGTACAGAAAGTTTAGCAGGTTTGGGACAGGACACTGACAGAGTTGAGATGCTACATTCAGCTTTCTGAGCTGAGGCCACAATAGATCACACTGCTTCACTGAGAAATAGTGGAGAGTTCAGTAATTTCCAAATCTACTCTTCAAGTTGGCTTAATTCTATCTTCAGAGATGATGAACAACGTACTTATTTCAACTTCCACTTGCAGTAGGCTGAAGCTCACACTAAGTTAAGGCACGGGTATAGAGGGCACGGCCAGCTATTCCCACTGCAATGCAGAACAGTTCCCTACTTGTTAATGTGTAAATTATCAGACCAGTATCTGGAGAAGGCACAAACCCCAGTAAGTCAGATCTCTGGATTCTCCATTAACATGAAGACTACTGAACGGGGTATTACCCTTCCATCTAAGCAGTGCCAGGAATGGGTGCTGGAAATGTCCAGATATGCCTGAGGAGGCCTTTTAAATGAGATCATTTGTGGCTAGCCTGGCACTTCCATGATGTGGGAACCTGACTCTGCCCTTTGCACACACAGTGCATCACAGGTATCCACAGCCCTGCAGATACAAGCACATATGTGAGTGACAACCTTCCTAACTTAATGACCACTATCTATACAATACTATGCACTATGTGGAAATGTCAGGTTAACTACTCACATAGTACCTCAGCTCCAAATGGGGGTCTGTGCATGCTACATGGGCACCTGCATTTGAGAACTTGCATGTATACATTATCCCATTTTGCACATGCGTGGTTATTTTGCAATGTTTTGACAGGTCTTTGCTCTTACATCATTCCTAAAGCAAAAAAGAGGAAAAAGCAAGACAAAAGCAATCAGTTTTCAGTCCTCTTGGCAATGACATTCTGTTGACAGCACTGAGTTTGATGGGGCTTTACCAGAAGCTCAAATGCTTTGCAGGAGAAGGTGAGCATGTACTTAAGGTGTAATCATAGAATCATGCAATGGTTTGAGTTGGGAGGGACCTTTAAAGATCAACTAGTCCAACCCCTGGCATGTCTGAAGGGGGAATTACAAAGAACTGCCCAAGCAAATGCTACTCAGTTGATACTAGGAAAATGATTCATTGCTTACAAAGAAGATTCTCCTGGGGGGCTACATTTCTGTTTTTATTAGGTGGGAAGACCAGATGAAAGAAAAGAGAATGCTGCAGTGACAATTGCTAACAGCCCACTGCAAAAAACACACACACACACTGCAGCTGTTTGCAGTGTGTTTTTTATGGACAGGCGATCTTCTGAGGTGTATCTACCTGTAGGTGGTTGGGATATTTAAGGGGAATTAACTATAGGCATGAAATTGGAGCTCAGAAAACCCTTCATGTTCTCAATCAGAAATAAAGCAGCACTGTCTAGTGCAGAGGGCTGTGAACTATGTTCCACACCAGATGTGAATCAGCAGTGGCCCAAAAATCCAGTTAGAGATTGTTTCTGCAGCACCTAAGCTGGCTTCTCTTCATTCCTTCCCAAACTGCAGTTTTAAATTCCCAGTTGATGAGGCAGATACAAATTGCCCTGTCATTCCTCAAAGGCTAGGAGGCTGGGTTTTTTTGTTTTTTTTTTTAAAACACACCTTATTTTCTGCTTTTTTTTTTTTTTTTTTTTTTTTTGAGAGAGAGAGAGAGTAGGGAGAGGAGAGAAAACAACCTGGCTTAGTCATTTCTGAAATGACTGAGTAGTGTATTCATATATGCCGTGAAAAATTCAATAGCAATCTAGAGATGGGGACAGAAGAATGCAGACTGGCAGCTCACATCCTCGAAAGAGCAAGTCTTCGGATCAAAAAGGTTTATTGTCAAGGTAACTTGGGCTAAAAGACCCATAACACCTACTATGTTTGAGAGGCAGGAGCACAGTATTGCCTACAGAATGTGGGTTGACAACATTTGGAGACTTTTAATACTTTAGATGCATTAAAACTCAAAGTGTTCATCTCAAAATTAAGCCACACCTTGCAGGTGACAAACACTGAGTTTCTGAGACTCCAGCATTCAGAAAGCCTGTGACTGTAAAACACTGCTGTTCACTTATCGTATGGATTTGGTTTCAGCAGTCACTCAAAAATGCATCTCAAACTGTCAGTGCCCCTAACATTCCCATTCACTTCTCAGTGTTCCTCTAAAACCCTTTCAGATACTTATTTTGAAAAACAAAGTAAAAAACACTGATAACTGATCCTTACTGCAATCTCAGTAACATACAGAGAGCTTACTCACAATTGCATGTGTCACAGTGTTCGCCGAGGACTTGTGTTCAGTGGGGACTGTGCTGCCAGATCTGCATGGCACATATTCTCCAGCTTGTCCCAGAGACTCACCATTCCCTCAGCTCTAGGGACACAGAGCAGGTGCTGACCCCTTGTATCTGTCTCATATACTAAACCTTCAACTCAGATTTTATGAAAGGAACCAGAGTGATCTGTTGCAAAAAGACTTCCTAAACCAGCGAAGAAGAGGAAGGATTTGGGCTGTCCTGCCCATGTCATGGTGAAATGCAATTTGGTGATACAGAGAACTCAACACAGTGATACTGAATCTCACAACTACATCGGACTGTTTCCCCTTCCCAGCTTCCAGATTTTAACACCAATGTCTCATATAACAGAAAATACAAAGGTTCTGATGTCTCCAGTGCCAAAAGTTTCTGCATTAAAAACGAAACCTTGATATTCTTTGATGGACATGGAACCTAAACGACCCTACCTGTATCAGGAGACAGGCTGATTAGTGCAGTATGCATTGGCAGTTAAGCACCAAGGAGGAGAAAAAGCTGACCTTGCAGCCACGATGCATTCATTCAGTTACTTTGGTGCTCACGTCCTCCTCTGTACAGGACTTGCCCAGAAGCAGTTAAGGTATATACAGGCAGTTTTTTTAAGCTGCAGCATATTGGAAGAAGACCAAAAGCAATAAGGAGTTCAATGCAGCTCAGAAACTGTCTTGCATGATTATTCTGTCTTCAAAAACCAAGTCAGGCACAAAGGGAAATAAAAATAACCAAGGCTGAAGCTTTGACACTTCAAGAGGGTTTTTAAAAAAAAAAAAAAAAGAAAAAAAAAGAAAGAAGTCTGTGCCCTCTTTTCCAAGCACAAGTGAAAAACTACATTAACTAAACAGAGTGCTTGGGCCCCATGTACTGTGCCAGATTGACAACAGGAACTGCAATTTAATCAAAAAGCCTGTATTGGCAGAGCATGGCACCTTGATGGTACCTTTTAATTCACAAACATTTCTCCCTAAGAGGGACGAATTTGTGTGTTAGCTTGCAGAGAACCATCTTCCCTGCTGATGTAAAATCCTACAACTCCACTGCAGTCTGATGACCTGTACTAGTAATTACTAGCATGGAGTCTATCCTGAAATCTCTGGGTGTGAACCAGGGCACACTTAAAAAAGCATTTTCTCACTCTGTCACTTCCACCTCCATCCACCCCTCTCCTAAACTACAAGAAAACTGACTCTTCTCCATGATTCCCATTACTTAAGTGATCTTAAATTATTCAAAAGACTGGTTAAGCTCCAGCCTTATTAATTCAAGCAGAAAGTGTGGAAGAGGGAAGACTGACAACAGACACAGCAATTCACTTCCTATATCCTAGCAAATATATACAGGGAGTCCATTTCCCAGAAACTGGACTGTAATGTACTGTGAGTGAGCGGAGCGCCCACCTTTGCAGATTGCATCGCACAAAGAAGAGTGTCAGTTAAGAAACAGCTGTGTGAAAGACTGTGACCGTGTGGATAAGTTACAAAGGGCTTCTCCTTCACTACAGAGCATCTATCTATCTTCCTCTCCATATATATACACATATATACACATACATACACGCACGTACAGAGATAGATAGATGGATAGATATAAATACAT
>WUAM01000287.1:13521404-13541177 GCA_024336885.1 Actenoides hombroni
CTTTAGTCTACAAGGCATCCTAAGGGCACTTCCTGGCTCTAGCAATAAAGTCCATCAGATTGTGGAGAGAAGTAAAGGGAAGATCATTGAGGGAGAAGAACAGAACAGTTTCCTATCTTGTATAATATCATGTAACAGGTCGGCACCTCTGAAAACTATCATTGCTGTTTCTGAGCCCAGATATTTTCTCCCTGTGCTCCAGGAGGGCAAATGTTCATCTTGTTCAATGGCTGTGTACAGAGGTGCCACTACGCGATTTTCCCTTTTTGGTGGATAAGTAGTTGCTTCCAGGTAGTTTGGACTGTATGATACAATATCCTATGCATCATTTTTTTTGTTGTTGTTGGTTTGTTTAAAGGAAGATTAAAAGAGCTTTGCTTTTTTCTTCATGTCGTTGCGTCTCCAGAGAGGTAACTTGTCAAACTCCTGTATCGTCATGCCAAATATATCTTGAAAAACTTCAGGTGCTAAGTGGCGCTTCAGGAGGAAACAAAAAAAAAAAAAAAAGAGGAAAAAAAAACAAGGAAAAAAGGCAGTGGTCAGTCAAAGCCAAAGAGACACAACAGGAAATAGGAGTGCCTTAGGGGTTTCATGTCACTGTAAGAGCCATTGCAGGAGACAATAATGCTTTGGCAATACACATCTCCAAGCCCTCGTGAACTTGGGTGCTCAAAGAGTCTATAAAACTTTGAAATTTGTTAAGTCTGAGTTTACAAAAGGAATGAAGAGAACTATTTCAGTTGCTGAATAAGCAAGAAACAGAAAAAATAATTTCTCTGGAGTCACCCATCAAGCAGGGACAGACTAGAAAATAAAACCAGCTCCTGCATGCCCCTGTCCCAGGCTTTATCTCATCAACTCTGCTTACGTATGCTAGTTCAAACAGACACTGGGTTTCAGGAGAGTTTTGCAGAAGGGCTGCAGGTGGACATGCTACATGTGAAGTTCTGAGAAGGAAGGTGTCTGTCCAGACTGACTGTCCAGCACATTTCTCAGCTGTCAGTGAAACATTTTTTGGTGCTGTCTTTTGCAGAAGTTCTTGTTTAGCTAATTTAGAGTGCACTGGATAGGGAAAGTGTCTCCCTGTGGCACTAATGTAACACAGTGTTGAATTCTGATTAGTGATCACATATCTACTAGTCTAAAAATATCCATAAATGGTTACTTAAAGCAAATTTTTGTGGACCCTTCCATTCATCTCCACAGAATATTAACTAACTACAAATGACTCAACCCCAGCCTTTCATTGGGCTGCTTCAGTCTTTCTAATCCACAAAGCTGTAAATAATTTTTATTTGTTGCCAGAGATTTAAATTGACATATTTTTGGGTCTTAGCCAGTCTAACTAACTCCAAGGACTCATGGTTGAGTTAAAGAAAGTTAGACTTTTGTTCCTCAAGGATAGCTGACACTGACTTGTAGCTAAGAGATGATCCAAGATCCAAGTTTTGTTCCATTTCAATATGGATCCTATGACTAAAAAACACATCACCAATTTTGGGGCTTTTTACCAATTTATAAGTATAAAATTAATTGCTTGAAAACATAAGGGGGTTGTGAAAAGCTCAGTCCATGAGAAGGGAGACAGAGATGTGGGACTCCTGGCCCAGCAGTGTTGATGGAGATGTGGCTGTGTCCTCCCCCATGTGACTCCTCTTTCCCTGCTTAGTGATGAGAAATCTTCCCAGTCTAACAAGGACCCACATTCCAGCGTTTGTGCTTTCAAGTCTGCAACAACAAACAACTTCAGCAGGAACATAAATGTTCAGCATTTAGGAACTTGCTTCTCTTACCTCCAGCCTGGTTCTGTCTACATCTTTTAGTATTTTATTTCGCCCTCTGTTGGTCACCATGAGCATTTCATATGGAAAAATCTGTTAACAATGTATAAAAGGGGGAAAAAGATTTATATTCCAAAGCAGAAAAAACACAACGTGTCTCATTTTCATAACCACACAAACATTTGTTTTCTTTTTCAAAGGAAATCACAGCTTTTTTTTTTTTTTTTTTTTTTTTGTGTTCTTTCTTTTTAATCCCTTTCTTCCCTACAGTTGCTGGACAGACGAGCCAATCTGGACATAGCAAGAACTTGGTTAGTATCAAACTGCCTCATACTGTAGAGCCACCGTGTACCTGCCCACCCCACTGATTTGTATGGTGCATCTAATACATCAGCTGGTTTTGGTCAGAGCCCTCTCTAGTCAATATACTTTCTCATCCATCAATGTGTAAGTTTATTAAGGTAAGTGTATTTGTCACTGATGGCTGCCAAAGTGTGGACAGCTCTCAGTAAACAGACATTTAGTGGACTTTTAAAAGATGAAACAAATGAAAGTACATTAAAAAAAAAAGCAGCAACTCTGAATAAGCAAAATATTAATTTGTGGGGGACACTGCACTGAATAGAATTCATCACATGATTTTCTTTGCCTTTTTTGATAGTTAAAGAATTCAAACAGCTGCCCACCACTGTGCTTGCCAGCTGTGTCATACATACATGGATTAAAGGAGACACTTTTGTAGGCATATTTGTTTTATGCACCTTCAGCTGCATCAGAAGAGTATGTGTGCAGCACATCTCCCATTAACATTGCCCTTGATTTCCTTTTACATTGCAAAGATGTCCAGAACTTATGCATAAATGATTGTACTTTTGTTTTACATGTACAGGTTCTTTGTTTGAAGTAAAATGTTTACTGGCAGCAGGTCTCAAATCAGTCTAATTCAAGAGAAACAACACTGCTTAAAAAAAGATTTCAGAAGACTGTGTGACTTAAAATCAGTTTCTGGAATCATCTCTGGCAAGCAGAACTCTGTTTTAGGACTTTTTCCTTGGGCAGACACTTCCATAAATGCCTAGAATGACTTAGGAGAGCTCATGTTCCATCTGATAGAGCCTCTGTACAGCCCTGCTCATTGCAAGTCTCTGCCAAGTACGAAACCAGCATTCCCAGTGAGGTCCTCATCCAGCCCCTACAGAACTCAGTGAAGGTTTTCTGCTGACTTCAGTGGCAATTGGCTCAGCCTTTATTGTTATTTACGGGTCTTGTTTTACTTGTTCACTGGGAACAAGAGTGAGACCACCAAAACTCTCCTGAAGAGATAGCTGAGCTGTTATCAAATGCTATTAACTACTTCAATTATTTTAACATCAAAAGAAATTCGACTGAGCAATTAAGTTCATTCCATTGTCAACAGTTATCCCAATGAACTTTTCAGAAATATAATAAATAAGATTCAGGCATCAATGAACACACCACTGAGTTTATTGTAAGTAATAATAATAATTTAAATAACGTGTGCTTACATACCAATTGTAAGATACGATGTCTGAGGAGATTCTGACATTGTCACAATTGTACAATTAGGTCTATACTTTGAATTACATTGCTTGTGTTTGATACTGGAAACGGTTACCATATACAGCATTATAGGAAACTAAAAGGTAACTTTTCATATTTAAACAGGCAGAGTTTAAGTCAAGATCTACGGTCATAGGTACATTTTATATTTAGATATTCACAAAAAGGCATGTCTCAATCTGGGGTGGCAGGATGCACAAATTCTGTCCTTTCTGGGGAAACATTTGGTAAGATTTGGTCACTCTTAAGTTTACTGATATTCCCTTTTCACGTTTTTCATGCTGACTTTGAACTGGCTTCTTTTACTTTAACAGGTTTAAGTTAGTGTTGGACCACTGACATGAATAAAAATACTTCCAATTTACACATGCTGAGGGTCTGGCATCACCTTTATAAATGTTAACAGAAAGTGACCTATTATGTCATGAAAATTCCCATAAATTTTATCAATAATAATACTGACAGAATTTGTCACCCAAAATAACATTCCAAATCACTACGTGCATCAACAGCAGTGGTGGCTGTAAGAATTTCTATTACACTGAAAGAGAGATTATTTGGAATAAAAAGTAGAACCTCAGGAGCTGGGGATGTCCCCAAGGTCTTATTTATATAATACATAAAAACACATGTTAATATACATTGCACTGGGGTCTCAGCTTATAAAGCTGGGGTTATTGCCTTGTACAGTTTGTCTGGAGGTGACTCGGAAGCACAAGTAGTAATCTGGTTTGCAAAACGAGCTCCTCAACTGTGGAAATGCTGATCCTTGTAACTTTGGCAAAAATCATGATTTCTTGGAAGGTTCACCAGCAATAGAGAAAGCCACAATGATTTAAAGCACAGCCTTGGTTGAATCCCCGTGATAGATTATGTTCGTTTTTGACTCAGACATCTCTAGACATAGCTGACATTGCTCCTGAACAATTTTTTATATAGGGAATTCAGCATTGAAAGGTGTTGGGCTAACAGTGCTGAGAGCTAAAGAAGAGATCCAGACAGATGTGCAGGCATCTAACTTCTAATTTGAAACAAAGACACATGTATTTCATTAATTTTTAAATTAAGAGAGCCCCAACAGTATCTTGTGAGCCACAATATTCTGCATCCCTTTTCCAACCTGACAGATCTGAGACTTTCCTGTTGAGTTTGGCCTGCTGTTTTGGCTAGTGGAAGTTTGACAGAGAACTAGCTATTGAGCATCTTTCAGTACCTTCATTTTGTCTCTAGAAAAGCCTCCTTACCCTAAGAAGCACAGCTGGGCTGCCTTCAGCCTGCCTGGGTACTAACATATCTAACAGTCAAAGTCCAGAACAAAGGGAGAGGTTTGGCACATAAGGAGCAGGGACTGAGGGTGAGGTAAAGAAAAAACAAGGAAACTAAGACATTTCCTATATTTTATCTGCATTTCACAGTTATATCTTCACTGTCTTGAAGGAAAGTGAATAACATCTGCACTTGCCTTTGGCTCCAACATGTTAGGCATAGATACTCCTCTGTCCATTCTCATTCCAGGGACATGACCATCCGGAAGGGACTGCATCAGATACAGGTATACATCAGACACATAGGTTACACACACAGAGGGTAAAGGCACTCAAGTAGTGGTGAAAACAAAGGTGAATTTGCCCTGAGACTTCCTTCAAGTCCTAATATTTAGTCTTATCATGTAGATCATTGCCATAGCTGTATACTATTATTCTGAGGCATGCAGAGGGTCCTTAGATCCTCTCTGCCACCACAGCCTTCTGTCACTGCTAAAGCTGGTTACAGCTCCCCATGGAGCCTACCAACACCCCTTCCCAGGTGGACCTGGGGACCCCAAGAGAGTGGTGGGCCCTTTCCCACCCCAGCGACTAAGAAGGGTTCTTATCTGGAAAATATGCAGCAGCACTAATTCAGTTCCACCCAACAGCATACAAGCAGTCATACACCTCTGGGCTTTCCTTCCTGTCACTTACTGTATCAGCTGAGGGATTTTATTTTTTTTTATGTCTCTACAATGGGAAATTTTTACTATGAAAAAAACAGGGATAGCATAAAGAGGTGCTGATTTGACACAACTATTGTTCCCAATGAAATGTTTTGAGCACAATACATGGACAGCTCCTCTCTCCTCCCATAATCTTCTCTTTCCAATTATCATGATTTTGATACACCATTAACAAAATTATCCAAGTAGTTAAACCCATTCTTAAATTGCCATTTCATGTTGTGATTGTGCTGAGGAGCCAGCCAGACTGAAAACCATTCTGGAAAAAAAACCCTGCAGACAGGATTTGGAGTAATATGGTTTATAATTGCAAGCACACCTCTTACGGGCTCGTCTGTGATGGCAGCACTGTAGGAAACTATTGATCAGCTATCTTGTCTGGAGAGCAAATTTCAGGATAAAAATGGAGTACAACGCTCCTGGTATGGAAAAGAAATTGCCTCCAGAAGAGAATTTCTTTATGTCTCTGAGGTTGGTACTAGAGAGGCTGGAAATAAATACACTCTCAGCTGTCCAGAAAGGACTAATACAGATAAGTTGATATATCAACAGACAGTGGATTTTACAGAGCAAGTGACAGAACTGGTGTGAGCTGTCTCAGCCCAGCTCTGGGGAGGTAACAAGGAGGAATCTGAGGCAGTGCCTGTAATTTGTTGATAAGAATCTACATTGGTGATTATGCTGAAACATGCAGGAAAATCAAAGCTATTGTCTTAAGAAACCCTTCCCTGTAGTAGAAATTCAGACTCCAACAAGAAAGTAGATGCTTTTAGTTCTGTTGTCAGTTGATTGATGAAAACCCGTACTCTACCTGGAAATCTGAAAAGCAAAAGAGAAATATCATCAGCTTTACAGTGTGGAAGAGCAGGAACCACCAGAAAACCACTGTGTCTTCTTGGTCTGCCTTAGCTTTTAAAAATCCCACCCCGTTCTTAAAGCCCAGCAACCCTCCTACTTTTGGACTTAGTTTGTAAGGTGTCAAACACTCCAAGTACTGCAGCCCTTTTCATTTTGAGCCAGCTTCTTATTCAGGAAAATCAAGTCACTTTGAAAATATTAAGAGACACAAAAACCACAATCAAGTGAGTAAAGAGCCAACTAAAATTCAAGTAAGTAGTGCAGGATTCCCCTCACCTTAACCTGTTCTATCAGGTAGCTGTCTAGATTCCTCCACAGTCTATAGACACAAGCACCAATAGAAGATGCCTGATCATAAGGTTATCTAAGATAGCTGGTATCAGTCTCACTTCGGAGATAACTAGGCCATCGCTCTCTCAGCTCAAACTGTTTCAAAACATTAATTCTCAATAACTTCTCATAGCTTCCATAAATATTGTCAATTTTTATTAGGGAATGAGTGATATCACATCTATCTCAAAGTCATAATGTAAATTACGTGCAGCAACGGGGAATAGAAGGCATTATCCTTTCTCCTCTGTGGTGTATTCTTTCAGACTGTGCAGTGGATGGTAATTTTCAGAGGAAGAAGTCACCATGACAGAGCTCAGTACATATTCCTGATAATATACACATTACCCGCTTTCCATTTGCACCAACGCTAAAGCAGTCCTTTGGCATAAACAAGGATCAGCTCCACAGAGCAGATTTAGCAAAATAAACCCAAACTAACACAACATAAAAGATTGGCATTTGCAGAGGTAATTGTTGAGTTTACTCGAGAAAGTTAAAATGTACTGAGCAAATACAAAGTCATCATATCCACAATCTTAAAATAAACCATCAGAAATGCTCAAACATGGCAACACATTCAGTAATGAAGCAGCAGGTTAAAAGGCTCCTCAGCCTTACCTCTAACACCACCACTCACATCCCCATAACTGTTGTACTGACCAAAATCTGTAGACACCGGCTGTAACAGGAAAAGAGGGACAGGCACATAAATTCACAGATCATGACTTCGCAAGCAGGTTGGTATATGGAGAGAAATAAATTGCTTCATGCCTTTTATTTTCCCCTCAATTTTTAGAACTTTTCTTGCATCGCTTTCTTGCCTTTGTAACAAAGTAGTTTGTGGTAAGGGAAATTAGGGTTTGTCCTACTTCAGATGGTCTTACAAAAAATCTTGACCAAAATGAAAATCCAATGCAGTTAATACAGAAATAAATACCATGGATAATTACAGCCACCTTTTGCTACTCAAAATCACCATCTCCTTACCCTGTGAAGTCCATTTTTTCCATAGCCAGGGAGAGAAGAGGTTTTGGAGGCTGAAGCGTGTGCTATTGAACAAGAAAGGGAAAAATCTTTTACTAGAAAAATCCCATGGAAACTCAAAACCAAGAACATTTGAGGAATCAACCAGCACAAAAAAACCCAGTTAAAATTGCTCAGCATACACATAACCAGGACACACTGACTTTAAGACACTAATATCTCAGCCCCAAAACTCATCACAACCTTCCATATATTCTGTAACTTAAATGCAGCTTTATCATACCATGGTGGCAGGTCCTCAAGAAGGGACACTGATTTTGCCAGGCTCAAAATCCAAGCGGTCTCCACTGAGTTGAAAATAATGCTCAAGGATCAGACAAAACATTTTAGTCCTTAGCTAAATAAAGTACTGCTGTGCATCTTGTTATGGGACCAAGATAAAGGACAAGGAGAATCCAAGATCAGCAGTACTTGACTGGATATGTTCCCTTAAGTCTCTTAATTCCACTCTCTTTAGGGGCACACATGATTCAAGTATCATTACGCCCTCTGAACGTTTCATGAATTTCCTTTCTATCCTTCCTACTGTGGCTATCATAGAATCACAGCATCATTAAGGTTGGAAAAGACCTCCAAGATCATCAAGGCCAACCATCTACCTAACGTTATCATGACCACTAAAGCATGTCCTCTAGTGGCATGTCTACACACAGCAGGGAATGTAGAACTTGAGGCACTGTTGTTGCTAACAACAGCTTTTCCCAAAGCAGTTCTCGGAAAGTTACCACTGATTCCACAAAAGGCAACTGATAACTGCACTGAGTATACTGCATTATACTAGTAAAGGAGTCTTCCAACCTCTGCTATGGTTAATAAAAAAATTATAAGCTCCGAGTTGACTCTGGTTCTGTAAAAGTTACAGATAGTGAGGAAGAACCACAGACATTCTCTCTAAGAGCATAAATAGAGGCAACACACTTACACAGCAGGGAAACACAAGGATATCTTAAAAACCACTTAAAAAAAGATTCAAGGTTCCAGTTGAGATAGACCAGCCAATTGAGGATGTGGACAACAGGCAACTTACACCAGAGGTATGTCCACTTTCAGAAAGGCCTACCACCCGTATCACAACCACATCCACAAGGAAGAAAAGAAGGGTTATAGTTACAGGTGACTCCTTTCTGAGAGGAACCAAGGGCCCAATATGCTGGGTAGACCCTCCTCACAGGGAAGTCTGCTGTCTCCCTGAAGCCTAGGTTAAGGATGTCACTAAGAAACTTCCTAACTTGGTACAGTTCTCAGACTATTACCCATTACTGATCTTCAATGTAGGTGGTGAGCACACTGAGACTGATAGTTCAAGAAAAATCAAAAGAGACTTTAGAGCCTTGGGATGGGTGGTGAGGGAATGTGGAGCACAAATTATCTTTTGTTCTCTTCTTCCAGTTGCAGGCAGTGACTCTGGAATGAACAGACGAATCCAGTCTATTAATAAATGTCTCTGTAGCTGGTGTCACCATCACAATTTTGGCTTTTTTGATAATGGGATGACCTATACAGCACCAGGCTTGCTGGCATCAAATGGGAGACACCTTTCTCAATGCGGGAAGAGACTCTGCACAAGAGATTGCAGGGTTGATTGACAGGGTCATTTAGGAGAATTATAATGACATTGTCAGGGTAGGTAGGGATGCAACAAGGAAGGCCAAGGCCTGATGCAGAGAAGGTGGAGTTACTGAATGCCTTCTTTGCTTCAGTCTTCACTGCTAAGAACAGACCTCAGGAATCCCAGATCCTAGAAGTAAGAGAGAAAGCCTGGAGGGAGGAAGACTCTCCACTGGTCAATGAGGATTTGGTTAGAAATCACTTGGGTAAACTGAACACACATAAATCCATGGGCCCTGATGGGCTGCACCCATGAATGCTGAGGGAACTGGCTGATGTTGCTTTACCACTCTCCATCATTTCTGAAAGATCATGGAGAATGGGAGAGGTTCCTGAGGACTGGAGGCAAGCCAATGTCACTCCAGTCTTCAAAAGGAGCAAGAAGGAAGACCCTGGAAATTACAAACAAGCCTCACCTCCATCCCTGGAAAAGTGATGGAGTATCTTTTCAGTGGTGTCCTGTGATATGATGAGGGGCAATGGTCATGAACTTGAGCACAGGAAGTTCCACCTCAGCATAAGGAGAAAGTTCTTTACTGTGAGGGTGATGGAGCACTGGATCAGGCTGCCCAGAGAGGTTGTGGAATCTCCTCTAAAAGACTTTCAAAACCTGCCTGGATATGCTGCCCTGGGTGATCCTGCACTGGCAGAGGGGTTGGACTTGATGATCTCCAGAGGTCCCTTCCAACCTCTATTATTCTATAATCTTAGTTTCCTTGACAGTTACTCCAGTGGATGACTCCAAAGAGATTCATCTCATCCTTTCTTGGCTTGAAGTACAGCTGCACTGCTACTATGGCTGGTGGATGAAGACAGTGAAAGAAACCCCCCAAGCCCTTCTCTAGAGATCTGAGACAGCCACAGATGTGTAACAAAATGTTTAATGAGGCCAAGAACCTAAGCCACCAATTAACCAAAGCTGACTTTTGTGCTTTTGCTTTGGAACAGAATACATCTGATCAAAATGTCAGCCAAGGCCAAAAGACTGGCTGTGTTTGGAATACGCAGCCTCACTGGTAAATGTTGCTGTTTTCTGTCCCTCTAAGGAGGAGAGACTTAACAGCGATAGGAACCACCAGTTTAAGCAAAACATGGAATTGTAACTTATAACCAAGCCTAACAGCATGTGTGTGATGTGATGTGATAGTCACTGAATATTTCACTTCACTCTACCTATCTTAGAAAATCCCTCTCCTCAAAAGTGCCTGAAAATCCTCAAATCTTATATTTCTTCTATTTAAAAAACAACCATGACACTCCTCCTCTCACCAAACCCAGCTATTGAATTAAGCCGCTCTTTCAGTACTCTCTCTTCTGGGAGGCTGCTCGAAATGTGTCTACATGGTGTTCATTACTCGCTGGCCATTATTACCTTTATTGCCTACATGAATTACCTGGAGAATCGTAACGACCAGCAGAAAGGGCTGACCTATCGCGACTCTCCTTTTCCATCTCTTCTTTCAGTATCAATTGGCCCAGACCAGAGTTGAGCTATAAATGGCAATTAAAAAAAAAACATCAATAAAATAAAGCTGATTGAGGCATTAGTAGAAATTGCTTACAGAAAACAAAGGGGCACTTTTGGATGGTGCTCAGAAACAGCATGAAGACAAGCTTATAACCACCTTCATGAGCTGCTCCTCCTGCAGCTGCCGGCGCCTCAGTAGCTCCTCATCATCTTCCTCTCTTCCACTTGATCTGCGCCTCATGTCAGCTCCTGCTTCCAGAAAACCACAGTACAGAGAGTGCTTTGTGTATCAGTTCAGCCGCAGCTTGAAGATTTCAATGCTGGTTCAAAGTACTGGTCAGTTTGATTTACTGAATAAACAAAGCAGTATTTTCTTGCAGACTCAAAAGACTTTTTCAAAACTCACTCTTAATAAAACTCACTCAAATAGCCTGCCCTATGGCTATCAGACTTATAAAATTAACAAGAAGTTAAACTGCACATGATTTCCAAACCAAGCAACAGTCCTGGATACAAAAGCCATGAACAATGTAATAGGAAAAAGGAGTTCAGATTTCTAGTTCTGGAAACATGGGGTTTAATGGCACCAGCAACTGTATCAGTGCCTGAAAACATAAAGCCTGATTTACATTCATACTTTTATCTAGACTCAGAAGAGCAAATCTGAATTAACATTTCAAATGGAATATTAAACTATATTAATCTCCTAAATGGACACTCATATTTTGAATAATCAAGGCATTATTGTTAGTCAAAAATGAAGGAAACTAAGTGGGATTCATTGGATAAAGCTAAAATTAAAGAAGACACGGGTGTTCTGCATTTTAGTACATTTTAGGTGTTCTACAGTCTAGTTCACTACATTTTAGTGATTATTCTTGTACGGTGCCTTTTTGTTCCTGACTAAAATATGTCCATGAGCACAATTTTTCTTTTATAGTTTCCAAACAGTCCTGTTTCTCAAGCACAACAAAAATACAAAGTAGCTGTACTGGAAACAAAAGTTGTCACCACTGCCTAGTGACTGAGCTGAGATCCAAAATTTCCCACAAAGGCTCCACCTCAAATATATGACACAATAATGCTGTAATTATCACACTAATGCTGTAATTATCACTAGCATTATCAGGAGAGTTTCAATTATGTAGCTGTTATTACTGTGATTGTAATGTCTGACAGGTTGAAAAATCCCATATAAAGGACACTTTAAAAAAAAAAAAAAAATTGCAGCCCCTTCCATTGGTCACTGAGTTCTCCCATCCTGCATCTCCTCTCCCAGCACTTCTATGAAAATCCCACTGTGATGAAAACCAATACAGTCCACAGAAACCTGAAACAGGCAACACCTTCAGTGTTTCAGAAATGGCTTCATAAATGAACAAGGCTAGATAGCTTATTTTATGCTACAGGGGTCAATAAAAATAAACAGAGGAAAAAAACAAACCAAACCAAAATTTTAAAATGATGATGCACATGATTTAAAGGAAAGAAAATAAGATATCTGCAGCATTACAATACAGAAGAAAAATACAAAGTGTGGAGAAACAGTATCTCTGAAAATCAGGACTTTTTTAGTCTATTAATTGTTCCACTTAAGTCATTGCTCCTGGCCATGAAATTAGTCACGTGGTTGGAAGCAATCATATTTTCTGTGGAACATTTGCTATTAGCTTAAGAATAAAGATGGAATAGATAATAACTGAAAGAAGTCAGGCTTGTGTGACACACCATGTTTCTTAAGCTACTGTAGGAGAGTTCACATAATTTGCCTATGAATTAATATCTGTGTGATCAATTCCAACGTCCTTTATTCAATAGCTTTAAATTCACAAACACCTGGAGACCTCACCAGAAGAACTGCACTTTGTGGTGAACACCTGGAGTGGACACAATCTTCATGATCCAATTTTTACAGCTCCAGTATTAATCTACTTTGGTTACCAGTACCTTTTAAGCCGCATCACTTGTACGGTTTTTATTTTTGCATACCTATGGCCGCCAGGGAGGGAGGACCTGGCCAATGGTCTGTCTCAATCTTTGGTATCTCGTTGGGTGCTGGTGCATGAGCTGCTGGGAACTTGGAGGACTTGATGATATCCTCGGACGACTTGCTCTGTGCTGCCAAAGCAGCTGCATCTAGATGGCAATCAGGGAACTTAGCTATGTAATAATCTGTTATCAATATAAAGGTCTTTCTTACTCTGGCAAAACTTCATACTTTACAAGAAGTTAATTTTCAAGAGCAAAACATTTTTATGTTTCGCTTTTCTCCTTGCAATTTGAAGCGAAGTAACGTCTTTCTCTTGCCAAAAGATTGGAATTAAACCTTCCTCTCCTCCCTCATCCCCACCCCCACCCCCAAAATAACCCCAAATCATCTCTGGATTTTGCTAAGGTTGCACGGTGTTAGAATGATTAGGCAAGAGTGAGAAAATTCAATCTAACAGTATTTGCCAATATCTCCTAAGGACAGCTGATTATTAATGAAGATGAAACCAGATTTATGTACTGATCTGTCTTCCCTCTAGAGCAAGAAAACAAATATTTCAGAGGAACTGCACTAATTTTAACTCTATGGATGCTAATTATTTCCTACGTTTTGTGAAAAGCTGCAAAACAAACAAAAAAAGAAATCTGAAATAAATACGTTTATTTAACCAGTGGATTTTTTCTGCTGCATGCTTTTGCTTATTAGCATGCAGGAGGAATAAAAGCAGATGTGAATTTTTTAATAAATACTAAACTCCATTCAGATAAACTTGGCAGGGAAAGGCACTTGCAATGTAATGGACTTCACTAATAAAATGTCTCAGCAGTGGGGCATTCACTTAAAATTCCAGTCTAAGCCAAAGTTTCTTAAAAGCATGTGAGGATGTGCATTATTGCTCTCACTTCTTGATGTCAAAAAACCACCACCAACAAAAAAATCCAATAGGCTTTAGTTTACGCTAAAACCAGCCATAATTACCTCTTATCTGCAAACTGTTGGCTCAAATCACCTTCTCTTATGTGAAACTATCATATCAGAAAGAAGGTTTCTGGACTTTTTTTTTTTTTAAACAGAAAGACATCTGTTAATGAAGTGAAGCACTGTGTTACTCATCCAGCACATTCAGGGTAGTTTAGAAACGTCAGAATTAGAGATCATTGGGAATTCAGATCATTTTATAATTAGGAAACTCTAAGCATAATTGCAGGAATGGAGGAAGCTGGTCAGAGTTTACAAAAGCATGACTTCAAACAGTACTTACTTATTAGAATTGGTGATGTCAGTGGTTAAACATTCGCGTGTTAATGGGAGGTGAGGAGATACATTAAAACCATAAAAATAAACAAAAATAATGTTAACACTTTTTCCAAAATGAGCATATGGTTTGAAACTTAAAAAATAAAAGATGAAAAAACCCTGGTACCGCAGCAGTGTTATTTGGAATGCTCACTCCTGATGACTAAATGGACTCTTGGGCTCCTAATCATCTGGATTAATGGGTCTGCCAGCTGATTGTCTAAACCCTGTAGTACTGTTCATTTGCTACTTAACCCTGAATGCATCTCATCAGATCAAGGGTCTGCAAAGGGATGCAAACTCAAAAGTCTTTAAAAAAGTGGAGTTGTCCACCTTTCACCACGTTATATAAAAATCATTCCTATGCAAAGCTTTCTGCTCAGAGCAGAAGGGAAGAGTTGAAGGCACTCTGTTCTAGGACCTCACCCTGCAGCACTGAAGACTGGCAAGGCAGCGGGCTTCTGCCATCATACAGTTATTTCAGACTTGTTTTAAGAACATTTACACTGAGAGGATTAGAGAACTAACACTGCTGTCCAACTGAAAACCCAAACATCTGTGAAAAACAAGTACAGCGTACCACCTGAGCTGTACCACAGGGCTTGGGAATCAAATTAGCCCTGTCAGTGGTAAGTCACCTATATTATCTACAATAATTAAAGCCACAGGTACATTTGGAATTCCATTTGATAACATTTCCATCTTTGCTGTTGAAATAAATTATTTTACTTTGTTTAAAATAAGGATATTCCATGAAGTCCCTGTCAGAGAAGAGTCAGTTGTTAATCCATTTTAACATGATCAGTACCTGTGTTCTGAAAATAGAAACTTGAAGAAATGAAATACAGGAAGGCATCCTAATGCTAAAGAGAGAGCAAAATCTCAGTTAATGGCAATTTTGCCGTTAATATCAATGTGGCCGAGATTTAAGCCATACGATCTAAACAAAACAACACGCTTTAAAACATAATCACTCAGCAGAACATGCAATAACAGCTCTTACAAGCTTCCACTACTATTTTCTTATGCTAATGAAGTTAAAACCGAATGCTTTTCAGTAGTCTGCATTCCTTCTAATTTAGTTGAGACTCCAGTTTTGAAATAAAAAAGGAATTTACCATGTTGTTTGTAGATGGGTGGTTTTCTGTAAATGTTGACACCTTGATCTGTGAAATTGAGAAACAGAAAAATAGGAATATGAAAACTACTTCAGTTGTAGATAAAGATAACTCCAACACTAATAGACAGACCACATCAAGGATGTAGCACAAGAAAAAGCCAGAAAGCTATTTCTAGTATTATATAAAATCAGATTATTAAAAGAAAATGTAAGAACAAGAGAGAAGTCAAAGACATGTGGTATGAAGTCCTTTGGAGCTGATTCTGTAACATGTGGATACGTCCAAGTTATGAACCATTAAGTTTAAACATTCAGACAATTAACAGTGGAATAAAAGTTAGAGGAGAAATGTAAACAAGCAACACATTTCAATGGTGAAGATCCAAGCCATTTGGGGAGAATTACCCCAAATAACTTTTGTGGAAAATTGTGCTTCAGTCATAACAGCTCAATTTTCTTTCTGACTGGCTGGATTGAGCAGAGGAGAATGCAGCAAGCCTACAATTCACTTCAAAATCCAGAGCACAACACAGCTGCCTAATACACTGTTTTGAACAGTCAACAACAGCTATGCTTCAGTGAGTCAAAGGGATGCTTTATCTAGTGTTAACAGATATACTACTAATTCTCAAACCACAAGAAGAGATTTTATTTCTTTTTTTTTGTAATTTTTTTTTTTTGGTAAGGCCCATCACACTGAACACTATCAATGTAAATTAGAATAAAAACACTTCCCAGAACTCTAATGCAGTAAATCTACAGCATGTCGAAAAGATATCATAGTTTTACAAGTAAATAATCTAAGACAGGAACCAGTTTGTTCTAAACTACCTTCCCACCCAAGCCAACACTTCATGCATTCGGCAGTTACAAATACAAAAGTTAATCCAAAATCAGTACTACAGTTCAAAAATCTATCAAAATCTTATTAGAAGACCAAAATGAAAAGAAAAAACCCATTTTGTTACTCCATACTGCATGAAAAAAAGTTTTCTGATACATTAGAATGAAAGATGAAAAGGCATTTTCAAAATACATGCTGTGTATAGCAGGTCCAATCAAAGTGCTACAGGAAACAACTTGGCCTTTGGCATGAAGGAAAGCTAACCCTAAAAAATTGAACCAGAGGCAAATCTTACTCTGCAGAACCTACATCCTTGACTAAACAGGCACATTCATTGCACACAACAGCACTGAGGTATTTCATTCTTGTTAGTGATCTGTTACGGCTACTTGACTAGCAAATAGGTATGACCATTAGAAGGGCAGTCATGCAGTACGTCTGCACACATCTACACTGGAAAGCTGGAAGGAGGAAGGAACACAGCTCCTTTGGTGGCTGCACTTGAGCCAGCTGAAGAGGACAGCTCTCCCACCATGCTAGAGATGATTACTCAGAGCTGTTCATGCAAGTGTGCTTTAGCTTATGCAAGTCAAAGTGAGCCAGGTTAGCTGAAGCAGTTAAACCAGCCTACCTTAGCCAAGCCAGGTCACACTGCCTGAAAGGGAAGTTCCCACAAACAGTTTATCTGCCAGGTTTGAGGAAAGAAGGAAGAGCAGTGACCTCTGGCAGTGCAAAGGGATACCAGACTGAAGGGGACCTGAAGAATAACTGGATATAATAAGGCTTTCAGATAGCATTGATCCAGTCAGAAGATGCATGGCCCCTACACTAGGGACATACACTCTCATCACATCAAATCCAAGACAGGTGATCTCAGAGACTGGAAGAATTGTGTAGCTCACTTCAAAACAGAGACTGCCATTTATAGACAGGACATCCTAATGCATACATATCCTTGTAGATCTGCAGGTCTCTCTGAGAGGACACCAAGCCATCACACAAAGCAAGTAAAGAAATATCCTCATCTGCTTTAAAAAATAAAGGGAACACTAAACTAGAACTGTTGGATTCAAGACTGAAACAAATCGCAATGATCTTAATGAAAAACATACATAATAGCTCACTGGTCAACTCTTCCCTGCATGTCAATCAACACCAACTCCTCCAAAGTTAGCTATGCCAGTGCTCAGCTGGTGCAACTGGGAGACAAATCAAGCCCTACATAGCTCATATCCAGCTCACAGGCCATCAACAGACCCTGAAAACCAAGGCATTCTAGCAGTGAAACACCTGCAACAGAACTGGTAAAAAAAAAAATCACAATGAACACCCCATTTCTTAACGCACTACTCCTCTCAGCAAGGCCAGGAGCAGTTCCAAACTCTAAGGGTGCACCCCATGGTAAACAGCGTGGAAAGATGGAGACAAGACAGAAGGTACAAAGGCTACATTCTACACTGTGACAGGACACCGAGACACATACAGTGCCAGCTCCTACCTGGAACATGGAAATGTTTAGGGGCCTGAGCGTAAGTTGGAGTGAGAGGGCGGCTGTCGGGCCGATAGGGGACAGGGGAGTTCCGACCGCTGGACGGCTCATTGCCTCCAATGAAAAATGGAGAAAACAAAATGAGAAGAGGGACAGCAATTAAAAAAAAAAAGGCAAGCCCAATCAAACCCAAACAAAACTGGTGGAATCAAAACCTCCAGGAAGAAAAGAAGTTGAACCAAAAATATAAACAATAATGAAAACCGGTAGCCCTTTTTTTTTTTTTTTTTTTTCCTGATATTCCTGCAGAGACAAAAATTCACATTTAGGCTGGAGTTGAGGTTTGAGCAGCTCAGACTCATTCTGACGGCATGCAGGCAGGAGCTGTGTGCTCGTAGCTGGTGATTAGATGGGCAGCGTGGAAAAGAAGAATGGAAGGTTACTTGGCAATGGTTACTACGGAGACTGATATTTCGAGTTAAAAGTTGCAGACACAGAGCATAGTAGTCAATATGCAAAACCAAAAATAAACCAACTCCCAAGCAGATAGAAGCAGGTGCTGGCAGTTACTACAGGTTCCTCAACCAAAAGCATTCAGAAGCTAGAGATGGAAAATAGCTGCTAGGTCACTCGGGCCGATCAAAAGGCGTACCTTCCTTACACACTCTTTCATTGGTGTAGCTCTCTGGTAAGAAAATTTTGATATGGCAAAATAATTTGTGAAGCAATGCAGCTCATCTGGTGACTGCACCCATATCGTTGGTGCCGCCCGAAGACTCTGTCAACGTCAAATTTGGCTCTGCTGACAATATTTCACCACTGCTGATTTAGCAAATCTGAATCAAATTTCTAGAAGCTTAAGTTCCATTTTGCACACATGGTTTGTTCCATTTGTAGGATTGCTCTTACCAGGACTATCTCTCTGCCTCCCAACAATCCACCACAGCAGTGCAACAGCCCTGAAAGTTCCCCTGAGGGCTGCTGCAGACACATGCTGGTTGATCCCCGAACATTAATACTTAAGAGCCAGCTACCCAAACACATGACTGTGTGCGTACCATAGAAGAATGCTGCTGCCTTTTACTTTGTGCCACTCTTCACACTAATGCAAACTTGCACGAACAAAATCTGTCCACATGGGTGCTTATTTACCATGGGTGGGGGTGACCACAATGGTGAAAAGTAGGGGAGCGTCAAACCCCTTCCATTTTTCAGGTGTGCACAAGGGCTAGAAAAGCTGATTAACAGAGCAAGAATTAAAACCAAGGAGGGTGGACAAGTACAGGAGGGCTATAAAACAAAACAAAAAAAGTGACAGCAGGCCTCCTTCCAGCTACACGTTTCCTATGTCCTGTTAGAGGCCTCAAAATCTTGGACTCTGCACAATTCTTATTTATATATTTGGGGCTGGGTGGGTGGTGGTGGGGAAGGAAAATGTAAAATTTATTTATACCAAAGCTCCTCTTTTGGTCATTTGCTAAGCTAAATTGCACCAAAAGGGAGAAAAAACCCAAACGCTGTTTACAAACTTTGCTAAGAGAAATGTGCCAGAGAGGCCTCTGCCAGAATACAAGTTAATCCATCTACCCATACCTGTTTTAAAAATCACATGCACAGTTTTGTGGGCTTGGCTGTACAAAATCTGTCCAGAAGTATAGAATTTTGCACACACATTCTTATCACTTGGATATTTCAGCCCTAAATACCACAATATTCTTTCAACCACATGAGTTGATGGTGGTTTCCTATTTTGGGTGCAGTGATGCTGAGCTTCTGGCCAGGTAACAGTAAGTGCTAGGTTTACTAAGTCTGAAAAGCAGAATGCAAGATTAGTTAAAACAATATTGTCACATATCAATATATGGCCCTTTACTTGGCAATTAACATTGTGTTCTACTTGTCCAGACTTTATGATACTGCAATATTGAAACACCTAACTTGGTTAAGCTAATTCTACTTATGTTTTTTGTTTCTATTGAGAAATTACAAGTTACTTTTCAGCAAAATCATTGTTTTGTAGGGGACAAAAAAAATCAATATTGAGATGGCGTCAAGGTATATTTAATTCTAAAATGTATAACCTTTACAGAAGAGATGTCATTCTGCTTTTCTGCTTCTATCAGCAATCAGTATATTCAATGAAAGAGAAGAATCAGAAGAGATCTATTGACCTATGGACTTCCCACAGCAGAGGACTCACAAGTACACTTTACCTGTTGAGAACTAGTAGTCAAAATGTGGGCACATTCAATTTACAATGCCTCTATCACCACTACAAACACAGTGAAGAAACTCTTCATATGTATGCGCCAGCCACACGTCCGCCATTTTGTTAGTAAAACACAAAAAAGAGAGGTTAAGAAGCACA
>WUAM01000287.1:13541277-13590799 GCA_024336885.1 Actenoides hombroni
ACATTCAACTTACAACGCCCCTCTCACCACTACCAACCCAGTGAAGAAACTCTTCATATGTATGCCCCACCCCTCCCCCCCCCTTTATCTCAACTAAACACAACTAAGGATGCTCACACCCATAAATGTATGCTGGCTAATCTCATACCTGGTACACAGATAATTTGTTTAGAGAGAACTGATAATGCTGTATAATGCATACAGTACCAGGCAGATAATTAGCCTGGTATCATCCTGCATGAGTTGCTTGACAGATGTCTCTGCTATTTCAGAGGAAACTGGGGTTCCTGTGCAGTCTCTCTTTCCCTAATGACTCCTACTAGTACTGACAAATGACCCTCCTTTACACTTTCTGGGATGGCAATCTCATTACCTCTACCCGCTGCAGGAGGGAATGGCACATCTACTTACATTCTCATTAGATGATCCCTGAGGAGCCCACTCTCATAACAAGGCTTAAGTGCTTCAGATGCAGCTGTAAAATCACCCAGTTTATGAAAGTAGAGCCAACATCTGTGGAATGTGCAGACGTGCAGAGGAAAGTAGAGCTGTGATCCTGCCTGTACCTGCCTCCAAGGGCCTCATGGCCAGCCTGCTTGCACCTTTACATGAAAGCAGGGGCTGTGCACGCTCTGATTTGGGGTTCCTTGCTGTGTTCGCCCAGGAAAGTCTCTCTTACTATCTCAGATATGCCGTAACCAGTGTAACTTCATAAAGCAACGAGACCACTGCAGGTCACCAACACTGTAGGAAAAACTAGTTCCCACAACCTGGCATGTAGCTGAATGTGTGTGTGTGTAGGTGGGCAGGGGATGTTAAGAGATAATGGAGTAAGGTTAATATAAAAAACAACCACTTGAGCATAGCAGCCTCAGAAGTGAAATTCAGAGGCTTTTTTCTTTCATTCTGTTTGCTCCATCAGGTAGTTTCCATTTTCTATAGCTCGATTTGTTAAGCAGGTTCCCCTAGCAGTCAGAATCTAATTGCTTGTCTATACACAGCACAGTGTAATGCAAGTTCCTGCTGCTTTCTGAAGTGTTCTCCACTGGGCTCACAGTGTGATTCACAAGCTAAGTTCTCAGAATCAGGCCAAAAACCCCACATGTAACCAACAATGAGCCTTCTGTCAACTTGCAGTTTACTTGCTCTGCTTCTGAACAGACATAGGAGAAAGAGCTCAACAGCACCTGAAACCCTAAGTCCTACTCAGGTTTTGTCAAACTATCATTCATCATCTAGTCCAGATGTGTAGCCCTTATTTCCCACATAAAATTAGAAGTCATGGAACAGCCAAAGCACGGCTGTTTTCCAGAGCAGAGATTTCAGCTGCATCCACAAACCCCTGGAAATAGTTATCACAGAGAGAGCATTTGATTTCAGAGACCTGCCTCAGAGAAAGAAACCAGGAACCTGTGAAAACCAAGGCCCAAATTCACTATGAAAGTGTGCATATTCCTTATGGGAAGGTCTCTGAGCAGAGGAATACATGTTACTTTGGAGCTCTTTTTATGCGGAAATCTTCCAGGGGCTTTGCAATATTCTTGAATGCCTCTGAAAAATTCTAGGCATGTGAGATGAAATCCTGGCTCTCAATGAGAGTTTTGTCTGATTTCAGTAGGGTCAGGGTTTCTTTCACTCACAGACTTGTTTTGATTCTTTCATAGCAAAGACAGTACTTTATTGAGACAAGACCAAATTCAGTGGAGACTCCAAATGAGATTAAATGAAGTCTAAGCTGATGCATGCTACACCCTCTTCCACAGCTCGTTCAACATGTATGTTACATCAACAGACCTTTGCTAGGACTTTCTGAGGCATATTTAGCCCCTTCAGTCCTCAAAGTTCTTTACCTTTGGCCTTGTCTAAAAGGCTTAAGCGTTAAGTTTGTTTAAGCATTATGTTGTAGAAAAAGACACTGAAACTGGTCTAAATGTCTACTTTTTTGGCTTGATGATACAAATAACATGGGTGTAATGTGTTGTATGCCACTTTCATTAGAATTATGCTGTTTGGAAATGATGCCCCTTTACCAAAGCAGCTTTGTCATTCTGTGACTACTAAAGGAAAATCTCCCAAACTATAGCTTTATGAGATCTTTCTAACAAACGTACAGCAAGTTCACCTTCCTGCTAAAAATGGCTTTGAGAAAGGCTAACCAAGTAAAAAGATCACACATGATGCCTCTTCTTTGAATCACCACAAATGTATATATCACATCTAATTAACCTTGGACAGTGCTATAGTTCTCATTTGAGACATCTTCACAATGGTCTAATTCCCAAGTAGATGCAGAAATGCTACTCTCAAGGTAAAATAATGCAGTTCTTTAAACTTTGAGAACAGACACATAGAATACCCAAAGCAAACCCCTATGGGTAAGAATATCAGGGAGTTGCATTAGATGCAGCCAGTGCCAGAATAATCTCCCATTTCTGCGCAGATATAAAAAGGGGGTACTTGGACATGTGATATGCAAGGAGGACAAATGAAGAGTCATGTGCAAAACCCTGATCAACCCCAACAGCTGATAACAAAATGTCTATTTATGAACATGATGTAGTGAAGAGGACACACAATATTGTGCAGCTGGACCTCATTCAACAGTTAACTCAAATGTCAAAAAACCCCAACTCACACAACCCTCTAGGCAAGTTATATTATCTCTTCCTATGAAAACACACCTACAAGTTGAAACAGTAAAGAGGTTTATTACCAGTCCCCATCATATTGTCTGTCTTTAAGTGCATATGCAGTTAGTACATATAAGCATATACACACTATGTGTATTTTCAGAGTATCTTCATCATACTGCTTTTACAGAACAAGCCTGAGCTTGCTCTAACTTAGGGAACATTATGCACATTTGTTCATCTCATGTTTTGTGAGCACTTCGTGGATCACTTAACATGTTGAGCACTTAACAAAGGTCTCCAGGCTTTTTGACCTTTTGTACCTTTCAATATTTTGTAGTAATGAGAAGACAAAAAACCTTTTCCTAAGCTGTTTCAATAACTACTTATCTTCACCTTAAGCAAGTCAGAGAAATAATGACAATTTATATTTAATTGAAGTGTAATGTGGGATCTCATTGTATCTTTGCCTGCTATATGGGAGAAGCTCCTATTACCAGACAGGTAGCTAGCCACTAACAAATCACTACCTAAGCCTTCCATTTGATAATGTTAATACAGTAACAGCCATTCCTTTTTCACTGTGAGATTTGGAATTATTTGATGGTCCTTTTCTGAAGCTTCTGCAGTGTATCTTATGTCACACATCCTGCTGGGACTGTGCACCTACCAATACAATTCCCTGTATATCTTACTTAAGCACCTAACATGTCTACTTAGAGCTTTTAGCTGCAGCATCTCTTTCTGCTGTCCTATCCATCCATCCTAACATCCACTGGAACAGTCAAATCCTAGTCAGAGCCACTGCTCTTCCCAGCATTTAAACATGGACAACATAATTTAGAATCATGGCTTATGTTTGGCTACAGTGTTCATTGAGAAAACTGTTGCACATGTTTTTTACTGACCACTACTCTCCCAGTCTGTATGTCATTAGGGAACTCTGCAATATTATCTCATGTTTTCTTCCAGATCATCATGAAAAATACCCAATTATCTGTGTACATTTTATAAATGTATGAGTTTGGCTCAGTGCTCTGACGGAACTCAGCTTGCAGTGTTGAACTGAAACACAAAAATGTGTTTTTGAGATTTCTTGGTAGTTGCCTTTTCCACGGGGAGAAAAAAAAAACCAAAAAGAAACAAAAACCATGCAGATATTTCCATTACATTAACCTAGACATGAAACTTTGGTCAGCTTAAGAAGGTGCTTCTATCTCTTAATCAGCTATTAAAAGACTACTCTTTCAATTCAACCATGTGAATTACACCACATGGGCACTTGCTACTTGCCCCTTCCCAAATGTACCACATCCTCAGACGGAGTACATTGTCACAGCAATATGAACTTGAGCTTTCAGGAGCTTTGCTGAGTTACAACATCTAAATCCTGTCCAGGCCTAAGACCTTTATGTAATATTTTCAGAAAATTGTACATTCTTACAATATCTTTTGTGACATATCTGATAACAACCACACCAACTCCTTTGTCTACAGTGCTTGGAATCCCACTTGGCATTTTGTACCCATAACTGAGATACATACCTAATCTACACACCAAGTAAATTCTTTGAAATCTGAAAACAACAGACATGGATTTCCAATAGTTCTTCTGATTTATCTGTTGAAGAAGCTATTTTCTCCACAGAAGAATGAAAATGCCACTTGAAAGAGTGCGAGCATTAATTTGATTTACAGCAAAGAAATGTTGAAATTGCAAGGATTATGAATTAACTGCATGCTGAAATGAGCAGTGTATCTATTTTTAAGGGTCCCAATCTTGTAAGTTTGAAGTGAGATTTTTTTTTTTTAAAGTGACATAATAGGAAAATTGAAAGTGCATATTAAAAAAAAAAATCATCTAAGGAAAGGCAAGTGTAAAATTAGTAATGGTGATTTGAATGCTTGAAAAGCCATAATGTTGAGATCTATTAGCATTTCTTGAAAGATCACGGCAACAACTTCCTTGCAACTGTTTTTGATTTTCTCCAGTTTATGATTATCTACATTGATCAGTGGTGACACAATAGAATCTATGTCCAATTTACTTAACTGCCTCTTTTTGAGCTCTTGTAGGTGATATAAGCTATGACCTTCTCCCCCAGCAGGAGATGGCATAGCCAGATAATTCTCCAATAGAAATAAAACCACATTCACAGAATGCAAGAAACAAAACCAAAAGCTTATTGATTTGAATGAGCTCCTTGAAGCAACACAATGAAAGAACAAGCTTCCCCCAGGTCAAACCATGGAAAACAACAGATTGGAGAGAAATGACCAGATCCTCAGGTAGTTTAAATCCCTGCAACTCCATGGCCTTCAGCAGAGTTTCCTGATTCTCACTACTTGAGGAGAGGCCTAGAGGTTTTAATTTTATTTTGTTGGGCACTAAGTATTGCCAATGTGATTAACAGTGATTAACTTCCATGTTGCCATTGAGTTTTATATAATCTTGTTTTTTTCTTGCCCATATTTTTGATCACCTTGCTCTGATCCAGGCAATATTCGTAGTCAATTTTTAAATGAATGTTTTAAGAATGTGAAAATAAGAATTAAATTTGATGTGCTGACTGCTGCAGTGAATGTTATGTACTGCTTTAGAAAGAAGCTAAATTAGGAACACATAGATTCTAAATAGTAAAAGATTATGCTTTCCTGTACATTTCTATGAGGCGATTGCTTGATGATTCTCCAACTAGGGCCCTTAGAAATGACATATTTCCTCCAAAACAAGGACATTATGTCTATTCTAACGTAGTTTTAAGTGTAACAGCACATTTCGAGGCATGCTCAGCTATACAGCCAATGACAGCCTTATGGAGATACACCTTATTAGCTCTGACGGAATGCTAATAAATCTCCAGCCTGGAGGGTACTCCCTGGGGAGCCTGGCTCCTTACCTTTGACATGGGGGATGAAGTGGTGTCGGAAGGGGGAGTTGGGGCGGGAGTCATGGTGAGCGGAGCTGGCACTGGTAGTGTGCAGGGATGACAACCGCTGCACACCAGTAGAGAGCAGCTCTGCAGCAGCAGGGAATCGGGGGGCAGAACAAAATGAAAACAAAGAAAAACAATAAGAGAAAGGCAGGGAAGGAGGCTTCAAAGGAAGGGAAAAAAAAGGCATTGAACAATTAGGATTCTGAAAAGAAGGAAGGAGAAAAAAAAAAAAGGTTAAAGACGTACTGAAGGGTTCATAAAGGTTAGTCAAAAGTACAGGAAGTATTAAAAGAGAGGCTCAGATTTGAACTGCATCACTAGTTTAGCATAACATTTATTGGCTTAATGAGGTTCTGATCTATGCCTTGTTACCAAAAAGTAGTCTGCTACTAGCATGCAAACATCACAAACGTTGACGCACAATTAGTTAAGAAAGCAGCTGTTTTGAGAAGTGCCTGACCAAAAAATGTCAGTCAAGAGGCATGCAAGCTGTTTCCTATTGTTTTAAGACATTCCAAAAATGTTGCCAACACCAGCTAGGGCACTGAGGGAGGAAAAGGCTGCAAACTTTTTTCAAAACTTGTAGCACTCAATTTATTTATTTTTTTAAGAACTTTATGTTGACAACGTCATCACAGTGGTTCACTTCTCTCTCAAGGGCTAGCTGGCAGCCAAAGAGAAGTCATCTGGGGCCACTGGGTTTATTCAAAGAGAAATTGTTCTTGCCAATAACATGATGCCATTAAGAGAAAAATGGTAAATATACATATGCTATTATTCAATGTGAATAATTACTGTAGGAAAATGATAAAGTAGCATTAACAATAACCCCAGAGCAGGATAGCAACGATCAAAATGATGACTTCTACAGAATTACTTCTGTGTCACATGAGAAACAGAAAAAGGTGAGCAAAAGATGAGATCATCTGAACAGAGATAAGTTTGAACAAATATCTTCTCAGAAAAATCCCTCAGGCTGTGAACTTTTGAAGATTTTACATTTGGATCCAACTCTGGCTTGAGCCCATCCGCCCATCACAAGAGTTACATAAAGAGAGACTGCTTCTGGGGAAGGTCCTTGACTGAACACAGACAGTAAAACTCAATCACAGTGAAGTCTGGTATAGGGACAAGATGTGTTCATATCCCTGACACAATTGATACAAATGAAAAAAAAAAATCAAAAAAAATCACCTCAGAATTGCCAGAATCAAGAGACAGAAGTTTGCAGCTTTTTCACGCTTTTGAGTCTCTTCAGTTTCAGTTCTAATGTCATCTTAAACCACAGTCATTTTGTCAGCACCAAAGTATCAGACACAATTTGCTTCTGTCCCACCTCCCTTGGGAACTTTAAATAAGGCATTCACTGACAGACACAATTAGCTGCTTTCAGCCCACCCCACTAGGAAATGGCTACAGCATTCAAGTTCCACAGTGGTGGCTCTATTATAAATCTTTAATTTCAAAAATGCAGCTCCTATTGTATATGGGCTCTTGGCACGTCAACTGTTCAGCTGTAATCACCAAGGAAGATGAAACTGCACATTTGTATCACTTAATTTAAAAACAGATCACAAAGATTTAATTCATTACCATAAACAATAAAATCAGTCTTAAAAAGTCCTCAATGAGTAGCATTTAGAGATACGTTTTTACACAGTTTGGGTGTGCATGAACAGTTCCTTTTCATATCTTACTTTTATACATACAGTCAGAAATTTTGAATGCCCTGGGAACCTGAATGACAAGTACATTTTCTATATTGTACATAGAACTTGTACATCACTGTTACACCAGTAAACAAAGTTTGTGTTTATCCCATGTTCCCAGGCAATTGCCTATGACTTTAAGAAATCTGTCTCATGAACCATCAATCTATGTCTTAAAGTGTCTAGCAATTTGGAGTACCTGGGGGGTTTTGCTGCTGAATCTGAGATTCTACGGCTGCACCATGGCTTTAAGCTTTGAATGGGATTTTAGGAGGGAGGAATCCTCCATTACCGACTTCTATATAGTCAAGCTGTAACTTTTGTTTCCTATATGTGATACTTTTCCCAAATTCCAGAACGAAGTCTGTGATTCACTGCTGCCAATTTTTGATCACTTTCAGAAAAGTACAAAGATTTAAAAAATAGTTAATCAAAAACAAACCCAGAAGATCCCTATTTATGATAAAAGAAACACTCATCAGCCTAGTGCTAAAAGACTGCGTCAACCAAGAACAAAAATAAAATAGGTAGAAAAGGAGATATTAAAATATGCAACGATTTTCACAGCTAAGAGAGACAAGTGGTTTACTGCACCACTAAGTGACATAATAAAGAAACAATAGCTTTACATATACTTCTAATGCAATTGCCCTTACCAGGTCTGTGGAAGTGCTGAGGGGACCGTGACATGGTGGGTGTATAGCTATGACGACTGTACACTGGAGAATTAATGGAGCCCTGACTAGTAGACCTGTGAATCATGCGATCCCGAACATCTTGGTAACCCTGGAGAACAGAAGCATTCACTAATAAGTATAAAGATACAGTACACATTTTTAGCAGCACTTAACTTTCACATCTGAAGACATCAGCAGAAGCTACTGAAGTAACGATATCCCTTAAGATTTCAATTTACTTCATTAGTACTGTTCTCTAATGATCTGTTCCAAAGACTCCAATTCATTGTTATAGTCTGGGTCAGAGTTCAGTCTTGGAAGGTTCCAACTCCACCTGTAACTTTTATTAAATTCTACATAAGCCTAGGTTTACCCACATTCCTGCGACACCATAAAGGAAACTGCATTCAGAGTATGTCTGTCCCGCAGTGTGCTGCACAAGATCCATGGGCCAGCCTTCAGGTAGCTAACTTGGAGACCAGCAAGAATTCAATAGCTGCAGCACTGAGATCTCTGTGGATTCATTTACCAGGTGCCTCGACTAGCTACATCAAAAGGCATTTAGTATCCAAATTACATTCCCCTTGTATCTGGAAACATGACTTGTATAGCAGAATTCAATTTACTTTGTTTCCTAGGGAATAGAAAGCAAATAAGAAAACAAACCATAATCCCCCCAAACAAACCCACCTCCCCAAAACCCTAGAAAGCAAACCAAACCAGCACAAAAGGGACAGGACACATGTTAATGCTGGAAGATTTACAAGAGATGTTATAGTCACTTTTTTGACATGTAGCAATCACAACTTTTTTATTGCAAATAAGCAGCACTCCCCACCACCAAAATGATAATGATTCTGCAATGGCACCTATTCTATCCTGACAAATGACTTCCCAAATGTTTTATTCAAATTAACTCCTAGGGAAAAGACAAACCAAACCAAATCGTAGTTATGCTTTCTTCTAGACGGAACTGCAAATGTTTTAGTAGCATTTTATTTAGATGTTTAGAGCAGCATTTTAGCTCATGTAAATCATCCAGCTCCTGAAAGTTTAGTCCACCTGTGCCACAGGCAGGATGAATGTACAAGAAGTGACCTCTGCTGGACAAATGTCTCTGCTTTAGAGATGACAAATGGGTAGGGGTGGTAGCTTCAATGTTTTCTTGTTAGAGCTAGTTTTTGTGAAGTTTCAATATTCAGAAAACGGGTCTATGTGGCAAACAGAGATGTATCAGACCGATAACAAAATCAACACCTCCATTTGCTGAAGTGAGTAATTCTAATGACAGTAAGATACTGCCCTCAAAGGTTCCACCAAACTTACTTCTGCAGAAGGGGTAGGTGATAATGTCCTTGGAGACTGCAAAGACATAAAAACAAAGTTATCAAAACATCATAGCATGTGATGGGCCAGAAAATGGTAATCTAAACATTGCTGCAGATACACTGATATGTGGCAATGTAAAATGGCAATGCAGAAATTACTGAGGCCTGTAAGTTGCTTTTTCCACACTGCTCAGGAACTGGTCCATAAATCACTGAAGTAGTTACAGTTTCTGGGAGAATCTTTATAAGCATGATTAATTCAGTTAAATATCACACAAGATCATCTCTCAGCCATCTAATCATTGTGGTAATTAAAACATAGCTGTAAAGATGAAAATCAGAAAGGGTTATTAATTTAATAACCATGCCTGTTATGAAGAAATCTTTAAAGTGGAAATCAAAAGTAAATAATCTTAACTCAGAGCTTTGCATGGAAAATCAGAAATACAGAATAACTTCCAGGAAGAAGCATGGTTTTCCTCCGACATACTCTGGCAAAAATGCGCTTCACCCCAAGGCCTTACACTTCATACCCATGCAAAGGAGCACAGAGTTGTCATGAATGTTTCTTTGATATGATCTTCTTTAAATCTCTGTGTTCTTCCACGGTTACATAAGGAGAACAGATGGGAATTATGAGCATGTATATTGAACAAACTGTGCAAAGGCCAGTGGGCAGAAATATGCACAATATTACAAAAAGGTTTTATTACAGAGATAGGGAAACTGAGGCAAGAAGTACCTTCAGATGCGAAACAGGATCATGCATATGTTGATGGTAGGAACAAGAATAAAGGGTATGTGTAATTACCAGTTATGTGCCCTTTAATCACAAGACAATTTGAAGCTGGAAGATCAGGATTTAATTATTTTCTTTATGCACTAAATGTCAATATTATTTAACTGCCATAATAAACTGGGCAAGAGATTATGCTTTTAAATAACACAACAATTATTAAATAATGATACAGCTATTAAGATAATGTCTCAGAAGCAAAACTGCTGATTCTGGTGTAAACATTACAAAAATTTACCACAGCAGTAGTTTAAAATATATGCAAAATTTCTCATAATAAATACTCTACTACACATTTTGCATTGAGAGACCATTAACTCTCGCAGAGCTGGTAACACTGTGAATGCAAAGTATCCAAAAAAAGGAGTGATATTTTTACTGGAGTAGGGAAAGTCTCTTCAGCAAGTTTCCATAAAGGTTTTTAAAGACTGGTTTTGTTACTTTGCATCAAAGCCTTGGAATGTCTTTTACACTCTTGTTTTCCTAATCCTTATAACTGCACAAATTCTATACAGCAAACCACCATTTCATTACAGATCTCAGCAGCAGCTAGAAAAATCTTGCTCCACATGAAACATATAGAACACAGTGCTTTGTAACATCATTCTGCCCAAAATTGAGAGCTAATCTAAAGCTTTTGGTGTTCATGAAAATACCACCTATGTGAAGCATGTTTCCACATTTTCCACAATCTGCCATGGTTGCCCAGATGCTAAGGTAATGACTACTGTAAAAGGTAGTCACAGGAATCTAAGACTGGGAAGGCATCCCAGAAAGTAACACGCTGAATCCATGACCAGCCTTTCATGTATTTTTATTCCCTCCCTCCCTGACATTATCTCGCTGCTTTTTAGGAAACGGAATCACACTCTGTGGCCAACTTACTGTTTTATCACGCACAGGTGAACTGCCCTATCTCAAAATCTGAGTCTGTCAAGGAGTTCTTGGTTCGTAAGGGTTTATGAGGTCTTTTAAAATCACAGAAGTCTACACTAGTCAGTTTGAAGTAGCCACTGTGCAGTTGAGTGAGAAGAAACAGCTCAGTTCCAGAATAGTAAGCCAGTGGAAATAGAAGTGACAGCTCCAAAGTGTGTGCGGGGGGAGGAAGGTTGGGTAGAAAGCCTGTTCTGATCAACTTCACAGTAAAACTTCTACCCACTGCAACAGGCTGAATGCTCTGTCACTTGGCCATCTAAGGGGCTACTCTATTACCTGAAGCCATACAGGTCATTTTGTGCTCTGGGAAATTTCTGCAAACTGTTACAGATGCCATTTTAAAATACAAGTTCCAGCATTTTGCACTGACCTCATTTTAACTCTCTTTTTATTGAGCTACCAGGTAGGGTGCCTGCTCCATTTTGAAGCATCTGTCACATCAGAAAAAATTTCCTTTTTTCATTTAACGACAGCCTGTTTACTGAAAGCTGTTGCTGATGTTCAGTGCTTTCAATAGACAGAATACTAAAAACAAAGGACATGCAGGTAAAATGCTGCTTCTCTCAATACTTATGCAACAAAAATCAGAGCTGAGAACAGAAGACTTCAATGATAATCAGGTTGCTGCTAGTAGGGCAGAAGTTACAGGATACAAAGAACCTGAGTAACCAACAGTTTCTGGAAACGTTGTCACTGCACTAAGGGACAGCCTCTGTAGCAGAAAATTTATTTACAAATCTCATTTCATATTTCTTAATCTCTTTTATGTTAGAAGATAAGCCACCTCTTCACGAGCTCCCTTTTTCTTCCCGCACTAAGTGCTGGTGGGTGTGTACCTGCAACGCCTGGTCCCACTAGATGGTGCTAACTGTAAACACTGTTCAGCACAGGCTACAGACAAACAAGATTGGGATTTAACTGAACAAGAACACGAGTGGGAAACTTTTCCCTTCCATTGCAATTAAGAAAGTCTCATGCTGTGTTTTCTCACTTTCTATGGCCAGAATATATCATTTTCTTGTAGCCTCTTCCTTGTAATTCAGGGTGGTCTCCACTACTGGATTAAATTTGGTGGCTCTTGCACATTTCCCTTGTACACCCGAAATCTTTCTAGGATGAATTCGGCAATTTTTTTTTTATTTTTTTTTTTTAAAGTCATGGTGAAGAGTGTTTCTAATGTACAAGCTCACACTCAAGAGTTCTCTTTTATTTAACACCACCACATACACATGCTTTGCGAAGAGAATGCAGGATAAATCTCTCAAAGTCTGCAAATCCCTGCCATGACTAAGCATGTCACCTCCTTTGCTTTTTAAAGATGATGGTGACTGATGTATGATGTACCAAGACTGTTGTCACTTGATTACCACAACACAAACACAAAGTAAGAGATCACTCTGCCCTGATGGGCTTGTGTTCTCATTAGGGCAAGGGAAGGGAGGAGAAACAGGTACAAAGAGGTGAGGTAACTTGCCCAAGGTGACGGAGGTCAGCAGTAGCATTGGTTGGAAAACTCAGATCTTCTGAAAAGAGGGTGAGAGCCCTTTCATTTCCAGAATGAATTTCTGTAGTCACCAGAAATTAATTGGATTTGATGCTGTTGGAAATACAGGGTAAGAAAACCCCAAAGGCTTTTGCTTATGCCCAGAACAAGCATAACAGCAGACAGCTTCCACCATACTGCTTTATTCAGCTTCCAACATACCCCTTGTCCATGAAAAGCTTCCCCTTAAGGTTTAATGCACAGTTCACCTCTTCGGGGTGAGATGAGTTCCTCCTCTGTGACTAACAAGAGACTTGTGTTTGTAGAGGGTTTGTGGAATGGGTCAGGCCTGTTGGAACTGGTCAGAAAGCACAAACGCATCTCTCAGTGGTTTTGCACCACATGTCAGATGGATTCACTACTAACATAAATTTGAGAGGGGAAATTCTGTAATATTCTGACCTGTTAATCTTTTATCTTATCCCTGAGCTGAATAGTCTTCTGAATTTCCAACTCATGTAATAATTCAAAAGACTAACCCTATAAAATATTGAAGTACAAAGGAGGAAAACTGAGGCAGCTCTGATCTGTTGGTAGGCAGAACACTTTGCTAAGAAAGCAAATTATCAGTCACCGATGTGGGCATCTTCAGAACACTGGTGCCTGAATGGTTTACTGTACTTCCTGTTTCCTCAGCTCATCTTCATACTCAGTTTAGTTGCAGTCAGTAAAGTAACTGAGTTTGCAGGGAAGTAAATCCATTTCCATGTCCATTTAGATATGCATTCAGGAAGTCTGATTTACAGTCAGGTGGTACTACATGATAAAGCTTGCTTCAAGATCTGCACTGGAGCAACGTAAGTAGTAATTACAGCTAGAGATGTTCACCTGAGAAAACTTGGGGACCCTACAACCTGGAAAATGTCTTCAACAAATTTAAGAGAATAACATAGGTATTTTTTTTCTATCATTGCAAGATACACGAATCCAAACGTTGGCACTTTAAAATGTGAGGCAGCTACTTCCATAACACAACCAACCTGCTTTCCCCAGTAGAAAAGCACTTCATCCTGACCTAGTTCAGACTTTATCCAGTGTGTCTGGTAAAGTGCTCTGGAAATAGATTTCCCTTCAATATATGTGAGAGAAAGCAACTCACTGTTCTTAATCCTTTCACTGCCATAGAACAGGACGGTGTTCCTCGTAATCTGTGAACACTGTGAAAATTGTGAACATTGGTGCTCCACAGCACAACACTAGGCTGGATTTTGCTTCACGTTCTGGACTTTGCTGTACCCACAGGCTGGGGTGTCCATGTGGGTTATCAGAATGCACGGACGGCCAGGCTGCAAGCCTCCCCCCTGCCACTGCTCTGCTGTTAATGTAGGTGCTGAATTGTATTTTGTGCAGTTTTGCACACGAGGCACCATCACGACCGTTCCCATTCAACCCAGATCAAACAAACAGCACTGTGACCAGCAGCAGCAACAGCATCTAGAGGTGTCGATTAGAAACTGTTTGGAAAGTGGATAGAAGCGAAGCAGGCTTTGAACAAAGCGTACAGCAGAATGAGTTGCTTGTCGGTTCATTACCTCTCCAAGACTCTGTCTCTCCTGTCTGTCCTCGTAGGCGGAAGTGTAGAATGGCTCATAAGTAATTAGGTCTGGACGTTCAATGTCATAAATGGCCTTGACTTTGGGAATGGCTGCTAAATCCTTGTAATCAAGGATTTCATTGTCTACTTTTGCCTGAAGGTCAAAGACAGAAGATAAATTAACTTACACAAATGCATCGGTAATTTCTGTTTTACACAATTTATGATTTTTTGCGTCTTTGTTGTCACACTTGCTATGGAAAAAACCCCTTTTTGGCACTCTACATATGAAGGGGTTGCTTCTTGCTCTTCTCCAGCACGTCTCCTCTGGAAAAGCATGTGGTGTTTTCTCAGTTTAGGAAAGAAAGAACACGTCATATATAGATCTAATACGAAAGTTTCTTATCGCCGGTAGTGAGCTGGAAACTTCAGATCTGTAAATGACTCATTTTGTGGCCTCAGGCAAGTGTTTTCACCTTTCTGCTCTTGTTTTCCCATATGTAAAATGTGTGATAACATCAATTTAGTTTGCAGATTACAGAGATTATGAGAGGATTCCATGCAGAAGACCACAGACAGAAATTCAACTTGCAACTGTGCAAACAAGAGGAAATGCAACTTTTTACAAGGAAATAAAAAGGCAAGCAGGAGTATTTGTCAGGACTGGGTAACCAAACTCCCAACTGAAATTATTATATTGCATTTATCACTCAACCTACACCCAAGCTTCTGACTATGGCAAACTGCATTGTACTGACTGATTAATTTTTCCACTAGAATTGCAAGAAGTTCTTGACTAGTTAAAAAATGGAAGTAGGAAATGAGTTCCAGAGACAGCTGAACCCATTAGAAGGAGCTATAAAGAGGCCTTACATTTTGTTTAGAAAGTTACTATCTCTCCTTACTTAACAGAAGACTTTAAAAAAAAATAATCATACATTCTTACCTACCTTACAGCAATATATTTGATGATTAAAACTGAAAATGAATATCCCAATGGGTTTTCCACTCTTTTACTAGGTATTTTATTTATTCATAGCAGGCTGCATAAAGAAAATGAGGCTGATCTGTTTCTACTCACATTCAGTTCCATTCTTCCTGAGTACTAGCAACTAGTATTTTCAGAGTAAAGTGCATTTGCCTTCCCAAGCTTTCCTAACAACCACTGGTCTTGGTGGTTCTTAAGCAATGCCATAAATGAGAAATGCAAAACATTTCTTGATAGAGAATTCAGGTTTGAAACAGGGAATTCACTTTCTAAAAATAGCATCAAATCTGTTTAGTTTTTACTCACCAAATATAACAAAATACCTCTTCACACCACCAAGTGACTTCAAGAAATTTACTGTATCTTACTAAGGGAAATGTGACCTGGAAAAGGCCTATCCTGCTCTTGAAATTCCGTAGTTAAAAAAACTACATGGTGAGAGTTTTAACAATTTAAATGCTAGAATAAGGGCATTAACATCAGTATAAAAGTGAATTATTTCAGCATGGAGTATTTAATGTGCAAGCAAGGGACTGGCAGCTTATTAATCGGAAGGAATACTTACATAGATAGTGTGGCCTGGAGAGCCAGGTATACTGGAACCTGGTCTGGAATAGATGCTTTCTGATGATGTTCTTGTAGGCTGAAAAAGAAAAAGTAACTTTTTCAGAGCAACCCGAAGCCATTAACATAAGTAGTTTTTGTTGTAAGTGAAGAAATCTGCATATATCTCGAAATTAACTGAATTTAAGAAAAAATGTCAACAGAAATGCAAGCATTCTGGCAAATTTCACAATCTTGTGAGACAAGCGGGCTTTGTTTTTTGGTTTTTTTTTTGGTAGGGAAGGAGTGCTGTGAGAGGTGAAAGAGGTTTTCTAAATCATACAGTGTAAAAGACTTGACAACAATAATGAACAAAATCAAACAACACCTGCCAGAGACACTGCAAGGAGCCATACAAAGTACAATACAGGATAGTTCTGTTGGTCATTTTCTCAAAACATTAGTTCACAAACAGCTAGAGGTATCAGCAGTTCAGCAGACAAAACTGTTGAGAGGAGCACAGCACACACGTTATCACTCTTCAGATGTTCAATCACTGGATTTCCATTATGAATACAGAACTGAATTCAGCCCTTCTAAGTAGAAGGACCAGAAATCCTTGGCTTGGAGCTGTCCCCTACATCTGCTGCACAATCTAAATGCAACATGAAAGCTAAACTGTTGATTGAAATGACATGATTCCCCATGCTGAAAAAGTCCTCATGTTTAATGACAATGTCCTGCAAACTGAAATTCATGGGAACAGTCACATCCCTACAGAGTGAGTGCTTTTACATGTTTAGTTGATTTTCCAGCGCTTCATGAGGACTAAACAGATTCCTTGTGAGAAGTTTTGTGACAGGAGACAAAACTTATCACTGAGATTTGTGGATCCTGAGAACTTGATTAATTTCAAAAACATTTATTTGATTAAAAGTGACTCAGGCTATTGTGGCAATTACTCCTAAACATGGCATGCAGCAGACACACAAAGGTAGTCAATGATATCCCACTCAACTGAGAAACCACGATCAATCTTTGCTCCCTAATTGACTGCAAAGAACCAAACCCCATCACAAAGCAATGCCATCGGCAGATGACTCTGATGACTGGTGTAGTGGGATACTTCAAAGTCACTGAAAATTAAATCTTGGTAAATAGTCCTTACCTTGTCAGCTTGTGACATTGAACTAAGGGACCTTCAGGCACACGCTGAAGAGAAACAAGGCTTGACAGCCTGGCACGCTGATTTTCCTTAGTAAATATCTGGAGTGAATACAAGGCTACTGGACCTTTCTTATCTCTAGCATACATCTCCTGAAAAGATCATCAACAGACCTCAGAGTCTTTCTACTTTTTCATAGCCAGGAAAGCTATTGGAACCATGCATATTAAAAAAAAAATAAAAATGCTGAAGAGGGATGATTGGAGGTTTTGAACATCACCAAAAAACGTGAAGATTCAGATCAGAGAGCAGATGTGGCTGTAGACTGACAGTCACAAATCCTCTCCACATCATGTCCCAGAATAATTTCTCAGGTGGACCTTTATGTGTTTCTTTCCTTTTTTCTCTGTAGCTACGAATTCCTACATCCTAAAATGGAATAGAAACTTCTCAGTTCCTCCCATGATGCAATCAAAGCAAAAAAACCCCATCAACTCACTTGTTTCATGGAAATGTTATAAGATTGAAGCTGGAAGACTTGGCTGTTTTTGAGAAACACTTTATTCCCCCTTCCATTCTGCCACTTCACACCACTGTCTGTTTGAATAGAGACACATGTAACATGTTGCTGCAGTTGCCATGGAAAACAGTTGTTTTCATTACAACATAGGAAACAGTATTAAGTAGTTGAGGTCCTGTTCCAGGCGTAGCTTGTTACCTTTGGCTTTTGGCAGACATATTTTAAGAGTTTTGTCTGCTCGATTGTTGTATGTAAACAAGCTTTAGAGGCAGCTGTGGCTTCTTTCCACCTGGCAGGCCTTCCATGTTGCTCTTTACTCTGGATCTTTTATAATCACTTCAGAAAACAAGAAATTCTCTCGATCCATCTCCTTATTCTCATCTCTTAGTGTCACTGCTAAAAACCTTATCAGCAAAGGAAAATTCACAGCTACTTATCAGTTCATTGAATTTATTAAATAGACACCTTAAGAAGCTAATTTCAGTCACATCCTGCTAACAACTTAGGTGCTCTTAATCCTGGAGTACAGGAGTAGTTGTCACATGGACTGGCAAGTTGTAGCACCTGTTCTTCATTTCCTCACTGTGTTTCTGCTCCAAGTTCCTCGCTACCATCCCATTAACACAGCCATGATACAGATAGGACACCCTTTAAAAAGAGTTTTTTATTTTCTGTAATTCTTCCTGTGTGCATCAATTTTACCTTCCATCTACTGCAAATCTCCATATTCCCTGGGCAGGCTGCCATCCTGCCAGCCACGGCCTGAGCACACACTGTTCCTCTTCTGAGGAGCTTCAGACAAGCAGACTTGGAACTCTGTGGCTCCTCTATTCGTTTCCAGTCCTGTAACTTGCTTAAATTTATGACATACCTCTGAAGACAGTACATGAAAAAGAAGACTTCTACATCTACTCTCACCCTTCCTGTCTCACTTCACGTTATTTCTTGTGTCAAATTACACAGCCTGTTTCCATCACAGATAGCTATTTCCTACTCTGCTGCTCCCATATGGTCTGGAATCCTTCACAGCTTTGCATTTTCCCCTAAAGACAATTGTCCTTAAAATCATTTGTGCTGCTTGCCTTAACAAATATACATTAAAGACTCCTTGATATAAGCTGTTCCTCTGGCATGATTTTAGTTGCTGTGGTTGGTGCCTGTCCCAACAGATCTGGACTGAAAATCTGGGATGAGGTATGGCTTTTATTAGACTGTACATTACATCTTCACTAGCAGTCGAGAAGCACTGACCCTGTGTACCACTGTTGTGACTTGTATCTACAACTGGTGGCAAGAGACACTGGAGGTCAAGTTCTCTATGATGTAACTGCAACGGGGTGTAAATTCCACCTTAGAGGAGCGCTGATCAGAGCACAGGTGAAACAGAACAGCTGCTATCCCAGATTTAACCTTTAACCTTCCATGGAGGTATTGAGTGAGCATCTCTTGCACACATCATTAGAACAAGACAGGTAAAGAAATTAGAGAAAATATCCTTTAATATAAACACATTAATTTAGAGGTATTTCCTTCCATCACAACAGTCCTGTGACACTTGTTCTACTCCCAGCAACAAAACAAGTTAAGCTGCCTTACTGCTACAAATAGACCTGGAACACTATTGATATGATTGTTCTTGATCCTGAAGGATTCAAATAGAATTTTTCATAATGCTACCTTTGTGCAGAGAAATTTAAAGCAAATTTCTGTGAAGAGCTAAAACTAATCTTTTTTTATTTTCTTGTGGTATATGGCCTTCCTCCATATTTTCTGACAGTAGAAAAGTCATCTGTTTTTTTCTTTCCTCTTCCACCGAAAGGGATGTAACAGTAGTAAATATATTAATATGGGATGTCTGTACCAGATACAGGAAGTCTATGAAGTACACAAAAAAAATCAGTAGAAATTCAGTCAATAGAAATTCATGCATATCATTACAAGAGCCAAAGGAAAGAACCAGATCACAAAGCATCTAAAGCATCGGCAAGACTTCTCAGTATTTCCCGCTTTATCACAGACCTCTTATTTTTATGGTTTTGTTCTTCATTCCATGCATTTGTCTTCAATGCAAAAGTTCTTTACCAACATCACTTGCAGACTGGCAGAGGTAATACCAACTGTCATGCTCATCCTATTAGGTTCACTGTGAATTTCAATGCTCAGTTATCATATCACCCATGCATATGCCCCAAATTCATTAACTTGCTATTTCTAAGATTGCAAAGCTTCAGATATTCAGCTGCATTTACCTAAGTTTGTCATGTCATCATGCACGCTACATCATCTAAATAAATAACTTCTTAAAAAAATTAAAATAAAGAAATCGACGCCAGAGCCATTCACATCACCCAGATGCTGCCACGGTGTGGTGGCTCAGGCTTTCTCCAGTACAGATGTTCAGAATCATGCTCTAGAAAAACTTACAAGTGCAGGCAACCAGATCAAAACTGATCACAAGAACATCTGGTCAAATGGATGCACTATTGTTTAACAAAGGCATCATTAGCATTATTTACAGTACCTGCCTTAATTTTTTGATAGAGTTCATTATGCAAGGCGGTGATAATAGCTGCAGAAGAATGAATATATTTTCACTTAATTACATTCAATATCGTAGCTTAAGCAATTTTTCTAAACCTCAGAAGCTACTTTAAGTGAAGCGTGTTTATAAATAAACTAATAGAAGATTAGGATGTAATTTATTCTACTAGGCAGACATAATTTTGCAATAGCAAGGAATTTGGCTTTCTTAGTCCAACACTTGCTAGCCTGACTACCTGCTTCATCAACTGCAAGGTTTTACAGTTATTTAGGACTTGGAACCATGGTTTAATAAACACAGGCTTCCTATGGATTTCAGTAATTTTCAGTGGCTGTGCACAAGACCAACAAAGCACCTCAGCATTACAACACTCATTGTGCCAGTCTGCTAGTTTAACTGTACCCTTCTCTTGCAAGAGTGTTTCCTTCAAATGCATGCATTCATTAGCTCTCTGCCTAAAAAGTCTACACGATTTATGCATCAAGACATAACTAGTGAACAGGTTTAGTTTGAACTCACACAGGCACACATATTAATAGGTTACAAGTAATTTTTCTTTCCTTTCTAGACACAAATGCCAGAGAGGGGAATGAATTTTCAGCACATAATCATTGAAGGCACGTTGCTGTTGAACAAACGTTTACAGGACTGTTCATGCAAACATAGCCTTCATCAAGAGTAAGTTTAGTGGAAAGCAGAAGGAAATAAAGTGGGAAGTCCAGAACATACTAAATTCAACAGAAAACTACTCAAACTTAACAGGATTTCACCCTACAATTTTCAACCTGCAATTTTCATGTAGATTCAAGCCTTTGGCCCATCTTCATAGAACAGCAGTAATAGTATCTTTGTATCTGCTCTGCAGAAGAACACTTGAAGTCCAAATCTGCCTTGAATTACACTTTGTACAATCAGCATGTAAATCTAAACAGAATTTAATACTGACCAAATTTACACAAGAGGATATTCATCTGACCCTAAGCTATTTGTATCCTACACAGTCTAGAAAGCAAGAAAGAGAACATACCTTTATTTTGACATGGGCTGCTCCTACCTTGCCTTGCATATTTTTCTAATACATTGGATAGGATTTGCTTTTATAATCCTAAGGCTCCTGGAGATTTCAGCACCAGAGACTCAGACTCATGCACACTAAGATGAATGCAAAAAGACACTACACTGGCCTAAAAGATGAGTGAAATGGTCCCATAGTTTGCTGTTCTCAGACTCGAACATTCAATTCCATAAAAGTTAGGACTGCAGAGACATTGCCCTCCTTAGGAGCACTGATAACACACCTTTATAGCTGTATTTTCTCAATACATATTTCTGTAGGTAACAGAGAGAATGGCGTTCCAGAGTGTGTAATGCAGTACAACATCCTAAGTTAACTGATGAAAGTGTTGTGCAGGACCAAGGGCACAGGGCTTGCATTAACTCCACTGAATCACAGCACTAGATTCAACCACGTGACACAAACAGCCTGCCCTGGCTGATAATATGACTCCATCTCCTTTGCAGTTAGAGATTTGAAGGCAGCATGAGCAGACACAATGGAAATCCAATGGCACAGACCCTCCCAGCCTGTCTGCCCAGCGCTAGCCTGTGCTAAGCCCATACCAGTACATTCTTACGTGGTCACCAGGTGAAAGCTACCTCAGGTGGGTGGGTATGCAGTACAGCCACATGTCCCCCCACGGCAGACACAACTGATAAATAAGCACTGCCCTGAAGGAGAAGAAACAGAAGTGGGTGGTGTCTGTAGGTGTAAAGCAAACTCAAGAAAGTCTAATAGTAGAAAGGTAGTCCTGAATCAAGAGGATAGGGAGGATCTCCCCTCTTGGCTGAAGATGTGCCTGAGATGAGAGAGACACAAACGCTCTTGGGCAGTAAATAGAGCATGTTCAAACCTGGAAATTTGTAAATATTTTCCCAACTAGAATATTCACGTGTAGTTGGTCAATACATACAATAAAATGGAAGTGATTTAACTGATGGCATTTTTTTTCCTAAAAAACATGAGCCATTGTTCATGAAAAACTATTTCCTTTTAACTATCACTTTAAAGTCAGATGCTTTTCACCATTTTCATTTGCTTCATATTTGCACTCTATTTTTTTCTTTTAGAAGAAAAACTTTCTGTAACACGGGAAAAACAATACTACAGCCCCCAAAAGCTCATCTGAATAAAAAACAAAGTAATTTTAAGCATTTTGTTAAACAAAATTAAAAAAAAAAAGTGAGAATTAACAAACAACACTGCACCACATGATGCAAAATACAGCGTCAGTGCCCATGGTCGCAAGTGATAGCAGGAAAGCTGTGTGGCAGAAGTAGCAGCAAGCGCAGCAAATGACAATAATGAAGAATCTTCTCAGTAAAGAAGACCATTATCAACAGTATGAAAACACAACAGCAAACCTCTGCAGAGCGTGGCCTGCGCAGAACCAGACTCTTTGGATAAAAGAACTCAGATGAGGAATGCTGTCATGAAACACAAAAGGGAAAAATGAGTGAAAAGGAAAGCAGTTTCCCCAGCTCAGCGGTTAAGCTCTTTTTTCAATCAAGTTACTAATACCTACTTGCTAGTTCATATTCTGTGCATTATAATATCTGTGTTACTTACTGATCCCTGCAGAATCAAAAACAGCCAGACAGCTGTAAAAAAAAAAACCCCTAAGCAATGTATATTTTTGTAACATACTTACGGTTGCTTTATTTTCTACTTGTTTTGGCTTTGTAATCCTCCACAAATATCCAGTGGGGGGAAGATCTAAAGCAACCATTGTTTTTATGAATTTCCTCTCAGATCTTGAGCAGTTTGAAAGCTGATTAGGTTTTATCACAATTCAGTTACTGAGAGAGAACAGAACTTGCTGAAATCTTCTGAAGTGACTTCAATGATAAAAGAGCTTTTTCTTTTGTTTTGCTCTATAAGGAAAGGAAACCCAGCAGAGCAAATAGGCCATGTCACTGGCTTTTTGCAGAACCACCAGAAAATTTAGGCCTGAGCCTGAAAGTGGCTATATCATAGTCATCAACTCACAAACCAAATTCCAATTCTCACATCAGGTCTAAATGTATGTCATAAGAAACTGAAAGTCAAAGTACAGTTTATAATTTAGTGGTGACATGTTCCAATAGTACATAATTCCCCCGGATTAATTTGCTTCTGTACCTACCTGTTTGCTACTGCCTTCATTTAAATCAGCAGACTGAAATGTGTCAAAGTGAACTCAAACTGATTTTAAAATAAGGTGTCTGACTTTGCACCGCAGTAGACAGACACCATCTGTGATGTAAAGCTGAAGCTAAAAATTCTCCAGCTCTCCTCCTAGCTTCAGTAGCATGCATTTGTCAATGCCTTTTAAAGGCATATTAAAGCTCCGCATAGAAGCTCTCATCCAGGAACAAGGCGACCTTGGAGAGCTGTGCCACAACATTTCTCAGATGTTCACTTAATACACATTCGTTCGCTTCACTTAATTTTCCTGCATGAACTCACTTAGGCAGAGTCTTGCAGGTGGATGAATTCATTTACTTTGCTCACTTCAATTAAAATTAGCTGAGGGGGAAGAAGACTGACGTGCTTGAATGTGTGACGGGAAAAAAAGGAAAATATATCAAGAGGACTTTGGCCGTTTCTGTGGGGAATGGAAATAAGCTATCTGATTTATAAGGTCATCTGGAGAAGGTTCATAATGGCTGCAATGTAGTCAGGAGTGCTTTGGTAAGTCTCTTGGGTCCAAGTGAAAGGGAGGTATTGTACCCCAACCGTTCACCGCAAAGCACAAGCATTCTGACACTTCAGCAGGGCCAAAACACTGCCTTACATTCAAATTGTTAAATGAGGAAGAAAATCCAGTCTGGTTAATTTTCCATTTTCTTATGGAAAGTCAGGACAGAACAATGTGCAAATGCTGGATGGTATCTACAATGACGTTTGGTGGTGCTAGATCACAGGCCCATTTAGGGCCAATTATACCTCTGTATTACCAATACAGCCCACACTAATAGGTACTCTGCTCAACAAAAATTTATCTGCACATTACCTAAGTTCACAGTAAATTCCCTGTGGGGGATGTTTACAGACCAGTGCACCTGAATAAATTCTAAAGGACATGGCTTCCTGTGAATCAACCACAACTAGGACACAACCCACAGGATATGCTAGTATCTCCATGACAGTATCTCTTAGTTTCCTTGTCTGCACAACATTTTATGCATACATGGTCTCTAATATTTATATCCAGAAAAATTAGCAAAGTTCAAAGGACCAACTGAGTCATCAAAAAGAGTAAATTGTTCAGAAAATGAATCTGTGAATATGGGCTTAGAATTGCCTGGTGCATGCAAAAAGCCAGGCTCCAGCATTTACCAGTGTAGAATAATTGCCATCAAGGATTTGATCCAGAAAATTTGTCTGGATATGCTGAGGTGACTCCAAGGGTAACTGCAGCTCTTCTTGGCATTCAATTTAGGATTACTTTATGCTGAGGTTTATTTTGATGGCAAAGGAAGAAGCGTCCATATTGTCTAAATGCTGTAAATAACCACGCAGAACAGGGGATAACTATAGAGAAATTACACAGATGTGCACAAATATTAAAATGACATAGCATTTGCCCTGTTCACATTTTCTCCTTAAGAGTCTCTCACAATAATTAAGATATGAAATGAACTGTCTTAGAGACTTTGTCATGTCTGTATGTCAGTAAATGACACTATCTTTAAGGCAGTGCACCGAGACAGGCATGTAAAGGGTGGTGAGCCTAAAAATCAGAGCAATACCTCTGAAGTGTCTCCACTGTTTATTCTGCCAGAGTGATGACAGCTATGTGAAAAAAACATGGAAAAAGTCACTCTTTTAAAAACAACATTCAATTATTGTGCGCACAAAATATCTGGTGAACATATGAATTCAGCTTACCCGTAGCTTATCTTCAGTCTTAGTGGATTGCTTACAGTCGGGATGCCAGACAGTGGAACCTGAAGAAGGAAAAAAAACCACCTTTATTCAGAGCAAAGCAGATGACTTCTGGTCATGGCAAGTCAGTGATTAAATATAATCCCTTCACTCCATCAGACGGTGAATATGTATGAACTACACGGGTAATTCACATTCAATTCTAGCTTAGGAGAAATACAAGTGAAACAAACAAAAAAAATATTCAAATCCTTGGCCCATCTACAGCAGCCTCTTCCTGAGGCTGTCAAAACACTTTGCACACATTCTTAATTAAAACTCAAACAGCCTCAAGCAGAAAGGAAGTCAGCAAGCACCAGCTGGAGGAACTGAAAGACAGAGGGCTCCTCTGGGCAGGAAGGAGGGTAAGAGCAAAAGAACTGACCCCTGGCTACCTGAACTTTCTCCCCTATACTGAACCATGTGTAAAAAGGAAGCTCTGATTGTAAGTCCATTAATACTGGGAAAGTCCTATGATTTCCTTAAGCAATAGGTGTTGTATTCAGTCACTGTACCGTATTACTCAGATCACCTCTTCCCTGCAATTATGCAAAATGCAACAGGAAAAGCAAAATCAGAAAATTCACAAGTCAGCAGAGTCAGGGCTGTATCTCACCCACTGCACTAAGCTGGAGAGGCCAGTGTGACACAGGCGGTAGAAAGCAGCATGTGAAAGAGCCCCTCCCTGGATCACAGCGTCCCTTACTTGCCACTGGCACACACACCTTTTCTACCCCTTGCTCAGCAAGGTCAGTGGTGTGTGTTGCACTGGCCCTTCCACCTGGCATATTCCAGCTACTCATCCTACTAAACCAGTTCCCCTTTGGAAGAGAGTATAAACTGTGGTCACTGTTGGGAAACTGCTGGCCGGTATTAGCCAAGTTGAAAGGAGCAGAAGCCAATGCTGATTTTTAACACTGTCTGCAGCTGCAGTAAAATTCAAACTTCATTCCAGTCACCACAAAACCAATACAGAGCCTGGTCTGTCTGCAGGGGGGGAACATCACCTCTTCACTCTGTCCACAAAGAAACCAAACAGAGCAAAGTCCAGGTCTCCTGCTGGTGACTATTAGCTCAAGTGCAGTCAGAGGAAACCCCACCCTCAGAGCCCCAGAGAGGTATGGGTCAGGGCCCCTGGAAATTTTGTTCTAACGAGCCCTTACATGGCTCAGTACAGAAGTAAAGACCAGCAGGAATGATTTCACTTCCCAGCAGCATGCAGTATAATCATCATCAGGAGACTGGAGAGAACGCTGTGACTCTGAATCAAGGGTCGGAGATTTTTGGCTTTGAGTCTAAGCCGAGGAAGAAGAAACTGTGCATTTGGCAGGGGGAAATGATCAGACAACAGGAGAAGTGTACCAACAGCCTTTGCTGTAAACAAACAGCAGCCACAGAGCCAGGACCCCACAGAGCCTGCGAGATCAGGGGAGAAGCATGCCTTGTGCATTTGCTTGGGAGGTCAGACAGATCCAGTCACTCAGGAGGAAGGGAATTCATGGTATAAGGCTGATGAATTAAGACTTGTAAGGTCAACTCGCACACTTAACTGTGATCTTCCTGTGTGTGACCCTGAGAAATGTGATCTCTGTTCCTCTGGACTTCAGTTTCTTTTCCATTAAACTGTCCCCATCATGAAATAAAGAGCTGCCACTGCATTTTCAGGCCGTATTTAGCACAAACTGACACAGTTTGTGCTAAATAGAGACATCCCAGGAGAATGCTGCCACTCTGAAAGTGAAACAAGAAATGCAAGAGAGTCTGGATGTCATTTTCATGATGAAACTTAGCTAATGGTTGTGACTTTTCTTTCACAAAATGATAAGAGGTTTGAAATATGTGAAACTTAAAAACCCAATTCAGACAGAGAAGGATTAAGAAGTTAAACGTAAGTGTTTTTCATTATCTCTGAAACACCTACAATTTATAGATTTTATTCATCCAAGCACACCAATCTTGAAATGCTTGGAATGGTGCAAATTCTCAAGCTGCATCTCCCCTCTTTTTCCTACAGGGAACAGTTCAACAAATTGTGGTTATTCCCACTCTTAACATATGCTTGCTTGCTCACTTGGCAGATGCCAACCAAGAAGTTTATTTATTTATTTAGCTTTTTACTTTGCAAATACCATTGTTTGTATACAGCTCTAAAAATCAGTAACTCAGGCTATTATTTACACATTGAATAAGGCTGAAAGCCTGTGTGAGAATCAACTGAAGCCTCCCTCTAAATGCTGAGCAACATCCTCAGCTCAGCAACAGTCTTCTGGGGTAGTTCATGTAGTAATATATTACTAGGCAGTTAACAGGAAAGAGAAAGTTTCTTTCCTGTGTTGGAGCAGGGCAAAGCCAGAGTGCTTCTGCTAGCATTGTCCAAACCATCCTTAACATTGAAAGCCTTCAAGCAGACAGGCTGGTTTTCCATATTCTACTTTTGCAGGTTTCCCACACATTTCTAACACAAGTAGCTACCGCAAACCTGCCAGACCCCTCTACTATACCAAGCAATACCAACACAGTGCTCTCGTGTCCTGTGGAGAGGACAATTAGGATTGAGATGGAAGCTGCCTCTTTTCATATGTGTTATCAATAATGTGATTTTGGTTCTTGCTTCAGTGTTGTGGTGGTGTATTTTTATTCCAGAGAAATGCTTGGAATGCTGTTATTCTGCACCCTAGGGTAAACAATTTGAATGGAGTCAGGATATACATTTCAGCTGAGAACTTTATACAGGAAAGGCTTTTAGGTCCCTTACACTTACTAGCATGCTGAATTCAGCACGGAAAGCTTTGGCAGGACAGTCTGGAGCACACTCAGCAGTAACATTATTTAGTCAGAAAACAGCTTGTGAACAATAAAGCAATGCAACTTGGGCTGCTCCTCCTCTGAAACAGAGTGAGCATGAAGAACATTAATTCACAACCACAAAAAGGGAGATACAGCCAAGAAGAGAACAATGCAGATCGAGGAGCCAGGTATCTCTCCTCTCTCATATCACTTGAACTTGGCTGGGACAAAAATCTTAAGTAGAAGCAATATCTTCTGTCTTATTTGGATCTGCAGAAATTTACAGCGCAGACTGCCCAACCAAAGTGAACTCCCACTGTCTGCTAGACTGGTGCAAACGGCATCAGTTGCAAAAAGCTGCTATTAATAACAGCAAAGGATGAACTGATGCTCACCTTAAACTCTGTCTGTACTTTATGATACTATGATGTGTGGAAAATAAGAATATCAATTTTCAGAAGTGGTAACTGCTGCTTTCAATTTAATCTTCCCAATCTGCCATCAGAAAGCAGTACTTCCTACCCAGCCCTCTTTCAGCCTCTCCTTGCTCTTACAATGCAGAGCTGCTACACAATTTAGTATCCAGTTCTGTGCACAGCTGGAATAAGATGACAAAGGTATAAGGTCAGTGAGAGATGAGAGAGATGGACTGCAAGGGAGGACAAGCTACAAACTACCACAAGTTAGCTTCAAAGGAATTCCTTAGCAATGTTATCTGAATTTTGGAATTCCTCCAAACAGAATCACTCCTCAGGATTTCAAGAGATGGCTTCCATCACTCTTTCATAATTTCTTTCCTACTCTTTTACAGTCCATTCAGGTATATCATGCAAGTTTTCTAACGTAAGTACAATATACAAAATCCCAACGTGTACCTGCCTTTTTCACTTTGATTTCTGGCTTGCATAAATGTGCATTAAATGTCTTTCTAACAACATTAATTAACACTACAGTAAGTAATTCTGTAGCTAAATAGTTAACATGCTAACTTCTGGGAGAGTAGGGGGAATTCATATCAAGGATACTTTTCAATCAAAGAAAAGAAGCACTTTATGTGGAAAATATAATGAAAAAAATGTGCTTGGCAATACCTGGGAGTGTGAGACTGTTAGTAAGACACAGGAGACGAAAATGAACAGAAAAGAAAGAAGTGACTGTAGAAAGCCATAAAAATTAAGTAAATGGGAATAAAAAGAGAGACTTGATGAGATAAAAGGGAAATAGGCAAGACAAGGAAATATGATTAAGAACCGAAGGAGGCAGTCAGTGCAAACGGAGAAGGAGATCTACAGGATTCAAAACAAGGTCACTGCAGCCTCTGGAAGTTTTTTCCATCGCCTTTCACAGTTTGGAGTGTGGTCCAGAAGAGAACAGAAACCGATCAGTAGAACTCAGGGGAAACTCTCCTGGCTTGTCTGGTATCTCATATACCAGCATGTGTGCTAACCTATTCATGAGATGCCAAGTTCTGAGAAAGCCTAATAAATTTTGGTTTTGCTACACAGCTTTTGAAAACACAGTCTGCCTCAGCTAGGGTGTAGAGTCGCTGCAATGCCACTGTTATGGCCACCTATTCGAGCAAAAGGCTTTCAAGTGGAAAAAGTCCAAGCACACTATGAAGATAGGGTGGCTATAGTCCTCCTTGCCCATATGTGGGGATAGTTTATAAACTCCTGAAGTCTGTGACAGGAAAGTTAGAAAGACTGATTTTCTTGTTTTGGAATGGAGACATCCTTACCTTGCAGATACATTTCTTCTCCTTCCGTGAACATCTGGTTGCACCTGCTGCATCGTGCACAGCTTGGATGATAATGCTTGTCACCTGCCTGAAGAAAAACGGAACAGGGAAATGAGGGACTGACACACTGCATTGCTTAGTAGGCACTACTTATTTGCTGATACACCACTACCAATTTTCTTCTGGTTCACTTGTTACAGATACAATACTGCCCTCATGACACAATGATGACAGGAGTGATGAGAATTTAAGATCTGCCACATTGCTTCAGTCTAAAGGTCTGTCTAGTCCAGTATCCTGGAGTCAACAGAGGCCAGCAGTGACTACTTGGGTAAAAGGCTGTAGAAAAATACAAGACAGTACAGAAGAGCCTTTCCTCTTCACACCTTCCCATTCAAGTAATCAATGGTTTAAAGATTTTTCTGGCTAGAGGTTATGTCAAAATCTATCTATTCTCCATGATTTGCCCAACATTTATCTAGCAGCCCAAGGCAATGAATATCACACTGATGTCAGATATTTCTGTAAACCTGCTGTCTCCTTATTTTGTCAAACAACATGTATTTTCTCAATTACTCCATTGTTACAGATTAATTTAGACAATGAATGACAGTTTTCAACCTGCCATTTCGCTCCTTGGCATTCTTCTCTGACATTGCTGATGTGGGCATTAACACAGAGAGCTTTCTAGAGCCACCTCTGGGACCACTAATGTAATTCACAGATACCTGACTTCAGAAGCTACACTAGCACAGACAGCTTGAGCTGAATTTGAACTACTGATGTCAAGATGCTAAATACCTAGATCCTGTTACTCAAATCCAAATCCACTGAGCCATTCATTCTCTTAAATACATTGATATCCATAATAAACAAAACTGATTAGATTTCAGGCCCATAAGCACCGGAAGAATGAAGGCACATATATTAATGTGATTTCTTCTCCTTAGAAGACCAAGGCAAACAATGTATCAACTTCTTTGCATCAGAAACTATGCATCCAATTTCCACATCAGGCTTTTTAAACTATAAAATAACTAACCCTAGAAAACAACCCCTAACAGTGAGAAGTAATGAATTCTAAACTCTTTAAAATTGTATCAGGCTTTCCAAACAAGTTAACCTCAAATCCATTTTCCACAAAATATTCCCTGTTCACTGCGATGTTATATGTATAAAGTATCTGCTTGCTCTGTAGTTGACTTATAAAATGTCATCAGATCATACTTGAGACTGTAACATTACTAAATTCAATATTTCCTTATGTCTATTGAGATGAATAACAACATATTTTTGGTTTACATTCAACATCAATTATACAGGCTTAGTATTTAAAAGTATTTATATGAGATGATGAAATATATAGACTAAAGTACCTGACAACCAGCAGACAACCAGCTCTACCACCCAGCCCTTCTACAGGTAAAGCTGCACCATTTAGTTTCAATCTTCTCATTTGTTCCTGCCTTAGTAGAGCAGTACTTGGTCTGGAAAAGTCTTCATACACACAGTGGTGTTTGTGGACATGACTATTTATCCTGCATATTCACTAAGAACAATTCCTGTGCCAGAATTTCAGCAATACACAGCCACAAAAGAGGACTCGGTGTGCTGATAGTTTAGGCACTCACTCTTCAGTTGCAAAAATCCTCTGTTGTTCTAGCAAAAGGGACAACGAAAAGCCACTACAAAATATTGCTATTCAAGGAAGAAAAGCTAATGAGGGAGGAAACAGTATTGCTGCTTGGCTTGCAGCAAGCGACAAAACCAATACTGAACTGGGAAGGAAAAACAGAGTTAATGTTGATTCTCCTATTGCTTTCATTATTGGCTGCACTCTTTGCCTCTGACTCTTTCTAGCAATTATTTAACCCCTGAGGTGTCCCATCAGTTCAATTCAAGACTGGAATTTAAGAAAAAGAAAATGAAGAAACTCTGAATGTGTCTAACATGTAACGCTGACATCAAACCACAGCTATTCTGATCTTGAATGAAGACGTGCAGAAACCAACTACTCAGAAATATATATATCCACACACAACTGTAGCTCAGGGCTGTGAATATTGAAAAGTGTTCAAAGGTAGATCTGCAATTCAGACAGCTCAGCACTTAGCAGATGCTGACATCCTTCTCTGCACTTTATGCCTCATGTAAACATATTGCACATACAGAAGAACAGCAATTTTATCTGTTTGGTAAATAAATATAAAGAAAACCCCAAAACTTTTGAGCATTCCTGAAGCTCTTCAGCAGAGTGGGGCCCACAGAGCTGCTTGTCACAAGTGATTTCAGACTTATTAGATGATGGCAAATCTGATGTCCTGGGAACTGCTACCAGTTAATGAGATATAAAAAATTCCTAAGACGGCTGAATCACTGCCAGAAAGGATTTTCTCCAAACAGGAAGACAATAATGGAAAAATAAATTTGAAGTAATAAAACTGGAATCTTTTCTCGTCTCTGCCTCTCACCCAACTAAAGTGTATCTTTGCAGCACTAACACTGCTTAACAGAGCTCAAATTTTCAGTAGGCACATAGATTTTTCCGAAATAAAATTCATAGCTTCTCAAAAGGTATTCAGTAGGGTAGCTAAGTAGCTATACAGTCTGAACTGGAAAGAGTAGAGGGCCTGTTATAGTATTATTATTATTATTATTAACCTCTGAGATAGGCCACTGGAGATGGGATTGTGTCCTGTGAGATTCTTACCAAATTCCACACACAAAGGACTGAAACCTTTGCACATAAGTATTACCAGATGAAGTAGGTTTTATAAAGAAGCAATTCCCTACCAAGCACCCTGATGCTCAATCAAGGCAATGTAGCTTTACGAAGGATAGTCAGGATCCAGCAGAGATACTTCTGTTGTGAGAGGACGGTGGCACGTGGACAAAGAAAACCACACATTTACAGCCTTGCAGTTTCAGCTTCTTCCAGTCTGGCCTTTGAGGTGTGGTGATCTTGTTTTGGGCTTTGAGGGTTTTGGTAGGCTGCTTTTGAATTTTGTGCTTGTTTTTTCATTTGTTTGTTTGTTTGTTTTGTTTTTTGTTTTGGAACAAGAAAGCCATATTGCACCTATCTTTTCATCAAAAGATGCTTTTTATTGTTATAAGATACAGGTGTGAAACTTTTGGGGTTTGTGTAGGTACTCTTGGCATTCCTATCCCAGGCTTCGGAGTTTCGTCTTCCTTGTTTTGCAATTAATTCACAGTAACTTTAGTCAGTTACTTCTACTAGTTTGATCCATACTTTGTCCTAAAAAGGGTCTATATTTGGTCCACGTAGTGTTAATATTAATGAGGCTTCCACTTGCCATGATCATCTGACAGACATTCCCCTTGTTTTTCTCCCCATCACAAAGCTTTTATTGAGGATCCTTTAGAAAAGGGTGCCTGGATTCAAGTACTCATCTGCCAATTGCTATAAGCAGGTTACATGTTTTTTTAAAGCCAGGCTACTCACAAGAGAAACAAATCCAGAAGGCATCACAATATTATATGGCTCTCTGAAGACTTTTTTTCCTGGAAAGACTTCTGATCTGTTACTGTCAAGAGAATAAACGATGTACACATGTCTCTTCAAAACAGCCAAAGGGACTGATTTCAAGTTTATTGGATCTTTCCCCAAGGCAGAAATAATTGGCCAAATGTTAGCTTATTGTGAGTGATGATGAATGAACACCACACCCCAGATAACACAACCTTGCTAAATAGAAGCGCTAACAGATCCTGCACTGGATAGGTTTTGGGGGAGTTACATACCACAGCAGCTGCAGTTGTTAGTGAACACTTCCAAAAGAGCTACATGAGTTTTCTGCCTCAGTACCATTTCTGCGATTCAGAATTGAAAGCCCTTCCTCAGTGGATATCCACTGGAGAATCACCTGCATCTCAACTAACTCAGGACTATTCTTGGTATGTCTGACTTGTGATCATGTGAGAAAACTGGTTGCTAAAAACCAGTTATTTACAATGTATTAGGAAAACCTTTTGGATCTACAAGGGAATGAAACACTCATGCTTTTTAGACACCTTGTCTTGCCCAGCTCTCAGGCTACCAAACCCTCATTCAGTATGGCCAGTGTGCAGTTTCCTGCAATCTTATGCTACTGTGCTAGGGATCGTAAGGTTTACATCTCAATCCTGTTGGCAGTAACAAGTAACATCAGTTCAGTGCCCATTTGCCCTGAACGTTGTTCAGACAAGGTGCAAGATGGTTAGATCCCCTTGCATTCTCACTATGCCTGGCTCTCCTTACCCCTTCTCAAGTTCACTTCACATCCTTTACGGTTAGCTTTGGTACACACAGACTTCTCAAGTGGCATCTTGCACCCTGCCAGCAGCAACAACTCACTTTCTGTTCAAAATACAGCTATGCAGCCACTGGTTTTTGATCTATCATACTGCTTATGATCCCTTCTGAATCATTTCAGCATTGGCTGACGTCTTCAGGACAATCCAAACCATCAAGTGCAAACTATGGCTTGTACCTTAGAGGACTGTCCCTAAACTAAATTTGAGTAAGCTGAATTATGTAAATACCCTGGTTTTGCTTAGCAAAAAGTGGTAAAATCAACCAAAATAATATTGAACGTTATTACTCTTACTTTACACACAAATCCTTAAATGGAATTGTACAAGTTGACAGCAGTTTCTTGTCAAATGAAATATTAAACCAATGCATTACTGTCACTGTCTATAAATTTGCTGTTACATCAACTGGCACTAGCGTTTGCAGTGGAAGCAAAGAACATCAGTTCTCAATTTATAATAAAATACAATCTCTTCTGACTTTCCTATTTATCTTCTATTCATTGACAAATCTAAAATAGGTTCTCAAATTAAATGCCATTTCAACACGGTAGATAGAAAAAAATTAGATAAAAAAAAAAAAGTAGTAGAATATCCTCATTTACAAAATACTTCCAGAGCCTTAAAACTGCAGAAAGGAAAAGGGAACAAAGGCATATTACAAGTGTCATTATAAATGGAAATACATGATGTCAAATTTGAGTAGCTTCCCACAGTTCTGCAAGTCTCACTGATTCGTGGTTGACCAGCAACATGTGTTCTATTTTCTATATACTACTACATATATATGCTATACACAATATATGCATTATATGCATATTCATGGTAAGAAAATGGTGTTTAACCTTATTTTAGATAGTATTAATGTTCTATTTATTGTGGTAATTTCAAGGCTTATGGTAGAACCAAGTCTTTAGCAACACTACGCTTCAGTTTCCCAGTCTACAAAGAAGGTAAAACAATATTTAGTGTCCTTCACAAAATACTTCGGAGAAACACTACCAGAGAAAACCATTACAGAAATGTATTCCTAATGATGAGTCCTGAGAAGAAGCCCATGTAATCATCTCTCCTCTAAGGCTTACGAATTGATGGTTGGAGGTTCAGTAGCCAGGATTCACAGACGATGGGCTACACGGGGGAGCTAGATGTGTGTATTCTGCAGAGGATATGTCCCAAGTAACATCAGCAAAAACCCAAGCTCTATTATGTATTATAACAATAATGAAAACCTGTGATAATAGTTGGTAATGAGAGATTAATTTTTTCGTAGATCACCTTTTCAGACCCAGCAGCTATCAATTTTCAGCCTTCTTCCAGCATACTGTTCTCTTAAAGAACTTCAACTAGGATATACAAATCCTCCTCAGCTGATTAAACCAGTCTGCAATGCCATCTTAAAGCCTCTGTGTACTGTTTACAGAGGGCTTTGAAGGCTTCCTCTAATAAGTGGGTGGTGGTGGGGAGTAATAACCCTGTACAGTTGTCTGGAATGGGAAAGGTTGCAGAACGCAGACACAGCATTATGCATGGCATCATGCATCAACCTTAGAGAGACCTCTTGCCATTCAAAAGGTAAACTAAAAGCCCGGGAGGTAGGAAGGTATTTGAAGCACCAGTCAAACACAATGCACTGAGCTCCTTCACAAACCCTCCTCACTCTGCTGATGCTCCAACTCCTCACAATAGGCACAAGTCTCACGTGCCTTCACTTTATCAAGATGCCTTTGGGGACCTCCTGAAGCCCAAAGTGTGCTGGTACTGATAGGTGTCGGGGAAGGCAATGGTAGGTATCACAAGAATGACTCCAACCTGGGAGCTACAAATACAGCTGCATGCAAATTGATGTACTGTGCCCCAGAAACCCAGCATAAAACATACCTGTGTTGAGCACACACACAGCTCTAACCTCATGGTAACAGTACTTGAAAAGCCCAGGGCTGTATTTTCTGAGTCCATCCCCACTGTCTCCACTTCCCACAAGACTAACTTTTATTCTCTGAGTGCTTGTAGAGCTCTAGTCCGATTAAATAAATGTTTTCCTCTCTAGTGAACGTGAGAGCTTAAGACTTCCTATTACTCATGCCTTCAATCCTGTCCTTCTTTCCAGAACAACAGTGAACAAGAGCGAGAGAGAACAATAACAAGAATCCCGCTAGGAGAGCTCACATGCCAGTGGGTCTGGTAGAGGAAGGACTAATTACCAACAGACATTTTCTGCTGGCCAAAGGACACAATTAAGTGCATATTTGCTGCGTTACATTTGCACAGCTGCACTCACTCACTCTCCATTCAAAGATATCTTAGCAATCACCTGACAAACAGCTATTAAACAAGTAGGAAGCTTTACTTGTGTCACACTATTTAAATACCACAACAACTGCCATGTATTTGAAAGCGTACATGTAAGAGTAAAAGATCCTCCCTCCCCCTTAGTTTGCTTTTTTTTTGTTTTAAATTTTTATGAACAGGTATAATGGGCCCATTTGATGGACAAACCTAATCAAATATTTAGCTCTACCAAGACTCAGAGGAGAATGACCTGATTTCTTAACTCTCTTAAGGAGCAGCATAAAGAATAACTCAGACTCATCTTTCAACCCCCTTAAGGAATGTTGTGAATTGTAAAACAGGAACTGTGGCAGTAGCCTACCATTTTCCAGTGAAGCTTTATTTTAATTACTTGTAGAGGTCACAGAACCTTCAACCCTGTTTGATGTTCAGTATAACATCAAATTCCATTGTTTCCTTCTCTGCAGGCTTCTGTGATCTCACAGGCAGCTGGAACAGCAAAAACACTCCGAAGACCAAAATCTGTCTCTAATAACATCCTGATCCAAACTGTCCACTCATTTTTCCCAGGCTCTTATCTGTTTCGTGAGTCATGACAAATATCTGTGCTCAGATACAAAAATAAAAGTGTAGCTCCTTTACTTCCAAGGGACTTCAGAATCTACCATAGTTTTCTTTTTACTACTAAAGGAAGGAAAGCGTAATACAATTTCAATGATGAAAATGTTCTAGCCTGATAAATCCTTGTTTGATATGTATCTTTAAAACCAGGAGCTTCTACGGCTGTTTTTAACACTACTATCCCAATATCTCAACAGAAACTACTCTCCGCACAGCCTCTGCCACGGGCCAACCTGAGACAGGACAGAGCAGCGGGAAGCAGAGCTCACACTGGCAGTTCCCAGGCTGATGGGGCTGCAAGACACAAAACCAGGCGAAAGTGGGAAATGGAGCGTGAGGCCATGAATGTAAATCTGAATGACAACATGCATGCAGGAGACATGGAAGAGCCTCAGAGCCTTCCGCTGATGGCTGCGCTTGCCTTCGGTAAGCCAAAACTCCAGCTGCCCTGCTGCCATGAACACTTGCACTGCTCACTCTTGCCTGGTTTCTGGTTTTTATACAAAAATACTTCCCAGCATTCCAACAGTGACTGCCAACGCCATGCTAGTATATGCCTTAATAGATGTCTAATAAACTTTGTAACTTGGTGTTAATTCCATCAGCATACAATATTGTTATATTCATTAGTTGCTGCTAATAGCAATGTAATTATTAGCTGCTTGGAATACAATTTTTCCTTGTAGCAAAGACGTGAGTAATGATTCAGGCTAAATGCCTGGTTGTGCAACTGCTCTTCTGGCATGAAGAAGCAGCTGAATATTGACTGGACTTACTTTAGTAAGATCCCAGCAAGCACTTGTTTGTCACTGCTTTGAGTTTTTACTTCCCTGAACATGCAACGTTGGGCAAGTTGTACACATGAGTGAAATGCTAACCTACCACACGTGGTCTGTATGGGATCTATTCATTCTGTCTTCATGGAGAAAATCCACTTATTGCTACACACAGGACCAAAGGTAAGAACTTATATTATCTACACAGTTAACAGCAGGAGGCCAGTACAAAGAAGGTAATTCTACTCAACTAAGAAATGTACCCACAGTAGCTCTAAGTGGCCAGTTAGAATACTGTGGATATATAATACAAATATATAATAATGTCACCAATCTTTGGTGACACCAGGAATGTCCCACTTTCCAGTATTATTATATACAGATATATATAATACAGATATATAATACTGTGGATATATAATACAGAGGAGCAAAGCGATACCAAACACAGCTTTATTGCCTGGTGCCAGGATTTCAACAAGATCTCTGGGTTACGTTTATGCATAGAGAAAACTAATTCCCATGACTGAACATGTAGTTAATCAGAAACAATCCAGAGGAAATATATGTACCAGACTTTATGAAGATTAAATTTAATTCTAATCTAATTAAAAGTCTGTGAATTCACTGCCTTCATTACCCTTATTTTAGGGGCATATGAGGGCAAAATCCAGCATCTGACATTTAATTTTCTTTTATATCATATTTATTGCACAGAATGTTTTTGTTTAATTTTGAACTTCTCAACAGCAAGTATTTAGCAAGGCCTGATACAAATCCCTCCTCTATTTCTTAACAATGCTGGAATAGGTCCAGTTCATAAGTACAAGGTGTGGACTTTCTATGTCTTCTGTAATCTTTAAGCTTCACAAAGCACTAAGAGAATTCAGTGTATCTTTATCTTGTGTGCATTTTGTCCAAAATGGATCTTTGACATGAAAAGGCACTCCACCTAAAGGACCTGATTACAGACACACTCATATTGCTGGATTAGATCAGAATCAACCAGCAAAGCCACTTTACAGTAACTTCACCATAGCTCCAAGGGCCTTTTCAAACAGTCTAATATTGGCAGAACTATAACTTTGTCTCAACCAGCCAGCAAAACACCCCTACTGACTACCAAGAGTGTTAAGGCCTACTGAGCTGTACAGCTGGATGCTCAGCTTCCCTGCAGCAAGGTGAGAAAGCCATTCCAGCCACAGCTTCTAGCTGGCTGAAAGCAGAGTCAAGTCCTTAGCTTGTTTTGCTGCTGTTAGTTATATGGCAGAAGTCAAGGGACAGCATGGAGTCTTGTGAATGGATGATGTACAAGACGCATATGATAGGCAATCTTTGGTGACACCAGGAATGTCCCACTTGCCAGGACATCTTCATGTTTTCTTTCACTAGGTGACAACAGGGCCACTGAGTTATCAGGAGTATGTGAGTTCAAGAATGAAACACAACCAGGTTTCTCCTTTAACTCTCTGTATGAAGTGACTTTTAGTCCCGTGACCTGTCCTTCTGGCTGAACTCCTATAAATAGAGCTTGATGTATATGCATTAGCAGATCACATTAACGGTATTTGCAGCTGCAGTGATACCTCCAAAACAATGAGAAGTATCTTGGAAGACAGAGATATTACTAGCTTATTTAATTACAAACACCTTTCTTCGTTAGTAGAACTATAGCTGAGTTCAACCTGCTGAAATTTAGCTAGAAGTCAGTAACAACCCTCACCTGTATCTTAAAAAAAATAAATCAACATAATTATTTAATAAATCAGAATATCTCGCACCTAACAGAAGGTAATAAACACTATACCTCACCCTAACATGAAAAAGTTGTTAGCAATTCCAAAAATTAGACATTATCTCCATTCTGACCATCATTTGATTGCATGTATAGACAGAGAGAAATAATGGGCAGTGTTATATATGTGTGTATACATATGTACATGTGGAATTTTTAAAGGAACATACATATTCCTAGATCTTAAAGTAGCCATAGAAACATAAATCTTGGAATTCTTAAGACATCCTACTGAATGTCCCAAATTCTGTATTCTGAAATACAAATGAAAATGTTATCACAGTCCATGTGCTTGATGCACAGAAAAATTACAACAACTAAGATACTATTAACTAAAGAAAATTTTTTTAAAAAGGCTGTTACTAAAGCATTACATTACAAATAAAGATAACTGATAAGAAATAACTATGGACAATATGTTTAAAGACAGTAAGAATCTTTATTAAACCGTGATGAGGAAAAAAAAAAGTAAAATTAAAAAAAGCCACAGATCAGGCAAAGATCCCTTGTGATGTGTAGAGGAAAAATGATGAAAGATGACACAGAAAAGGCCCAGAAGGCATACCTTTCTGGTCTGCATTTGACAATGCTGAAAGACATTATTCCTGTTTGACAGTGTTTATTGTGCAAGACTTTATTGAATAGTGTTTGCTGTGAGTTAAAACTTACAAATTAGGAGACTTGAATAATTTGTGCTCAAGAGTCTTAAGACAGGTATAAGCCAAGCAGTTCTCTGACAGATGGACGTGTTAGCAGGGGAGGCTCTGCTGAGCCAGATACCTCAGAGATTACTTCCTTCTACCCACACCATGAGGTACCTTACTACTGACCAAGACAAGAACATAAAATATTTCCTGGTAAATCTGCTGATGACTCAAAGACAATCTAAACTCAACAAGTATGCATTAATAGTCTAACGTAGTAAGCCTACAAATCAAGAAAGCCCTGTGAGATAGAGAGCCACGCTGTGGGCAACAAAAGCTGAGAGAGGAGGTTTGAGAACATCGTTAATAATCTCCCAGAAACTCCTCTCGGAGTACCTGAAAGGGCTGGCTCTTCTGACTTGATGTATAGAAAAAAATATAGAGGAAAAACAGAAAAAAGGTTTTGCTTTTGACTACAGACACCACAGCATCATCATTGTAACGCTGGTGAGTAGATACACATGGATTTACAGAACTGAGTTCAGTGGAGAAGCATCAAAACAACTTGAGTCTTCAGCTGTGAACCTGGACTCAAAGTGAAATCATTATTCAAAGAGAAGCTTCAGAGATGACAAGATCACAACAGACAGGCGATTAAAAGCAAAAGAGACAATAGTAGGAAAGAGCATAAGCTTTCCAATCATAGAATTGTAGAATTGTTTTGGTTGGAAGAGATCTTTAAGATTAAGTCCAACCATTAACCCAGCACCGACAGGTCACCACTAAACCATGTCCCCCGGCACCACACCTCCACAGCTTTGAGACCTCTCCAGAGGCTGGGACTCCTCCACTGCCCTGGGCAACCTGGGCCAGGCCTTGACATCCCTTGTTGGAAAGAAACTGTTCCTCATGTCCAACCTAAATCTGCCCTGGTGGAACCTGAGGCTGTTTCCTCTTGTCCTGTCACTTGTTACTTGGGAGAAGAGACCAACCCCCACCTCACTACAACCTCCTTTCATGTAGTTGTAAAGATCAATAAGGTCTCCCCTGAGCCTCCTTTTCTCCAGGCTAAACAGCCCCAGTTCCCCCAGCTGCGCCTCAAACTATGACAACATCAAAAAGCTAAAGTTAGGCATATCTAACCTCAAAATAAGATGACATTTCTAAAAAGTAAAGGTAATTTAAGCAGCAAGAGGGAAAATTTTTGGCCTTACAATCACCCTGCAGTCTTCACGACAAGGCAGGATAATTTCCCATAGGATAAAGCCTTCATTTGGTTTCTAGGGAAAAGCTCCATGATAATTTGAAAAGCGAATGTCAAAGATGGTTTTAGCAGTTCCACTGACCTTAAAATCCATTCCAGTGGGCTTTACACAGAGAGAAGCTTTTACACATGCACCAGGCTAGGGAGCACAGGTCTGGACCAAAACAACAGAATAACTGGAGCCACAGTCTAAAGTTACACTGGAAAAAATTCCAATAGAGTTAAATCAGTTCACTGAGACCTGTCTTGGCTAAGCAGCAAAATTCCTGGTATAGCAGAGGCTTTGCTGTTAGAAGGGAGCTTTTGTTAATGTGGCTTGTGGTTCAGAGAGACAGTTCAAGTGCAATACCAGGAACAGCTCTGGGGTTGGGTGTGCTGCATCAGCCCCAGAATTGCTACTGACCTGGAGAGTCCAGCACTGCAACGGGGCTCTGTAGTATGGGGAAGGTTGAAATACCAGGTCAAAGTAGCACCAGGCAAAACCCATGTTTACCTATTTGGTAGGTAAGCACAAACCTCTTTCTAACTGATAAAGCAAGTGAGGGCTTGTGAGATTAAGTAACTCCCTTTGGATCAAAATTAATGCTTTCTTGGAAAGCTGTTTCAGGAACGATGTAAACTTTGTCAAGCGATTTAGCAAAGCCTGTTCTCCATTCTGATGTCTGCATTCAGTTCAGAGGGAGTGTCCCAAGAACAACCCAGAACTAAAAGTTGCAAAGGCCAAAGGAGGGGGGAAAGAAACTTAAGTATGAGGTCAGACACAGTGCATCTGTAAAAAATAACCAGAGAATGTAAAACAAAGGTAACGTGTAAGAAACAAAGTAGACATGAAGCACTCAGTTTATGCTAATTGGTACCTGCTAGACTCACAGCTTGTTCTAATAGGAAAACATGTTAGGAGTGAATTGAGCAGGGAATAAATTTTCTTCTAGTGACTAGAGCCTGCTCTTGCAGCAAACTGATCCTAAAACTCACGGTCATTCCAATGGCTCTGATATGATAATCCTTTAAAAAGTTTAAAGAACAGGGTTTATCCTTCACTAATTGCAGTGCTACCTTGCTACCTTTGGAAATCTCTTCCAGCAAGGGGTCACAACAAGCAACAGATGACAATCTAGGGAAGGGACAAATTTTCTTCCTATATTTTGAACATTCCATCAGAGTATGTTTGTCAGAGACAAGACATGGGGATTTTACTCCCTACCTTGTTTTCTTCAGCTCTGTATAAAATCAAGATTTCTAGTTACTCCATTCCAACAAAGTAACCATGAGACAACATACTACTACGGTGATGAACAGGAAAGAGGTGACAGACATAAAGCAGAAAGGGATACATAACATCATTTGCTGCCATCCAGTTTTCAAGTGAGTGCGGTGTCTCCACAACTGCTGTCTCAACAGCAGTAGTTCAAGGGTGGTGCTGAGGTAAGTCTCCTTAAAGTCTTTTCCTGCCTCAGTTCTTACTCTCCTCAGTGCTAGGAAAAGACATTTTCCAGCCAAGATGCAACTACTTTACAGAATTCAAAGGAATAGCAGATCCATCTGTACATATAACAAATCTCTCTCCCTGAATCCTGCATGTAAAAGTCAGTTTCTTACCATTTTAGCTCATGCTCAAATGATTTATGACACTCATTTCATAGAACTCTGCAAATCACAAATCATCCCAAGCTAGTTTCACAGACAGTTTAAATGCCAGAGTATCTGTGCTGCTGGTGATGAAAAGGTTGATCGCTTGTTCTGTGCTATTTTTCCTTCTTAGAAAGAAAAAGGCTTGTAATAAATGTCATACATTCCAGATATCTACCCCAAGAACTACTAGACCAGTACGATCTTCTAATGCAGCATGAGCATGAGACTAAAGCCCTCCCGTTTTGTGCTCCAGGTGGACATTTCAAACATTTAACCACCCACAAAATACTCAAGTGTATCACATTTCTGCATCTGTAAAGCACCTGCTCAGTGAAGACAGGTGCTAATTCTGTGAACTTCAAAGTCCCTAGAGATTCCAGACATATCTTCTGGGTTTGTTTCCTTCCCCCCTGACAAAGCAAACAAAAGAGAGAGGGGAGAATGAGTCCTTGCAGAGCCAACACGAGCACAATACCCGGATGGAGCCTGTTACGAACAGGTGACAGCTCTAGACTTGCCCCAACAGCCTCTTCTCCACGACTCACCTTTCAAACATGTCATTGCTGCATTCTTCCCCACAATTACTTTTTACAGGTGACAGGTCTAAGTCCTGTCCTGCTCTTCTACAAGTCAGTAGCAAACACTCAACCGATGGGAAGAACTACCAAGCAGGATTTAAAAATGAAAGATCACAATCCTGCAAAAAAATATTTCACCACTTAATCCATTTTATCTGAGTCCAGGAGAATCAGAAAGTAACTGGGTGAAATAGTTTCCTTTGGCTACAAAGTGACTCTCACTCCCCTATCACTACATCCCAATTGATAGTGAGCCTGCGGCACCAGAGAAAGTTTTGTTTTCAGTGTAAGTACTTTGGTGAGGGGATTACTATTAATTTTATATCTCTGTTGTGGGTGATTGTGGCAGAGAGCACTAGCACAATGCAAACGCTTAAAAGATTAACAGAATTGGAGCTGCAAAAAAACCCCAGCGTATTATGTTTTTCCTGAATGAGACTGATCTGAGAGAACAAGGTGTGTTCTACAGTGACAACCATGCACTTGAATACTTAGTATAGCTATGTAAGAAGAAAAATAAAGTCATTCAGGTAAGTTGCTCTTCTACTAAAAACTAGTATGTGTCACATGCATGAAAAAGCTACTTGTTTTAAGTTCTGTGTTACTGGAATACGTGCAATGGCTATAGCCATATATCACAAAGGCTGCTGTTGGCAGCAAGAAACTTTATACTAATACAAATGTTTCTACTGAAATGTCATTCTAAAGAATTTTGATCAGCCTGATAAAGTTTTTCAGTAATATTTAGTGCAAGAAACACACTAGAGAATATTTAGGTAAATCAAAAAGGTAAAAGCTAAAGATGCTGTGCTAGGAAATATAGATCCTAATCAACCAGATTGCACTCATGAAAGCAATTTATATGTATAAGCCATATTTTTAAAAGCACCTGCAAGATTTCACAAATCCCTCTGTGGCAATAAGGAAGCTTTAATTGGTTATTTTTTCAAATTACTTGTTCCAACTTGCTCTTCTTAGTCACCATCCCTACATTCTCTTAACATTCCTCCCCTTTCTATTGATGTTCAAATTGACTGAAGGATGGTTTCCAAACCACTGCTGAGAAGTTAATGCCTTCTGATTATGTTGCCATAGCAACTGAACTTCTGTTAGGGTTCAGTCAACTTCAGATACTCTTTTGTCATCTTTATGTGTCAAGCCTTTCCCAACTACAAACATCCCCCTTGTCAAATTTAATCTTTTGAAATGGGGGACGGCATCACCAAAATCCTGTTAGAAAGATTTTTACATGAAGAAATTGATATTATTTTTCTGGAAGTATATTTATTCTATATTTTTGACCTGGGGCATGGTGTGGTGTTCTAGGCACTTACACTAGTATATTTTTCATCAGGGAAGGGTAGTCTAAAGTAAGTGAAATCTATGATGCTACTCAGCTACCATAGATAAACTTTCTGAACCACTTACTCATATCCTGGGTTAATATTAAACTTTTCATTTCCCCATTTTTATGCAAACAAACCACGTTAGGGAAAAAAAACCCAGTATAAAAAAAAAGTCAGTGTTCTACATTAGCTGATGAAACACATTTCTCCGATAAAAAGGAGAGCAAACTGGAAACAAACTCTAACCTTATTTTCTATGCAACAAATCTCCAGAAGTGATCAAAAGAGCCAACAAACTATATTAAGAACTATTTGAGATAAAGAATCATATTGTTCCTCCACACATCAGCAATCGGTTGCAATCAGAAACAGCCCAACCTCTGTGCCATTCTCCTCTGCTTTTGGCAGTTTAAAAACATTTTAGCTGCCCTCCCTTTATCTAAACCAGAGAATTACACACAGCCTTTTAAAAAAGGACCCTTCTGGTGCACAGGAACAAAAGTACATGTACCCTATTATGACACCACTGGCAAGCTATTCGGTCACATCACAAAACTGCAAACCCCCCCTCTCCCCACCAAAAAAAAAAAAGCCATGACCCCTTCCAGTTCAGATCTAGTTTCACAGGAAGGGATTTACCTTCTGAGAAGAATTCTTCAGTCCGAGTCCATTCTGTCCTCAGCCGGGCAGGCAGAGCCCCTCGCACTCCCAGAAGCGATGCGCAGAGGGCTCACGCTCCCCGCAAACCAGCTCCCACCCAGCCCTGAGCCTCACTCCTCCTCTGCTCGGCTCACGCCTTCTCCTGCACACACCCACCAAAACGAGCACATGAACCTCCCTGCACATTCAACCCACTCCGGCAGTAACTCGGCCAACCCACTGTGAAAAAAAAGAAGAGAGGGAAGAACGCTGGCCAAGGCAGGGGCAGGACCATTTTTCATCACTTGCGTGTCACTGTTTTCCCTTGGGGGGAGGCATCTGCTGGGTACAAAATGAGCGCTCTCTTTCTCTGGAAGTTATTAAACATTACTTCCGTGGCTTCTTAAGAATTTATAGAGCCCCCTGGGTGTTAGTCTAGTTTTGTCAGAAACACTCAGTTACAGTGAGATTATATTCTAGTCCAATTCAGATGCACGCAGGCAGAGCGCGGGGGCCACTTCTGACCCTGGTACTTGTGTCCTGTATCCTGTTTGCACATTTTGGGTGAGATCACACCTCGGACACAGCCTATGAACATTTGATGAATTTACAGTGGGCCCCGTGCCCTGACCCGATCTGATCTCTCCGCAGGTATTTTCCATAATCAAAAAAAGCTCGTGTTCTGCCACGCAGACCTGTCTAAGGGGGCAAATGATCACAGCACGTGCTTCAGCTGCTTCCTGTCATTTACCTGGGACATTCAGGCAACACCTTCATGTCTTCTCATTTATTGTAACAGCAGTAAAATTGAACACAAACAAAGCAAATCACAGAACTAACAAAGCAAGCACTAAAGTCCACTGATGCTTCTCATTTGCTGTGTAGCTTTTCCCCTGCATTTTTATGGTGTGTCAAGATGACAATGGTGACTGGGAGATACTGGTTAAGAGGAAAGTCTCTCCCAAGCCTGTAGCACCCAAACCAATATATTCTAGTGCTATGAAAACAGAAAGGTAATAAATTTTTCAGGGATATTATTTTACTACACCACCAAAAATAAACCCTTTAGGATCCATCATACCATCAGTCTTTGTTCAGCTCATCAGTTGCTTCATTTATCAAGTGTTTAAAATTTTGTATCAGCTCAACCTGTATTACCAGTACAGGTTGCATCATTAAATTTCAGTAAATGACACATTTTGTGATACTTCCTGCATAACTACTATGAAAACAGGCTTGCTAAATATTTTTTTTCAGCAGAAGACTATATGTTAGTCTTTCATTTAACATTTCTGAATGGAACTGAAATAAATCTCTGTTTTAAGAGACTGTCTACATGGTTGGCCAATCTAGAAAGCGTACTGTTAAGAGGAACTTGGGACCAGACACATGAATGTACTGAAGCACCTAATGAAACTCTGTACAGCATGGAACTTTGCAGAGAAGGGTGATGTTTTCATGGGAGCTATGAGCCTAAATCTCCTTAAAATAAATTACTTAAACATGTAGGTTACTGAGTTTTCTTGAAAGTCAATCAACTGAAACTTCTGCCTACTAATACTCACATGAGCAAAGTTCTTGCATGGGTAAGTGTTGGTGGAAAGCACATCCTTGGACAACATAAACAGGCATTGTTCGAATAAATCATTTATAGTTCGTATGGGAACTAGCAATGTTGTTTTATCGTCTCTTCGTTATTTATTTACTTAGCACAGACTCATTCACATGTAAAGAACCAGCAGAAACTTCTCAGAACCCCTCACAGCACACGTTTCTAAATCCAGCTCAAAAAACAAGACTTGAAGAAACTTACAGGCTCTTCTGGCTCACATTCTATGCCTCTAAAATATGGATACAGTTTCCTTACACAACAACATCAGCTTTCACTGTTTGCTTGTTTTTTACCCCTGCTAATTATTGGTATTTATTTCTAATTCCAAAAGTCAAGGTATCTCAGAATCAACATCTTTCAGAGTTAGCCACAGCACAGATGAGACATCTGAAAACTACAGCACATTAAAGTAACAGTATCTACAAGTACTAAGCCTCCTCTCATGAAATACTACATCTTAAAATACTACTCCTCTTTAAAATCAGGGGAAGCTCAACATAAATTACAATATCAAAAACACATTCAGAACTTGACCTTGCAGGCTGAAGTCAGGGGAGCCTGCTGGTGCCCTGGCATTTCTCTTTTCAGATCCATCTGTTAAAATGGAATTATGCCACTTCATACAAGGTGGGGTGCAAGTTTCAACAGTGCACAGGAAACAAACACTGGGCAGGCAGCAGCCCATCAGAACAGGAACTTGAGCTATGCCCAGCCAGGAGAAATCACACAATGGCTTTTTATTTCCAAGTGAATGTTAAGCAAGTAGCATTACAAAAATAAATGGGTAGAGTTGCAAGATGGTTGAGGGATTTGATAGCAGATATATACATATTTATCTCTAGATCATGAGATCAAATCCTGTTCATATCAGTAACAGCCAAAAAAGTGAGTATTATTCTCAGGCTTTCTGTATGATTTCATGCCAAATATCCACCTGTTTCTGCCCTGATACCTTCTTTCTGACCAAGTAAAGGAATTCCACTTAGAAGTTTTATAAAACACTTTAGACAATCAAAGATGAAATATATTAATATAGGCATGATCCACCGTTTTCTGAAGTCAATGGAAAGCTTCTCACTGATGAAACATATTTTTAATTAAGTGCTGGAGGAATACAAAGGAGACAAAAATTGTTTAGGCCAGCATCTTCCAAATAGCTAAATATGTGCTGAAGTTTACTCAGATTTGTGGAGTTATACATCTATGCAGAAATTTGGAAGATTAGGATAAGATGGGCATCTTTCAATAGGCAGGTCTTGATGCTATGAAAACAATGGCTTAGTGGAAAATGCGTGTGAAAGTTCTCACTCTCACCATGCTGTTACTTCCTGATGAAAACATTTTTCACCAGAGTGAATGGGAAATGAGCAATTTTTCAAAAATAAAGCTTCCTTTCTGCAGGAGAAACCCAAGGAAGAACACTGATCTCTGTTGCCTCGGCAACATTTCTTGAAATACTCAAGTATTAAAGCACCCAGTACGCTCAAGAAAGTTGCAATATCTATTTCATGTTGGACAGTTGTCACATTTATTGTGTTGGCATGCACTCATCTATCATCTGTGACTATTTGTCACCAAAAGTTATGTGCCAAAAACCACATGAGAAATATCTGAGCTGACTGAAATGCACATGGTATTTTTCTCACATATTTTCATGACTACTGAAAACTGTTAGGCCTATGGCCTAGAGAGGAAAAAAAAAAATAAAAAATTCTTCCATGATATGTGGATATTAGCAAAATAAGTACTTGTTCTAGTAATTAATTTCTTAACTGAGCAGAGGGATCACCCCTACAGAGTGGCTGGAGGGAGTCCATTCTCTCAAGGCTTGAATCTCAAGGCTTGAACTCAAACCTTGGCCTTTCTGACAGGGCCTACAAAAGGGCCCAGCACAGCTGCTTCTGAGATGAAGACTCTTAGGTCTACATCAGGAGTGGTTGTCTCTCTTGCTGGCTGGTCACTGTAGAACACTGAAAGCCTGATTTTTCAGAGGTGCTAAGTCATACTGAGAGACAAATATGAGCAGGAGCTGCAAGCCTGCAATGCTGCAAGGAATCTCAATTTCTCTTTAAATAAAAAAAAAATAAAAATAAATCAATCTTTTCCAGTAAAAAAATAGATACCACTAGCCTCTGTGATCCCAAAGCTAAAGTTTATGCTTTCATTTCCCTCCAGTTTTCCAGGGTTTCTTTAGACTATCACAAATGTAATAAGAATAATCAGAAAATAAAGCAGCACTGCAGCAGCATGCTGCTAATTGCTTCTGACCCATTAGAGAGAAGTGTTTGTATACAATGTATACACTTACCTCTAGTGTCTCATTACTTTGGATGAAGCTGATGAAACAGTAAACTCTGCTCCTGACATAACAAATTATTTTATTGACAAATAAAATTAAAGCTACTGATTGGTGAATTTACTTCTACAATTTTTATTACTAAAGGCAAAACACAAACTGTTATGGTTTTTTTCCCCTACCAGATGCTAGTAGGTATAACCTGGGCTGGTCAGTGATGCCACAACCTTTACCTAGACAGTTCCTATAATTGTGCTACTTCACATGGAGAATATGGTTTCCTTCCCAAGAGAGGCAGCAGGACACGAGACAACTCACATGATATATCTATATCTATATCTATATCTATATCTATATATATATCTATATCTATTTTTT
>WUAM01000287.1:13590899-13636415 GCA_024336885.1 Actenoides hombroni
ATATCTATATCTATATCTATATATATATCTATATCTATATCTATCTATCTATATATATATATATATAAAATCAAAAATACCCGAATTTGCCAAAGAAACATTGCCAAAGAAAACAAAGAAGGAAGACAGCAACCCTTCTGTGAGAATCTCAAGCTTTCTCTAAAAACTTCATGTGCACTGAGTGGTTGCAGGTGATTTCCTGTACAGATTAAGGACATTGTTAGTTGTTCTGGCTCAAACAGATTCAAAGCCTACCCTGAAATGTGGCACCTTGTTCTATGAATTATCTTCTGTGGCCCTGTGGCTACTTCTGATCTCTCATCTCTGTTACCACCAGAGGATTTATGTCATGCTCTGACCCCATCCTTTAGATTACCTTTTCTACCCAAAGGGGACATACATGCTGACACATGATTTTCTCACCCTAAGTTTTGACTTATAAGTTCCTTTAGTCTAATTAAGAGGCATTTTTACTGCCCCTCTGAACAGTGGATCTCTGACAGTGTAAGAGGTTTACAGGACCAGCCAAGAAACTAGCCCACTGCTCTGATAAATTCTTCTGATCATTGAATGTTAACTGCTCACCCATATCTTTTAATCTCTCCAAGTACTATTTAATGACAGAAAGTGCTTGAGCATCTCTCCTGTACCTGCATTCCCAGATGACACCTGGAGAACTCTATTCATAGACTATCCAGGCTGCTAACACACAATGCAGTTCAGTCAATGTCTGAAGGGGCTCCCTGACGACACAGTGCTAACTTCTTTGGTGAAAGTTTCTAAGGACTTGTCCAATCTACACCTTCCAGGTAGCAGTCAGCCTTCAAGAGCTGCACTATGAGTAATTCAACTTCTACAGGCTTTAGAGGAGTCTGGTTTTAGCTACATATTGAGAACAACTGCTGCCCTCTACTGTATTATTGTGGGTTGTGCCTCTGATAATCAATGAGAGCCACAAATATTCAAGAACATTTTCTAGTCTTACCCAGAATTTAGTAGCCTTAATATTTCCATGTATTGATAAGATCATTCGAAAGATCTGTTCCTAACTCATCAGCATATTCTGATTCTGCCGGGGCTAGGGGAAATGGAAAAAACTTTATCTTTTTTATCTGATTCTCTTAGAAGAGGTGGATCCTTGAAAGAGGGTGGACATGTTTCACTGCTTCAGCAAAATGTTGTCTCTTCTTCTGATAATAAATAGCCATCAGAAGGGTAAGAACTATGGAGTGAGAACCTGATCTTGGGGCCAAAATGATTGCATCAAAGTTCTCCCTGGGACACAGTGTCTCTGATAACCTGAACTTTAGCTTAGATCATCATGACCAACAGCTAAGTCCTAGCTCAATTGAACGCATCTCTCTTAGTCTCAGTGTACTCAGTTCTGAAAGGATACAGATCACGATCCTCTCAGAAAGCAATGTTTCTTTCATACTGATGCTAGGAAGAGTAACAGGAGTGCAACCTTACTATACTCACATCCACTACACAAAAGGCTCCAAATAGGATTACGTTATTTCTTTCAGCTCTCCAAACACTCCAATAACCTTCTCTTTGATCATTTTCATCTCCACGTCTCTGAATAAGCTGCATTGCTTGTAGGTTACCTATCATGTCTATCTAAAGTAATTTTAGATTATTTTAATGCTTCCCAATCTCATAAATCCAATTACTTATCTTCTGCAGTGCATCCTGCATTGGAATGCAACTATGGTGTCACCAATGCATAGTACTAAACTGAAAAACTCAACCAGTGGATGGGAACAAATAAGCAGATGGCAGCAGACCACTAGATTAAAGCCAGAGACACAGCCTTCCTACTCAAGAGAAAACTCAGACTGTTCTCACCAATTATCTGTGCAGCTCTCCAAAGGAATTAGATACACATGGCAAAGGAGGCAGACTAAGAACCTGGTTAATTAAAAAAACTCTACTTCCTACCAGTAGATGCCGAGAGAAATGCACCAGGTGTCCAAATGTGTTCAGAGTCCCTCATTTGGTAGCTACCAAAGCTACCCTGGTTAATATTCTGAATACTGAACCAGAGAAGCCTCCAGAACAGAAACCACAAGCAATTACCTCTTTACATCAAATCCGAAACTTGTCATATGAGGGCTGACATAGTCTTATATCTGTAGTAGACAGGACACAAAGAAGAGAACCTGTAATACTCATTCCCTAGCAAATTCCATCTGCGTTTACTTCTGTTATTCACTGCAAATCACAGCACATCCAGTCTCATACACTACATGGAACTGAAGTTCTTTGTGGCTCCCCAGTACTTCCACAAACTTTATTATGTAAAGGCTTCCCCTCCCACCCCCCCAGGAAAAGTGGAGTATTAAAACATCCCTAAAGCTGGAGTGAAGCCATAAAGTCCAGCTCCAGACCTGAGCTCAGAGCTTATTTCCTTTCCATTGAACAGAATTTCCTACAGGGGAAAAAGAGATAACAGTGTGACAAGGAAAGTGCTCTACATTTTTGCCCCTTAAACATTTCAGTGATGACACAAAGGGATCTGTGCATAGTTCAAGGATTCCAGCTCAAAGGGGACTCCTCAGAGCCACAGGAGATGGAGATCAGTACTGACAACAAAAGACAGACATCTCTCAAAAGATTTGGCCAGTTTCAATTCAAACTGCTGAGAACTCCAACTAAGAGTCAACAAGAGACAGTTTAGATGTTTTCCACCTTCTTGTTTCTGAAGTAATCTACCTCTCCAGCACATTTCCCCCCTTCACCTTCTCAGCATCATTCAGATCTCCTAACCTCATTAAAGAGGAGAAATCTCATGTCTGAAGTTTTGGCAAACTTAGGGTTGCCAAAGGTGATTCCAATACTCAAATTACCGCTATAAATATATCAAATTTGACACAGAATAAGCAGTGCAATAGACTTTGCACATCATCATTAACAGAGAAACGTAGAAACCACAGATCAATAGAAACTAGTGCAATTAATTCCCTATTATGTACTTTTCCTGAGGACTAAAACACTCAAATTTTTTCTGAAAAAAATTAGCAACTTTGCTCTAAAATCAGCAGGAAAAATACCCTCAACTTTCCTGTGAGAATTTTAATCTTATTTACAGATGCATGAGGACATGATGGGACATGGCCCAACTCTTAAACTCTATGAAACACCTACCTCTAGGACTTTCCCTGTAATGAATTGATGACATGCTTCACATTTGACTCCAAAAAGAACTTGATAGTCCTTTTCACAATATGGAGCACCATCTCTGAAAAAGAAAGCCCACAAATTACAAATCACCTTTTAATAAAGAGGTTGCCACATGACTTACATTCTTCCCTTGTCTTCAGTCTGAAACTCCTACACACATATACAGAAGGAAGAGGATTCAAGGGAAATATTTTGTAGTGGAAAAAAAAAAAAAGATTAAAAAATTGTATCATCATTAGTGCCTCTTAGAATAATTCCTCAAATTCACATGAGGAAAAGGAATCACTGAAGTAAATCTCATTCTTTAGAACGTACTCTCTACACATACAGGTGTTGCAGTTTTAGGGAATCAGTGGAACTATGTCCCTGGGGATGAGAGGAGAGTACAGTCTCACCATAGGAAGGTAGTTTTTGTTCACTTCAGTAAAAAATAATAAAAGAAAAATCTTTGGTAGTCATTGAGAGCGTAAACAGTTATTTAAGTGTAAGGTTATACAGTTCTTTAATATGAACAAAGAATATATAGTAAAAGTGGAAACACTAGTCAACTTAGGACTATTTCTCAGGCATGAAACTTCTTTTAAGAAATTACAGATGCTACTTTTTATTAAATGTTATACATCCCTAGTGACAGGTTTGTGAAACGTAAGTTGTTTCCCTGTTTTCTTCTTTTTGTTATATGTTTGAAGGGGGGAACAGAGACTGTATTTTCATTGCCTCTATTTTATCATGATACAAATTCTCCCCATTCTCTTCCTCTACACTTCCTTTTGCTCAAACCACTCTTCATTAGTTTCTTACATGGAGATGAGAAACACAGTGTCAGGTCAATCAGATCATTATGTTTACTCTATTCTCTAGCAAAGGCAAACAACAGACAGGTTCCTACTTTCTTTCCTCAAAATCACATGTTGAAAAGTGAAATGACACAAAGCTTTCTCTGGCTTACACACAAAACACATGCAAGAATTCACCTAATCCTTTGTGGGAAAGTAGAGATATATCCCTTTCTTTACTGGCATTAAATATAGACTGCTATCACTAAACACCACCTTTCAGTCGCACTTTTCAGCCTCCTTTCCTTTCTCACCTCTCACTGTGAACAAAGATTTTCATGTATATGGAAAAGTGGTCAAAAGTGGAATTCAAAAGGTGAGCTTTGCTGTAAGCTCTTCTCCATTGGCAACAAGAACTCACACTGAGAGCATGGAGGTTACTTACTTGCTGATGTATTCCCCGGTTAGGACCTTGCCGCAGGCCTTGCACTTAAAGCATCCCAGGTGCCACTGCTTATCCAGCGCTAGTAATGCTTGTCCATTTTTTATGTCTCTTCCACAGCCAGCACAATCTGCAGATAAGCAAACAAATGCATTTGTTGTCAGTTACTCAGTTCATTAACCCTCATTAGCTACCCAGCCATTGCAACATTTGATAATCAAAGGGGAGAATTACACAGCAATGCAGAGGTACTTCTTCCTTTCCTCAAGCAATTGCAGGTCCTCCTCCAAGATTCACTCTTTGTCATTACAGACATACTCTGTAGAAGAAGGAAAGCACCTCTTCTGTTTTCTGTGCTGTTTATGATTCAAACGCTGCCAGGCAAGCTCAGTACAAACTTCAGATTTCGTTAGGGACGCGCTACGAAAATCATCACTGCAAAAAGTTCCTGCCTTCTAAAGCGATCAGAGTTACTTCTTGTCTTGCTTTTGGCGAGATCTTGACTGCCAGCACGCAGCTCAGCGAAGAGGCCTGAGCGAGCATGCCCAGGATGCTGCCCTTGCCCGTCGGGTGGCAGCAGAGCCCGGTGTGTCCGCCCAGCGCAGGGGCGGTGGCTGACCAGGGGACAGGCCCCTTCTCGGGCAGGGTGACAGAGCGAGGACAGCAGCGAAGGCCCCGTGGCAGGGCACACGGCATGCTACCTGCAGTCGTGAGAAACTGTAGCTCTCGTGGTCTCTAACCGGCACAAGGACCCTTGCTCAGGGATTCCGGTACTACCTTGGCGGTCGATGCTTTTCACTGTGATCCTCAAAGGCTCTCTGATGGCAGAACGCAAACCTGATGCCAGAAGCACAGGACGCCCTCTGTCCCAGAGGATGCCACGTCTGACGTCACGTCAGGAATCTTTGGCTCAGCCCCAAGGTCCCATTCCTCTCAATTCAAACAGAAACCACTCAGAGAGACTTCCTGGTAAGAGACAACTCAGCACGCGGTAAGATCTGACAAGGCTGATGTGGCAGCCAGCACTGAACTGTAAGGGCTGTGCTACAGCTTCTGTGCCCAGCCTCAGGGGACAGAGGGACTGATGGAAGGGAAGGCCTGAAAGATCAGTGAAGCAGAAAGGGAATGCCCATCAGCTGAGGCACACGTGGAAGGCACAGCAGAGACAGCCTCGAACAAAGGATTTTCCTTATTTTATTATCCCCAAACTCAGTGTTCCTTTGGTGAATGTAACACCCTTTCCACACAGATGACGCATCAACGAATAGCAACAAATGGGGATCAATAGGAACAGGGCAATCTAAGCAGATAAAGCACAGGCACCAGGGAAAAGGTCATCCTGGCTGCACTGCTCAAGCTGACTGAACAGGTACAGCCTGAAGACCATCTCCCCATGGGATTACAGCCCAGGCAACACCACACCTTGCAAAAGAGCAAGTCCAAGTTTATTATCATGACTGATAATGAGAGGAGAGTCACTCCTTTTGACACTAAAGGGCCTGACCTTGTTTGCTGCATAATGGGCCAAGAGAGCCCCAAATATATGCTGTGCATTCCTGCTATCCAGGCCACCATTTGCAGCACGTCCCTCTTACTGCCAGTGCTGTTCTTTTAACTCCCTTCAAAAAAAAAAAAAAAAAAAAAAAAAAAAAAAAAAAGGTTACTAAGCACTGTGGTCTTTTGTGATACAATGCAAGTCACAGACTGTTGACCCGACTTGGACTTGAAAAGCAACCCTGAGATGTTGTAATATCAGGACTTTGCTCTAGAGGACAAATGTTACAAATTGAAATCGTGAAATGACAAGGACTGACACCGTGTAACGGAACCCTCTGCTCTTTGTGCCAGTTCAAAGCTCCATCATGTCACTCTGTAATGACAGCAAAGGCCAGAACAGGTCACCAAGGGAAGTTCTGGAATTTCCAGCATGGGGCTCAGAAAGGGACAAGCAAACATCTGTCAGCATGGTTTGTTATGCAGAACCTGCCTTTGGTTTTGGGACCATACTCCATCATCTCTTGAGGTGCCTTCCAGCCTACGTTTTCTTATGCTAAATTTGAAACCATGCAACTTGCCTTCCAAGTGTGGCAACAAATGGGATCTTTCCTCCAATCTCAAGTGGGTGTTGAGCTGCAGTTTCAAACAGCACCCATTTCTCAGCTTCCTAGCACTACTACTTCTCCCTTGTATGCCAGATTCCACATTCCTGACCTGGGGTCCTGCCAAACTGTGATATATTCCCTGTTACATTAATCCCTCAAAAAATCTGCTGTGTTTTCCATGCTTTTTTTCCAGCTTTACCCAAGAAGCTTTCATGAAGCTGAAGTTTCTCAGATATGGAACCAAGAAAGACATTTTTAAAGTACTTCATTTTGCTTCTAAATTAATTTCTGAGGCAGTCAGAATAGAAAAAAATGCCTTACACAAAAAGTCTACCTACTCCACTATATATATCTTTGTTGGTGCCAAAAGGAGTTACATGGAGGAAGCTGGGATCCATGAAGCACCTCTACCTGTTTTAATTGCTTCTTTGTATGCCAAAGGTGGTATTGTCATGCTTACTCCTGGGCTCATGTGTGATACAAGTAGTTGATAACATGCTTTTATTATTCTATAGCAATAATGACATTTACTTACTCTTTTGGGATTTCTTGAAGTTTTTAGCAAGAGTAAATTTATTTCCATTCTGCTAATATCACAGACATGATGAAAGTGTAGAATCAAAGTAAACTAATAGCCCAGTACTGTATTATTAGGCTGAGATGGCTTTTAACTAAACCTGATTTTAACTCTGGCAAGACAGTTGGCTATATACATGAAAAGCTAGCAATCATCATTATGTCCTAAAATAGAAAGCAAATAAAGCTAGGCTAAGAAAAGACCATTTGTTCATCCAAATTCTACAAATAAAAGCCATTTATGATCTCAAGCCTGCATGAAGCACATTAAAGCCTTTGGCTGAATGTCATCAGCACACAGAATACGCAGGCAGGATCTCAGTATCACACTAAGCACAATCTGCATCAGCCTAACCTATAACCACCACATGCCACAAATAAAAGGGCCATGAGGTAATACTGGTGGTCCACAGCCATATGCTAGAAAACACTTGTACTAAAATAATCTGAAAACCCTTCCCAAAATTTTGTGCAATGGATCCTGCCACAAGTCTCTCTGGCTTCACATCTGGGTCTAACAGACTGAACCCCTTGACCTTTCTTGTGCACTCTTTTTGTCATAGAACCTGGATTCTTCCCTACTCCTACTCCTTGCACATCCACACATTCAGCTGTGCCAGGAAAATGAAGAGGAGGAGGAGGAGGAAGGTGCAGTGTACTGGCCAAAATGCAGAGTGAGCAGTACAGTTCCTATATGCACGTAAGATCTAAAGAAAAGCATACCACAAAGGTCAATATGTGGAATTACATTTGAGTTGAAGGAAAACTTAAGACTAGACATTTCATGGCTCTGATTTTCATAGGGAAGTAACACATGTTTGTATGTGTTGTGTTCATGCCCAGAATCTTCAGTGGTATGACTGCTATTTCTCAATAAAACCACTGCATTATGACTCCAATAAGGACTCCATCAGAATAAGGTTATCTAGGAAAGGCAGGAAAATAATATATTGCCCTAAAATCCATCCTAAGCAGGGGAAAAATAAATAAATAAATAAAATTGTATCTGAGAGCACTGGATATAGAGTTACCCAAATTGTGGTGTAGCCCCCCTAGGCTACCTGTGACGCCAGCATCTGCAGCCTCCACAAGCAACATCGACTTGCTCAGACATAGTGTATAGAAATTGAATTCACTCTCTCCTAACAGCATTAGCTGACAGCAACATTTTTTAGCCAAGCAAAAGCTTCTTACACGATTCTCTGCCAGAGATGCTTAAACATACCCGTTGTGTTTTTCATAGACTGCAGCTAGGCCTGCTCAATCTGAAAACATATCCTAACATATTTAAGATACAGCTCTGGGATAAAATAACCCAGAAGGGTGTCATATTTGATGTGTCCAGTTACAAAAGCAAACGCCAATGCCTGGATAAAAAGGCTGTGATGAGCAGTCAGCCAGCCCAAAAGCACAGAAAAGTGGGGGGACAGGACAAGGGGAAGTAGCATGGCACTGTAATATGATATATGATTAAGACCTCACTCCTCCAAGCACCTTTAAACAGCCTCAGTAAAAGATGCAGGCTGGGGTGAGCTGCCACCCATGACACCTTGCTTGCAAAGATAGGATGAGAAAACATGTTTCCCTTTTTAGCGTCTGCATCACCCCAGACATCAAGGAGTGAACCATCCTGCACGGCAACCCATTCGTCACTGCCTAAATTAAGCAGTGGATTTTCTTCCTTTGCTTCCCTCCCCTGCTCTCAGCCAATAGCAGAGAGCCCTGATCACAGCCCAGGGTGGGCTGGGAGCTGATACAGCTGTATTAACCCTACACACACTGCATATGACTTTACCCACTCCTACTTGGCCTGCTTTGAAAATTCGTTAGGAAATGTCCCTCTATCTCACATTCTCTGCTCACTGCAGGAAAATCACCTCTACCTGCTTTTGTCCTAATGAACGTGGTTATGCAAAGTCATGTCCATGAGCATACCAGCTCCACTCTGTGGAGGACTAGCTCTGTGAACAGAGCAGTCTGACTTAATGATGCATAATTAAGTCAGTAAGAACTAAAAAGTTCCTTTCAGTTCCAATGGCCATTAGTAGCACAGGTCTAGATAAAGTCTGAAGCTGCCACAATCCATACGAGTCACTCTTATTACACTCTTTCTATTACTGTTCCCCTCCCTATAAAACAGAGATACATCAGTTTTATAAAGACAACACCAGTAGGCTTCAGCTCTGAGACAGGTACAAGCAGGGCAGGAGGGGGTGGATTTTTCTTCTTCTTATTTTTTTTTATGGTTTGTTTTTTTTTTTAACTTTTAAAAGAAAGAAACAAGTTTTCATTGGACTTACACAGAAATACGTTGTCAAATACAGCTAGACCTAAAGAGCAAGGTAAGATGAACAAGTGATTTGGTGAAGGAAGAAGCAAATATTATCACTGCAGTCAAGGTCAAGAAAACTCTAATAATAAATAACTCTCAGCCACCTTGAAAAACAATTTACATCTCAATAATTCTTCTGTGGCAATTTGAAGGTTGCACAATTATAATTTCTCGCAGAGTTAGGAAGACCACAGTTTTTCCTCAGTCACCCTTTAACCACAGATCAGGCAATTCCTTTTAAAGTCTTGTTTTGAAATTACAAGTTTTGATGGTAATATGCAGGCTTTTCCAGATTATCAAGGTATTTCTGTCAAAACTAAAAATACAAACTCACTTTGTCTGTTTACAGTATGATAAATGCTTTTGAAGTTTAAAGCATAACTATTTGATCATCAGAGCAGTAATGCATTCTGGAAGTCAAAGGAGGACATACAATATTGGGAATTTTACATCCAGGATTTAGATCTGAATACATAACTCAAGAAATCTGCTGCCAAGACTCTTCCTCTTTGCCAGTGCAAGGACGGGAAACGTTTGTCAGAACAAAAAGCACTATTGCCATTTTGCTAAAGGCAAAACAAACCCACGTGGGCAGCCCTGTAGTCCTGAAACCTAACAATAATAGGCTGGGCACATACAATGGAGGGAAATAAATTTCCCATGGGAAATAAGCATGGCTTTGACAGTTTATTATAAATGGCAAGTTGGGAAAAATTGATATTTTCAAAATAAATATTTGAAGAAAATAAAACATACTTTAGTTGATTAAACATGGAAAGAAATCACAATGGCATGAACTGGCATTCTTTGCTTGCAACACAAGTCTCTGCTAACCACCTGTGAGTGCCTACCATTGACTTGCCTTTTTAAGAAACTGGTTAATATACATCTTGGATGTCTCCTTACTGTAAATAGCTCTTTCATCATCTGAAGGTTTTGAAATGATTTGGAAAGATGAATGCTCTTCCCTAGCTTTAGTTTGTTAACATGACATTATTTTATCAAAAGAGTTTTTTTTCTGTTTCCCCTCTGTATTAATGTAAGCATTTGTGTTAATCTTCTACACAGGAAAAGGAAAGAGTATTTCCCTTCTTTCCACATCTTTCTACACCTTCTTCCCAAAGGAGACCAAACCAATTGACCGTTTAACCTCTTCCTCCTGCAAACTGTCCCTGCAAGCAACGTACCACCAAGTTACCCTTTATCTGTCACATCAGCCCCAGTCACTTCAAGCTGATCTTTCATACAGATGTCTGAAATGAAAACTAAAAGGTGAATCAAATAGAAGAAAGAAAGAGCAAACCTGCTACAAACTCAGAGGTTTTAACTGTCCTGCGAAAGAAAGATACAGAATTATTTTTTTTTTCCCCTCCCCAGCTTAGAATCCCCGGAGTCCCAGCTGTAAAACTACTCTGAAGGATAAACCACAGCCAGGTATATCTAAGCTGAGGCCTGGCTTGTTATTTCTTTCACCACACTTCAGTTCTCAGATAGTTCCAGAGGAATTCAAATTCACAATTCCAACTCACAATACCCCAAGCGAATTGCTAGTTAGCAAATGAGCTTCACTGTTTAATATCCAGCTCATGGATAGCACATTGTGTCTCTCAATATGCAGACTATTTTGGGTAATTTTCAATTGTTACTCTTAGAAAACAAGCAATTCCAACAGGAGACAACCTCCAACAATAGAAATGAAACTCCTCATGCAACAATCATTTACTAAGAGATTCCTTGCACTTCCCCCAAAATCTTCTTTGGAATTACCTTTTGATTAGTACTTCTCCAGTAAAAGCTAAGGAAATGGATACGTTTGGATTTCCCAGTTCAAGACGTGGTTACACTTGGACAAATTAGAATTGATCCTTATTTAGTACACACATATAGTCTGGATGCAATTTTTTTCCCTGCCCAATTTACATGTAACAGAAAAGTTTACAAAAGAAATAGGCAAACTGGATGGAAAACCCCTTTCTGAGAAAGTAATTTTTGAGAAGGAACATTTTCTGATAGAAAATTTGTAAATCAGAAACTTTCTGCCTTGCCACAACTATATTTTCAACCCAATTGCTGCTCTGTCTCAGTCACCCAAAAGTTAGCCCATAACAATGCTTTATACACTTCCAGAGAAGGATCTAAGGCAATTTATAAAGCAGCAGTGAAAATACTTGTCCTTGTAAAGTAAGAAATAGCTGAGTAAATGGAGGCTACTTGAGCAATCTAACCATTGTTATGAAACATGTGAAGACTAAAATTAATCCATGAAAGCAATTCAAATGATGAAAATGCCTCAAAAATTGCAAACATTCTTCAAAAAAAAATAATCTTCTTGGAGTAATCATAAAATCGGGGCACTGTCATTGGAAGGATTTATCAAGGGAAGAGCTGCATATTCTTAGGCATAATCTAATGGCTTTAGCAAGAAAAGGTGCTGGGGTATGCATCATTTCTCTGAACTTAGTATCATTTCATGCATGTTGATTTGCTTTCTCTATTCTTAAAAAGGAGAGCAGGGTAAAATTCTAAACTCACTGTATGTTCAATATATTGAGTCATAAATGTAGTTGTTCTGCAAGGTTATTACAATTAAATTTAGATTAAAGAAAGGAGAATTAAATACTGATATTTAAAAATAAAAGGTTTAATTTAAAAAAATCAGATTTTAAGTTTTAATTTTAATTAAACCCAAGTTAAAAAGCCAAATGGGATTTGAAAACATAGAGAAGAAACTTGCTTTCCTTTTCCTATCTATGAACAAGATAATGTACGATAAGATCTGCCACTTAAAATATTAAGGACATGTTGATCCAAAGTAAGTAGTTTTACAGGCTACAGATCTTCAACAGATCATCAGCAGTTCCAAATTAATGTATTTTAATGCATTTATTTTCATAATGTGTCTAGGAGATTTCAGGTAGTTTCTGAAATTTAAAAAAAAATAATAAAAATCCACAATGCTATTTTATACATTCTAATCAAATTTCCATTTCCATTCAAATAGAGCTTGACATAAATCACAAGGAAAAATAGTCATTAGGGAAATATATAAATGTTAAAGAATATGATGAGTTTATGCAGAGCTAAATGAGTTTAAGTAAATGTGCACAGATACAGAGTATCCTCATGCTTATCAATTAGCTTTTTATAATTAAAAATCTAAATGTAAAACAAGGTTACAATCAGTTATCCTAATCAAGGTTTCCTGGGTTCTTAGGTAAACCATGATTAGAACCAGTGATTTAAATCACAGTGTTTGAAATCACTCCACAGTGATGGGGGGACCACAACACTGCACCAACATTGCTTCCTCCACACCTTCATTTCTCCAATGGGCCACCCATGGTGCTGAGACCTCAGCCACAAGCTGCCATTAGGCTGACAAGTCCCCTAAATCCTCAACTAAATCTCCAGTACATAAGCATAGGTATGAAGGCTTGAATGCCACAGAGATATGTGAGTGTTTCTGTATCTGTAGCAGGTAAGACAGGAATTACGAAACAAGAAAATCTTTGTGTCATAGCACACAAAATATGCTAAACCCTTAAGGTTCAACATAATACACAGGATTTTAAAAATTATGTTTTAAAAATGCATATTCAAAACCAAAATTGTTGAGCCCATCTTAGTTCCACTGAAGTTTCTGGATATTCTCTGTGTGCGCAGGGTTTTGCCTTAAGGCAAAACTGGGCTCAGTGCCTTACACACAAAGCCTATCCACATTTGTGCCAAGTATTTGTACAATACCTACATAGCTTTGATATACAGTGTGAAATCATAGAATATTTCCCAAGAATGAGCTCAAAATCATGTGTTAGATGTTGCTTAATACCCTTTAAAGCCAAAAATGACTACAGATAGCTTGCTTACTAAAAGCCAGCCAACTCTTCCCCTTTACTTTTTAAGACTTCCTTATGTATTTGAAGGAGTTTTCAGACAGCTCAGGGGAAAAAAAAAAGGATAAAGAACAAAATAATTAAAACTGAGTCAAATGTGGCTAAACTGCTACAAATCCTAGCTGTACACTTTTCACAAGACCATGATTAACAGGAATTTTGCATCCATTTTATCCACTCAGCTTATATCTATTCGAGAAGTTTGTGATGCCTATAAATCAGCTCAGACATTTCTGAACACTGGCAAACTGGCAACAATCACATGTTTTTATCTAATGAAAGGGCAGGTGTGTCCCAGATATAAAGCTGCATTAAGAATTAAGAGAGTTTTCAAAGAAGGACCGCAAAGTAAATTTGCTTCTTCCCCATTCTGGTTTGTTGTTTCAAAAGGAATCTCTGTGTTGGTGTGCTCTATGTCAGCATTACCAGAAACCTTGTTGGAAGTTTGAGATGTTTACTGGGAGCTTCACTGACTGCATCTTATTTGAAGAGATAAGGGAACCGAATAATTAACAAAGATATCTTCCTCCCACAAGTTCATTAAGCATTAAGCTTATTATTTATATCATAATAGAGCTAAGATCCTCGGTTGTGAGCCAGGATCCAACTCTGTAAGACTCTGTACTGATAGGCGTGAAAGCATTTGTCCCAGAGAACTTCAATTCTTTGAACCAGAACACAATGTGCAAAACGGACGAGGACAAACACACAAAACAGTATTGTGAAACCTCCACGTGAACGCCGGCTGGTCGGGGAACAGCTGCACCAAAGAGTTATGTATGCACGTGGAACACTGGCCAGTTTGAAAACTCTGGTCCACGTCTTGGCCGTGCTGCAATGCTCTTAACTCACAGGAGAGACAGAACAAGTACAAAGAAAGGGGAGTTGAAATATCTTTCCTGTGCTCCTTTCCAAACCCCTGGAGATCTTGCCATATCTAGGACACAAGTGTCTGTTTCATTGAAGAAGAAGAAGCTATGAAAGTCTCCACCATCATTTTAAAAGGAGATTAATTTTTCAAATTAAAACTCTTTCTAGGTGATTGTACCACTTCTGCTTCTTTTGGATAGGGAGGTTTTTCCTATCCACCTAGAAAGCTCACTTTTCATTTCAAATGCAATTTTCTTAATTAGTTCATGCACATCACTAAAATGATTCAACCTTTCAGTGCAAAGGTAATCAAAATAACTAAAACTTCCTCACTAGCACCCAGACAAGCAATGAACAGAGAAAGGGCTCAACCTCACGTATAGAAATAACCTAACACTGAATCACTGAAATGCTTTATTGTGGAAATAGTGAAGTGGAATGCCTAAGGGAAAAATCTACATTTGAGGAAGAAGGAAGTGTATTAAAACTGTCTTCAAAGACACGTAGTCTCTAAAGAATTTCAAAGACGACCCCTTAGCCAGAAGACTGCTGGTTCAAGTTCCACCAGCACAGACTGGGCACCACCTCAGTGCAAGTGTGGGGATCTCCCTACGGCTGCTCTGATCTCAATTGCACTTTTCATTACATTTCTTGTGCATTCGAGAAGAAATGCTTTGCAGTTCCTTACCAATTATGCCTCCTAAATATCAGTAATTCAAAACCAATTGTTATATTGTGTCTTTGTCTCAGAATGATTCTCTGGGTGCCTGAAGTACCTCATATGTTTCTGTGTTGGTTTCTAAGTCTCGTAAAGCTTTTTTCAGGTTCCTAAATTCTCCATGAATTGATTAAGCCTGTGCACTGTCAGTTCCAAATCTATAGGTATAGTAGCAAAGTATCACTTAACAGACAGAGAGGGATGATAACAAGAAGTCTCTCATTTTCCTTTTTGCTAAGTGTCTGATTACATGTTCTCAGGCAAATCAGATTACCTGAGATTCACTTGACTCATCTGCTGAGCACAAACATTATCTAACTTCAACTTCATGTTGCACTTTATAATCCTAGGATCTCAAAGCCAAGTAACCAGTACAAAACACACAGAATCTCCCCAAAGGAAACCAACATCGGTGGAAAAGGATCTAGGATCACAAGGAAAACTTTAGCCATTTGGAGTTACAAAATACTCAGTATATCATTACACATTAAAGCACTGAGTACAATTCAGCAGTCAGAGAAAGAATCAGAAACCCCCAAAGATTAAAACAATTAACTACTAGAGGTAGAGATTAATACCGGTTTATTTACAAATTTTAAAGCATTAAAACCCAATAGCAAACCAAGCTAATTTCCTTCTCAAACTTTTTGTATTCTCTCTCCTAACTTGCTTTCTCTCTTTATTAAAAAAGTTTCTTGAGATTCTGATCACAGTATCATTGTGGTACCAGTCTATTGGAAGCATAATCCTGGCAACACTCCTTTTAAAGGATAATTTAATTAAATTGAAGTATTAAATAGCTGAAGAAAATTAATTTCCTCTTTGTCCTCTTTTGAATACTTAAACCTGTGCAATTATAAATGAAAAAAGTGGAATCTATCAACTCTGAAACCTCAGATTTCACCAATTAGATACTTTTCCCGTGCCTATAAAAGAAAAATCACCCCTTTTAAAAATCCAGTCATTGGGGAAAAGTCATCTGTTCATATTGAAATGTGTCTCTTCCCACCTGTACTGCCAGTCACTTTTAATGAAGAGAAAAAAAAAAAAGAAAATAAAAATACATGGTTCCCAGAAATAGTTTGCATTTCTAGAAGTGAAGTAAAATGAAAAAAAAACCCATAAAAAATATTGCATTAAGTTAGTTTCAACCAAACGTTGATAAGCCTGGGAAGGTGAGAGGCTTCAGAAAGAAGGTGGCATACTTACTGCTTGAGGCAGACAATTCTTTTGGACTGGAGGACATTGGCTGAGCACACATCTGGCAGAGACAGTCCCTTCCATTAAAGGTAACTCGATCTCCTGGTGGAAATGGACGCCTGGAGAGTTAAAGAGGAAAATGCATTTTAGCAAAGGCTATGACAGAAATTTTCCTCTGTTCCCTATGCCTCGAGTTTGCTGCCTTTCCCCAGTTCAATCAATATTTTACAGAAACTCAGGCCAAATAGCTTCTGCAATGTGGCCTTGGCAAAGCCAGGCACTGGAAAAAATCCAATCTGTGGATGGAAGCAGAGCAGAGGTTAGACTTGCCTTGTATTTCGGTTTTAAAAAGTTATCAAACATACTTTATCTGAAGAGCAGACAGTGAAATCTGCTTAGACACAACAGCTACATTTATGATGGTCTCAGCATGATGTTGTGCATAGCAAACGGTACAAAAGAGAACTCAAAGGAAGAATTGGAATTGGTCTGGAGGCTAGTGAAGGAATGTGGAGATAATGACTCATAAATACACTACTTTGATCTGTATTGAGCAATTAAATATATGACTATTAAATATATGACTATATTGCAGTTTGCAAAAAAATGAAATGTTATCCACATTCATTCTCCTAGACATTGGAAACAGTTATCTGCATTACAGAGCCACCACTGTAACTGCTACCTGTGCAGAGGGTGTTGGGAGATCAGTAAACACTGAATGTGCTACACAAGTTTGAGATTCTTTGCTGAACCCAACAAAATGTCAAGAATGTGTGTTAGGCAGAGGCTGACATTGCTGTAACTCTTATTTGGCATATAAAATAGAGGATGAACAACATTTTGTCACTAAAATGAGAAGGTTCAGTAACTCCAAATCTTTAGTAAATAGCTTCAGCTGCTGTGTACAGACCATCCTACAGGAAGCCTCACTCCAAACCTGTGTCTAACAAATGAACGCCTCCTTTTTTCCACAAAATGTTGAAGACATTGTCCTAGTTTCCTTTGCACTGCCATCCCTAAGTGGGCCATAAATAAATCAGCAGCAATACTGCATTTCATGAACCTATTCCAACAATTAATCCTTTGTTCACTGAACCTAAGAAAGATTAATGTAAGTCAATATACAGAAAACTGATGTCTTGTTTCATACTGTATCATCTACTATCACACTGTCCTTGGGAAACAAAACTGAAACATACATGTCATATGATTACCAACATGCAGTAAAATCACATACTATTTAAAATAAACTGAAATAAAATAAAATCATCTCATTAGAAAACATCTTGAAAAATGTAACAGGAGACAAGACAAAGTACATACTCATCAGAGATAGCTAGGAAAGATTAGAGTAGCACCTGGCAAGTCTGCCAGACTTATACTCAAGATGCATCATGTGCTGGATCTCCAGCAAGGTACTATCTCAGAATGTATTCTTGCCTTTCTTGTTCATGTCAACCTCCTGCATTAAGTTCCAGACAATTTGACTGCTGTCAGACTCTAACTTCTGGAGAATTCTACTGTCATATTTCCCTCCAAGACTACAAATGAAGAGACCTTTTCTTTTGGCTTCTCCCTCCTATGAAATCTACCTACATCTCTATCTGCTGTTCCTTCAGTGTCCCTCGGGCACTACACTGAAACGTCATTTTGCTTGCAGGGCTCAGAATTAACAACCTGATGACTATCTTAATTCCAGTTTAGTCAACAGTAAGTATACACTTAACACAGTTAAGTGTGTAGAATCATGATGGCACCATAATATCACTTTACTTCCAATGCTCAAATGAGCAGGCTATGACAGCATGTGGAAGATTTTCCCAATAGTCTTCTAAATTCTGAATTAATATCTATGCAAAAGTTTAAATAAAAATACAGTTAAAAGTGCCACCTTTTGTTCCATTCACACAGCCTTAGCAACGGTTACTCTCCATAGTACTGAAGACTCTTACTGGGGACAGGAAATAGTACTAGGGAAGAAGCAGGGGATCACAGTTGTCCCAAAGCCATGTGTTCTTACATGATGTAAAAATGAGTCGCCAGTATGTTTTCAATCGTTTAACTGTTCTTATAGCCCAAACAACTTCTCTATTTGTAGCATCCGCAATTTTGCTTTACTTCATTTCTCCCATCAAGCTGGGATGATTATCTGAACTCAACTCAACCCACGTCCATTATCCCAACATCTAAACCCAATACTTAATTTTTGACACATGAGAGTAACTTTCTGAGAACAGGGAACTATATGTAACAGAGAAGCTACATCCCTCAAATAAATGCATGGTATTTTGAAAACCCTCAAAGTCAGATTTACAGGAGACCTTTTCCAATGACATGCTTCCCAAAGAGAAGTACTCCTTTTCCTTGTACTGGGTTCATGTCATGTATGTTGAAAGGGATGACTTACTTGCAAACAGTACAGGCAAAGCAGCTTGGATGGTAAGTTTTTCCCAGAGCTGTCACTACTTCGCCTTCCACAAATTCCCCACAACCATTGCAGCGGGTGCCATACATGCGCTGGTAATCCAAGGTGCAAAGATATTCTCCATTCTTAATGAAAAAGCCTCCTTGTGCCAAGTCACAGCCACACACTGGAAGAAAAAAAAACAACACACACAGATAGATTGGAAAAATATAGCTACTAAGGATGACAGCAACAGTCTGTGCAGCCAAGAGACAAGATGACCCTGATGGTCTTGCTCCCTTCTATCAGATTTTTGCTTTCATCTCCTGTCACTACGTGTCTTGACATCCCAGGAGATGTTTAGCTTTCTCAGTCTACAAGAGAGATTCTAATAAAGACTTTCCTTGGAGTAATTTACACAATCATAACTTCCATGTGCTTGGTCTTTGCCAAGATCTCAGCTACCTCACATCATCCAGCTAATCATGGTATCAGAGTCATTTGTACCAGTGCAATCTTGCTTTCACTTCTGGGACAAGAAGAAAAGATATGATTCCACAAATAGGCCAGATTTGACTATTTTATACATTAGCATATATTTTTCCTGCAACCATGTGTTTTAAGAAGCTTTCAAGGTGCTGATTCTTTTTGAAACAATTACTATTATAGAAACGTTGTGTGGTTTTGAATAACTCCTCCACTCTTCAGATTACACTGGGCTGCTTCACCATCGCTGCCTCAATACTTTCTGTTTTGCTTTAAAAAGTATGATCTTTGAAATGTTCAGAGTGATTTTACAGTACTAATTTAGATATAAATACTGGGAGAAAGCTTCAGCGAAGAGACAATCAAGCATGAAAAATCTAGTCATATCTCCACTAGATACACTTCATGATACATGCAGCCAAACTATACGACAGTATATTGGACACTGAATAAAGCCAATAGGAACAGTATTCTCCACCTGTATTCCGAACAAATAAGTGTCCAAAGAACTACTATTACCTTTGTGTGCCTAACCCACATCTGTCTTGTGTTAGTATTTTACATACTATACTCCTTGTACTTCATGGTTTAGATAAATCTAGTATTTGTATATAGACTTGTGTCCATGTACAGCTTTATCAGGAAAAATAACGGTATCAGTAAAAGAGTGAAGGACCAGTCAAAAATTTCTGTGACTTGCCAGTTTTTCCACTGTTAAATGTTTATTCACCCAAACTGAAATCATCACAACCAGGTGTCTGTTTTGCCTTAAGAAAATATTCATAGTGCTACCTTGGCATTTCTGGTCAGCACAGGAGAAAGAAAGCAATCTGCCCTATAACAGACAACTCCTGTGAAGAGAATGTGCCATGGGAGATGGGAGAACGAATTTCACACTTTGGCTTTAGCTTGAGTTGGACAAAGGACTTGACCCTACCCATTTAACATCCCATGGCAGCACCAAAAATACTATTGCTTCATGCGAGTTTAGAAAAAAAAAATAAATCTTCTTTATTGACCTCATGAGAAAGCATAAATAGGAGCTCCTTGATGAATACTTAAATAAATACATACACGGCTGCTCCCAGGCATTTTGGTTTCAGCCACTCCTACTGCTCTTCTATATATTGCTGTGTCTGTGTAATTCAGTAAGAGAAACTAGTCTCACAGCAGTCTAGGATGTGAGCTTAGCTCATACTCTGCAAGCAATTCCATCTCATCCCTCTTCATAACATTCAAGTACATTCAGATCAAATATCCGAAGTGTCAAATAGCAGAAATTCTGATTATTAAGGAAAAATAAATAAGTAGCATTCTATGTCCCTGCAGTTACAGAGCCCTTGAAAAACTAAAATATGTAATACAGAAATATTATCAGGGGAATGGGGTTCAACTCAACTCTGCCACAAATTTCAAGCATGATATTGTGCACATTTGTTCTCTCCCCTGTTATAATAGGCTAATATCTTGTCAACTACCTGCCTTGAAAATTAAAATTGCAAGGTATTCGGGGCAGGGATTGCAAATTCTGTTTGCCTGTTGCCAAGCCCTGGAGGTCTAATGACTGTTACTGTAACAATAATTAATAGAATAACAATAAACAGAAAGCCCTAAAATGCAGCTTAGCATTAAGGCAGTATCAGTACCAGCATTTTTGCAGTTTCACACCTCTCCATAGAACAGTGTTAATATTCCACTTGCAAATTAATTACATTTCATGGTGGCATTAAATCCACAAGTAGCCAAAACTCTATTTTCTGTGACTTAGGAGAATTACAGAGAACTATTGTTAAGGCTCTATTATAATGTTGCAAAATGCTCCAAGCTGGTTTTCAGGTACACCTCCAGAAAAAGCACTTCTTTCATTCTTCCATTTTCTTCTACTGATCTCCATTTTGTTTAAAATACTATTTTCAAGCTAACAGTACAGTATCATGTGACATTAGGGAGAACATACTGTGACCTCTACATCACAACAACTCTTCCTGAGTTGAGGACCATCTAATCTTTTTCCAGTGGAGGAAAAGAGGCGAAACCTAAGCCTACTTACAGTAGGTTTGCTTTTCTAAGTTACCTTTGGTAGATCCTTACAATTAATTGAGTAACTGAGAATTCTACTTTAGTGCATACAAGTTGTTAAGGATTACTTCAGTATTTGGACTGTTAAATCCTGTGGTTACAGTGTATGAACTGGAGCACTGTCATGGAGTGGTCAAAACTAGCTGCAGTAGAAGCTGCTAAATTTCATAAAGAGCTATGGAGAACTCAAGTGTTTATGTGATCATCTAAATTACACTTTGTAATCTAGCCTGTAGCTTTAACATCCAAGTTATATATATTCAGCTTCAAGCTGAAGGCACGCAGCATGCTGCTGGATCAGCCTTAGAAGCTGCATATATGAATGCATATATGAACTCTGGCTCTTTACTATGGTCCTCAGTTCTACCAGTGAGTCACCTTTTGAAAAGCTCATTCAGTCATTATGGCCCCCTTTAACTGCCTAGGAAATGGGTCTAATGAGGTAGGATGATCAAAAGTAACTTTCAATGCAACCTCTGTTCTAGCTTCTTCTGAAAATAAAGCTTCAACATACCATATGGAGTTCAGTGGCATATGATTGCTTGCAAAAATCACTGCAAACTTTGAATGAAAGGGTTCAAGCATTCACAATTATTAAACTCTATTCCTTTTGCATGGCCACAGGGATTCAAGACTAGCACCAAAAAATAGGGATAAAATTATTTGGCAAGTCTTTTAAAGATGGCAATTGCTATTATTAAAAAGAAGGTCCCTCTATTAGCCTTTTCTTTTTGAAGTCTCCTTTCCACCCCATCTCTTGACTGAGTCATGAATTCAGGCACAAGAAGAACTGCTTACGATGGGAACCACCAGCAGCTTCATCATCTTTGGCATACTCACAGCAGGAAGCACACATCAATTTGCAAGAATTGAAGACAAGTCCTGGCAACCCCACATTACAACGGATTTTTGCCATCAATTCAGCACGTGTGTTCCTATCACTAATCACAGCTTTAAGCTACACGAGCGAAACAAGGGTCACCCAGACTGTTAACATCCATGGTTGGAAAAACTCTGTTCCAGCCGGCTGCTTTCACTTTGAGTCAGAGATCAAATCAGAAAGGACGAACATGACTGTGTCCACATCTGGTGTACAATGCGGTGTACAAACAAGGAAGGGACTTTAACAGCTTCCTTTTATTCTTTTTTTCTTTCTTTCCTTTTTGCAACTGTGCAGAAGTCAGTTCTGACAACAAACACCTTCAAGCTTATACATATTGCTCTAGCACACACGTTTATGATCACTGTAGAAATACTATAGAAAAGATGGATAAATTGCAATGAAGAGAAAGGAGCGGTGGTCACTACGTATGTACAATAAATCACTATAGCATGATTTAGACAATTGCTGTGATACAAATACCATGTCATCAAAGAAAAATTAATGCTAAAATGATGACATCCTCGAAGCACAAAAAAGGTGGGAGATACCATCAGTGTTGCTGTCAGCTCTTCAAGCTACAGGGTCTGTGTATGCAAGCCTGGGCTATTACAACAAAATGAAGCCACTCAAGAGCAATACACTTTCCTGTGATCTCCAAGGCACCAGGACCATTCTTAAGCTGATTCACTTCCAAGCTTTAATGGATATGATGAAAATGAAGAGATCAGATTTTTTCAAAGTGAATGAAAGTAGGATTTGAGCCTACTGAGCATTAGGTAGGATTTCCATAGCGCTATTGTCAGTGAGAATTCAAAACTCCAGGCTCTAAGTAAAGTAATTCCATACTGATGTTAAACAAAAATTGTTTCAACACTGAAGAAGCAAAACCACACAAGCAGACTCTGTGAGCATGGGTCTCAGTTTGCAGAAGTGAATGCTATTCATTAAGAAAAAGTCTAATGATCTACTTTGTCACCATGCATTAAACATTAAATAAGGTGCAAATTCAATTTCCTGTTGGGGTTTTATTTCTTGTATTTCTAAGCTTCATAGAATAAAGGTGCTGTTCCCAAGCAGGGAAATATTCATACAACATTTCTTAGGACATAATGGATTTCTTGTTTGAACGTCGGAAGGAATTTGGCAATATTTCAGTTTATCACCTTCATCTAAACAAATACACAGAAAAAATCTCTCTTTCCCTACCCCCCCCCCCCCACAAGAGAGCTTAACAAATCCTGTATTGATGAAAGCAAGGTTCATATTCTTATAAAAGTTTCCACATTTCAAGTGAATTAAATCTTTCTCTGCCTTTGTTTTATTCCGACAATTTTCTTGATAGCATACCCAGCAGCTCTTTAAGTCATTTAAAGGTTTACTGTACATCAAAGTGTCATCAGCAGACCACACGAGAATGGTAAATCTCAGAAGCCATGCTGCAGCACTACCACTGCAGAAAGATGACGAGGCACCACTGAGGAACTGCATACAGCTTTTTGCAAAAGCTGTAACAGACATCTTGGTAACTGTTTGTCACACTCCTGCTACTGGAGATATTTTTTTTTGCCATACACTGATGAGAGATGCGTTTTAATCTAAGCCGTTTGAAACCGTGTCCAGCATTCCCAGTGGTTCTGGAATCCTTTCTCATTTCAACTGACTGACTTTAAGAACAATGCTAGGAGTTCAAAAGAGCTTTATATGCGTGGAACAAATACAGGTGATGTTAAAATCTGCTTTGTTATCTAGTGACCAGCTGGAAGAAAAGTTTAGCAGCTAAAATATCTCCTGAGCACAAGATTAGATTTTTCTCCCCTCTTCTCATAAACTGGTCTGGGATCCTCATGAGAAGCATCCTCCTGCCTCCGGCCAGACCCTACTCTTCCACTTGAATACCTTGACCCTCCACTTCACACATCCTGCCAGCATTACTACTGAGTGCTACTGTCATTATGAGACAAGTAATTGTCATTGGATTCTTGACTGGAACCCCATAGCATTTAATGCAAACATTCACACAACTGAAATTACCAGTGAAGAATGAGTTTCAGATGAGCTGAGTTTTAACTCAGCTTCCTGACCAATGCCGTAACACTATCTCTAGTCCTCTGAGGGCAGCTTTCTTTGGTTTTCTCCTTACCACTGAAGATAGGAACAATATTGCACAGGAAGGGAAACCTTCCTGTCCACACCTGACATGGATACATTTCAGTCTTTCCAGCCATCTAACAGACAACAGCTAGTACCTGAACTCAACAGTGAGCAAACCACACAAGATGTAGTACTGTGACAATTTCCCAACTGAAATATCAATGCTTTGTGCACCAAGATGGAAACAATGGCAAGAATCATTCAACCATTTAAAACACCTTTCACATTAAACTAAGCACTGGGTGGAGATCAAAGTCAGTTACAGGTCTGTGGGAAATGAACCTTGAAGAAAAGGCAACCAGTGGAAAAATGTCAACGTTTATCCTGGGATAGTTTGTCTGTAACTACCTAGATGAGAGATCTCTGTAAAAAGATTATAAATAAGCAAACCAAGGATGTAAGAACAGAACAAAACCAAACCTCTTTGAAGCCAGGCAGACGGAAGGATACGTTCACAACAAACCTAAGCAACTTTCCATGTGCTCATAAGGACGCTCTACCCTACTCATCAAGCACCTGTAAAGCATCCTGCTGGCCCTCTACTTTCAAAGGGATCCAGTAGCTTGTTAAAATCTGACGTGGCATCTGTCAGTATTCATCAACATCGGCCAAACAGTGCAATTAACTTCATTTCCTGTCAAGTGTTTGGTGACTGAAAGAGACCTCAGGCCGAACTAAACTAAGATCAGTGATAACCGATTGCCATTAATAGCATTAAAACCCCAAGAGCACACCAAGGATCCACTTCAGAATGGGATGAAACTGCTTGGGATGTTTATCCTGTCAACATCTAAAGTAAAAAAAAAAACAAAAAAAACAAACCAAAAAAAATAAAACAAAAACACCTCAATTTCTTCTTTTATATGAAAATGGTAAGAATACTTTGGGGGGAAAAAAAAAAAACAAACCAGACCCAAATTAAATAGGACATTGCTATTGAAAACAAGTAGAAGGGTAGGAAAGGGTCAGAGGATGGAAGAACAGTGTGAGACAGAACTATGGGTATAGTTTAAGCCCTACTGTCAAAGCCCACAGACACCTCAGCCTCCCTGACTCTTCAGCAGGGAGCAAGGGGTCCTCAGGAATTCTTACCAAGACTGTTTTCCATGAGTGTGGATGGAGGATGAGTAGGATGACCGGTAGCTTTTGCTGTCAAGGGGTTGGGTATAGTCTAAAATCTGCTGCACTCCTGAAACAGATCATTGCCATCCCAAAGCCACTAATGAGACAGAGCTCTCCCTGCTGCTTATGGGTTATGAGAGGGTGAGGGTCTTTTTGCAGGAAACCAGCCTATCTTAGAGCAAACTTCCCAGGCCCCTACCTGAACCTGAAGAGAAGTACCAGTAAGAATCACTGCAAGAAAAAGAACAAGCTTCAAGACACAGCAGCTAAGGTATGCAAATATAGAAATGACAGGGACTCAGAGCTGGAGCAGAGGCTTGCTTTCATAGCAAGCTACCTGAATGCATGAATTCATGACTGAATCCTATTTCCTGTCCTAGGAAGCCCCCTTAACTTCCCAGGCACAGCAGAATCCAATTTCTCCCCAAATTTTCTCAATTGTACAAACCTGATTTGCTGTCCTTAAACATGTTGTCACTCTTGTGCAGTAGGTGTCCCTGTGCACACAGGTAACAGCGTGCCCCCCTTTTTGCTTTTTTCACTTGATTTGTCTACTAATCTCTTCAGAGTTTCATTTTCACCCTTAAAATCTCAACATACTCTTCCTCATTCCCTTCCATGCGACTTTCAACCATGTATAAAGGATACAGAGTTTTAATCCTTCAAGATCTTGCGTAGGATTACTGAAGTCCCGACCATCCAAACCAGTATATTGTAACATCTGTCCTTTTTATTTGTATTCTACTGTTAGAGCATTTCAGGTTCATATTTTCCAATGTTTTATATTTTAATGACTAGAAATGCCCTTTTCTTTAAATAAAAGCTGAGACACTCAGGTTTCAGGGGGAAAAAAATATTAAAATACAAACAATCTTGAGAGAAATCAAAAGAATAATGTTAAAAGCTGCATCAATAACCAAGCTGAAAAGGGGAGTTCACAAGCTGGCAAGCAGAACCATGGTGTGTTGAAAGAGAATTACAAGCCTGGTGAGCTTTTTACATAAAGAAGGCTCTTCGGTTCAGTGATTCAGAGCTTCAAGGGATCTCCTATAATTTCCCGATGCTCAAGAAGGAGCACATTCTATCCACCAGGCATGTTAGCATCTCCACAGATAGTGTCTGTTCCCTAAGTATGTGTGGAAATGCAGAGATGTCTTCAAACACTGCACTGGATATCTACTACAAGAATATTTAAACTTTCCATCCACTGACACCGAACTATTAATAGCACCAACTACCCAGCAGCCAGCTTGCAGCCTCCTCCTGCCACCACTGAAGGGAATCTGATGACAGATCAAAGGTCAAAGAACTAATGATTTAAAACACATTCCAGCCTGTTTATACAGTGTCTGTTTACATGACCCTAACTTATTCCCAGTCCTTCAAGGGAGGAAGATCCAGTTCAAAGTCAAAGATTACAGAGCATCCCAAAAATCTAAACTTAGGAACCCTCCCCTTTCCCCATCAAGCTCATTAAACTATAGATGACGTAGCCTTGCAAAAGTCATTACATAAAAGAAACAGACCCGTGCCTGGAACCTAAACATACCACAAAGGATTCTGGAAGTGACTATTGATGTGGACTTTCCTAAAAAAACTTGAAAGACATCTGACTCAAAAGAGGAAAATGATCACATTAGTTCCATAATTAAGAAACTACTTTATGCTGATTTATAACAATGTTTAAATAGAAGCTAAAAGTTTCTTCCCCATGAAATACTCTGGGGTTGTGGAATTCTTCCTGTATTCCAAGACTTGGCTTTGCCTTATAATTATCAAGAATACCAGCTCATAATTGCCTTTTCATAATCTGATACTGCTACAGCATGTACAACAGTGATACACAGTGAAACATTTGCACCAGGCATAGCCAAATCACATTACAGACATGTGTGTCCCACAGTGGGGACTTGAAAACTTTAGGATAACATCCATATTCTCATGGCAGGATTGGCTATTTATGAAATGATTTTAATTTTTTTTTTAATTTTTTTTTTTTAAAGTTTAGGCTACCATATGGAAGCTAACTATGTTTTTCAATTTATATTTGGCATCAAGAACAGGGACACTGTCTGCTGTTTGAAATACTCCTACCACAAATACACTACCTTGGTAAGAGAACGCAACCAAGTTCTGTGTGTACCAAAATCTAGCTATGTAAACTTTTACATTGTTACTATGACAGCTTAAAGCTTGTTCTGTTAAGCAATACACTACTGAAACCAGCATTTCCCTCTAACCCAGAAGATGAATCACAGGCTTAATAATAAAGTGTTATTTTAGCAATTTTGCTAGCCTCAAAGCTTCTTCTCCTAGTACATGCAATAGGGTAAAATGAACTGTAATCAACTGACAATGATAGAAAATTATCATTTGTATCAGATCACAATTTAAATTGAGATATTAAAGTCTCTGCTCACGCACATCATAATTTAGGGCCCGATCCCACACACATTTACATATGTAGCAGACATCGCAGTGAAGAGCCTTAGTTTTTCCAGAAAAGTTATTCCTGTACATAGATGCTTACAGGAAAAACTTTTTACTTCCTTATAAGTTAGTAATTCATTCACGTTAATGCTTATTATAGACAAAAAGTAAAACAAGGAGATCTCCATCTCAGTCTGTTCTCCCTTCAACCTCCTCATCTAACCCGTCCTCCTCTCAGCCTGCTGCTTCCACTGCCTGGTAATCATTAACAGTTTGGTATGGTAGGAGCAGTGTACTCCTGGTAAAATAGAAATTAAGACTTATTTGGTACAACTGGAGGTAACGCAGAAGCCAATTAATTTGCATTTGTAACACACAACAGTGTAATTCCTTAGCAAGGTAAGTGACTTTGATATAACCCAGCCAAAGACAACTGCTCTGAATAGTACTCCTGGAGCTGCACTCCTCAATGTCTCTTATCCTTCTCCTGTTCATCATTCCCCTGTTAAGTCCAGCTCCGAGTCAGCTGCTGACTGCCTGAGATTCTTTGCCTATCAGGAGGCCGGCAGAGCTCACCTTCTGGGGTCAGGCCACACCATTTTCAGCTCTTTGTTTTTTTATTAGGTCTTATCTGGACCCACAAATAGAACCAGCCAGCCTTGCCAGGCAGATAGGATGAACCAGCTGTATATGCCGGGTTCTCAGCAGCAGCAGTAACAACGAGCTGCATCTTATCACAGGGCTGCAGGAACATGTCAGTCAGTGGAGGTTTTACTTGTCATCTTTGTCAGGAAGCAGTCTCTGTTCTGAGAAAGTTTCCAGAGCTGGACAGAGCACTGAACCACAGAGGAAGACAACTGTCTTCATCGCATCACAAGACACATAAGCATGTCCTGAGCAGGCTGCTGCAGCACAGAGGCTTAAGCCACCATGTTCCTGCAGTGCAACAGCCACCACTGACATGTATGGCAAGCAATCACAGAGTGCCTGTATGTCTCTGACATAACCTGGGGAAACTGGATTACTATCATGTCAGATAGACTTAACACCAGGATGTAAACACGAAGTTTACAGAGCAAACAAAGAACAGGATCACACTGAAACCCTGCTGCTATACAACTAGTGTGACAGCTTGGTGAGGAAATGGAGTTTTTCCACATCTTCACTAGACTATCAGACTAAGTCTGTGGGTAAAAGCTGAAACATTTTCAGCAGGTATGACAACAGTCAAGACAAGTACAAGCTTGTTCAAGTCTTTTATCCTATAGATGTATGAGCTGAAGTCTCAAGAGCAAGCCTTAGTAGACAGAAAGGAGAAAGACAACCAGGCCACCTGTAGATGCAGATGATATGTTCTGGTCCTGCTATCAGTTGTTTCCTCTAGCTAACAGCATACTGTATAAACTGAGGGGGTCTAACTCCACCTCCCATAGAGTCACAGTTATGTCAAATTAAAAACCCATTAGTCTAAGTGAGAAAACAACCCCACTTACTTGAACAGCTGTGTCCCACTTGTATGAACCATATGGTCAGACAACATGCAATATAAGTAAATAACTATACGGTTTGAACAAAAACTGCATGCACTTAAATATGAGAGGCCAACAAAACCAGCTCTGCAGCTCAGGTATAAGACAGAACTTGGAGCAACCTCCCAGGCACACGCCTTTCCTTTCTCTCAGTAAAAGACAAATAAGAAAAAAGCAAAACAAAAAACACATGCTGGCAAACCCAATTAACAAGGCACAGACTAAATGAACAGCAAGGGAAAAGTTTCTGGTTCAGCCCTGGCCCTCTCAGTTGAAACTGAGATGTGCAGATACTACAAATACTAGTGACAGAACAAGAGGAAATGGCCCGAAGTTGACCCAGGGGAGGTTCAGGCTGGATGTTAGGAAGCATTTCTTTACAGAAAGGGTTGTCAGGCACTGGAATGGCCTGCCCAGGGAGGTGGTGGAGTCACCATCCCTGGAAGTGTTTAAGAGACGAGCAGATGTTGTGCTTAGGGACAGGGTTTAGCGGTTTCTGATAGGGCTGGGAATAAGGTAGGACTTGATGATCTTGAAGGTCTCTTCCAGCTGAAACTATTCTATGATTCTATGAAAAAAGGCAGAAGCCACACTGTCACCCCGCTCTCCTAAACGATAAGCGAACACGTGCATTTCCATCAGAGGGAGGTATTCCTATAGCTCTCCTTTCTGTGGTGATCCTCATGCAAGCAGGCATGAGGTCAATGATATTACAGAATAGTAAACTGTCATTAGCTTGACAATATGTCCATAAACAGAAGCCACAATGAGTGTAGACATTGCTTACAGGAAAGGGGGGGGGGGGGGAGGATCCCAGTAAACCCAGTCTTGTGACACAATAGTCAACAAAAACACAAAAGCAGTGTATGAGTAACTAGCTAAAAAACAAGTCAAAGAAATTATAGCCCCCCCAAATAATCTGTTGCATTCAGCAAGAGAACAATTCTAGAGTCACCTGCCTCCTTGCTTTAGCAGAGAAAAAGTAGTTAAAAGGAGCTTAATTTTTATAACTATCCCCAATGAAAGATAGTGGTTGCTATTAACAGGTTTTTTAAAACAATCCAGATTTATCCAAATCCTTGAAAAACCTCTTAGAACAAAAACTACAAAAAGACAGAATCTTCTTAAGCATTCTTATGCTATATTCCTTTCCACCCCATCACACCATACAATCTAAAGATACCCTCTCCCCATATACAGAAATAACAGGAAATACATACAACACTATATTTGAAACCAAGTCACTATTTACACTGGATTTCTGAGTGGCTGCTAGGGCTATACTTTTTCTTCCTATGTTTTGTGACTCTCCATAAAGCACTTCATCTTGGATGCTTAGTTGTCCAATTGTTTCCCAAATAAACAGAAAAAAAATTCACCGAAACAGGCAGAGTCTCTTTATGGCCTAATTCACTATTTAGGAAATATGTGAAACTAACCTTCTACATATAACTGTACAAGAACATAACATAGAAAATAAAAAGAGAGAAGATTTTTCTTTCATCTCTTTCAGGACAAATATCCATTGTGTAGTTTGCACCCAGTGAATAATAGAAAAGAAAAAAAACAAACACAACACATCAGTATTCAGAGAGAATGTGCTACTCTGAGTCTTCTAGTGGTGGCAAATTCATTCCCCCCATCTCAAATCAAATGTGTCATATCCTTTTTTTCAATTGAACTGTAGATATTTGCATATTAACTGTCTTCTGTGTGGTGCTGATGACCTTGCTGCTGGTACATTCAGCCATCTCACCTCCCATTCTTTAACCTCCTCATCCACAAATCCTTCAGGTACTGAGCAATGAGAGTATCCTGTAACTGGCCGATGGCAGGAAGCGTGACTTCTCCGCACTGGTTCAAGAGACATTTGCACAAATGACACGTTTCTAACAGATAAACACCGAGGTCTTACCTTTGCAGGTGAAGCATTTGATGTGAAAGTGTCTGGCCTGGACACGGAGTACTTCACCTTTACATGGCTCCCCACATTTATGACAGTGGATGACCGGCTTTTCAGAGGGGTGGTGAGGCTCCTGAGGATGGGCCACTGTAACACAGAAAAATATGATTTAAACCCACAATACAAAGTTATCTGTTCACATTTTATGCTCATCTAAAAAGTCACCACCTTTTTTTTTAAATATAGCCTTCTCATAAACCTGTTGTTCACACCATTCCCATCCACTATTCTTTCTTTCCACTGAGGCTGCCATGGAAAGACAAGGAAAAAACTCTCTGCAGTTTCAGCGTCAAAAAGCGTTTGAGAATGCATAAGCTTTTCTCTCCAAGAACAAGAGTGAGTGTAAACCATTCAATGGGCACACAAGGCAACAAGAACTGGGCTATTTTAAAAGAAAGAATAAAATCCAAGCAAAATGAATGAAAGGAAAGCAATTCAAACTCATGTTTTGGGAAACCAGGTGAACCAGGCAGCCTGACTTTGCATGCAAATGACTATATTAACTACAAACCTCTCTATTTTGCACATACCTAACACAGGGAAAGCAGGTAAGAAAAGAAGCCAACATTACTGGTTTCTACTCCCATTAATTCTAGCAGAAATTTCTCTCTTCATGCAAATTAGAGATACTATGAGTAGACAGAAATGACCAATGCATCTTCAGTATAGTCAGGGAAGACAAAATTCCAGTTACTGGCAATTGATCAGCTATCCCTCAGCCCTAAGCAGAGCTTGGAAAGAACAGGAATGGTTTGTGTCAGCTTTATAGTGTATTTCATTGTCGTAATAAAAGTTTTATTGCTCCACATTTGGCTTCCGTAAAAAAATGATTAACTTTCTCTTTAGATGTATCTTGTGGCAGCTTGAGAACTGCACAGGTGTACACTAGAGCAAGACTGAGTCTCAGCTGTACTGTATGAAGTAGAAAGCGTGACCCAGAATGTTCCCAAACAACACTATGTTCCTTCAAATCTCCCTCCCACATCCCATTCTAGCAGTAAAAAGTTGTGCTCCTTCCAATACTGTGCTCAAAGCAGTGCTGCTCATCAGAACGTTTAAGCAAACACATCTCTCTACCCACGCCTCTGCCTTTAGCCTGCAAAGGACTGTGTGCCAATACACCTACATCACTGTCGCTGGGAATCATCTTCATTGTTCTACCTCCTGGAGCTCTTTTCCTTTCCTGATCAACTCCTGACATCTCCCCAGCCAGGATTATGCTTTTTTTGAGGTTACTGTTTAGGCGACAATGTAACAGAGACATTGCTCATATTTACTGTGCCAGTTTCCTCCCCTTCCTCAATGAATTACTAGGGAAAAAGTTCCATTGCTTCACAAAGCCCTTCTATATTACTCTCCTTTATAAATGCCTTAGTGAAGAAATGCTGATATCGTTCTGCACTATATAAATACAAGATTAATAATAAAAACACCCCATATGTGATTAGGGGAGTGACAGCATCAGGAATAGAGGATAATAAATATTCCAAGCAATACTTTCTGCTGTAAATCCAGCCAAACTAATATGGCAGCTGTTATTTTGTTCTTACCACCACTCCAATCTTCAAAGAAAATGGCTGAATTATTCTACTCCAGCTTGAAGTAGTTTTTAATACCTAGTCCCCTAGTATCCTCATTTCAACTATTTCTTTTGAGCAGTTATTCAGCCCATACCGGTGAACAGAATACAGTTGGCAATGCCAACCGGTATTTCATTAGCAGCTCCATTTAAATAACAACCCAGTGAATACCTCGCCTGGAGTGAACCTCAGCTAACGGTCTGCAATGCAACACTTTTCTGTAGTAGAAGTTATTTTCTTCCAAACAAGACTATTAACTTGTAACCTAGGAAACACATAGTTTATGCAACAAGAAAGAAAGAAAGAAAGAAAGGAGTGCTAGCAAATTAAATTATTATGAGGAAAATTCCCTCTCAGATCCAGGCAGCCTGAGATGGGTCTGATGCCAACTGAAGAAAAGGTAACAGGATGGACTTTTAAAGTTGCTCAAATGTGAAACCGGATCAAGGATTTGGACAAAGGTTCCCCAAGAGTTGTATGGTGCAGTGTGAAATCTGTACCTGCAACATTCTGCTGTCTTAAACTCACATGTGGAAGATACCCTAACATGCTCTGCATGCCAGGCTCCAGACATTCTGTCACTGAGCTGAAATGCAAGTTTTTTTTCTCTTTAGTAGAAAGAAGATAAATGTTTTCAATACTGGTCCAATGATATAACTTCTTTCCAGTTCCACCTTTACGGCCATTTAAACAAATACTGACAGTTGCTATTTCCAGACTGATCTCTTAAGTGAAGCTAATTACAGTGCTTGTCTTACTGGCCTCAATTTGGCCTTGTGGGTCAAGACTCAGTAACTGACTTTTGTTCTCCTGCAAGGAATTGCTTGCAAGATTTTTTCTTTGGATATGTGCAACACACACAAGGCTTCTAACTGCAGAGGTGACCCTTTATAGACACACAGAACAACTTTTCAAGACTTCCACTTTTGTTTACAAGATCAGCTTAAATGTATAATGCTTTCTTAAGTTTATTGGTTTTTCCAGTAAGACCAATGTCCCATTAAATATCCAAATTACTCAGAGTAACATGCACATTGACTGGGACAACCACTAAGTCTGGATTACATTGTATAATGCAGAAGGGAAAAAAAGAAAGTAAAATGAAAAAATAAAGTAATAATACTAAAACCCCCCAAAACAATAGCACCTTCCTCTATGAGGAAGACAGTTTTTGTCACTGTAGTGTTGCTTTGTGCTAACCTCACTCCATAGATATACCACCATGATTTTTGTCATTCCTTATATTCCCTTGTGAATCATGCAATGTTGATTTCATTAAATTTTGCAACTGCAGTATATTGATGTAAATTCAAAGCAACTCTGCCAGCTTGAGAGTGTACTCTACTGCATTTTATCAAAACACCTCAAAATAATTCTAGATTTGTAAAGAAAAAGAAACAATTAAAAAGAAAAAGAGATAGAAAAGATCATAACAACCCAATGTTTATATGAAAAACCTAAGGCAGTTTAAGTGAAATGAAGGAATTTATTTACTGTGCAAAGTTTGATACTGTCCTGGTGGTGCTTTATGCAGAGATCATTGTACAAAGCTTGAATAGCAATTACATGTTCTGATGCATCAGCTGGAATAAGAACCTCAGCACTCATACCAGACCCTTCCAAAATGGAAATTACAGCAACTACCTGAAGAGTAACAGTTGTTGAATAAAAGAAAAGAAGGAAACTAAATACTGCAGCCTCCCCTATTGATGATTCTCTCCCTGAACACAGAACTACTAGGAAGTAAAAAACTCAAGCTAAGTGATTCTTAGCTGCAGATTCTTGCTGGAAAGACTCCAAGTTTCTGCTGCAAGCCACAGAATACCTTGGCTTCTTATACTGGAAGTCAGAATGAAGCTTCTGGGAAACGCCTGCTGTGCATATGCTGCAAAGCAGAGGTCACAGCAAAACAGGCTGGGTTCAGTTCTGCTCTGAAGAGAATTAGAAAGCACTAAATTTAAACACGAGGAAGATATGGGCTATTGTTCTTTTAGAAGATAATTTCTGTCATTTTCACATTTTCATGCCTATGTTCACAAATAAACTCAGGAGTTTCGTTCATTCCAGCCACCTTGTAGCAGGTATAACTCCAAACTTCATGCCAGGATATACAATTTCCACGACTTCTAGCTCCACAGCCTCTGGGCTCTTGTGCACAACCGTGAAATTATCCTGTGCCCATAGCAGTATGGGCATGGTCACTCTCAGGGTTCCACAGTTGTGTCCTTTAGATCTTAAGAGTGGCCTAATGCAGACAGCATGCTCTGAAATTATAACTTTCAATTGGTTGCTTGGCTAAAGATGGAATTATTAAGAAGGAAAAATAAAGCAGAGATCTGATGGTGTGAAACTACTGCATGGTTTTTTTGCTAGCTTGTTTTAAGTTTCTTCACTACTTTCAGGAACAAAGGTAAAATGTACTAGAGATTGCCAAGACAGTAAATACAATCAATTTTTTCTACAGGCAGCAGAGCTCTCCAACCTCTCTCTCTGCAATACCTGATATGGCTTTGAGGGCCATAATTTCTTAAATTACTTTGCAGGATTTGGAGTCCAAAACTTGAAGGTTTCAAACCCCCAATTCCCTCAGTCTCTGATGCTGTCAGGTAGCTGTACTGTTACTCCAGGTGAGCAGCTGCTTGCTGGGGACAGGTCAGAGGTAGGCACGTAGGCACTGCGCACAGGATGACATGCTGGGAGAACAGCTGGTTTGGGATAAAAGGCATTAGGGAGACACTAGAGAACCAAGTTCAAGAACCCGATCTGGTTTATCACTTCTTCTCCATGCTCTCTTTGTAAAGAGAGAAGGAAGAGTAATTTTCTCGTGTCCTTTGTGTTCTTCGCAGAGGTGAACGTCTGTAACCTCTGGTTTGTAAAGCCTGTCTGTCTATACCCTGTGCACTCTCGGAGGAATCCCTCTTTTGTAGAAGCCCAGCACAGTGGAGCTTTGAGGAGCTACTGAAACAGCTATTAAAAGAAGGGATGAAAAATGCAGTGTCATTTTGCTAATCTGCAGACTTGGTTCTTGAATCTTAAATCTATAAGAATCCTATCAGCTAAGGTGAGCAAACCATGAGTGAGACTGAAATCAAATCTCCCAGCTGTCAGGAACAGATAAAGCATGTACTGTAGTCACTAGCCACAGGTATCAGACAGGGATCTTCAGGAATTCCAGGATACCCCAGACTGAGGCACTCCCATAAAGAGATAGTAGCGAGCTGCACGCCTGCACACGTATGGAAAAAGCCGAAGGCAAACTCCTAGACTGTAGCTTGCTCATATTATTGCCACTCAGATTATACTTGAAGCATCATTTTAAAACTCTCTCTTCCTGTAATTCTATCTGTATTACTCCTACAGTATGCCAATTTGCCTTAAAACTATTTTTGCTGTCTACATATAACCAGAGCAGCTATTTCTAAAAAAGGCAGGAAATAAGAAAGCAAATCACAATAATTTTGAACTTGTAGTGATTTGCCATAATTTTATAATGTTTTCTGATATTTTCCATAAAAGTCTTCTTATTTTCCCTTTACAATTAGCCTGCTGCTGAAAGCAGCAGATGAAACAGGACCACAGCAGCAGTCCGAATGCTGCAGGACAGTATCCCTGTTGGCACTGTAAAAACTAGTGCCCCAATCATGGTGACACAGGGTACACACACAGGGTACACACACACGTGAAGACAAATCAGCTGGCCAATACCTTCCTCCTGACAGGGGAAGGCACCAGCAGCTCTCCCTCCTTTTATCTCACACTCCTTTTAATTTGGGGTGTTGGTGGGATGAAAGTTAAAGCTTAGCTAGTAGGGCAGTGCAGGAAGGAAGGCTGGATTATGTGAGAAAGTCACGTCAGGATGGACAGCACAGCCCATGTCTGTTCTGGTTTAGATCTAGAAGGAAGTGTTACTAATCCTCGAGTCCTCTGTCTCTGGTCTTACTCTCTACTTACTTAACAAAGAGAAGACCTAAGACAAACTGATACTTTTCTTATGTATCCTATTTGATTATCATTCAATTATCACCATAACTCATGCTTCTCAGCCTCAGTTCTTCAGCTACAATAAACGATGTACACCAGAGGTATCTCTCCTCAAGACAGCATCTCATGGCCAGATTTGGGGCTGACTACCACACAGCAATGAACAGATTTGCATCAGTTCTCCCCACACAAGCCTCCACACCCACACCTGGTAGGTATTTTAGCAAGTAATAGCTTTTCACAAAACACTAAACAGAGGACAAGGCACATGTGCAGCCTAGAACTGGGGTGCATTGCTACCTTGATAAATAGATTCTTTAAAAGGAACAATTTAAAAGGAAAAAAGCTATAAAGACATTAACAAGTTTAACTAGCTAAACTAGGATGATAGGTTAGGGTAGGACATAAAAACATTTGAGAAAATATTGTAAGTAAAGATTATAAAACACAATTTGCATGAAAATAGAACACAAAGATTTCAATTCCACATATCAAATTTTGAAAAGAAAAAATGAAACATACTATTTTTAAATAGGAAAGCCAGTACTGAAATACATTCCTAGATATTTGTAAGCCTGCGTAACACACATGTAGAGCTGATGCAGCTAACAGAATGACATTAAAAAAAAAAAAAAAAGAGAGAGAGAGACAAGTGCCAGGTTATAACCCAAAATAGTAACACCAGTTAACTTGAAATTGAAGTGAGAAGACTCCCATGTTATTTACAAACATAAAAAGCTTTGTGACACATACATACAACCATGTAAAAAGGCTAGGAAATAATGAGCTTTAAAATATAGCAGGAAAAAAAAAATAATCAAAAACATCATTGAACACCAACTGGAAATATGCTTATTTTATCTATATTTTACCTACCCTTTCCTAGCCTCCTCCCATCCTCCTTCCGTCCTCTAGAGATTTGATATTGCAATTAATTCTCCACAGAACAATCTGCAGGACTGGGGCCTAAGGCCTCAGCCCTATAAATATTTCTGCATATAGATGGTTCAGTATTAAGAGAAATTAAAACCAGCACCTTCTTGATCCCATCTATGGGAGAAGCGATCACTTTCTACAACACGCACAAAAAGTCTGTGTGCTGGAATGTATCTGTGATTGTTCTGTGGTTAAAATACAAGCGCTTGATGGATCCAGTTTGCTTTCAATAGTGACTGAGAGATTAAGAATCTTGGTTCCACTTACTGAAGGGTTATAACCTTATCTGGACTCACTGGTTATACCACAGACTTTGATATTCTGTGGCTTTAGTGTACATTTTTCACAGTTCCTCATTGACAAAGCATCAACCTTAACTGGTTTTCAGTAGGCACTTACTCCCCACTACCTGGGTACCTTGGCATGTTCTGCTCTTGCCTGAAAGCCACCAGGAGCCCGAGCACTTTCCGAGTTTGTCAGGTACAAACACTCCTTATTCCTCAGCACCACATCCAGCTAAGCTGCAGCAGTATTACTGATGCTGTTCTCAATGCCAACCCATCAAGAGGCTATTTAGAAGGACCTGTGACTCTCTAAACCAGCAGTGGTACTATCCTTCATTTGCTGAGCTTCCACGGCGTCTGTCCACACGCATCTCTGCCTTTGCTAGGTGAACAAGAGCACATTCTGCAGCACCTCTACTGCACAAATAAAAACACCTTGACAAAATGATACCATTTCTATTTGTTACACATCTTACATGACAACTACCATTTAAGAAAAATCATAATCCATTCAAAGAAGAGTCACGAACAGCTTGTTAGCTGAGTATGATCAGGAGTTGTTTTAAGCTCAAACAGGGGAAGCAACGGGCAGTTTTAAAGCTATTTTCAGTAATGAAAAAGCACTAATCTTACAAGGAAGCATGCGGCAAGCTAAGACGTGCTGTGAAACAGATGATGTTGAAGCAAATGTTGACTAAGCTACGCCAGTCTTTGAATCAAAACCTGCATTACTCAACGTGATTGTTACCAGATGGATTTCTGATTAGTGGTTAGCAAACCAGAGGGAAGACGCATAAAGCAAATTTAGTCTGCCCTATTTCTACATTAGTACAAAGTAATTTTTCATGGAACAGATCATGATACAAATTGGGTGATAAAAAGACAGTGAACTCAGACTGTCTTATGTTCTGAGAACAGCCTTGCAACAGTTCTCTGCACTTACTTACACAACTGACTTTCCTAAGTAACAGTATTTCAAGATAATCAACTCACCCTTCAAAACTCCTTACTGAAGGGTTGAAGGATCATTCCAAGCATGTGTTTCTCACACCTAACATCTACAAGTCTGTAACATATAGTAACTGTTTATCAACATTGTAAGTGGTAAAATAATTTTGAGTTATGCCATCAACACACCCACCATACACAAGAAGATACAGTCACTATTTCCAGAGTATTTTGGTGGGGTTTTTCCGAACATATGACAGGGCTAATTAGACATTCAAGAGCTCCTAAGAATACCATGTCATACATATCATTTGATGTCCATATCAAAATCTTATTCAAAATAAGTAATAAAAAATGTCAAATTATTCACTGCAAATCCTCAAGGATCTTCAAGGCTGTGTGTAAGGAAGTTGCTGAAGTTAGCAGAAAAAGCAATAGTTTCTTCCAGACAATGTGGAAATTCTGGCTTACAGATGAGTGCTGGTTACCCATAGTATCACTCAAATGTCAAACAGGCCTCTTAGCTCCCTTAACAGCAACTCACGTGGGGATTTCAGTCAGCAGCAACAGAGTTCCCCCATGCTTCCTTTTTTGACACTGCCAAAAGTATTCCATACAGTAAAAGGAATTAAATTCCCTTTTGAGGTAAATCAATATAAAAACGCTAATTTTAAAACCCAATTCTCCTGGTGTTTGCTATGAGATTCTCTGAGGAGGACCACTGACCTATTTAAGACAGTGGTCTCCCAGATACCTTTTGGTATCTTCACAATGACGTATCACCATTGCAGTTTGATTTGTGTATGAAAAATAAGGCAAAGCCTGCACAGAAACAGGCCTTCCAGAAAGATCTTAGAAACCAGAATCTGTAATAAAATCTCCCCTCAGTTACCCCCAGTAATCTCACCACGGGTTTTGTACAAGATCCTTGCAAAGACCTGTCTTCAGCCATTGTTTTTAATACATGGACTCTCTGCCCCCCCACACTGATAACCTCTCCTTCAATCTAGGACCTTGTAAACACCCACCATTCAGTACTGCCCTCATTTCTGGCATTTCTAAGGACTGAGCTAAACAGCCTCAAACTAAAACTAGACAGCCACACTTGCGAGCAACTTAACTCTTTACATGACTCCTGACTCCCAAGATAGTTTGCATCGTAGAGAACTGATAACCCAGACATTTCGGAGGCCCTGCCCTGTGGTTAACTGCCCACGTTGGCACCTAGACCTTACAAACAGTTGCAGCATAGAAATCAATTCCTTGAGGCATATTATTTCAACACTAAATAGCAGTGTGCTCTGAAAGTCTATCAACTATTAGCACTCTGTGGTAAACGGCGAATCACAGAGAAAGCACTAATGACTGATAGAGTACTCCTGACTACAGCCTGTTCCTCTGGCCAGCACTTCAACTGCTGGATAGCAAGTAGATGCTCTCAGATCCCTCAAACCCTGTTTTGAGGTGCCTTTGGAGACAAAACAAAGCAAAGCAAAACAAACAAATGCAATTGTCACTTTGAACAACAAGCCCTTTATTAATTCCTGTTTGATCCAGCAGTAATAAATATAACCCTCTTCAAGGCTGCTTCTATATTTGGATCAGTTCTTTAATTTGATATCATTTTAAGATCCTGCTTCTGTACCAGATCCTGAACTAATGCAAAGTTTTGCAACACTGCCATGTAGATTATACTAACATCTGTGGTACTGAACTGGTGCTAACAGCACTGGGAATTAGAGAGCTATCCAGTTGACACCATTTATAGAACCTTGCCTATTAGGTTCTCATGTAGCATAAACACAACGTTTTCCTTCTGGATAACTGGCATTTGCTTAGTTTGACCCCAGTTTTAGCACTTGCTCCTCACTTTGAAGTTTTGAAGACACTCCTCAGCTTTCCTATTTCTGTTTTCCTGTTTATATGGAACATAATAACAGGCAACATACATGACTGAAGTACACAAGGGTTTATACCACTTCATGAAAAGCCCATATAAAAGCCAGTATTATTTTCCTCATTGTTGTCTCTTACACAGCAACACAGATAACATACAACACAAAAATCACCACCACTAGTAAAACATACGACTTGGCTGCAAAAACATCACAAAGCCACCAAAAATGGAGTCTGACTTTGAGACAACACTGAAGCACTTACTTAGCTTTAAATCCCAGTGATTCAATTAGACTCAACAAGATACTCTGCTGAACAGAATAGGCTTAAGACAATGCCTCAGTGTTCTCCTCAGCCAGATCCCTAGTGAATCTGAAACCTATCTAGGCTCAACGAAGGCAAGGATTAATCATCCTTTTGGGGATACTGACTGTTCTCTAGGTGGAAAACAACTTTGTTATAAATAATCCTTTCTTAAATTAGTTATATATTGCCCCCAGAAACAACTGGCTCTGGCTTCTCCCACCCAAAGGGCACAGCACATTTTGATTAGAGTAATTTGGGTCTTTTTATGGAAAAATTAATGCATACCAGGGGAAAAGAATTGACCCTCTTACAGTGGCAGGAGAAATTATCATCCTAACTTGCAAGTTCTTTCCTACCAAGATTCCTGCCTCCTCTCTAGAAAAAAATACAGCTTAACGTATTCTAAACACACATGCTTTCACCATTCCAAAACTCTATCTTCAAAAGCCTTGCCTTTTGAATTCTCATCCAAGAAACGCAACCATATAACTGAGAGTCTACTCACTTGTATTCAACAAAACCAGCAGGTCTTTGGTAGCGAGGGTGCTGCAGTGGTGACTTGTGTAGGAGGTGGTCATGAACCACACTGTGCTGGGCACAGTTGGTTCCAGCCAGCTCAACAACGGACTAAATGGACCCACTGCACATTAAAACAGAAACAGAGGAGCACATAGCACCTCTGCAAAAACATCTACATAGAAACAGGCAGTAAATATTGAAAGGAACAGACATTCCTTAGGAGATGCAAGAAAGATAGACGTCAGAGCACCAGGGATGCTGAAAAACTAAAGATATGCAGAAAAAAATGCCAGGGTAGGAGAAACACCAAAGCATGAGTAAGAAAGAAACAGGTGAGGAGGGCCAGCAGGGCAGGAGAAATGCTGAGGCAAACCAGCTGGCCAGAGCAGGGACAGAGAGGAGACTCAGGGGGAGGTATGACTCTAAAAGGACTGAGGCCACATGAACCCATGCTGAAATAACTGAATAAGAAAAAAAAAAAGCAGCAACAAAATGAAAGGAATAACAATGCACTGACCCCAGTTTCCTGCACCTCATCTCATCAAAGGTACAGAGCATAATGTGTGGCATGGGGACTGAAGACCAGCAAGGGGAAGGAGAAAGGTTCAGAGAGAAACTGAGATGTGTTCCTCCAAGTGTGTGTTTGCTTGCTTTTATCTTGAACATCAGAAGCAGTGATTAAAAGTTTATTATTGCAAATAAATTACATTGATTCAATCTTCCCTACTCTGAACTGGGGGGGCGGGGGGGAGTTGGCCCACAACACTCACTGTTTCAGGTGGAGGAACAACTTAACTGCCTCTACCGCTAACTGAACCATGAACTCTGTGGTCTTACATGTAATGACTAAAACCACTAAGCCCTCCCCTCTAGTGAGATCAACAGCAGAAGTTCTCCCATTTCTCAATATAAAGTAGCTGCCATCGTATCTTCAGAGAGCTGGCTCCTACACACTGTTGGGATGCAAGGAATGTATGGAATTTCACTACTGGGAAACACAGGAAGCCATCAGGCATGGCAGGACTGCACACTGTGCTTGCCCGACTCTTTGGATATGAATATTCATACCCTCATGTGAACTAAGTGCTATTTTAAAAAAAACAATAAAATCTCCAGCTAACATGCAGTGCCTGAGCTGGCATCTCCTTGGCTATTTTTGTTTACTCAGTATCAGTGCTGCACACCAGAACTGCAATCTGAAACCTAAGATTAAAAACAAATTTAGAAAGACAAAGTACAGAGCAAACAACACCATAAATTTCCCCATAAAAACACAATTCTTTTACAGTTGCTTTGTCTTGAAAAAGTAGGAAAATGTTTATAAGATCTTCACATACCACTGGAATTTTTCTTGTACAAGTAGTTAAAACACCAGATTAAGACTTCCTTGTCATAGCTGTGAAACCAAGTAAAAGAAACCCTCTGCTCCAAAGACCTCTAATACAAATAATCAAGGCAGACAAGAGGAATGTTCTTATCCTCATTTTACAGATTAACACAAGGAGAGATCAAATTACTTCCCCAAGGTCACCTTAAGAGTCTCTAATGCAGAACTGTTCTACAGTTCAGTACTTTAATGACAAGAGTGGTTTGGGTTTTTTTAAACAACTACCACTATGCACATTTATAACATGTCTTTTCCGTGGCTTGTACAAGGTAGCACGTTGACTTCAGACAAAATGCTGAGCCCCAAAAGCAAACTGTCAAGCAAAACCACATTTAAAACTAAGTAAACTGAAGCAAAAAGAAAATAAAACTCCCGAGTCCTCCCCCTGCCAATGTGCGATTGCATAATCTTGTCATGTGCTCCAAAAGCAACAAACTTGGAGACTTTCCCAGGTCACCCAGGGTTAAAAGTTCCGAAGTCATGAGTTCGTATCAAGACTATGTTTCATTAACAACCATGACACTGAGACAGTGTCAGCACCCAAATCCCATTATTCAACATTTTCTGGATTCACACTGGGAATAAATGTTAAGACAGCAAATAGTTCACTGGAGAGACAGCATTCCAGATAGAGAACACCTTTACATTAACACACAGGGAATATTTTACACGGTCTTCAAGGATAATCCCATCTAAAGAAGTTCCATTTACAACAAAATAAAAAGGTAAAACTAAAAGCTGCTTTGGAGACTTGTAGCTCTCAGAATATGCGAATGGAAGAGAAGCCAAGAATGGAGCTACTGCAACCATAAGAACGGTCCTCTTGGTCATAACCTTAAGGGGTATCGGTATCAAAAGCATGAAGAAAAGACAACCAAGAACTAAATCTCTCTGCAAGACTGACTAGACCATAGGCCAAATGATACAGGAAATGTTAACCTTTTGGTGAACTGCATCTTCTGTGTTGCTTACTGGCAAAGCCAGAACCAACTGAATACCCACAGAGACAGTTGTGAGAAGATGGAAATACGATCTAGCTTACTGTAACTTGGTACCCAGTAGGTGCCAGCACCTACCCTTCAACAGAATCAGGATATGAAGAACAGAAATCATAAAACCTGTGCCCCTGCCTCCTTAATCCAAACAAATCTTCAAGCCTTCCTCTTTTCTCCTCTTATCTTTCCAAGCATGGAGAAGTTTGGCTTGAATAAACAATAACCCACTTGCATTGGTTTGCTCATTTATGATTCAATCTAAAATCCCATCAGGCACAAAGCTGCTTCCCAATACGCTTTCGCAGACTCACAGGTGAATGCTAGGACAGTCATCTTATCAGCTGGCCAAGAAACCAAGAATCAGGGCTAAATCCTCAGCTTATGTAAACTAATGGAGGCAAAAATGAAGCAACAACACTTCTGTGACCCAGCAACATGCCTAGCAGGTTCACAACTCGCACATCAACCTCAGCATAGAAGGCCTAAAAATTCAGGTTATTCAATATGGATTTTTAAATTGCAGAAGAGAATTAATAACAAGCCATGCACATCCTTATGCATATGTAAACTTACTTTCTGTTAAAGGATATAAAGAGACAAAGTTGTCCTTGGATGCAACACAACAACAATAATTTAGCTGAGTAACTAGATAATAAGGGCTCGTAATTGGAAATAGATAAGTACACAGTCAGAGACATGAAAACGTGGTATCAGTCAGACATAATTTCGGAGGCGCCATTTGGTGTCAGCAGAAAACACCCTGGCCTCAGGATTTTTTTTGTGTATGAACTAACCAGGCAGACACTGAAATCATTCTACAATATGAGCATAATGAAGCATGCTAATTTGCTAAAAACTGTTACCAACCGTTTTGCAATTCAGTGAATTGGAATTGCATTTTTTTCTAGTTGAAACCAGCCCCTCCAGTGCCTAGTTAACATGTTTCTGAAATGACACTGGACTGAATGCATTTTCAGCTTGTCCAAACAGCAATTCAAGCAGTGGCTGGAAGAGAGGGTATCAGCTGTAATGTACTGGCCTGCATTTTGCAAGAATATCACTCTAGAGAGGGGTATTTCTATCAGCTTCAAAGTAGCAGTAACTCCCAACCTTCTGACTGAAGAGAGAAAAATAAAGGAAAAACAAACAAAGAAAAAACCAAAACCAAATACTAACAAACAGATAAACATAAACCAGAACAAGGAAGAAACAAAAGAAATAGTGAAAAAAACCCACCTTTTTTTTGAGAAATATCTGAAAACAGTAAGGTAGAAAAGCAAAACACTTAACAGATACTACTCTTTCTCACTCTTGCAGTTATGAGATACGGAACATCAGTAAGTTATTTTAGTCCATCATCTCTGTGAACAGAAAAATCAAAACCAACCAAAAACCATTTATAGCCAATATCAGTATTAACAGCCATTGTAAATAAAACATTAAACTTGGGGGGGGGGGGGGGGAAGCAGAAACTTAAGCACACCTCTTTTGAACATTTTAAACAACCTATTGCCAACTTTCCCCCCTCTTTCAAAAGTTTTT
>WUAM01000287.1:13636515-13687869 GCA_024336885.1 Actenoides hombroni
AAGCAACTTAAGCACAACTCTCTTGCACATTTTCAACCAACTATTGTCAACTTTCCCCACTATTCTAAAAGATTTTCTCCCTCTCACATAAATGACAGGCTTGTTTTAATTTTCTTGCAGGTATGTGACATCTTTCATGGTGTAAGATGCTAAAATTGTATTTACAGATTACCCCTAAGGTACAGCACAGGGAGCCCAATCAACTGGGCATGAGCTGGGTGGGGACCAGAAACATATCAAAGCATCACAACTGAATGCACAGCTAAGAAAGATACACATATTTTATGTGCACTTCAAGAAAATAAGCAGCCCAATTTTAAAATGTGTCTTGGCAAACAAGCAACAATTATGAAAAGCGGATTGATAATATACCTGCTTCTCTGAAAAGGTAAGTGGCATCGTTGATTCAAATGAATTAAAACTTGCAGTTTCAAGGAACTGGGGTGAAACTGCTGCTGAAATCATCCCTGGTATGGCTCACTGATACTGGTAGCAGGTCAACAGTTCACCACTGACATAAAAATGATCGTATGCATCTAAAGTAATGGATCTAAAATCTGCTAAGTAGCCAATAGTATTTATTCTAGGACGCTGCTTTTCATCAAAAAAAAAAATATCAGTGGGCTGTGTAATGGTTATGACTGTAACTCTCTTGATATATCTGACACACTATGGCAGGCTACTGAGGCATTTATCCTGCTCTCTTCCATCTAAGTATCTATGAAGCTAAATTCACTTATTTTGTTCACAGCATGAAAAATTATATATAAATAAATAGAATCTTACTGTGGGTGTTCAGAGCTGAAAAACTGCTCACTCTTACTCAATATTACTAGTGCTTATTTCTGTTTCTTCCCTAGTTTGAATTTGTCCCACATTATCGTTTACAGAGTACTCAAAAGTAAAGAACACAGATGATTCTCTTCACAAAACAGAGATTGTCTGAATCTATCCATCTGTGATAACATAATGCTCCAAAACCACATCCACTACTCAAATACAATTCAGAATATAAGTGACATCTTCATAGTGCAATAAATTATACAGACCACTCTTACTGCAAGGAAAGACCCCACAGCCTCTTCTAAATTCTTTGACTTGTAAACGCTTCAGTAGGTGGCTTAAATATCATATATAGGTTATTGAAAGTGATATCTAATTTACTGCTGCAAAATTCCAACATTATGCAAAATCTCATATAAGATTTTTTACATTAAAAGGCAAAATATGACCCTCTCAAGTCCAGACTTGCTGAATATAGCAACGTTTATCTTTAAAATTTTAAGCTAACAGCTTCAGTAATCAAAGCTCTTTGAACTGTAGCAAATACAGGTAATAAGGAGTCAACAGCAAACTTGGGTTAAATCCCATGAAAAAAAGAATAGATGTACACACCAAAGGAACCCAGCTGTGCAAACCCTCTAAATTAGGTGTGTTCCTTATTAAAACAGGTACAAAGATAATCAGTGCAATCCACTGCAGGTTTTGGCACGTCACTTTTAGAGAAACAAACGCAGCAACTGTCAATCAAAGCATGCTTCATTTGAAATTCAAAGGTTTAAACCTCTGATAATTATGGCTGGCACATTAGGTCATTTCAGCTCCAGTCTATCAATAAACATAATTACCTTCTTCTTTCACCATGGCAAGCAAATATTCTTCGTAGTGGAAGCAGCAAGAATTAGCTGAAGTAACTGAAACACAATCTCTTTTCCAGCAGTGTTTGGCTGAGGTGGATTTAAGAAAGAAACAAAAAGGTTGCTTTATTCCAGGTAATTATCTTCCCGGGTCAGATTTCCCCCAAGATCTGATCAGGTCCGACTGCTCGTCACTGTCTCTTTTCTTCTTGTGCCTCTTATCTTCTCCCACTGTGGTCTTTTCCTATGGCTAACGGCAGCTCATACCCTGCTTGCGGGACTCTGCCCCTCGTGCTGAAACAACCAGCTCCAGCTGCTGCTGTGGAACAAATGCTGAATTCCACCGTCCCTAATTTCCAGCCACTGACACCACCTTGCATTCCTCTGCCCTCGCAGAACTGAGCTGGTGACGGAATTTGCTCTCGAATGACTGGCAAAAGACTGCAAGTGAGAAGATGTGAGAGAGAACAGGAGAGCTGTTCAAACACACACAGAAAGCTAAAGTGGTACTTACGAGTTTCCTACAATTTTATTTACTTAAACTGAGCCAGGATCAAGAGAGGAATACAAGATGAACATGAGTAAACGCTGAGGCAGGCTGTGGCACAGTGGCTTTTCTATGGTGAGCTCTGTATATCCACTCCTGGTTTTACTTTAAAGCTGTTACCAAATGCCCATTACTAGATCACAAAACATGCCTCTCAATGCCTTCTGACCACAGTACAGACAAGAGCAACATACAATTCGTGCAAGCTGGGAATACCGACTCTATTCACTACCTTGATATGAGAATAAAAATAAGAACTGTCACTGCTTGGTGAGCACCTGTGTTGAGAAGCACCCCAGACAACAACGTCTGCTGCGAGTCAAGGTAAGCACGGTATTCTGAAATACCTAATATTTGTAAACTACTCTTTCTCTTACGTTACTCTTTTTGAGGTGATAGCCATAAGTGCTCATGGAACTGAGAAGAGAGCAACATACTGAAACAGCAGCACTTCCACAGGAATTTCACCCCCCAGTACACCCCCAGCAAGACAAAGCACCAGTGCTGAATCTGGGCATCAAACCAACCTTCAGTTTCATGTTTTTCCAGGCACTAAACTCTACCTGAGAAAGGTAAGCTGATGTTAAAAATAAAACCAATCAACTCTCTATAATATTGCCAAGTCTCACCATCTTACAGCAAGATTCAGAATAGTTTTGTTTCCTATTAAAAGATACAGTTCAGAGTCAGGTGAGAACCAAAGTTTTTCTTTTATAAGCATACTTCTATTCACAGTCAGGAAAAAAAGCTTGGAAATAGGATAAATCAAAACCAGGAATTCCACTTAGAAACCACCTAATGTGCATTATTTTTAACACACATATACTGCCAGTATCAAGAGTTTGGAAATCCTGTATCACTACTACTATATGCCACTTTTTCCTTATTTATAAATGACTTGATTCCTCACTTCAGCTAGCTACCATCAAGACAAACCTATGCCATCATGCCTTTGCTTGGACAGTAATTTTTAGCATTTGTGGTTTAGAAGTGGAGAATTTTACAAAGGGAAATGAACTGACTTGCCAAAGACAGTGGTGACCTCGGTAGTAGAGAACTGGGTTAAATATCAAGATATTATGGGCACATTCATTGGGCTACAGCTCTATCTTGACCACAACTCAGTGCAAAATGTGCTTTAGGTTACGTGATAGAGGCACAATTACATTTATACTCCACCCTGAAGCAAAAGCTATGTTCAGCCCAGAGGCGAAATAACCCCTATTTTCTGAGAGCTGGACTTGAACTGGAGCTCGTACCTCCACAAGGGAATTCCTTCTTAATGCTACTATATGTGGCGAGAGAGAGAAAGTAATGCAAAGAAACAAGCTGTAGGTAGCAGCAGCCAGACAGAGTAGCAGATGGCTGATACCTGCTGGAAAAAAATCTGAGCACACATGCAGTGTTAAAAATATTTGCAGTAAATAAATTCTAAATGTTTTGTATAAATGCCACCCAGAACAACAGAAAGAAATGAAACAGGATGGTCTGTTTCACCAAAAGATCTCTCTTATTCAGTGACATTCTGTGATAAACAAATAACACAGAGAGAGAAAAAGAGAGTCAGAGATTCAGGCACACACACAGAAAAAAAAAAAAAAGTAGTTATTCTAACAAATCTAGGCTGGCTTTCTATTGTTAGCAGTCTAACGTGTAAGAGAAGCACAGCCCAGGCAGTCTGACATTCTTGCTTCTATGACTCAGTGTGTTACTATTAATAGCATTTGAGGCTCAACTGGGGAGCCAGGCTGAACCCCATCAACACTGAGGCATTATCCATCATGTCACGTTTCTGACACATTAGAGATGTCAGGTTGTAACTCAACCTGGCTGTGGTCTTTTTCAAACAGTATTTTGTAAACAGTTAGGGGACAGCCCCCTGAAAGGGGCACATCTGACCTTCATTCATAAATATTTGATCTGATGTGCAGAGCACAGTCTATGGACACAGAGGCATGGATACTGTTAAACCCTTCCCGTGACCCTCAGACACCCGCAAAAGGCTTCCAATGATTATCATTCATTTTTTGTTCCAGCAGCTGCTGACACAGAAGCTGCCTGCCAGTATCTGGACTTTCTGTTCTCGGAGTTCATTACCTCCATTTTTCACATGTGCTAGAGATTAGCACTGCTCTATCTCATCTCACCCCGAGCTGAAGAGAAGCCTTTCCCTTTCCTCGCATCGTTCAACCATGGAAAGCCACAATGTTAGGCATAAAGATAAATTTAAAAATACAGACCGCAGTAAATTAGACTGGAGATTTAAGAGTCAAATGTAGTTTACTCCTAAGCAGAGATACAAGGAGCAGACGGTGGTATTGTAAATAAAATCTTCTTACACCAGAATGATTTTTTGTTTTAATCTCATTTATGACTGGAGACTAAAATTTACTCTGCTGTATAATTCAGAATCTACTCAGATATCCTAAACTGGAGATGAAAGAGGAATAGATAGCAATTCTAAAAACAAATACCTGGTACTTATTGTTATTTAGAGGTGCATATTTTAAAGGAAAGCAAAATAACCTTTTATCTTACAATAACATTTGGCATTGTAGAAATTAAATAGAGTCCCCACTGAACAGTGTGTGGGTGGAAGAGTCACAATGAGTACACTGTATCTACACAACACCCTTAAGCTGTTATTTTCTGGTGAAAAAGATCCCATGCATTCAGCAAAAGGCTTGAGAGCCATACTGATGCCATTCCACAAAGGGAAAGAGTTAAACCAGTTTGTTTTGCTTCTTCTTGCACCTTCATAATGTTGAAAAAGTATACTAAGCAGTTTAGCCATGACTGAAGATTTGTTATTCTCCTTTTAAAAGCTGGGTTTCAGATTTTTTTTTATCTTGCTCTCATTCTTCACAGATGAGATCATGGCTTAGAAGCATCACAACACAGTTTTTACACAATTTCTTCAAAACTGACTGCTATCTCCTGTTCATCTAACAATGAAGGAAAGAGTCTGAGAGAAAACTGAAAGGGAAAGGGGATAAGTTGTTCTATTAAACAGAGGGTATTTTCCTGGATGTTATTTTATGTCCTTGCTTCTGGCAAAAAGCCTGGCACAAATGGTTTTGACAAGAAAGCTTGCCACAGGCATCCACAGCTTAACCACTGTACAACCCAGGTCAACTGAGAGCCATCACCTTTATGAGTTCTTCATTATGGCATTTTGCAAAATAGTCCCTTCTCCAGGAGGGAAATCCCTGCCTCTCACGCTCTTGAAGAAAATGTGATGTGCTCCAATTGTTATCCTGCCTTAACTGTGCTTGCTCAGAGGAAAACCAATGTCAACACGGGATTTCTTGCAAAAGACCTGTTACCCAGCAGTGGTCCCAGTGCCCTGACAGGTAAGTGCACAGTTTCCAATTTTAGCATTCTCAAAAGCTATACAGTTAAGTATTTCCTGGATTTTGTTTCTCTTGAACATACCCTGATCCAGCAATCTATTCCTCTGATGCTTCTCCCTCAGGTGCTTGGACAACTGACACATTTTCCAGCTTTTGAAAACAGCTTGAGTAGCAATGCTACTGAAGGACTGTTACACAGAGGGAGGAAGGCAACCAAGCTGGGCAAAGTTGATGACATCAGTGGAGTTTTTCAAATTCACCCAGAGACATTGGTGGTCAGAATTCAGCCTGCACCTGACAAAACTGTTCCCCATACTAGGTGTGAACAGCTGGGTGTTTGCTCCTGAAAAAAGACATAAGGTGTTTAGTGAGGCTGCTCTTGCATGTGTTGCTCTTTTGTCTCTCCAGGTTCTTACAGTACACCTCAGCAAATCTTCCCACGCCTGCAGGTAAGCTGCAGGGGAAGTTGCTTTATGGCAGTCACCCTATAGCATTTCCATACCCTCCACACAGTTTTTGCTCTGTAATGACTTCATACTGCAGCTTGCGCAATGGTCTTAAGCTGCCAACCTCTCCTCAACCACATCTCCTCACCACACTGCCCTGTGTGGAACTGGCAGAATCTTAAGCAGCTGCGAAAGCCACATAGACTGACCTCACCATGTCATACGCTCTGTGTTGCCTTATCACAAGTTCTGAACAGTCTAGAGAAGGGATTCTTTCTTAGGATATAATACGGTCCTGCAATCCTATATCTTGGGATAATCACATTATCCTCACTGATAAAGCTGATCCTCAAGCAAATAATACCTGACGGCCTGGGTCCCACCCATAACTTTTCCACTCTGATGGGCTTTTCTTTGTAGCCTGTGTCATGCTATTTTGAATAGAATCAGTCTACAGTATTGGTGTTTACAATTACGTCACCATTCTTTTAAAGTAAATGAAATAAAAACGTAGTAAATACACAGTTTACTCATTCTGATCTGCCAGGTTCTGGGGGTTTACTGCTTTTTTTTAACAGAATCATTTAATATTCTTTCAAATTAGGCTCCTCAGGAATAAAATAATTCTCAGCTTTTGATCTATTAAGAGGTCTGGATTTTGTAAAAGAAAATTTGATTTTCTGAGGTTCTAGCAAGAAAGATTTTCTTAGTAGGCTGCTGTTCTGCATAACAGTAACAGTCTGCAAAATACAGATAAAACAGTAATGTCTAATTTATTGCAAAACAAAATAAGGAAACAAGAACACTTGGATTTGCTTTAAACATTAAGAAGCCTGTAACAAATGCTTATGCAAAAAGCACCCGAAACCATCAAATCATCTTTAGTAACAGATGAGAAAAGATGGTCACATTATACTTCTTTGCAGTGGCCCCCAGAATATACCAAGCTCACTGATGGGTGATCTTCTGACTGCAGGCATGTACAAACATTTACCTCTGAACACACATTTGTATTATTGATATAACAACTGGCTTATGTTATTGCTAATCCTTAGAAAGGAGATCTTTCTGAACACCTGGGTGAACCTTCACACTCCACACATGTACTTGACACTGAACTGAGATGCAGTGCAGTAATATGTTGTAGTAGCAGCGGTTTGAACTCAGTACTTTTATTAAAAACTAAAATCACCACTATTCACCTGCTATAAGCTGAATTCATCTAGCCAAAACATGATCACAACCAGTACTGTTGCTGTTAAACATACAAGCCCACTGTTGGTAACCATTACTGACAGTAACCACAATTACTGCTGAAGACCACAAATAACTTGCACAAAGGCAGGAATCCCCAGCCGGAAAGCATATATGCAAGTGTCATGCTTTGCTGTGCATGCTTAAGGTTAAGGAGATTTGATATTGATAATCCACTTCAGAATTGGATTAACTCTGCAGAATAAGCCCCAAAGCCTGTCTAGGGAGGTTTTGGCTCAGTGAAATCAGCAGGAATGCAGTAAAGACTCACTAGTCTAAAGAGCTTCTCCATGAGAGGTCCATGAAACACCAAACTGAAGCAGCTTCCTGCCAATCAGTAAATTTGCAAAGCAAAGAAACAAGTTCTTTGTTTTACCGTCTTGAGAGACATGACAGAATATCTCACTAAGCATTAACCTTTAATGTATGCCTCAGCTATACAACGCACAACAAAGCACGCAACAATGCGAGTCCACAATGCCCAAAGATGGGGTAGCCCTTCATGTGGACACTAGACATATACCACCCTTACACTAAAACGGGACTGATCAATTGTCACTGTGCCAGATGACAAATTCCTTCTTTTCTGATTCCATATTAAGCTACAAATAGGACTCTAAAACCAAAAAAAGGCACCTAAATTTGTCCTGCAAATGCATCTCACTCCCAACAGCAATTTCCCAGTCCAGTGTCCTATCGAACAAACCACAGAAGACCTCAAAGAAAAAACAGGCTTTCCAAGTAGATACAACTTGGCTACATAGTATAATATTAATATATTAAAACAAGCTTTTACAAAAACGAAGTTTTTATGACCTCACTCCAGCTTCTGGAACTTTTCTATTACTGGCTCTGATTTTTATCTGCTAGGTAGGGAGGTCACTTGTTTCAGCATGTAGAAGAGAACATATTTAAACCCTTCTTTTGAATTATTTGTTGCTGTTTCAATAGTAGTATCATCATAAAAATTATTAAGCAGACATACAACAAATTGATATTCAAAACAGAGTAGGCATAACTGATTCCAACTTCTGCACCGACTGGAAGGTTTGTAAGATAACTACAAAAGCTATTGAGCTTCTGCTGCTCTGTAAGAAGGTTTGCTCACAGTTACTTTACACCAAACCAGATGGCTTACAGCCTCTGCTCCAAAGGAAAGAGTAATGTATTTTAAAGGAAACTTCGCCAACTTAAAAAATAAACAAAAAATACTGAATCTTCCACGTACTGATGTATACTGATAAGCTAATCCAGTTTTTATTTTTACAGTTTAATGCTTCTACATTTTACATTGAAAATAATAGCACAAACCAGTGATAAACATTCCCTGGTACCATAGTGTTTCTGCATTCCACCACACAGACCTGCTCTTCAAAGGAAAGTGACTGAAAAATCAAAAGAACAACACCACAAAGGCTGTAACCACAATCTCCCATTCTAACATGGTCTTCTTTCCTTCTCAGCTGCACCTTGTCTACATCACCTGGGTGAAAAACATTCCTGCTTCCCTTTCTTCCCTTCTCCTCCCATTAACTATTTGCCCTTTTACAGAAAAAAAAATCTCCCAGAGGTCTTTCAAACATCTATCATCCTCTCAAACTGAAAGCCTCTTTTAAGGTCCCTGTATACAAAAGTCTGCTTAGTGATATCCCCACCTCTTGGGCAGTAAGGAGGAGAAGGACCCAACAGGCCATTAGTATTCATCCTCTCCTCAACCAGTACATGAAGGATGTATGGGAGTGGACGAAGCAAGGGAAAAGGCCAAGCTTCCCTCTCCTCTTCTATAACCTCCATGACCCCAAGACAAAGCCAGAGTGAGGACAGCCATTTCCTAAGCCCTTCCCCCTGCTCTGATGCTTTCCCACCATTTCACCTTTCGGATAAGCAAAGCAGGCCCAAGGAACGGCTTTCAGAGGAGAAAAAACAACTTCTACTTCTCTTTTCCCCATCCCAGTGCCACCAGCATTTTACCCACTGGCAGAAGGCTAGAACTTCTTCAGCTTGAAACCAGCTTCCATCCTAGAGTTACCTTTACCTTGCTGCCTGCAAGAGGCTGTGGTGGCCCCGAGCAGCCCCAGACGGCGGGAAGAGCGGCCGCTCTCTTGCCACTTGAAGCGGTGGAGGACAAGCCACACCTGCTGTCCTGCTTCCACCCTGCCCAGGAAGGGGACTGCATTTCTCTCTCGGTTGTTTGATTAAAATACCGAGGTTAAACAACTGCAAATGATGGGAGAGGAAGTTTCAATCAGATACAGAACAAAAGCAGGACTCCCTGTAAACAACAGTGGGGGATGTGTAGCTACAATACTCTTTCCAGTCAGAGCTGTCTGCACCCATCAGTATGATGGTGTTACACAGCAAGTGAGCTCTTCGCTTCAATTCCCCTTAACAGCCTACACACTGCACCTATTGCCTATGTATTAGCCACAGAGGAAAACATGACATTTTCGTTATTTCATTCTACTTAAAGCTGATCTAGCTCGTCTTTTTTTGCTAGCATCTAGTAACAGTAGGAACTGCAATTTTGTTCTTGTTTAATGGATAACAGCTACCAAAGAATTCAGGCACAGAGGAGCCCCACAGAGGTGAACTTAGTTGCTCTAAACCATGTTACGTTAATGCAGATTAATGCTAAACCACTGATGTACTACTAAGCAAATTAGCTTGGATTGATCTCAAACACTGGCAACAACTTTTCCCCACAGCAACTGGAAATCTGAAACGGGAAGCCAAGGGTTAAGAAGACAGTAAATGGTCAGATATTTCAAGTAAAAATGTGGTGGTGATTAAATTGGACTAGAGATATTGCAAATGCATGGAGGGTGAAGAACTGGTCCTAATTGATTGCTTTTTCTTTTTACATGTAATAAAAAGAAAAAAAATAAAGCTAGCTGTGCATACTGACAGAAGCAAAGATTATTAAGGCCTAACAGAGAGTTTCAGCTTCACATGTTACTCAAACACAAACCCACTACTTGGTATTTTTCACAAGCATATTTGTTTGTGCTCCTCTGGTCAATGCAGAGCGCATCTCTATTTGATAACCTCTTATTCATCTGAAGATTGACTAAATCCCTCACTCATCTCCACTCTTCTAGATTGAGAAAACCTAATTTTATAAATCTTTTCTCATAAGTCTTTTTTTTTTTCCTAACACTATTCTCACTGCCTTCTACTCATTTCCCTCCAATTTATCAGTATCTTTCTCAAAATGCAATATCCAAATCTAGAGACAACATCCAGCAGAGTCCTCTTCAGTAACAGGAACGGAGGAAAATTATCTACCTTGCTGTACACGTCTCTTGCTAACACATCCCACAGAAAGAATGTCTTCTTTTTTGCAGCACTATTATAGAGTTGATCTATATTGACATTGTGGTAAGTATCATTATCCTCCATACACTTTTCCGGATTACTGTTAGCTATTTTCCATTTCTTTTTTTTGTGCAGGCCCAACACTTCACACTTAGTCACTGAAATTCAAGTGCATGTTTTCAAACTAGCTGATTTATCAGGACTATTCTGATTCAGACATTGTCCTGCAGATGAATGACATAACATTCTTAAACCTGGATTGCCACAAACTGTAAAAGCATGCTCCCTATTCAATCATGTAAGTCAGCATTATAAAAAATAAAATAAATATCATTATAGGAACTGAGGCCAGGAGAGATCACTCACATGAAGGAATCCATTTGAAAAGCTATCAGAAAGAAGAACCACCTTATCTGAAATACACAAGCAATCTGTTCAACACCTTTCAGCATCTCAATACTACCACCTACTACAATGCCAACAGAACGTGGATTTTTCTCTCTCCAACCACCACTTGCCACATCGAAGATTGCTTAGCTTTGACATTCACACAGCACCATTAAAATCCTACAGCCATAGGTCAGACCAAGAGCACATTCTGTGGGGAGCTACTACGAGCACCATTAACAGGTAAGACCAAAGATTAAAATAGGAATTATTTTCTTGCATCTGTGTCTTCCTTCTTTCTGTCCAGTATCATCAGGTACTGGAGTTAAAGAAACTGCAGTCTTCAGGGTGATCTTGGGCACTCCTTGGTACTGAGAATAGAAATTGGCAATGGGGCACAAAACAGTGCCTGTTCATTTTCCTAGTTGGGGGCTCAAGCTCTGTTGTCATAACACAGCAAGAAAATCCTACTGATGCAAGCAAGCTGATGTGTGGGAATTTAGATGGAAAACAGTGGGCAAAGATTCCAATGTTTATGCTGCAGCTAGTGTTTTATAATTGCATCTTTTATTTCAAAACTGTAAAGCCCATTCCACTCAAGAACACCCTACCCCTGTGTCTTCTCTTACATGACCATGTTGATCCCTTGAACCCTTACTCTCTGCAAGCATACACGCAGAGAAATCTGACCAACGTTTTCCCAGACCCCCATTTCTCATAGAACAGAGTATTTCAGTTGGAAGGGACCTACAATAATAACCTAGTCCAACTGCCCGACCAATTTAGGACTGACCAAAGTAAAGCATGTTATGAAGGGCATCAAAGGCACATGCTGAACCAGGTCTTCTAAGGTAAGACAGATTCTGTTGCAGCAAACCATGTGCACAGTGATCCCTCTCATGGGAAAGAGCCCCTTACCACATCCCCTAGAAAGGGGAGGGAAGATGGCTCATCAGTCTTTGACCAAATGAACTCAAGAGAAATGCAGAATGAGGGTCCTTTCAGTGATTCTAACACTCTTTTGAACTGTTTTGTTTTTTGTTTTTTTTTTTTCTTCACATTTTAGATTACTTACAACTATCAGTATCATGCCACCATTTAACTTGATGAGACAAGTTTAACCTCCAACATTCCCCTTATGAAGGGGATTGAATTGCATGATACAAGTGCTACATAAAAGCAAGTCATGGGTTAAATTGGTGGGACTCAGACCCACTTCCTGAATATTAAATAGGTCTGCACTTGTTGATAATTCCTGACCTTCCAAAAACATGGACCTTTCCTGATGGTTATGATTCCACTTATGAGTGGCAAGAACAGCGTTCAGTGAGTCTCCAACTGCCTCAAACAGTGTCATTTCTAATCACCATTTGTAAAGCCAAATACAGACAGCAAACTCTCTTTCAGCAGGGTATATAAGCTGCTAAATCTTGTAGTAATTGAGGCACCATAATCCTCAAGCAGGCACATGGCCCAAGAGACAGACTCATGCATTTTGCATCTTAAAGTTACATACAGCTTTTACAACCAGGCCATTTTCAATAACCATTCCACTGTTTTTGTAGGCAAGATTCTGATTCCAGTTGTTGCCATTTACGTAAAGCCAAGACACTGGACACCCTGCAACCAGGAGACCAGTGTGAAACGCTGGAGGAGCTGGCAATGCAGAATGACAGCTGCTTTTTCTGGTTCACGGTCGTATTATGTTTTAGCAACACCTTAATTAAAATTTTAGTTTTAAAATAATTGATTACTCAGAAGCAGTAACTATGCAAAACAGCATATGGGTTTTGGCCAGTATTACTCCTACAGTGTGAAATTCATTGGGTACAGAGCTGACTAGCAAAAAGGTATCTGCACAGAAGAAAAAGTGCTGGCGCTGATGAAACAACAAACTTGAAAGCAGACCTTTGAATAATATTTGCCTAACTCAGTATTAACATTTTGAGGAGCTGGGAGTGACAAGTTCTCTTGATCTGATAAGTACAGGCAAAATTTCAACACATAAGCAGTTTGGGTTGTCAAAACTGAGGTCCATAAGCAAATCCTAGAAGAGAATAACTTTGAAATTTATCTGACAGCTTCAGATTAACATTTATAGCCAAATTCATAGAATGGAGTTTCCACAAAACTGGTTTGTTTTTTTTTTAAATAAATTTAACTGATTGTAATAAATCAGTTAAGGTGATCAGATACACACCCTCTCACCAGCAATAGCTGTATGGACGAATAAATCACTGTTCAACATTGATTAAAAACACAAATTTTAGGAACTACTGGGTGGAATAAAGAGCTTTGTTATGACTCTGTACATATACCCACATTATGCTACATCTTGAATATGGTTCCATTCCCCAATTTTACATGGGTTAGATAAGAATTAGAAAAATAAAAGTAAAAAGGATAACCAAAGGCACAGACTGGCTACTGTACAAAAAGCATCTAAATAAATTATGACTGTTTATCCTGGAAAAGGAGGTACCTGGATAAAAGATACGCCAGAAGTCTCATCAACTCACAAGTGACAAGAAGAAGATGATCACAGGAAGACTTTTAATCACCTCTTCCAAAAAAAAAATAAAATTAGGCAACTTCAAATGAAACTATTTGGGAATAGGTTTAAAACAAACACAAGGGAATACGGTTTCATAAAACCCATAGGAAAGCTCTGGAGCCCACTACCACAGAATATTCAAAGGGTTATTTTTCTACCTTGAGTACTTCTGCAGATTAAGGTCCTCTTTGTCACAGGACAGGCACATAGAAACAGTTGCACCTATATCCATCAACTACTTTTGACTATTCAGATTCTAATTTGGCTTTTTTATTTTTCTTTCCCTCCTCTCTGTCAGTGATAAAATATTTCTCCACACCTAAGCACACTTGCTGACATAAACTGTGTTGCTGCTACACAAAAAATAAGCTAACTGTAAAGCAATCTAGCCTATTCACCAATGAAAAAGCAAGATCTGATGACAGTCCTCACTTACCTAGATCCTCAGGAGCATCAAATAACTGCTCGCATAAGTAGTAGTCATCTGGATTCAAGTAGGGCAGTTGCTTCAGCAAGCTCTGCTTAGGAATGAGATACAAGACCTCTGCAATATCTCCATCCTCAATAACTGACATCCTTTTGACTGAATTTCGGAATTTCACCTTTTCCAGCACCAATTCTTCAGTTTTACTTAATCCACACAGCTTCCTAAAGCTGTTTAAGATGGGAAAAGACGGCATTTCTATTCAGAAGCAGCTCGGGAAAGCAACCTGTAGTACATGTAGTCTACTACTCACGGCACACTGCCCTTACCAATCCTTCTCTTTTTCTCTTACCCAGCAAAGGAGATTAAGGTAGATATATTTTTAGTGATTATCTTCAAGAGATTATGACAGTATGCTTGATCAGGTGACTGCCATCTGAAACTACTGTAATCAGTTGCAACTCATCCCTGAGAACGCAAAAGTCAGAACCAAAACCATAAAGAGTATCTGAAAATCAGATTAATATTCAGGACAAGAGAAAGAACATAACTGAGTTATATAAGAGGATTAGTTAAAAATGAAAAAACCTTGCTGTGTCAAAAAAATCTTATTATGGAAGAATCATCATTGTAATCTACAAATGCACATCTGTGCATTTAATCTGCTCCATGCCCCCCGTTCCATGCCAGGTCTGTATGTGTGCTATGGCAAAAAGGTTATAGTAAAGGTAGAGCATGTTGGTCCCCTTTTTTGAGGAGCGGGCAAAGGCTGCCTAGCACTACTGCATAAGCAGATTTCTTTGAAGAAATCCTTTCTGCAGCTTTCACTGTCTATTCCAAACAAAAGCACTTAAGCTTTCCCTAACTATTAAGGATCAGTTTGCTTATGCTCTTTCTCTCCACTTTCATGTGTGGCTGACAGGAGAGGCTTTGCAGATACTCTGCCAACCCTTCCTGCTTCACTTAGAAGTATTTACATTAATCCAATTCCAGTGACTTGCTAATCTAATCATCTAATGACTATTTCTCCCTGGGTAAGGCAGAGTTAATCATCAACAGGGCACTGGAAAGTCACAGGAAGTTCCAAAGCAAAAGATAAAAAAACCAAAACATCCAACCTAAAACAAGGTTTATCATCTCTAAGAGAAAGTTACAGGTAGACCCCAGTCCAAGACCTGCTCAGAGACAACTTCAGCTTCTTTACTCAGCCAAACGCCCAGAGACAACTGCACAATGCTTTCAATTCCCCTTAACATACAACTGCAAAATAACCTGGTGTAATAATTGCACTACTTTCAGTAAGGCTTTTGCTAAATTGCAACATGAAAGAAAACACACAAACCACCAACAAGCTTACTGAGCACAGTGAGAAACCATCATTCAATTCTTCCCTCAAAATCCAGAGTTCAAGTACTATCTACAAATAGGGACAAGCTTTGAGGAGAAAACTGCTTTATTTACTATTTTAAAGAGAAAATATCAACTCACAAATCCAGACTTCGATAATCTATTATTACACACCTCCTATGAGGTCAATTGCTTCTGTGGGACTTCTTATATTACTTCTACGTTATCTTTAAAGTAAGCCTGAAATCAAATTATTCTCCGGACTTCTATAATCAATCACGGACACATTGGGACAAAGCCAGAATAAATCTGCACCACTGGACTAATTTTGAAGAGATGATGCTAACATATGTTTGAGGAAGAGCTGGCTCAACAAATACAGAAATTCGAGTTCTGCCTTAGAGTACCTTCTATCAGATGAGAGATCTCAGCAAATGCTGCGTTTTAAGTATTCCCCTTAGGAAAGGAAACTGCAGCAATTTTTCAATCTCTCAGATTTCACAACCTACTGACCTGCACACCACAGCCACTCAGTGGAAAAGACAGATTGTCTGAAACTCCAAAATCTTCTACCACTTCAGCTGCAGGTGGATCACCATTCTGTACTTGAAGCAGAGGGATGACTCAGAGGAGATGGCTGGATGCACTCTTAACACACCTACCTATAAACTTAGTATAACAGTATAATTTGTTGCTTGGCAATCAGTGAAGGATGTTGACATCTGACAGCAGGAGTGCCAACTATCCAGCCTCACCAACACCTCAAGGTGGACTTTGCCCTTTGAGGTAGGTGAGGCAAACGCACACATTGCCCTGACATGAACGCTGCTGCAGAAGTTAATCCCCAGAAAGCAAAAAGGTGAGCTTCACAGCAGCTTTTTAAACTGTTGAAACATTTGCTACTGCTTGGCTGCCTAAATCCTAGAAGAAAAGCTTGTCCATCACTGGAGTTAGAATGTACTGGTTTAAGACTGACTCTGAGTTTCCTGCTGCAGCCATGCTGATTCCAACCTTCAGCTCTATTCACCTAGACAGTTGTTACACCAGCTACTGGAAATACTAAGCTAGTATGGTCTGTGTGTAGCAGTAGTCAGAAGAAACTGCAGTCTTCTCCCACATAATCAAACACCATATAAGCTATATAAAGCCTCTGTTGATTCTTGTAACTTGCAGTTTGCCCCAGAGAGTTACAATGAAGTGATACAGACCAGTGATCCTGCTCCTGCGCTTGGCAGGCCCGATGTCTGCAGGTGGAGCAACTCCAGAGTCAGCCTGGGAGGCAGCCAAGACTGGTGCCCTATTGTCACGGTGCCTGTGCTCCAGCAGCAGTCAGCCTGTGACTGCTGTAGAATGGTCCAATGTTATTTCAAATAGCAAAGCAAAATCCAGTTTCCTTCCATCACCGAGACACACAAGATTGGTGGAGGACCATGGAAATAGCTCAGTTTAGATCAGCATTTTGTGACTCTAACATGTCACTGTAGAAGCACCCTGCTTAATTAAAAATAAGGTCCTCCTTCCTCAGAGAGAGATGACTCTGATGATTCCCTTTTCCAGCCCTATTGTGGTTATCAGACAATGACAGCAAACCTCATACTACCTCATAGTAGCTACTGCTTATATAACAAAGCAGTAAGATTTTTTGTTAGTGTTTTTTAAGTACAGGGTATGTCTTTAAGAGCCTCCATCCTGATAAATATGTAATATAAGAGGACAAGAAATAGAAGTGAGCAAAACAAGACCAGGAATCATCACAGTGGCTTTTCTGAGGCAGATGGAGTGCTTTTTGGAGCAGTTGGCTCCAATGGTCAGCATCTGGAGTCCAAGGTAAAGGACAAGGCCAGAGACAGTCTTCTACAACACACTGTTACCAAGCATTGGGATTTAAGCCTTAGCCAGAATAAAAAACACAGTGGCAATCTCCTACCACTTAGGTGAAGCATTTGATTAAGTGGAAAAGATTGATTTCTAATATTCTTGTGGAAGAGAAAAGAAAAAGGTGGAAAACACAAGGGCACAAATCTGTCCTTATGTTTCCTGAAAGACATTCCGAGGAATCCAGGGCATCCAACCTAGAAGTAGTGTTGAGGAAATTTCCTCAGTATCTGCCAAGTAGTGAAAAACTTTTAAATCCCTGCCAATTCTAAACCATGCCTAATCCAAGTACTCAGTGCTAGGGGCTCGAGCCTTCACTGAGCACAGTTTGAGGTATGGGCACTTTCCAGACTGGCAGTTTTCACAAGGGACTGGATATGAAACAGAAATTAGGCAGACTAGCTACTTAAAATGGTTTATCTCATTACCTACTTGATAAATATTTTCATCTGTCTCAAGGCCATTACCTAGTCAATCCTCTCTGCATTCACCAAATGAATTTGCTATCCAGATAAAAATAGATATATGTTTCATATACGACCAGGAATAGAGGCTTCTGTACTAATGCTACTAGAACAGCAGTAACAAAAAAAGTTGACTACAATCAACAAATAAATTGCACAACACAATAGCAGGTACTGAATAATAGCAAAAACTAGACACCAAGGGCTAAAATCATAGGAGAAATATCACCCTTCATCCTTCCGAGCAACACTGAGGATTAAACTGGTCCTTCAGCTAAATAAAAGGCAGAAATGTGTAGTGTACTAATGTTGTCTTTAATCGATTCTGCCATCAGAATTAAATCTTCTGTAAATGCATTTCAGTGCAACTTTATTCTTGTATTGAAAGCAACAACAACCCCAACCAAAAAAACCAAGAAAATTAACTCAGTCATACTAGTTCAGCAAACCCATCTGCAAAGAAAAATCAAGATAAAACCACAGGAAACAAGGTAAAACAAAAGGAAATTTTCCTTTTCCCTCATACCGCTTCAGAGGGTAACACATTTACTGTGCAGGTAGATATCCACAAATAACATTTCAGGCATCTGTTCACGCAACAGGATTACCTTCATGTCTCAGGAAGAAGTCTCAAAGACGTTGAAAGTAAGGAGAAAAAAAAACACAAAGAGGAAGAAAAAAGGGCCTTCACATAAATGAAAAATGAGCAAGCTCTATGTCTATTTATACCAAGAATTATAGATATCGAAGCAATAAAATACCTAAAACAGCACAAGAGAGAGAAAAATCATTCTAACATTCTAGTTCACACACACACAAAAAAGAAACAAAAGCTTTCTACTTGCAGTAAAATTACTCCATACATGCAGCTTTTTTGCTTTTGACACACCCAATTTACTTAAGACCACAAGCTGTCGTACAAAACACTCAGCTATTTACAATAGACTTAAGAAAACACTTCAATCTACATAATGGAGACAAAAAAAATCCACATCTTTTAATTTCTTTACCTAACTGTCCAAAACAGGCAGTCATCTTCTGGGCATACTGACACAAGCCATTCTTACTGTGGGGCTCCTCACCAAGGACCTGTTCACTCATTGCTTCAGAAGGAGCCGCCTTCCTCTGCAAAGTCAAGTGACTACTGCTTGCTTGAGACTGATAAGACAACAGAGCTTCCTATTCCAATTTATCTCCATCAATAATTCAGGTACTACGTAAAATTTGCTGAGCTTTAAAACCCGGTAGTGCAAAACTACTTTGTGGCTTTTGAAGTAATCATGTTTTAGTCCTTGAAAAGTATCTCTGCTTAATATATTCCAATAATTTACAGAAAATATGAAATTGCACTAAATCCATTCTCTTGCTGCACAAGGGGAGATATTGTTGGGATTATGATCAGATCAGCGAGACATTTAAAAAAAATTCACCCAGCTCAAACCCAGAAACAGAACTAACACCACTACTGCAATGTGTTATACTCCAGCAAGTAGACACGTCTGCTGCTATAAAAGCATCACTGATTGGTGACGTATCACAATGCACACCTTCTTCTTCATAGATGAGCTGCTATGTATCATCCAGAGACTGAAAACAAACAAACAAAAGGAGTCTAGGTACTAACATCATCAGATTTTCTAGTACTTTGTACTAGAATGGATTTCAGAAGAACTAAGGCACCATGGCCAGATAAAACAAGAAGGGGGTGTTTTCTCAGCTCACTCACTAGAGCATGCAATCCATCTAATCTTCTTATCTTGGTTAAGAAGAAAATCCACAAGAACTGACTCAGCAGTCCTGCTCTAGGCCTAGAGTAGTAGCCACACATACCTGTCTATGTTCTGCTCTCCAGAGACAAAGGCAGAGCACTATCAGACTAACTAGGAGAGAAAGAGCCTAAGAAAATCCCCTACAAATTACACAGTCAATGAGTTAAATACTTGCAGAATGGCTTTGGCTATACTCTCTTGAAACAGGTGACCATTACCAATGAAGAACAGGTGTTCCTCATAAACAAATACATTCCTTGTCCACCACACTTTATTTTCCTCCATTACTTCATGCTTACTGCCTCCTAACTAAGATCATATCCACTCATGAAAAAAATATTTAGTAGTGATCATGTAATGACTGCTGATATCCATATTAAGCACCATTACTACTAAGCACACAAAGAGATCTATGTTAGTCCATCTAGATGTAAATTTCAGAACAGACTGAAAAGCCCAGTTATTATTTATTATTACTTCAACAATTTATTGTCTATAAGAGCATAAGATATATTTTAAAAAGAACTCAGGGGCATTGGTATCTTTTATTGTGCCAAAGGCTACAAAGGATCCACATTGGTATGGATTTTACAGCCCACAGGTCTCTACCAAGTTACTTTACTGGCTTCAACACATACAAGATTCTATAAAGTAAGCTGTACTAGTGCCTGTGGTAGGAGGAAAATAAAGATCACAAAGCTACAGGGCATCTCTAGTCTGTCAAGAAAAAGAATGGCTTACTGAAAAGTGCTAACTCAGGTTAAAGTGGTATCAAAGGTAAAATAACCTGTGTTATAACCCAGCTGACCAATGCAATTAAGCACGAGTTTTCCACGTAGGCTTGTTAACAAGCTGCCAAGTCAAGAGTTTTTTTTCCACTGCTATTATAACTGACATTCAACTAATCATTAGCCAAACTCCATCCAAAATGCCAGTTTTTCCAGCACACCCATGCAAAACACAGGACTGAGAAACTGTTACAAAGTCTCTGAATCTCTGTAGGAAAGGAGAGTAGCAAGTTCAATAGGATGAAGGTACATTTGTATTATCTTACACCGCACCAAATACGAACTCTTTGAAAAGCCACCTGCGGATCTCCCAAGGTGCTGCACTGCAAATGGGATCTCAGTTTTGTCCATTTACAAACAGCAAGACCTGCGTGCATAAACTGATTTGTTAAGCTAATTCAGAAATAATGAAAGCAAATGTTACTCTATGTATTGATTTCCTCTTGGTGTTCATTCCAAAACATACACGAAACAGCGATTTGCCCTTTATTCTTCTGTTACAATTTGCAACCAAGAAAAAGCACAAGAGAAAACACAGCAACATTTCTATCTCAGACTTAACTAAAACCACATGGTAACAATTTCCTCTCCCAACTGATGACATTTGCGAAATCTTTCAGCTGAATTAAAGCATTGTACTCAGCTTCCTGTTATCAACTCTGTATGATAACTTTCATGGCACATGAGCCTTTGATAACAAAAGACCAGCTTTGCAGTGCATTGTAAAGCTGGACAGGCAGCATAACAAGCTCTTGGGAATGCTTTTCCCTTTGCTGTACATTCAGAAACTGAATCTGACTCACTTCCCTAAACCCCAGCACCCACCAAGTTTATCTTTCACTGAAACAGTGCACTTAAACACAAATATCTAAACAATATGCTTGAGATTACATCTAATCATTTTTTTCCTTGGACAAAAGAGAACACCAGCCAATTACCATCATGAGCAATTATTAGCTGGGCTCAAATAGTACACAGAAAAAGCAATCACCAAATGTAATATTTAAATTATGTTAGGGGAAAACTCCCAATAATGTCAGTACTTAGTAAAGTACTGTTTACTACCTCTGGAAGCCTTAAAACATTCCTTTCAAGCATCATGTAGTGGCCACTGTCAGGGATCAGAAACACATCCCCCGGAAATGAAAGAATGGCTTAAATCAGTTTTGTAACTACGTAATTTCTATATTGCATAATCCACTTTCACCAAGAATACTGCAGATAAATAAACATCAATTGGTTTTTTTTAAAGCATCTATTAAGCTTATCTAAAAGTGAGAAAAAAAAAACACTTCAAATTCACTAATGTAAACAAAGTACTAACTCTTTCTATTGTACTGCTCTGTGAAACTTGAAAAGAAAACCTAACAACTTTCACTTTCTTTGTAATTCCCGAACTCAGCCACTGAAACATTTTTAACATCTACCAAAAGATTTCTCTACTTTCTGCAGGTAACTGGCATCTGGGAAGGTTATCCAGTTTAATTTTAAAACGTATTTCTTCTGCCAGTTTTAAAGCTAAAGCAGAGACAGACAACTAGATCCCCAACCTGGGATACATCATGGGCAGTGTCTTTGGGGACAGAAAGCTGAAAATGCATCTATTCAGAACTGGACCTTTATTTGGCAAAGGAACCAAACTATGTGGCTTCATCACTCTCTTTCCATCATTTGCTCTTCATGAAAAATGAATTCTGCAATCAATTCTTGCTACAGCTGTACTTTAACAAAACAAAACAAAGAATGACATTTACTGAACCTTGAAGTGTCTGTGTTTTCTCACACCTATGCCTAAAGGCATTTTTTCTGGGAGGCCTCCATTCCAATTCCACTGTGCACTGTTCATGGCTGGCTACTGTCACTACCCAGAAATGGAAGTGCCATTTCTACGGCCCAGCATCTGCAATGCCAATTTACATTTCTTTTAACGACCAAAGGCCTGGGGTACGATGCCACACTAAGACAAGTACTGGTGAAGCACGTCACCGACATCCCGTTGAATTACTGCCCTATCCAGAATGGCCTATGGAGATCCTATTCTACTCTATTTAAAAAGCAGCAAGACTATTTGCCAAAATCAATTTTAAGCATTTAATGCCATCACAGCTACCAAAGTATCTGCTGACTTAATTGATTATTCAAATTATTAATAAATACTGAGATTAATAATAAGGAAGTAAGACTGAAGGGCTGGAATGCTAACCTGGGATCTGAGACACATGCAGCCTCTGCTCTCCCACAGACTTGCTCTTCATCCCTTAGCCATTCCCTCAACTTCTTTCATTGTGCTTCCCTGTATCACTTTCCCTTCTCCCATGGGATTTGTAACAATAGGTACATTAAAGACTGAAGTTTTCAGATTCTGTGATAATGGGAACTATAGAAGTACCATAGATATTAATACTAGGGAGTAACTAGTCCACATGAAAAAGAGGTCATATAAAGCATAGCTGAGTGCTTCTCCTTGATCTTAATTACCTTCCTACTTCATTACCATATTTCTTAATTATTTTTCAATAGATTGCAGCCCTTATTTAACATTAAAAGTGCTCATTTCCCCTGGAGAATCATTTTACCAGATAAGGCAAACAAAACTAACTGTGAACATCTTTTCTGATCTGAAAATTCCATTTTTAGCTATTCTGCCCCAAACAAGCAAAATCAGTTAGCCTGGTTGCTGTGAATAGGAGAGTGCACAGTTACCAGATTATGACAAAAGACACGGTTCAGTCAAAGGCTGTTCACCTGACTTTATCAATTCCAGTATTTATTTCAGACTAGTCATGGGAAAAAAATCTCTGTCCTCAACTATTTTCAGACACAAAATAACAGTCTGCGCATTAACGGATCCATCTATTGCATTATTACAAGATGAGGTGGCTCAGCATTTTATTTCCTGGCAGCACAAGGCTAATCTATCGATCCATAATGTCAAGAACATTTCACCACACAGTCTTACAGCAAAACCAACCCTTTTTACTTACATGCAGGAAAAAAACCAACTGTAATTGCTGACAATGGATACAATTTTGTAGGTAGGATAGTGAGAGCATTATGAAATACAAAAACTGCTGCACCCCCAAGACTCTGCAGGACTGAACAACTGACTCAACAACACAATTCAAGTGCTTGCCTGTATCAAAGCTTATAAATAATCCCATGACGCGCACTGTGCTTGAAGTTAAAGAGACGCCTAAACCACTCTAGGGAATAATTAGCAAAAAGAATCCTGGCAGAAGCTGGCAGTCCTTCAGATGTTCAGTAGGAAACTGGGTTTTTTTCCTATTCCTCAGCAATGTTTAAGTATATTTTATTTAAACAGATATTTGAGAAGTAAGTACTATGGAAAAATATTTTTTTTTATTTTCTTCTATTTACATGGGGTCATTACTACGCAACATTTTAGCCTGTAATAGCCTGTAAAGAACTACTTAAAGAACAATAATCAAAATACATAAGAAAAATCAAAACTAAATTATATTAGCTAGAGGCCCCAAGAGCTAGAGATGGTTCATTAAAATAGCTCCCCATTGTGTTTCATGTGCATTTTGCTTTTCCAGACAATCACAAAGATAGCTTCCAGTGAGCAAAGATTTTCAGAATAAATGTAATTCCTTTAATCAGACTTCTTCCCGTATTTTTCCTTTCTTGAACTTTGACATTTTTCTTCCAGCTGTGAGGAGAAACTCTTTTTAACATTCTCTTTGCAATGTAAACTTCATAGTAGCTGAGACAGAAATAAGTTGGGAAGCAAAGAGATCAAATTTGAAAGCTTGTTGTTCTTTCAATCTTTGTATTTATTTCTTGTATCTTTATAAAGAGCAACGTGTTACAAGCATGACATCAAAGAAACCACCACTCCTCTTGTTTTGCATTAGAATAAATCAGATATTATTATACTCTTCTAACATGTCACATGATTACAGAAATATACACAGCAACTTTAATCAAACATTGAACAAAGAATTGTATTAGAAGAAAGTCTTCTCTAGGTCACTGCAGAACTTGCTGAATATCTTAGTTTAACATTCCCCATTGTCTCCTAACAGTGGATCTGCTACTGTAGATGTAAAACCAGCACATGCAGTCATAAGAACTAATTATTTCTCTTGCTGCATCAAACTCTTGAGGTCTACAACATCACAACCATTCTCGGAGCACAGCATAACTCTAAAAGGACAAGTTTTACAGTTATACTGCCCTCTCCTATCTTCAGTAAAGCCCTAAAAGAGATTCCTTCTTCATACTATAAAGACTAATTTAAGTACAAACCAGAAGCCAGTACAAACTTTTTGTCAATGTCCATCAAAACTAAGAATAGGAGGTTACCTTTCTATATAGTGGAAAGTATGGCACTGCTACAGGATGCCAGAAATGACATCACATCAGTTCACCCACTGCCAACATTCCTACTAAAAGCAGCTTTAAATATGCTGGGTTGGCTAATCTTTGTTTTGTAATTAAACAAATCCTCCAGCACTGTTGAACCCTTCCTCTTGTGGTCAGCACTATCTTCTGGTTCAATCAGCCGCAGGCACACACACAACTGATCAAGAGACATGTTAAAAACTAAGAAACTGTCAGTTAAGCAAAATTATGACTTTATGAGCAGCTTGCTTCTCACACAGGGATCACACTCTGTACAGGCAAAAATAAGACATAGGCACACAGGAAAATAGGTTGAAGTGGCAAACAAAAGACTTGGAATTTAGTACAATTTATTAATGAGAGAAAATTACATATAGCATAGCATATAACTACTAGTATTTGATAAAATGAGGTTTTGGTCAGAGACAGACAGCGTGGCTTCATTAAGGGCAAGTCCTGCCTGACCAACCTAGTGGCTTTCTACAATGGAGTGACTATGTCAGTGGACAATGGATGTCAACCTCTGCAAGGCCCTCGCCACAGTGCCCCACAATTCCTCCTTGCCAAGTTGGAAATATATGGATTTGATGGGTGGACTGTTCATTGGATAAGGAATTGGCTGGATGGTCACATCCAGAGGGTAGTGGTCAATGGCTCAAAGTCCAGATGGAGATCGGTGACAAGTGGTGTCCCTCGGGGGTCCATACTGGCACCAGTACTGTTTAATGTTTTCATCAGTGATATAGACAGCGGGATCTGGTGCACCATCAGCAAGTTTGCAAAAGACACCAAGCTGAGTGGTACTGTCAATATACAATGTTCAGCCTGGAGAAGAGAAGGCTCTAGGAAGACCTTATAGAGGCCTTCCAGTACCTGAAGGGGGCCTACAAGAAAGCTGGAGAGGGACTGTTTACAAGGGCACGTAGCGACAGGATGAGGGACAATGGTTTTAAACCAGAGAAGGGTAAATTTAGATTGGACATTAGGAAGAACTTCTTTGCTATGAGTGTAATGGAACACTGGCACAGGTTGCCCAGGGTGGAGGCCCCATCCCTGGACACATTCAAGGTTAGGCTTGATGAGGCTCTGAGCAACCTGATCTAGTTGAGGATGTCCCTGCTCACTGCAGGGGGTTGGACTAGAAGACTTTTAGAGCTCCCTTCCAACCCAAGGCATTCTATGATTCTAAATCCTATAAGAGTTATTCAAAGATACTACTAAATCAAGAGTTTTGATCCTGCAGTGGAAGCGGAGGCCTCTGGCTTCTAGGAAGCTAACAATTTTGGAACAATTTTGTGGTACCTGTTTAATATACAGATTTACCACTGACACAAGTCAATGACCAAAAAACCATCCGTTTTCCATGCAGTTCAACATCCTTCCTGGTATTAGCAGTCTCTACACATCCTCAGTTTTTTGGGTAGGTGTTTTTCCGCGGTGTGATTTAGGAATAGATCTGTGACTGAGAATAGGAAAACAACCACCACGGCAACAACAATTACAGAAGGTAGGCAAGCCAGCCAACCTGTCGGGTTGTGCTAATAAAAATTGATTGATGAACTTCTTCTAGCAGCACTGAGCAGTATTTTCAGATGAATCACTTAAACCAGGTGCTGACCACCACAGAGTTTATCAGTAGCGAACCTTATGTTATAAACATATGTTTGTGCACATTTTCAGACTGAAACTAGTTGGTAGTTTCCAGTTATTTCCTTTTTAACTATGAACAAATTACAGGATAATGCATTATTTTGTAGTGTTTTTCTCAGTATTTTATTATTGAGTTTTTTATCCACAGTTTTGCTTTCTTTGGAATCCAAACCCTCACAGTACTTCTCCTAGAATCAATTAATTGATTCTGAATACATAAAAAATTACAGTTCTCCAGCTGCTTACTGGATTATCATCAAAATAAGGTCGTGCCTTCCAACTCAAAATAGACAGCATTCTAGAATGTGAAAGCCAGCACAGGAAACTGATTACAAATGAAAGTAAACCCCCCATTTTAATGAAATTACAAACATTTTTCCCCAAAAGTATCTTTCTATATATTTGATTCCAAAAAGGCTAGACTCTCAACCTCCTCCTAATGCAAGGGAAGAGAAAGTGCAAACATCCACAGAGTATCAAGGAGATGTAATCAATCTTCTCTCCTGTGCTTTTATCATCCTGGCAGCCAGGAGATTATTTACGAGGGCCCAACAGTGAGAGGAGTTTTCTACATCCACACAAGAGGTCACCTGCACCAGCCAAAGCAGGCAGAGATATAAGCAAGACTTCCTCAACTCTCAGCATATCTGGTCAGGAATGGAGAACCCAGCCTCACTATAATGAATCCCCATGGGACTTGGACGAATGCTCATTTGATCAGTACATTCACATCATGATATGGTAGTTTCTCACATCACAACAATATAGAAACAGCTGATTTTAACCAACGCTACTCTACTGTACTTCCGTGGAGATGAATTTATATAATGTTATAAATTCAAAATAGTATTTTTGAAATAAAATAGTAAAGAAATAAGGAGAGAAAAAGAAGTAATTTTGTGCACCTAATTCAGCACACATTGAGAGAAACAAACAAACAGAACTGTATAACTAGTTCAACATCATGTTAAGCATTTGGTGTACAAAGACTAATTAGCAATGGAAAGAATAATTTTTTGTTGTTGTTATAAACAGTGGGTTAAGACTTTGAGTTGTGTTTTGGATTTTTTTAAGGTAAAGTGATACTTTTCATAAAGAGATGTACGCAGTTCTTTAAACACATGTACCTGCACATTTTTTAAGCTCCAGACCCATGAAGGTAGATGATATCTGTGTGAGACATTATTTTTAAGTGACAAATACTGGATTAGACAATGCAAAATAAAGACCTTAGTTCTTCAGCTCTAACCCCTGAGGATAAATGGGTACCCAAAGCATATATTTATCTGTCCAAGAAGAACAGAGAAAGCAACTACCCACACTTGACTTACCAAGAAAGCTAAATATATCTTTTTATACTTACGCCTCTTCCCCCGCCTTTTTCTAAGATCATAGTATCAAAAAAGAGAAATGTTTACTAAGCAAACAAAGATTTGCATGTCTCTTGCATGCAAAGAGTACCCACTTCATATTACTTTGTTGTAACTTACCACCAAAACTGTGCTGAATGTGCTTCTGGTGTTCAGAAGCAAAGCGCTTTGAGTCTCATCCCTTAGTAACCCCTTGCAGGTTGCTGCACGCTGGCATTCTGTATCACAGAGTCATACCTGCAGCACCTTGGAACACAGAAAAAGTACCACTCACCAACAACAGCTGCTCCACATCCTGCTGCCTGCCTCTCTGTGCAAAGGCAAACAGAAGTGACAGCCCAGAACCTGTAGGTTTGCTCAGTCAGTAAGTCACAGATTGTACGACAGTGTTTCCTCAGGTTAAATTCCAAAGAAATCTGCCCTCAACAACACCCTAAACCAGAGGAGTTATCAGCTTTTCATTCAAAGCATTAATAAAAAATACTTTTAAGCCACCTTCCACTACAAAACTCTAAAACCTCTTCAGACAGAAGCTACCCCCAAGAGTAACAGCACGCTGCCATCAGCTTTACCTAGAAGGCAGAGAAACTGCAGAACAGATCAGTGAAGTACCTCTCACAGAAGTACACATGAAGCCAGAGCTGGATAACAAGCTTTTTTAATTCCACAGAGTTGTACTCTGCTCCTTATATTAATAAAAAACAGTCCAGAGGAGAAAGACCACACTCTGTTCAGCCACGTAACAAAGTCCATTGTTGATAAAATACACCCGACTGGAAAGGGGTTTAACTGTTCAATCAGTAAAATGAAAACGACTACAATAAAAAAATTGCTCTATGAACAAACATCCCAATTTCAGTCCAGCAGAACTTCCTCACCCTGTTTTCCTTCTCTAAATCCAAGAACTAATGTCCTGTGGGTGGCTTAACCTACATAATTTATCAACAGTGATTTACATTGCAGAGCTATAGCCCAGGACAAACCTTTGCCGTTTGCAGAGCTCTGATGTATTTCTAGTTCCATTTGTGCTCTCAAGCAGTAATGTTTCTGGAGCTCAAAAGCTACAGCCTTTCAGAGCACTGATGACAAGCTGGAGGAACAACTAAGATCCTTCAGAGGTGACTCACTTTAGGGCTTTACTTCTAGTACTTCCTGGGTTGAACGGTACTAAAGGGAGTGGCCCGAGCAAAATAGGTGTGTCTGTGTTCCCAAACAGTTTAAAGGAAAAGTGAGTATTTTCCTCCATATATTCCACTAGTCATGAAGGACTGTGGTATATTGTCTTTCAAACAGCGACATGTTCCAATGTATTGACCGTCTCAAGGCATCTGATATTATTGACAAATTTCTTTTTCGTACAGAAAGATCCTAACCAGCCTCCAAGGATGCTGCAAACACACTTGATTTTTTCCTGAGACTGTTTTCTTTATATTTTACTCTGTGCCTCATCTCCACCACTTTTATGCATAGATTGCACCTAAACAAAAGAGGAAGAGCCTGTGGAAGGAGGGGATCAAAGAAACACTGCTACCACTTTCCACAAACATGCTTATAGCAGGGAAAGCCAAATTCCCAGGCATCCTCCTCAGGTTCCTACAACACCCCACCCGGATAGAGGCAATTAGGCTGACTGTAAGTGTAGACTTCCAGGCATTTCCTTCTACGTAGTTGTACATATCCAGAGACAAACTGTTCCATGAGCAGCTGAATTAATGAATCTTTTTTTCTGACAGATTTGCGTCCAACATCCTCAATACCCATTGGGTTTGCCCTACCTCCATGTAACATCCTTTTGGCAGTATCATTCCCAGAAATACTTCCAGTTCCTTTCCATATGTCTGCTTTCCCAGTTCCTCTTCATGTCCTTTAAATCCACCCACAGAACCCTTAAGCTGTCTTCCTTTACTGCTTCAATATTTACACCCATACCTCCTAAACCGTAGTCTCTCTCACTCTCCTCTTTCTCCTGTACCCCAACTACTGGTCAATATCCCTGAAAGGAGAAGAGAGTGAGGACTGACAGAGCAGTTGCAGAACCCTCATGTCCTAGGAAAAGAGCGAAACATAAGGTATAGAAGCTGACAACTTGCAACCCAAAGTCCTCTCTAGAACACACTTAATTGTACTCTGTACATTATTATGGACTGAGAGATGCTGCTGTAGCAAGAATCCCATTTTAACCTTGAGATTTCAGTTTAGACGACCAAAAAAACGCTATGTCTCCTCTAAATATGTATGAAAAGATGTCAGAAACATACAAAAACTTTTGAGTTTCTGGGCGGCAACTGCTAAATCCAACCAAATTTTGGCCAGCTACTTTTAATTCCCTGCTTCAAATGCTAAATCCTGAATTTCCTGAAGTCTTGACTTCATTTTCCCCACAATGAACTGTCATCTTCTTAGCCAGCTTATTAAAAATACACCCTCATGCAGATCCACAGACAAATGTAAACACAGGCACAGATTGTGGTCTCTCTACCTTTCTTCTCAGTCTGGCATTCTCCTCCTCTGGCTTCATGCATTCTATTCGCTGCCAAATTAAGAGGAGTGCAGGACAGGGCGTTCACTCCGTTTGGACTTTTAACTTGCTTGGCTGAAAATCATTAGCTCATCAGAAACACAGCATTCTCTCCGCTTCCATTCTTTTTAATAATCAAAGCACTCTACACTTTAATTACCATTAATACCACTCTGATGTGGTAAGCAGATACAATTACTACTGTTCTACAAACAAAAGAAATTAAAATACTATATTCCCAGGAAGTACTGACCACTAGCATTTATTTATTTTATTTACTCTGCCCCCAGATACAGCTGTGTATTGTGTATCTGTCTCAGATAAAATGGCGAAGAGGAGCTCTATGGGTCCAGAAGTAACTTCTTCTCATTAAGGGCCAAGTTCCTGAGGTATGCCAGTGTGACCTAGTCAGTTAACTGTAATTTATTTCTTTCTTGTTCAGCTAAAGAGATGAAAGAGAAGGAAGAAGAGAATGATTCAGTATACATCTATATGTTGTAGAAGTCATCACACTTGCTATGCATTATTAGTAGCATCAGGTGTTATATTTGAGACACATATAAACTGGAGTCTTTTATATGGCTACATACGTACATACAAATCACCTCTGGGATACAATTGATTGCACGTTGATTTTCATTTATGTTAAATTAACTGACCCTATCGAGTAGTTTCGTACACCATGTGAGAAGCGATCACTTCTCACACATCGTACTAGTCCTGAGGCTTATCTCAGGAATTTCCATACATGCTTCCTACTGCTGAAGGTCTAGCCTCCAAAGAGTGGAGAACCTGAAATCTGCCAGTGTTCTGTCATAAACATCATACATTGTTCCCATGAAAAACCCATGTAAATCTCGCCAAGTGACAAGACTTTGAAATACTGCAGTCTATTATGCTCAGCAGAGAGATGTTTTTGTTGGCTATTAACACTCAGCAGTGACTTGCTGGCTATTAGTTCTCCAGCAATTTCATCGGATTTAGCTTCTTCCATCCTACACATTTCTCAGGCTTATTGTAATTCCTCCAAAGTGACTGAGAATAATCAATCCCCATGCTGCAAGGGATATGCAGAACTACACTGGTGCCAGAAAAACAGGAAGACAACAGTATTCTCCATGACTCCACTACACAGACCAACAATCTGACATTTCTTCAATTTAAGAGTTCATCTGTGTGCTTTTTATTCTCTTTTAATGCCTTTTTTTTTTCCTCCAGATTTCATGTAACCCAAACAAAAGCACTCACGGTCATAAACTACCACCTATCGGTAAACCTACTCAGCAAGAACGTTATCAGCCACTTCAGACAGCCACAGATCCATTCCTGTTGTATCTAGCAGGAGACACGTAAGGCATCACAATTCCTCCGTCAAGTTTTAAAAGCAGTTCTTCCTAAACAACACTGTACCATAATAGCACAGCCTGCTCCTTGGAAGATTTTATCCCTGTTGAGATACTCTTTCTCTACTAGAGATATGGAAAACACAAGGCAAGAGAAGACATCTGCCCAGGACCACAAAACTCTATGTCCAGCTTAGAACCTGAGTCTAGGTCTCGTGAATCCTAACCCAACGGTTGGGATATTACACCTTCTGTTTAGAGAAAATTATCTATTTAAAACAAAACCAAACCACAAATGAAAAAAAAAGGAAAAAGACAGTCTTTAAAGGAGACCAATAAACTCTTATCAAAGAAAATTAACTCACCCTGTTCCTTCATAGCTTATCTCCTTATTTCTTCTCACTCCAAGTACCACATAATAGAAAATGCCCCTACACAGCTCCTGCAGATGCCACAGCCTTTTCACCAGACCTGGTTCCTAAGTGACAGCAGCAGAACCAACAGATTACAGGAGGAAAATTATAAGCAGACTCTTCCTCATTACTTTGTCAAACAACTTCCCTTACCTCCCAATCTAGGCTGAGACTTCTGAATGCCAGTAATTCTTCTCTTTTATAGATTGCAGTGGTGACTTCTCCAGAACTTTTTCCCCATCCTGAAATTACTGCAGGAATGCCAATGTCTCTGTCTCACAGCAGAAACAAAATAACTTCCTTGAAGCTTGTGCACAGCAATTATTTTCAAGTGTAACTGCTTAGAACAAGTGTTATGCCATGTATTCTGCGCTCCAGAAAATGAAACTTTATAGACATAAAAAGTGCAGCCAGGCAAACACTCCTTTCTTGTACATTGCTAATTGCATCTTAATTATAGCATTTTACATGTACTTATCTACCTTTCATCCTAGTGTATCCCAGAGCACTTTGTAAACTGTCACACGGTTTCAAAAGGAGGCCTATATTCATACAGAACTACTAGTACCCAGACATCTCTAGAATCCAGTGCAGCAGCCTGTAGATAAATTCATTATGAGAGAGATTTGGGCCAACGGCAGAACACTCAATCTCTCTCGTTAGATAGACCTTTCCTCCCCCTTCAGACATCATTTGAAATTCTTGCATATTTATTTCATTTGATGATCTCAGTGTTTTAAAAGCATTAATTAACTTGTACAGTATTTTAAGTAGGTAAGACATAAATAAAGATCTAAAACCTGCAATGCCTCTGCTAGTAGTCAAGAGGAAGTGCTTAAGGGAAAAGGCATACGAACCAGGGCAAATATTGAGTGATCCTTCTAGATTCTCACATGGCAGCAAAATGGTGGTTTAGCTGGAGAATGCCTCCAGATCAGGGTTTAACAGCTACCAATGCACCTATTCTCTATATATTTTTTCTAATTACTTTTGGAATACATCCCTCCTTTTCATTGCTTTACACACAGAAGTAGTAAGCTCCATTCTGTACTCCAGTGCTATATGAAGAAACACTTCCAAAATAGTTTGTTGGGGATTTTTTTTCACTTTTAAGGCTGTCACCTGCTGATTTGATCAGGCTGAGGCCAAAATTCTTACATCTTCAGAAAAAAAATAAAGAGACTCATTCTCTACATGCTTTCTCTGCAAAAAGATTTTAGATTATTTTATTGTGTCTCTCAACGGCACTCACTTTTACAGGTAAGCAAACACAGAAGGCAAATTTTTTCAGTACAGTAATCTGAAACAAGACTTTACATCTGCAAAAATAGAAGCTGTTTATTTTTAGATGTCTAATTTTAGGCAGCTAGTTTTAAAAATTCCACACATATAGAAACTCAAGTTATTTTCTGAGGTTACACACTGAGCTAGTGACAGCCTTGATGAAAAAACCCAGGCATCCTTATCCTTACAATCATTATCAGAAGGCAAAGAGAAGGAGTAAATTGCATGTTCCCCAACATATCCATGCAGGAAGGAAGGAGGCTGAGTCAGTTCTACTGGGATTTTGATACACGCTTGCAAGAAATGCAAATACTCCAGTTGTGATACACTGAACTTTAAACAGTTTCTAAGACTAAAATGTCAGTCTCCCATTACACTTCATTTAAAGATTTACTTAACAACTTTGTCTTTCCTTAAGCTAAGCTAGGTGTTTGCAAAGCTACAAAAACATGCAACCTCCCTCTGCTTTTCCACACTCCAAGGTAGCTTGGGAAATTGTTGATACTGATTGCTCTCCGCTGACTTGGCTTTTAATTCAAGTTCCAGACAATGGATCACAAATGCATAACACGAAGATAAAACATTTGGCAGACACTTGACTGTCATATGCTTTCCGTTGCCACGAAACAAAATAGGATCTATTAAAATAATCTCATTAATTAACTTTTCTACCATTCTATTTTTTATTGGAATCTTGTTGGTTAAGGAAATGCTTTTTATTTCAGAAGGCAAGGTAAAGCTTAAAGAGTGGCTTTTAGTACCATCAGATGCTGGCATTTAACAGATCTTTACAATACATAACTGGACCAGATTCTCAGCTTGTTATGGATGAAACACAGAGAAAAAAAAGTACAGCCATTTTTTTTAATTTCAATAATGTCTACAGTCTTCTATTGAGGGTAAGACAGTACTGGGCTATGATCTGTAAAAAACACAGTAACATTCCTGTACCAGTTAAAATCTGAACAGGTGAGACAACCACTGTTCAGGAGAGAAAACTAGGACATAGAAAGAAAGGAATTAATGAGTCTAAATTTGTGCACCACAGATCAGTAGCCAAAGCAGATAGAGAACCTAGTGAGTCTTAGAACACTTTAGGCAGGAATCCACAAGATTGTTTTTTGGTTGTGTTTCTTTCTTTAGGTACAGATATGCCTGCTGGGAATATTAAAGATAATAACAAATTAATAATATAGTCCAACTAAAAAAATAATTGTCTTCCTTTGCTAACTGTTGCTTAGATAAATCACCAATATATCTGAAGAACAAGGCTCAAAAATCTGATAGAAGAGGCAAATCTGAAACAGTTAAAGGCTTTTATAGTCCTCTATGGGCTTTAAGTGTAAAGCACAGTTCACAGGCAAGAATACTGGAAGAATTCAAATGATGCCTTATAACACTTTTCTTTTTTTTTGCTGCAAGGCAATTTTTATCGCAGCCTATTGGACTATATTACTTTTTTTTTTCATAGAAAATTTATTACCACTGAAATTGCTACATATGAGATGTAACTCTAGACCAGGAAAATTTATTTCTTATCACAGTGATTAAAGCGAGGTGATACAGAAACCTAAACAAAAGGGGTTTTTTTCAACCTTAAATTGAACACTTCTCCATTCAATAACCTCACTAGAAACATCAGGATGTTAAACCCTAGTAAATCTCAGTATATAATGTTTGGGTTTGGGTTTTTTTTTGCCGTTATTATTGTTCTTATTTTGTTATGGTAAGCAGAGAAAACTGAAAGAGCTGCCATAACAGACCTCGGGAATATCTGAGCTCAGTTTACCTAACAAATAGGCAGTAAAGAAAGGTACACAGTCAGAAATAGGAAGGATTAAAATTGATAGAAGGATTAAAATTGATAGAGGTTGTTAAGTCAAAAGAGAGGGAGATTTATTCTTCTTTTAACTCACATTCACAAGCTTCGCACGTTTTCTTTAGAAGTAGGGCAATGGCATTTGCTGCTAGTTAAAATGCATAAGGGATGCTTCACAGAATCAGTGGTTCTATTTATTTATTTATTATCTGTGTTTCAAAGGAGAGAAAATGAGAACCACGTCCACTGCTACCTGCCATGTCTAACCAGTAGTTTCATACATAATAAACCACAAACTGAGAGCACAGAGAGCTCATCTGAGTGTAATTCCTTCCTCCGTTCTGCCCCAACTTTCTGCTAGAGTAAGCAGAATTCTGGACAGGATTTATGTGGGGGACAAGAGACCAAAGATGCAGAAATTCACATCACTCATTTGTCAGGTCACTCACCATCAGGAGGACACAGTTTAAAAGGAAGAGCCCTGACAAGCAAGAGCAACACTTGGGGCATGGAGAAGGAGATTGTGGCTTATGTGAATGCTGAAACTCTTTGGTGTCAGATTCTACCTTGTAGCTATTGCTTCATTTTACAAGCACCCCATTGATATCTTTATTGTCCCTCAAGATACAAGTAAGGATGAAAAGACTTCAGCCTAAAAAAAGTACATGTTGTGCCTATCGACTGCAGGCCATGAGGTGTGGGTGGGATTGCTGAAGGGCAGGAGCCCCCACATCCAGCAGTCTACTGCCATCAGAATCCCAGAGTCTTCAAAGAGAATCACAGAATAAACCAAGCTGGAAGGGACCTCTGGAACTCTCTAGTTCAACCTTCTGCTCAAAGCAGAGCTACTTACAAAAACACATCAAGTTGCTCACAGCCTTTTCCCATCAACTTCTGAAAATATGCAGAGATTGTGCAGCTTCTCTGGACGATCTTACCAAGGGCTCAGGCACACTCATTGTGAAAATAGTTTCCCTCTATTTATTGGGCATTTCTCTTGGTGCAATTTGTGACCGCTGTCTCCTGCCTTTTCACTGTGCACCAAGGAGAACTGGGGAAGGGGATCTATATAGAAAACATGGATACAGTCAGCTGGTTGAAGCCAGCAACTGTATCTGCCCTCAGCCCTCTCCCCCCCAGGCCTCCACAAAGGCAGCACCTTCAGCTATTTTGTGTAGGTCATAAGCTTCAGATCCCTAATCAGCACTCTGCTGCAGTTGCTCATTTGTCAGCATCTTTCTTGCACAGGAGGGGAGAAGTAAAAATGGAAAAAAAATGGAAACCATTCCAGAGGAAGCCCTCAGTGCTGAACAGAGGGGAGCAATTACTTCCCTTGATCTGCCAGCTATGTTCTCGCAAATCTTACTCCTCTCTGCAGTGAGCTTTTAGTGTCACAAGGGCACACTGCTGGCTCCTATTCAACCTGTCCATCAGGACCCACCAGTCCCTTTCTGCAAAGGTGCTACCTGGCCAGATGCTCCCAGTCTGCTTGGTTATCCCATACCACGTGCAAGACTGCATTTATATTTGGCAAATGTTGGAAGTTTCCTGCTGTCCCACCTTAAATTGCTTAACTCCCTCTGAACAGCAGTCCTGCTCTCCCTCCAGTGCATTGACTTTTTCTCTGTCATCTGTCATCTGTGAACATGCTAAAGGAGCATGCTGTCCCACCATCTAGGTCACTGATGAAGATGGTGAACAGCAGTAATACCAGCATTAAGCCCTGAGGCACACTCCTTCTCACAGGCTGCTAGCTGGACTTCAAAACACTGGTACTTTGAGCCTGAAGGTCTAGCCTGTTTTCACAGACTCTGTAGTTCACCCATTCGGTCCGTAATCCCCAGTTTGACTACATAGAGGCTTTGTGAGATCAATTTCTTTGTGTACTGGCTTGGAGAAAAGTGAGCACACTCAAGTTCAAAGCTGCACCCCTGCTACACAACGAAGTCCCGACAAAATAGGCTGAAGGGCGATCACTAGTGGGTGAAACTTAGTAGTTGTTGGTGCTAAGAAAAGCTGGTTCATCATTTCAGAAGCCCAAGATGTTCCTATGCATGCTTCCCAAATGAAAATTACACTTGGGTCACCAACTGGGAATTCCTGCCTTTCCCTGTATTATGAGTAACAGCTTACTCCTTCTGTCCATTTTTTCCTATTATATTCACTAAAGGGATAGCAGCAAGGCCTTTTGACACCTCATTCTCTCGTTATTAATTAATCCACTCTCCTGCAAAGAACAGAAAACAGTTAAGATGTGGTCTGTTTCTTCTATTTAAAGAATGAGCTGTTCCAGTTAACCATCCACCCCAGACGAATCAGAAAACCATTCCACCCCTTGGCATCTGAGAACCCATAGAAAAATTTAATGAACAAAAATTAATACAAGCCAATGAGATTTAGCTGGCATTTAACAGAGCACTTCGTAAGCATTTTATGCACACTGATGACACCCACACACTAATTCTACTAATATTTATCATGAGTTTCACATTCATTCTATGACAAATCAAAAGTGAAAAAAAACCCCACCAAACCCACCCAACAAATCATTTGGCCTTTTAGCAGGTTGCTTATGTACACTAAAGGGAATCAGCAGCCCAACTCAAGGTCAACTGTGTTGCCAAAGAAGATAGTTCAAAACAAATTCCACCCAGAGTACGTGTCTCTGGTCAGAGATTTGAACAGCTGGATAGCACATACCTTACAGACACCTACACTGGAAACACAAATCCTTTGTTCCACTCCGAGTATTTGTCCTTTTTACGTAGACACCTTTACATGGATCATATATTCTCGGAAGCTCGGTTTCCAGATAGCTTTATTATAGTGTCACTAATTTTTCCAGCTCAGAACTATTTTCAGCTTGAGATTGAATGCTATTTTTAATCTTAAACTCTGGTTCATTGCTAGGCTTAATTACATTATGTACTTAAAAATGTATTTAGGAGTGTTCTCATGCTTTTGCACTGCCAAGAAAATATCCTGGTGATCTCTGGACTACATTTTTTTTTTCACCAATCTAAAATACTAAAATTGTAATAAACTATGGTTTTATCCATCAAATAAAAAAAACAAACTACCAAACCCCTTAATGCTGTATTGAGTCTTAGACTCCAAAAGAGGTCATTTTGTATCAAAAGATATGAGACTTAATCGTCCTCATCTGCCCTATTCCAAGAGCCACTGCAATACTTTATACAACTGTAGTAAGGCAATCTGATGTGAGATGAGCTGGAAATACCTTGGAAATATTTTAAATGGCTCCAGTGCCTTGGAGAGGTAATTAACTGTCCTGTGCTAGAAATAAATAACACAGATGCTTATTTAAAAGTAGCTGGAATGCATGTTCCACACCTGCCTGTACTGACAACTCCTATTTGCACTTCAAGAGAAAAAAAAATCTATTTAAGGAAAAAACTGCTCTTGGAGAAGATTGCTCCAAATCTTTCCTTAAATGAATTCCCACTTGAACTTCTTCCCTTGGTTAAGCCCTATTACGCACTGGAGCAGCAAGGCCTCTGCAAACAAATACTCACAGACTCACAAACTAAGGCTGGTCAAACAAGTTCGCATTGTTGCCAGTCCAAGTGACCTCCAGGTTATGTCCCCGGTTGCCCCACCACAGGCCTGGAAAAACCAGCACTGTGTTCCGAGGTGACAATACTCCATTCCAGAACCGGGGACAAATGCCTCCACCTTTAAAACCCATGTGAGAAGATTTAGCTGTCCTCAGAACAGTATGAGAATCACCTCCAGAAGCCCCGCCGTGCTCCGGGAGAATGCGAGGCAGCAGAGAGGGGTTAGCCAGCCCCGGACCACGGCTGGCAGGCAGCAGCTGCTGCCAGCTTGCCAGCGCACAGCCCGGGCACTGCGCTGCACAAACAACTTCATTAGCGGGCGGCCACGGTCTGCACTCAATTCAGCTCCTGGACGATTTCCATATACAACTCTGTGCGTGGGCTGACTCTTCAGCCCAGTGTAGCTACGGCTTCACAAGCAAGGCATCAGAACACTTCAAGGTATCAGAATATTTTATGACTTGGTGGTGCTTATAACAACGGAGACCAGCTCTTCATTTGTGATCCTAATGCACCATCTCATTGCAGCGTATCTCATTACTGTCATATTCCACAGCAGCACTATTGTAGAAGCAATCGATTCAACAGCAAGGGACTGTGACTCTTGGGAAGTCAACGCACTTACCATCTGAGAAGACAGAATATTAAAAAATCCCTCTGCATATCCCTTAGAATTAACCCACAAAAGCAGAGGCCTTTCCTAGGCAGCTCTGAGTGTAAAAGGGATCTCCTGGGCTGCTGAATTAGCGTCTGTGACCAGCACAGTCCTTTAATAATGCCATACAAGAGGGCCCCGAATTTGAAGAGCTATGCCAACAAACATCCTACTGCAACCAGGAGAAAGGAGCCTGTCAGGATATTCCCAAAGAATTTTTCCATGTGGCAGAGCAGCACAGGCAGAGCACAAGAGTGATATTCCAGCTGTAATTTAGAGAGGGAACATTACAAACAGCTCAGAGCAGTTCCCATGCACCCATCCTTTCCCCCTTTTTGATAACCTTTCTGAATTTAAAAGGGAGATACAGCTTTTTCAAAACAATCTTGGCTGAGTTACTAATAAGAACAGCAGCAACAACAAAAAATTGCACGCTGGGACTAACTGGGAAGATCTGGCAGTGCAGGAAGCCTTCAAGGCACAGAGCCAGACAACTGGAGCTCGTGGGCCAGGTGGTGCATTCGTTCCTTGGGGAACCTGGCATTAGTTTCACCCAGCAGCTGAATCACAGAATTATTCTGTCTTATGTGTTGGGAAAAGTGTTTAAAGACTTGCTCTCTCAGCTGCGTGTGAAGGTGGCGTACATCAGAGCCAGGGCAAAGCAAATGTAAATTACTGCACTGGGAGTAGGAGGTAGGTAAAATCTATCAGATTTAGAAAGAGTTCTTACTCCCCGATGCAGGCTCGAGGCAACAGTTCTGCACAGAGGAGAGACTTGGACACTGGGGACGTGGCACTGTGGTGTGATACAGCGTTGCCTGCAACCCAGTGAGACGCTGCAGCATCTTCCTCTTTATAATAATTACCTGCTGTGGCACTGAGGACGGGTAGCCAGGTGAATTAATTTTTGAGTGCTTGCAGTCTTTGCACACAGACTGTAATGGGTTTTTTGCCTGCAGACATTTCAGAAAATTAATTCAAATTAACTTTTGAAATGGATTACAGAAACTACTTTAAGGCCTTCTGTGGACACTCCCATTCGTAAGTAAGACTGACCTGAATCAATTTCAGTTAGCTCATTACAAGAACAAATTAAGATCAATCAGAGCCCCTTCAACTGTGAATTCACTTCTTTATTTAATTTGGATTAATTGTTCCTGTGTCTCTCCATCAGACTGTGTCAAACTATGAGACTGGAAAACAAATGGAAAGAAACCAACATTCCTGCATTATCTTCTGGTCATTACACTGTGAGCCCCCAGTAAGGGAACATGTTCTCACACACAGCTGTTATGTTCTTGTTTTAAATACCAAAGCAACCATAGCTTCTTCTCTAGGGCTCTGATACCCACAAAAGTTTCTGAGCCCTTGTAACTCCCCAAGAAGGTCTCAGGCTAATGACAGGAGCAGCAAACGATGAATCTTTCGTATCTAAAATCCTTCTGTCATCCAACTTCACAATCTCCTAAACCCATCAGCAGAGCTGCGTTTGTATTGGTGACCATACTGATACCTGTGGGACAGCATACTCAGGTACCCTCTGCAACTACAGCACTACAAAAAAGTGCAAATTATTTAGTATTTCCCACGAATATTTGGCAGCAAATGCTTTGTGTATTTCAGAAGATCAACCTGAGCAACAGCTAGATGCAGCCTTTCTCCCACCCACAGCCCCTTGAAAAAGTCAGGTTATGGCTGGAGGTCAGTGAAGGACGTGAACACGGTGTGTCAGAAGTGACAGGTTCTCAAGCTTTCACATCAGAAAAAGCAGTGAAAGCAAATGACACATCTGTCAGGCCTCACTCCAAAGGCAATCGCAGCTGAATGCTGTGGACGATGCCAACTGTGATTTCAGCTGCACTCGACAGCCCTCAGCTTCTCTTCAAGTGCAAACTATATACAGAGACTACAGAAGGAGCTCAAAGCAAATGAACCAAACCAGCTTGCATTGCACAGAATTAAAATGGAAATAGGCTGGAAATAGGCTCAAGGATCAGGTAGCAGTTGCTGCCGACTGAGACTTTTCCTTGTAACCAGGGTTGCTAGCTGCCTCATTTGGGGACGGGAATAACCTGTTTTGACAGATTTACTGCTCTTGCTATTTCCCCCTAAACCTTTAATGAAGGTTTTATGAACCATTTCCTTCAAACACCCTTTCACCATTGACAATGCAAGGAAGTTACATTTGAAGAGTGGAATAAAGTCAAGCAGACAGATGGGAGGCAAAACAAGCTGAGAAGAAACTCATGTTGCCTGCCAAGCATCTTCCTAGTATTTTCCACAACAAGCTGTAAGCAGTATTCCCCACTTTTGCAAGTATCATACCTTCCCAAGGATCATGATTTTCATAGAATCATAGAATGGTTTGGGCTGGAAGGGACCTCTAAATGTCAGCTAGACCAACCCCCCTGCAGTGAGCAGGTATGTCCTCAACTAGATCAAGTTACTCAGAGCCTCGTTGAGCCTCACCTTGAGTATCTCCAGGGATGGGACCTCAACCACCTCCCTGGGCAACCTGTGCCAGTGTTCCACCACCTTCATGGTAAAGTCACCTTCGACTCTCTTCCAGCAACTAAAAGAACAGAATTAGTCAGGCAATCTTTTTGCTTAACTGGAAGAGTAGCTTTTTCACATGTGCCAAGAATCTGTATTTATCCCCTATGCAGTGAGCACTGGAGAAGTCAAACAGCATTCCACTGTTCAGATCTGTGTGACATTGACTTCCTAAAGAAAATCAGCCCAGTGGTACTGTGTTAACTGAAGCCTTCATCAGCTACTTTGAAATTCAGATGAGTGTAAACCTTTGGGACTCCAGAGACTGAGCTGTATTGTCAGTAAAACTTGAAACAGCATAAACCCAGGAGAATTTGTCCTTACATTGCCACCTATTTAAATTACTATGGGTTTGCAATATGCACTCACACCTGAGTGTGTGTATTTAAGCATGAGAGGGCGATGGTGACTTTCTGTGTCTTTAGCATAACTTCACTATGCATAGTTGTGGAAGTGTCAATATTACCAGTACATAGCTCTGAGTGGAAGGGCAGCAAGAGTGGAGCATGGAAGAGCGAGAAGGGGGTGGTTAACAAAAAGCCTGCAATGGCATCCAAGATGTCTGAGCTTAAACACCATCTCTGCCAGACTTTCTGAGGAATCTTAGGCACCTAATTTCTATCACGTGCAAAAATGAATGTGGAAAAAAATGGCTGGTTTTCCTTGCCTTAGATGTAACACTAAGACTGACAAAAACCTATAAATCCTTAAGAGTGCTTTGTCTTCTTTAATTGTAGGTTTCCTGAAAATTCTTAAGTAACAGGCATGCAGGAGATGAAGGAGGAACAGACCAAAGGTTACTCTGTATTCCAGAATGTATGCCAGCCATCCACACTGCCCTCTGCATTACACACGTAGCACCATTTGTCCTAAAGAAACCAAAGAGCTTTACGTTTAGTGGAGTATGAAGTAAGCTGATACTACACTCTGATACACAGAACTCCCACTTCAGTGAGCAGGAGGGGTTCCACAGTCAGAGAACCTGATGGATACAACTTGCAAATGCAGTATCAGGAGAGTACTGATTGAAGATATACCCATACCCTGAGAGCACAGCAGATTGACTGAAGCCTATGAACTTCACAGTATGATTGAAGAAATTATTTTCAACCACAAACAAGTTTTTCCCTTTGTTTTACTGTCCATCTACATTTTGTCTTTGAGTGAAAAGAGATCAAATACTGACTTTCAGAAATGTGCAGGTACTCCTGACCCCTTCAAGACAAAAGAACCCTGAAGATAGACCAGGGAGGAAAAAGAGAGATTAAAAGAGGTAAAAACGAAGGTGGATTGTCACTTTGCTGAGTGTTCTACCACACGCATTCAAATCCATAGCCTAATGAGGGCAAGTTCAAGGAAGAAAATCATGTGGGATGACTGACATGTTTGGGAAACAAACTGGTGAATGGAAACTGTATAAGCAAACTGCAATGCTTAAGACTAGAATTTCTTACGTGAAATAAAACAATTTCTTGCAACACTGAGACAAGAAGTGGAAAGTCCCATAATCAAGTAACCAAAGCCTATCATATCTATAAACTATTCGCTGACACATCTAAAAATATAGCAAGTGGTTATATGTGGATTAGGAAACAAATAATAACTACCTCATTAAAATTTGATCTGAAATGGTTTCAGAACTTCAATGCAGTCAGAATCTTGATTTCACAAGGTATCAAACAGCACCTCTCCAGTGAGCTCACTGATGCTCTGCAATGCCACCTCAGCACTGACACAGGGAGAAGACCGCTCCCCGCAGAAGTCCAGGCAGCCATCCCCTTTCACCTTCGGCCAAGAGCACTCAAGGATGACTCCAATCTGACACTGCCTTACATTACAAAAACTGCATGAGAGGCGATATGGTGATGAGAGCTATGATAGAAGAGATTCACAGAGAACAGAAGACAAACATCTTTTAAATTTTTTAAGTATAATTGACAAATTTCCAACATCACTACCATTGACAGGCTGAGCATCTCTCATATTCCTTACTCGCATCAGTTTCCTGGTGACAGCTAAAACCAAAAGCTCTAAGTAATGTATTCTGTGTAGTGGAGTGAATTTTATGTCTTCCTTCCCTTGTCACTTCTGTTCATTATTCTAGTGTATTTCTAGCTTTGTTAATGGGCAGGCAAACACTTGTTACAAGTGCTGCTTCCAGACTGACTGGCTTCAGTACTCCAGTGCCATACGGTAACCTTCTCCTCTTGAAAAGACTAAACAAGGAAGGAAAGAAGCAAGCCTGGGGAAACTAAAGCTATTTGTCATGATGAGGCCTCAAGAGAAAACAGTAAGTTTTATTTTCCTCCACTCTGTTGCATCAGGATTTTGCTACTAAGTCTCAAATTCTAAAAGCTCTTCTAAGCATTGTTGCTATTATCAGCTTTAAATTCAAACTCATCTCTACTTATCACCTTCACTCGCAAAAAGGGAGACTGTCAGGTGTATCTGCACTAAGGAAAATGTATGTGATGTTGCTCCTCCTTTCACTTTCTCAATCAGGTAAAGCTGATAAGTAACCCTGCTCACAGGTACAGATTAACCTTAGGATATTTTTGAGGGACCATTCCAGCTGAACAGGAATTATTTATTCAGGAAAAAAGGTTGACAGATCCAGAAATATAGTCCATACTTCTTTAAATCATTTGGTTTTAAGAATTTTCTTTCTGTAAATGAATGCTTATGTAGGACTGGATGAGAAGCCTGCCTGGAAAGCATACCATATAAGGCACCATATGCATATTTCTGTGGTTGTCCCTAATAATGCTTAAAACGGGCAATGCAGTATGGTAAAGGAACAAGACAGGGATGTCAACAGAACTGGGAAACAGATTTCCAAGAAAATTATGGAATCTCTTGCTTTGCCTGATGGTCTGTGTGTCACCTCTCACAAATCCAATTCTATCTGCATTAGGCACCCAAAAACTATGGTACCCAAGTTTAGTAGGCATCCTATATACATTAGCCATGTGTTTTTCAAAGTTTTTTTAAGGAACAGAAAAGACTGACACCCACCATTTCACTTCAGTTAAATCAAAATTCAAGATAAAAACCTCACAAACAGACAGAAAAATAATTTGCAACTTTTACTCAAACTTCAGTGATCCAGCTTTCTCATTCGTAAGATGATGCACTCTTCTCCCTTACAACTTCATATAGCACTGTCACTGCAGTATTCAACTACCAGAGTACCCAAATTTGTTCAAAGCAGCTTTCAATATTAAAATCTAAACCCTGCAAAATACCCTAAAATCTTTGGAGAAAATACACACAGGCTTATACATATTTTCCAGCCCCATGCTAGGCTATTGCACATACATTGGTGCTACACAGCTACCAGCAGCTATATGCTTCATTAGTGATGGATTAAAGCAAGTTTCCTTTCTTGGAAGTCACCAATTATTTAAATTTTTAAAATGAGAGAAATCAGAGTCCTCACCAATGGTAAGTCAAATGTTACAAAATGAAGAACAGTGATGTTAACAACCATCTAATCCTCCTCTCTTAGAGGAATTCTGGGAACTCCATGGGCCAACAGCTAGGGAATTCTAGCAGCAGAAAGTAAAGTCTTATAAATCTGGCATTGAAGTTGTACATCTTCACTCATCAGGTGAAATTTCTAGTCAAGGTAAAATAACATTGGGCACTACAGATGCAAAGCCACATAAGCAGTATTTGCCTAATTTAACCAGACAGCTGAGAGGCAGGGGAATATTCCTATGTCTTTCTCGTTTTCCATTCCTCAGCTGACCCCATCTATTTGCCTATTTATGCACTGTTTCCCCTACATGAGTTTTAAGTTTTTACCTTGGTCACTTCAGTGACTTCTTAAAACTTAACTGTATAGTAAAGCATTGGTGCCTGCCCTTTCTGTTTGGTTTTTATCCTGCAGTAACACAGAATAGCTTTCAAAACAAAAAGACAATTATTAAACACAACTCCCAGACTTTAGAACTTTCAAAATGGAAAAAAAATATCATTGCAGTTACAGTTAAAAAAATACTGAGGAAAGGTTACTCCCTTTAAAAGAGAAAATGCTGGGGATTTTTTCCTAAGTTTTGTAAAGCTAAGGAGTCCATGCTGTAAAGAGGCCAGGAAAGTTTAAGCCTCTTTCATTTGTGACTTTGATGATTACTCAGAAACCAAAAATAAAGAGGACATAAGTGATATGTGGTTTAAAACAAATACATAAATTAAAAAAAAAAGTCTTCCTAACGTCATTCTCATCCGTAGGCCAGCCATGCAGCTACTGTACAGTCTGCCTTTTTCCAAATCCCTTTTAGAACTGGTAGAGGTAATACTATTCATTTGCATGCAGCTGCAAAAATAAAGAAGGTAATCTTCTTACTCTCATTTGAATATTAAACAGAACATAATGGTTTAAAAACCAGAATATTTTTAAAAATAGGAACAAATAATATATTATTGGTTACTTAATGTGATATACTTTAGAGAACAATTATTCAGAACATCATGAGATAATTGCAGCTGCTGGTAATAAAGTATGTCTACCACAGTCCCAGCTCTTACGTAGCTTCTACCTTACTGCAAAGTTAGAAACAAACTGCAATGAGAAGAAAATAGATACAGATGACCAATGTGATGTTTATACTGATGAAAAGTAAGCCACATTCATGTCCACATGTCCACAATATGTCTATGCTCTGCAAACAGAAGCATCTTTTCCACAGGCAAAAGGTGAATGCAGTTTGAAGGTGGTAACACGATTAATGCTGCTGCTCCTTCAGAATACCCCAAAACCACTGACTGAGCAATATGTTCTTTATGGTGATTAGCATGCTTGCCATCATCTGTTTTTACTGAATACCAAAGGCACATCCTGCCAAGACTTCTACAAAACACAGTTTATTTTAGTGAATTTAGAGGGTTGGCAACTGAGAGGATTATAGGACATCCACCAGTAAACGGGATTTGTTCACACCTGTGAAGAGCATAACACATTTTAAAAGACATGTCAGAAGGCAAAAATTGTGCAAGGGTGACATTTACAAAATGTTTATGCTAATTTGGTCTTAGGGGAACAATCACAGAAGAAAAAAAACTCTTCTAAAAATAAATATCTATATAAATACAAAATAAATAGCTTTTCTGGATTTTAAAGCAACTTCTTACAATGAAAAGCAAAAGCCTCAAACTTCAAAAAGAAAAGCAAAGGACACAGAGAATTTTTCAGACTGCACTGATGTTAATACTTAGTGACAATTCTTTGAAATTTTAAAAGAACACAGAAGGTGTTTCTGGAGAAAAACACACTCGTAGGGCTGCATTTCTTGTGATGCAGACAATTCCATAGTTTTCAGGGTTCCACAAAGAAAGAGAATATGAAGACTACTCAAAGGGAGAATATGGATGGGTAATCTGCAGAAAAATACTGGCCCGATCAACTCCATCCCTGGGGGATTTATTTCAGAAGGAAATGCAGCACAGATTTGGACAGCCCTAGAAGCAGAGGTGCCATGCCCAGGGCTTGTCACCGTACAGCCACCTAAAACCTGTTTGCTGGCACATACTTTTAACTGAAAGAAAAAAAAAGCAATACAACACGTAGCTATAGCACCTTTCCTTGCTTTCTTCAGTCTTACAATACTCCAAAGCTAGTGTGCACTTTTATACCCATGGCTTCAGAACCAATAATTTTCTAATTTCACTAAAACTAGGCATTTGGATAGACTAGTCTCACAGACTCAGTTTCTTTCTTTGTTTCATTAATTTATTGATTTCATTAAAAGCCTGTTGCAATGAGTTTCAAAGTCTAACCAAGCGCTCTCATTTTTTCCCTCTACAGGCTTCCCATGATTTGTATTTAACTGAATGCCCTGATATTTTTGTTAAGAAGAAATAAAATAGATGGTCCTTATCTATACCATTTATAATTTTAGTGACTGATATGATACAGAAAGGAGATGAAGAATGGAGCCTAAGACAATAACCCCAGAGGGGTTTACTCTTTCATCATGTGTTTCCAGCATAATCATGTTAGTCTCCCTTTCCTGAACTCTTTCTAGTTTAAGATGAAGCAATCAAAACTGCAAAATAGTCCAGGAAAACCTGCATCACTGAACAATATAAATGAACAGTACTTTCGATATGCCACATTCCCCACTCCCTCTCAGTTGCTGCTTCAGTCCTTATAAACAGTCTAAGAAGAGCAAGTGCTTGAAAGATATTGATCTGAACACAGAGTATTCAAGTCATGATGAATATTTCAGACAAAAAAAGAAACCTAGTCTTTTTATTTTGAGCTTATACTGTACCACCTAGCCAATAGTAAACTATTTCTAGTAACAGCTGCTAAGAACTTTGAAGAGTATTTTTAGGATGTAACCAAGCTCAGGGTATTTTTAATCTATAATTATACATTGTCTAAGTCAGATGAGCTTCAGTTAGGCGGTTTAGCCAGACTCTGTTCTTGTTATATGCTCGTACAGCTCGAGACTACTGAAAAACAAATCTTTATGAAGGGTCACAAGAAAGGATGTAACAGAGAAAACTGAGCAGATCTATCGTTTCTTGGGCAGGCAACATCTTCAGGAGAGCACGATCTCTTTAAGACTCTTCAACAATAACAGTACCTCAATAGTAACTGCAGCCATACAGGACTGAAGTTTTCCTCAGTTCCATACACTCTGACACTGTGATTTTAGCTGTACTGGAAAAATTCATTAGTTTCTCGAGGTTACTTCAGATTTTCTCCAGTGCAGCATGAGATGAGAATGTGGCTAGTCTGATGAAAAATGTGGAATTCTGCAGCCTTGAGGAGGGGGCATCAGGTCTTTAGTCACTTGTTTATTTCCTCGCTGCCTCCAAATGCTAAGCAGCTGAGGTGACAGAATAATGTAACCTCAACCTTTTGTGCATATTGCCAGATTCTGCTAAAGACAATTTTCCAATTACATTTTCTTAGCTTTGGGATTCTGAGAGAGCCTCTCATGGAAATGAAGAGGTAGGAGGTAACTATCTTTGTCGGAAAGGCAAGCCGGCTTTGCACTGAGTAGTAAGGGTATCTTTTCCACCTCCACATTAATTACTTTTCGCTTGGCGCAGTATTATGTAACATATTGCTGTGAAACTGTCTTGCAGTTTCTCTACCCAAAATAAAGAGGGACCTGCTCCCTTACTGCCACTGAGATTGCACACTGGCAGGAAAACACAACAAATCCGCTGGAGATTTCCAGACTGCACTGCTGAGAGGAATGAAAGAACAAGTTACTGTTCAAGGGCTGCAAGACAGAGAAAAAGGATACCTACCATCCATGGCAGAGTGTTTAGCCAAACAGAGAGATCCAAATGAATACTGCTCGCTTCTCTCCTGTAACACAGAACTGAGGGCACAGGACAAAGGATCCCAGCAGGCCAGCAGCTCACACTGACAACAGAAAATCAATATAAGTGATTTTAACAATCCCTCTCACACTGTTCGCCATTGCAAGCAGTAGACTCTGGATGCACATAAATCCAAATAAAACCTGTAATTATTTTAAACTATTTAATGAAACGCTGAAATTTGTTCTCTTCTGTTTGAAGAAGAGCTACTTTTACTACACCAAAGAATAGTAACAGAAGAAAGGAAATGAAACAAGAAAAAACCCAAACCACTACAGCAACAGAGGTGCAAATACCATAACATCTTCCTCACTGTATTGCTTCAGTATGACATTATCTGGTCTCTCACATCTATTTCAGCAGAGGAAAGCTCAACTCAATGGGTAAAGGATAGTGAAATCCAGAAATGAGTTAGTCTTTCATTTTAAGTTTACTACAGTTCCCTTACTTACTTCCCTGGAAGCATGTGCAATTTCACAAGTGAGGGAAAGGGTGAGGGTACCACCCTAGCCCAGACAGGAAGACTACTCACCCCTGATTCTTCAGCGTCAACTAGGAAGATGCACAGATACTATAGAAAATTACTTCCACCCTAGAACACTGACCCTCTTTGCCAAGGGAAATGAGAAGAAATTAAAGGAGTTGGGAAAGTCAGAAAGGGATGTGGATTCCCCACTTGAAGACCAAACTGAACTTCTGTAACACTGCGCGAAGACCTGTAGAGCCTAAAATTTCTCCTTAGACCTACTATACTGTGAAATAAAATCAACCGCTTGCTAGAAGAACTGATTTGCCTGTTTCTTTTACAGGTGAAGCCTGTAATCCCAGAGTCATCACCTGGAAGGATGGAGGTGCTCCAAGGAGGTCATGCAGTGCCATTACAATGCTATGATGTCTGGAGTCAAAAAAGACCAAAGCTTACCTGCTCCAGGGCAGGACAATATGCAAGAACAAACATCATATCTGTGGTTAAGAAACAGAAAACAGAGATCCAAACAATTTCCAATTTGGTTTTCTGATCTAAAGGCACAGTCTTTTTGAACAAACCTTGTAAAAAATAGACTGTATCCCAGTACCTTTTGGGATAATTATTTTTAGGTGAGGAAAATTCAGTATATGTAGTTTAGCAACAGCATTTTATACAGTGCCACTTTATACAGTGTCACAAAGGAAAAAAAGAGTATATTTGAAGATGGGAAAATTACAGAACATGGAACTGAATAAAAGGGAAGAACAAGAGGTTATGCAAAAAATGGATGTGAGAGCTGAATGCCAACAAAAAGCTGAGAACTATTTGGCTGAAGTTTTGAGTGCAGAAAACATGAATGGTGGGGTCCTGCAGGAATGCTGAGAGGGAAACTTAGGGGTCAGAGTGCTGCCTAGCAGACAGATATTAAAGTCTATCTCACAACTCTCCTAACACAGCACACCACCAGCACATACCTCTGATTAAAAGCGCCACCTGAAAACTGGCACATCTCCCTTTATCTGCAGCAGAGAATCCACTGCTCCACCATGCAAAGTGAATTTGATTAACTTGATTCAGGGTCTGTCACTCATTTTTCAACATCTTACATGTACCTATAATATATGTCATGGTTAATCCATTTGATGAACTGTTTATTTGTGCTTCTCTGAGGAACTCTCGGCTATTTGCCTGCCAGTCCAGTTCCTTTACAACAACTTATCAGACTCCAAATTACTATAAATGCTTTACGTAGCTTGCTTTATTAATAAATAAGTACATTTAAAAAAAGGGCTACACACTGTTTCTCTGTTTCTGCTGTCTATTTAGATTAGCAAGTCCTCAGGTGCTGATCTTTCAGTGTGTAAATGGTACTCAGCACAATGCCCATCATTCACCCCAGCCTTGCTGGGCTTCCCAGTGCCAATCTAATAACACGAAGCATTTTTTTAGAGCAAGATTCACCTTATCTATGAGTAGTTGCCCAAAAGATAAGCATCTCCTCCACACTAAATCATCAAAGCTTTCTCTCCAATTTACATTAAAAAGTACCTATGAACATTACTTTATCAGCCTTGTCATATATATTTTGGGATCAATGGCACTTTTTATTCCTCAGCAACCATTCAGACCAGACACAGTAAATGTCACCTTAGTCATGTGTCAATGTATCAGTAGTTTCCTCAAAGAAAAAAGTATTTCCCAATGTAAATGCTTGCCTTAGATAGGTCAGCTCAACATACCTGCTGTCAAGAGAATCTCTACAGTTTTAAAAATGGGGGGGGGGGGGGGGGGAATGGCTTAAACTAATTAAAAGGTGTGTTAAAGTCCTTT
>WUAM01000287.1:13687879-13708943 GCA_024336885.1 Actenoides hombroni
TCCCAGCCCGTGACTGCGTGTGTGCTGGAGAGTCGGGGGAAGCGGAGTAGGGCAGGACGGGAGGGGTCGCGGGGGGGGAGGGGGGGGGGGGGGGGGGGGGGGGCAATGGCTTTAACTGATTTAAATGAGCTTAAATCCTGTTTACGATAGAGTTTGTTCTTCCTCAAAAATGAAACCTTGTAACACTATCAAAATGTTATTATTCCTCCCCAGCTTTCTGTAATGAATTCTTAAAAGCCCAAGGGAGAGTTTTCATGGTAAGTGCATTTCTGACAATCAAAATCCAGATTTTTAAAAAGCCAGTAATTGGTAAACTCATGACCACAACGATTTCCCCATTCAGCACCTGGCGTTTTCAGATGTTAATGCAGGGAATCCCAACACACCATAAAGTAGCCTATAATAAAAGATTAAACAAGGAGTAAAAGGAAAAACTTTTTATGGTCAATCCTCATTACTAGGCTTCAGCAAGTGGAAAAAAAATCAAAAAGAAAAAAAACTACTGCAGGAATAAAGATCTGATTGTGGCATGACTGATGGTTCCACACACTGCTCAGGCAAAGGCCCACCATGGAGCATACCCAGCTGTAGGCTCTCGAGGTAGCCTGACCCCTCCAAAGGAAGCAATCTGTGCAGCATTTTCACACCCTGTGCATCTTCAGTCTCTTCATCTGCTGGGCAAGTGTTCTCTCACGTATTGCTGTCAAAATCCCTACAACCCAATGAGTGCAGCCAAGAACAGGCAGGTTTAGCTTAGTCATAAAGTACAATTTCATTGCATGTGACCTAAATTGGAGGCAAACAATCAAAAAAAGATAGTACTAAGAAAATCGCACCTTCGTAGATCAGAATAATGTCAAAGAAGGGACAACAGTTTGGAAATTCCTATCCTGACCCTGACCATGTCCATCTTAACACACTGAAATTACACTTACTGTCTCAAAGGAAAGTCACATCTAAAGCAATACAGCTGCAAACAGATTATTCCTGAGTTAGCTCTGGATTACAAGAGCCTCCTGAAATGCAGCACCAGCTGTCTCTAACATCTTTTTGGAAGCCTGAACTTAATACAAATGTCCTACAAATCTGACTGGTTTTGCAACACCAGATACCAAGGCCCTTCCAGAAGATACCTCAGCACCCTCCAAGGCAGGACACCAGGTCATTTTTAATTTTGATTTATCACTACAAAGGCAGGTTGTCTGTAGCATGATTAACTACATCTTGGGGAAGACTCCAAGCACAGGACACTGCAAGCAGTTGTCCCAGGTAGTCCCAGGAAGGTGACTCCAGACTCAGGTGTGCTCCCAAGGACAGACAATGCAGACTGCTATTTTAGCCACGAGACTGTCCTGAAAAATCACTTAACACAAGCCAAATTCTGCGGTGCCCTACTAATAAAACACAGCCCTCCTCTTCCCACAAGAATGCCATGGAAATCAGTTAATTAACAAACTAGGAAGAACATAATTACAGATTGTAGGATATCTTTATCGCTATGAATATGTCATCATATTTATCACTGTTTCCTGTCACCACATACAAAGAACATGTCTTCAGTGCAGTTAGTTTAATTTACAAGCTCCAAAATAATAATTTCTCACCTCTATTGACATTTCTGGAAGTTATTTTTGCCTTAGAAAAAGGCAACATGAGGATCTGTGAGGCACGTTACACAAAGCAGCTTGAGGCTTTTATCTGCCTAATCAACCAAATAATGGTGTTAGAAAACTGCTCTCAAGCACGTTCAGAATCAAATTTCAGAAAGAAAGTGACCCAGTTCAGCAATGTAAATACATGCCATCTCATTAGCTTCCAAGTTTAGCTGAAATAACGTTCATATTCTACAGCCTGCACTTCAGACAACAAATTCCATAAATATTTGTTACGATTAACAGGACCAGATAAAGAGATGGTCAGATCAGCACAGGGGTGAACTGACAGAGGTCACTTCAAAGGCCACGTTCTTACAGCTGAGGCTTTGCTGGGGAATCCTATGAGCTGTATTCTTCAGATGTTTGCATGGCTTCAAGCAGCAGGGCAGCAAGCGGCACTAAGGAAAGACTAATAACCCTCCAGCAAACTCAACGTCAGCAGGACACACAAACTATTCCCAAAGCCACCCCAGAAATCATCTCTCTACATTTGCCTAGGAAAGCCACCCCAGGTATCTTCAATTGATTCCTAATATGATCTGTCTCCTTCACCTGTGAAAGCTATTAAAAAGAAGTTATTAAAGCTGGATTAATTTCATTCATAAAGCTTTTTCTTATAGCTGTACTGAGGGCTGAAAGATGAGCTGCCTTTGTAGAGTTTGATGTGCTTCATGTTTCTTTTTTGGGAAAAACCAGCATGCCTTTGAAAGCAGGAACATAGGAGAACTGCACACCAGTATTAGGATCCTGCAGCCCTCACACTGTAACACAGCTGAAAAGAAACGTTCAGTTACCAAAACCTTTCCATTTCTCTACAGCTGTTTATACAGAGAGTAAAGAACCCCATCTTCTCAACAGTCCGGCCCAGATGATTAATTAACTGATGCAACAGCAATGCTGCAGCTGCATTTGCCAAGTTATCAACCTCAGAACCATAATTAACGTGGAGGAAGTTCCAGTGGGAATCAGGCTTGAATGACATCAGTGGTAACAATTAAAGCTCCTGAAGCTTTACGGCACTTGAGAGCAGCTTTTTCACTCTGGTGAGCAACTCTTCAGTTCTACCAAATGCCTCTTGGAGGCAGCTAAAGCTCACTATCCTTTTACTGGACTCAAAGATCATCCTGGTCAACAGAAACCTCTGACCTAAGGTTTTGCTTTAAAATAGCAGTGCCTTGTGTATACTCCCCCTTTATCCCCATCTCTTTCATGAAGGCAATGAAAGCACAAGAGGGAAGTCTGCAACTAAAATGGGGGATAGGGGAAGATTTCTCCATTCAGCTGCCTTTTGGATTTGTTGGTAAATTCTGTAGTTCACGGAGGCAAGAGATCAGAATGCTGACTAAATATACTGAACTATACCCTAGTACTGTTTTGGCTTTCTTCCCCTACTTTCTAAAGCTTCCACACTCTCTAAATCTTCACAGCTCTCAGCCAGGGATATTCATGCCTCATGGCATAAAACTCAAACACCAGACTGAAGCAGCATGTTATAACATGTCAACGTCGTGGATTTTTAATGTTTTTGTTTTACCTACTGGAGATAGTCCCATTTTCACCCTCGACTAATGTATCAATCCAGTGTGCAAGATTTCCCAACTCCTTGCAGAGACATCAGTCTACCCACAGACAGCGGTTCCTAATGAGGCAGCACAGTTCTCTCTCCTCTAAAACAAATGCAAAGAGAGGACATCCTTGATCTTTTATTGCCTAAGTGTTTCTGGTGCAATGATCTACTTGCAGCTGACATTTGAAACTTGAAGCTAAAAAGAAAACTGCAGATGGGATTTGAAGGTCATCCAAACACAGCTTTAAACCTGCTCTAGTTTGCTCCCTAATGTAGCCACAATACAAGCCTCTGGTTGCATGTTTTCCTGTACTTTTTTCCTCTGAATTGATCATCTGGTGTATCAATTTATGACTGGTTGGCTACAAGCAAAACTACATTTACAGAGATTCTCCCAATTATATTTTTTTAAAGCAGTAAAGCTGGAAAACTTGATTTTGTCTTTTAACTTGCCCTGTACAAAGAAAAAAACAACAACTTGTCTCATTTTCTCTATAATCATGTCACCTCACTAGAAACAAATCTGCATCACAAAATCCTGTGGTAAAGGTCTGTTACATCTTTTCAGGACAGTGTGTAAGAGATCCTGTGACACTCCCTGGGCTACCAAGTGGACCTAAAAGAACTTGCATTTATAATTCAAAACTGTTCGTTTCCATACCCACCTACATTTGAGCAAAAAGGCTAACTGTGTGTTTGCATAAACGGCTGACTACAACTCCATGCGAAGGATTAGCCCACATCTGCATGACACTTAAATCCTTCCTAAGCCTATTCCAAGTATCATTAACGTTCTTCTTGCACAAATGAGACAGCACCACTCTGGATTAGGTAATGGGAGACATGCTTAGCATGCTGGTCTAGATAACAGGGAAGGAACAACATAGCATTAGTAGGTTATGCTATCATCTGTGCTTTCTAACCCCCTTGAATGTAATGGCTTCATCTTATATATCCTCTCCTATATCATGACCTGCACCTGCCATCACAGATCATACTAACCATTGACACCTCTGGTAATGTTGAATCACAGAGTAGGAGAGAAGCTGCAGCACTGAGGAAAGTCTGAGTAGGCCTGTACTTAGCAGTGGAGCACCACAGGACTAGGGTCGGCTCTGAATAACACCCATGGTAACACAGACACAAAACTTCCTAATGCTGGAGCTCTGAATCTCATTAAACACACCAACAACAATGACTTGCTATAGCCACCCACATATGTTAAATTACATCCTTGCTTAGTACACCACAAATTTAGGCTCACTTAGGAAGTGGACAGAACTAAGTAAGAAATGCTTCTGAAATTAAATCCACAAGATCTAATGAGGTAGGGCATTTCACACCACAAATTTCAGTCTGAGTTTGGACCATGAGTAGATGTTGCCAGACAAGGCCTTGAGCCACCTCATTTGTGCCATGTCCCCAACAGGCAGTTTTGCTCACCAGACTGGCATGACAGTCTGCACTCAAAGGAAAAGATCAACTTAGAGGTGACAGCTGATGGCTACAATGGCAAGAGGTCACACTCAAAATGTTTTCCATGACTGCTGTCTCAAATTATTTTCATTCCACAATTCAATGATTTTAAGGCACCTTCAATCACCCAGTCTGACATCCAACAATAAAATTTATGATGGTGCACGGAAGTCTCAGGAAATGACTGATAACCAGATACTTTACAACGAACTTCACTAACACCAGCACAAGTGGAAGCACATCCTCTCACTGAGTGATTCTGTATGTGGGCTATGGGATACCTTATCTCCCATAATTTGCACTTCTTAAGCCATTTCTCCTATACCAAATCTGAAAATCCTGTAAATACAGGTGAGGTGCTTTTCCAGATCAGCTGCTACCATCTGCCTGGAGATTTCTCAGAGCTGTTGAAAGGGAAATTGTTCTGCAGCTCCTGACCCCACCATATGGCAGCAGTTAGTTAAACTCAGCCCTCAGCTCATCTGCACAAGAATAGAAGCACTTGTGTCAAACCTAGAACTGCTCTTCTGGACACCAGGAAAGGCAGAAAACCACTATGGGCAATCCTTTCAATTATTAAGGAGGTTGATCACCAAGTGAGGGAGCATTGATTTAACAAAGGTCTTTTACTGCATTGTGCATTAAAATCTTTAATCCTCAAAGCTTTGTACAATGGACCGACACAGCTGTTTGTGAGCATCTGTTTTCAGCAGAGAAGCTGAAGTCCAAGAAGAAAAGAAGTCACTAGGTGTTAGCTAGAATACATGATGACAAAATAAAGATAATATTTGACACCATATACATTTATAATCCTGCTGGTTTTCATTCTGTCCAGCTGTGTCACACATGGAGAAAAGCTCAATGACAGGCTGGGCAGCACAGCAGGTACAAATCTGCAAGAATGCAACAAAAAGGATAGAGGAATTCCAAAATTAATCTCAGGGGCTTGTCTAAAACCACATCAAAAGCATAGCCATGTCAGCAGTAGCCATACCCAAACTCATATGAAGCTTGGGAACTAACGACAATTAAGTCAGAGTGAAAAGGATTTCAGCTCAGCCTATTCACCAAACTAAAACTTGAGCCACTATGACTGCCCTTGTACTGCCATGCAAACTATCTCAATTAAAGGTGTTATGTGATGTCATATGGCAAGTTACAATCACACCCCTGATCTGTAGACTGGAGCAACAGAAGGCTTTGATTCCTGCACACCTGGAATTCAGCAACAGCAATATAGTTGATACTCCTGTATGTAGCACCAGCCTTCTAACCACACTCAGCCTTGATCTGCCTTCAAGGAACCACAACAATCTCTTTCTGGTCCTAGCAAAATACACACAAGACCCACTTATAAGTAGAGAGAAAATGTCATGAAAGCAATATTCTTCACATGGAGATACGCCTGAAACACACAATTGATATCAAAGACATCAGGTTCATAACATAAAAGGGAGAGAACACAAGCTTCTTTCAAGTCAGCAGACTGGAGACACAGGCCCATTGCTGCCTTGTTACAGGAGGTACAAAAACCAGTTAAGGGCTGTTCATGTGACCCAGAAGGACATAAAAAACCATGGAAGAAGGAAACTTCATCAATGATAACATTTATGGAAGATACACTTTTGCCCAGAAGGGTGCCTACAGCCTCATTTTCAGGGAAATAGAATCATAGAATGGTAGAGGTTGGAAGGGACCTCTTGTGCCCAACCTCCCTGGCAAAGCAGGATCACCCGGGACAGGCCACACAGGAACAGATCCAGGGGCGTCTTGAAAGTCTCCAGAGAAGGAGACTCCACAACCTCTCCGGGCAGCCTGTTCCAGGCTTTGTCACTCTCACAGTAAAGAAGTTTTTCCTCATGTTGAGGTGGAACTTCCTGTGTTTCCCCCTGTTACCATTACATCTTGTCCTACCACAGGGCATAACTGAAAAGGGATTGGCCCCTTCTACTTGACACCCACCCTTCAGGTATTTGTAAACATTAACAAGATTCCCTCTCTGTCTTCTCTTCTCCAGGCTAAACAAGCCCAGGGCTCTCAGCCTTTCCTCATAAGAGAGATTTTCCAGTCCCTTCATCATCCTCGTAGCCTCTGTTGGACTCTCTCTAGTATTTCCCTATCCCTCTTGAACTGGGGAGACCAGAACTGGACACAATACTCCAGATGTGGTCTCATTAGGTAAGAGGAGAAGGAGAACCTCCCTTGACCTGCTGGCCACACTCTTCTTCATGCACCCCAGAAATACCATTACACAAGGGAACTTGCCCACTGAATCCAGTACCAACCCCTGTACCCAGTACACAACTGAAGTCAATACACAAGCCAGCAGTAAAACATTCAAACACTCAATAATGCTGTATTTACTCTCATCTGCTTTTGGTGCCACCCCTTTGAAAAAAGCTGGGGCAGAGAGCTACAGCAATGCAGGGTGTGGGGACCTATTTAGGGAATGAGATGCACCCAAAATGCCCCAAAATTATAGGCTCTGTAAGCACTAGCTCTGGGTCATTAGCAGGTCCCAAGTGCCCTACAGAGCACTACCAAGAGAGAAGTACTTACTATTTGCTTTAACCTGGATAGAAAGAAAGTACTAAAAATTGACTGGTTTTACTTGTCCAGCAATTTACCCCAAGCATCCCAGGCATAATCATACCAGGCTTTTTCTGAGCTGAGAAAACAACATGAAATTTCTCAGTAACTTGCATAGCAACTGGTCTCCTGAAAGAACCAGTCCAATCCTGATGTAACTTTGCTAATTCCACTGTGCTTACTTTGGACTTGAATCTGGCCCCTAGATCCTACATTGCTCCACTTAACACAGCTAACGTGTGTGACTAAAGCTCTGCTCAGCTCCAGATGGCCAAACGTCAAATAAATTGAAAAACAGTCATTGCCAAATCTCTGCTTAAAAGAAAAAAAAAAAAAAGATACAGAAGGAATCAAAGAGGGAACATAAATTCAGCATCAGAAAACATAATGCAACACACTGCCTTCCCTTTTGTAGCTCACTTTTACAAGGTGTTTACCTTGTCGAAGGTAATGAAAAGACACAAAGGTAATGAAAACATGCAGTAAATCTCTGCCCCTAGCTACTGAAAAACCTCTCAGCTCTCTTCATCCTGCTGACAGTGTTTATGTCCTCCAAGACAGAAAGCCACCATGCTCTAGATTAGGGGTAAGACCTCCATTCCATTACTGTCACAGAGCCTATTCCAAAAAGGTATTAAAACTAAAAAAACCCAACTATATCCAGATACTGTGCTTTCTTTAAAGAAAAAAAAAAAAGAAAGAAAAAAAAAGCCCGGAGGGAGGAAGGGAGAGAGGAAGGAAGGGACAGCAATATTTTGATTAATATACAGAACTAGAACTCATTAAGATCAATTTCCAGTTCTATACAATGTCTCTTCCCTGCACTAACCTACATCTGACATCACTCATAAGACTTTAGAAACAGCTAAAAGTAATTTTCACACCTTCCTTCTAGGATAGCATGTTATCTAGCACGTCCTAGATGAGATAAAGCAGACTGTAGATGAAATACAGGCTCTACCTAGACTCTTGTAACCGCCAGGAAGAATGATTCCCCAAGGATCACAATGCCTACTTCTGTACTTTCAAATGGGGGGGAAGAGTTATTCATCTTCACGTAGCTTAAGAATCACTGTTTATACAATTAACATTCTTTTACACATGCCAAACAAATATCTTCATTATCGGCTAAACCAGCAATGTATCGTTGAGGGTCTCTGTGCTGTTGTCATATACCACAAAACCTTGTTTTAAAGCAAACCTTTACCAGCAAACCTTGTTTTAAAGTCTCCAAAACAGGGGTTGAGTCTGAACACAGCTCAATAAACCTGTGTGTTCTATTGCACAGAACCCTACAAGTTACACAATACTAATGGTGAAAGGGACTTGAAGAAGCCATGTGCATCTTCCTGCCTCAAGGCAGGAGGCACTGTCTCTACTCAGTGTCTTCCTTTACTTCACGCCATGACCAAAAATCTGACCAATTCATCTCTCTGACTAGCACAAATCTGGAATTACTCTGCTGGCCTCCACAATTATTCCAGATTTACACAATGCCAGAGAGTACAGCTTGTCTTCAAAGATCTCTGCTACCAGAAAAGACTTTTTGTCAATGTATTTTTTGCCCACCAAAAAAGCACCAGTTTCTAAACAGTTACTCAGGCAAGAGATAGATGAGAAATAAAAGGCATGCTGAGTATTTTCTGAAGCACTCAGGAAAGATCAAATTGCTGTGTCTGTCTCACCCACTGATACTGCAGAATACTGTGCTCAAGTGTAACCAACAGTACTGTCTGACATTTTCAAGACATACAAAATAGGAAAATAACCATTTCAGAAAGGCTCTTAACTTCCAACTTCTAGTGGAAAATTAATTTGATGATAAACATTTGTGATGAAATTTTAATATTAAGAGTATCAGGCTTACAGAACCCGTAAATATTAGCAGTAAATAATGCTGGACAGAACGAAAAGCTGGATTAAAGATCTTCTCCAGGCTTATTTCACATGACAGAAATTAAGGAGGGTAGGGCAGAAAATGAAACTCAATGGTAGTCAAGAACTATTCCAGTCCATGAGGAGTATTTTTTCTGGTCTACAGACTGGGGAAGAAACATCAATGAATGCTTTACTAAGAAATGCACACTTGAAAGAAATTCTGAGCAGGCACACTAATATGCATTTTAAATGGACCAACACTCTCCTGTATTGGTGTCAAACCATCACTTTTTTAACACAGAACTTGAGAAAATCTCAGACCCTATAACTATTAAGTGGTTCATTGACCACACTTTTGATATAACATTCATTGTTGGAAATCAGAAACTGAGAACACACTCAGGTAAACTGAGTTTTCCAGCCATCATGAAGGAAGAGACATTGTGAGTAAAACTGTTAAGTTTGGAACTGTTAATGGCATTATCAATGTATAGGCAGCAGCAGTGATTCCTGTGGACTTTATTTTCTCTTCCAGTTGTTCTTTCTGTCTTCCCAATTTAATTTACATGAAGTGTGTTTTGCAAATAGAAACATTACTTGTTACTTTCATGAAAGCACTTCTGATCAGTCCTGGCTCTTTAGACATATCAGAAATCAAAGGGCCATCACAGCTGATCTCATAATTAATCCATTCCTATTGAGTTAACACAGGACTTCTGTTGGCATTATACTTTCTGTACATTCCCCACTTGATGGGGTTTCCTAACTGCCCTAAAAAGTCTCTTAATATTTCAGTTTGAAACGTCACCTTGCAGTGCAAATAAAGCATTAGTAGAAAAGAATTAACTACGTATTCAAGGAAAACAGCAGATTCTACTTTAAAGTAGCAACATGGACTGTGTAACTCAGCAGGATGGAAACGCACGAGGGCTGGAGCTGTTCAGTCTCGCTGAAGATCAGCTCTTTGCTTGGCAAAAATGGAACCATGGCACCAAACTCAATTTTTTATTTTTCCCTTGAAAAGTCATATGCTTGCAAATGTGCTCCCCGCCCCCTTTCCAGGCCCTATGCTTGTGTGGTATTGCTAGAGAAATTTCATAAAGCTGGGAGAGAAACCTAATTGCTTAAAAATAGGATTTGGCAGAGCACCAGCTCCTAGATCAGTCTGTGAAGCATTCAGAGGTTTTAGGCAGCAAAGAGTTTTACCTCAGGCGGTTTCAAACCAATACCTTCCTCCACTTCCTTCAGAAAATCATAAAAATATTTGCAGCAATTGTAAGGACAGTTAGTCCAGCACACACTCTCCTAGCCTGACTGCTAGGTTACTTGGGGTGTGAAAAATCCCCAAAGAAATCAAAATAAAAACCTTTTTGACACCAGAACACTTACAACTCCTTTCTGTAACTCCCAGAAAGTTCTCTATTCCTACCTTTTTAAATTTTTTTTAAGGTCAGGGCCAGTTCTGGCCAGTTCTGTGTCTGTTCTGCCTTTGTACCAGCTTGAAGAAGGATTTCCATGCACACACTCTCACCTCATTCTGCTTTAAATATGTCTCTTTTGTTCATTGCTCCCAGGTGCCCTTCTATTCCTCTTCCACTCTCTCCAGCTCTTACTCACTGCCTTCTTCACCCACTGCTCTCATGACTTCTCAGACTCAAGAGGAAAGCGTATGAAGCAAAATTAGCAAGGGTAGAACAAGGCTCACTCTCAGCCTTGCATCCTTAGAAAACTGAGCCATAATCTGTATTAGCAACATATAGGTCTTGCTGGACCTGTACATCTGGAAGGAGGGTTCAGGTATGGAAACTGAGTATCCTATAAAAACCATTCTGTGTAGCTCTGATAATCTTTCAGGAAGAGGAACTGTGTGTAATGCATCAGGAATTAATCTCCTCCCTTCTTTCAAATGGCCGCAGAGACAGGTAATTATAGTTTCTTTAGTTGTTTTCTATACAGATTCCACATCTGTTTATGTGTACACATACACATTCACATGCATGCACACAATCACCAAAGGGCTCTTGGCTGGGGTTACCCCTTCCCCGTAATTCCAGCCATAGTCCTCATTAGTTTCAGCCAGCTGCCTCCTGACCTACCCTCTCTCAGCCATCCCCTTGGGCAGCAGTGCCAACAACCTTTACTAAAAATACCTCCCGAGCATCATAAATAGCAAGATGGTAGGATTCTCAATCCCCCTGCAGGCACACAGTCTCTCTGCTTTTGATAAATACAGAGTGGCAACAATGGGCGACAGAATAAAGTGCATCTTATAGTACTGGTCTGCTGGGCTTGTGTGCCTTGCAGAAAGGAAAAATGAGAACTCCCGGTATCCACAAAAGCTGTCACCAGAGGACAAGAGAAAGAGGGGGAAACTGCTATTGCAAAAAGTCACAAAATCTCCCAAACCTAGATTTTGAACCTGTTTAACTCAATAGAATTTACTGCCCAAAACACAAGTCCATTGTTATTAAAGAAAACTTTAGATCTGCAAATTATCTGCATCAAGCAGGGAGCCAGACAGCAGGAAAGCTCAGAGCAAAAGAAGGGAAAGGTTGACTCTTGCCCTGCTGAACTTCCACACCACCAGCAACCATACAGAACAAGCAGAATGCACAGTGCCGTGCCAGCCTGGCCCAAGGAAGAACAATACCTCACCCTTTCAGGGCACGTCGCTCTTGAAACGCTATACCAAACACGACATCAACCTCTCAACGTCCCTGACACAGATTTGGAAAACCCCTGCATTACCTAGGGACTCAGGTCATCTTATGTCTAGATATACAAAACACACTGAAGATCCTAAAATCAACTGCCATTGGAGTCTAAGATTTCAGCCATTTTCCTTATTCAATGTATTATGGGTAGAAATGCAAAAATACTGAAGGAACTTGACAAGTCTGTCAGCTTTGTTGACCCCTCTGCTATTTTCAAAAATCCCTATTTATGAGGAATAAAAGGTTAGATGGCTTTTTTTTTCCTCACATTGTCCTTTAAGTTTTAAAACATTAAACCTAGAAAAATTTGCCACTGTCCAGCTGCAGCTCTGAAGGAAGAACATCACAGGCGGTGATCCCTACACAAAGGTGACTGGGACAATGTTTACTGTGTTGCAAGCATGGGAAGAAACACAGTTCCACTGTGGCAACTACAACACAGTCATAGGCATTAGCTATTTAAAATTTTTACATTGTAAATTACATTTTCTGAGAGACAGAAAGAAAGATAACGGCATCAGGATTTTGTCGTAAATTAAGCATATTATGTATGAACACAATCAGTTAACCAGAGCCTCATTCTCTGAAACACTGGACTCCAAATGTGCATCTAAGTACACCAAACATTTTTGTCATTCATCTCAGATATGAAAACATCTGGCAACAGAAAATAGAAAAAATATTTATAGACATTTTTGGACAGAGATTACTTCAGGTCAAGTCAGAAAGCATCCCTAAGCTGCAATCATCAAATTCTTTTATCAGTTATTTTGGATTTAGCTAGAGTTACTAAGAGAGAAATATGACATAGGCTTTTTATACCAGCTGCCAATTCAACAATGATCAAAGTTTTATTATTCCTCTTTAGATCAAAGTCTGGACTGGATAATTTTGGGATTATCTCCAGCTCATAAAGTAGAACAAACAGTTTTGGATAACCACATTATTACATAACAATATTGTCTTCTTGCAGTAAGTTTTGTTCTTATTTAAATATGCCACAGGTTTTTAGTGGATTGTCTGATTATTGTTTAATTGTTTTATTGGCTTTCTAGGACAATAAAAGAGAAAATTATACAACAGCTGCAGAAGGCCACAGAAACATTCAAATCCTGTTTTGTGTATCTACACTCATATGCAGAGGATATTCATAAGAACAGGTGAAACTAAAACTAAAAAAATAAAACTGGGCACAATTCCAGTGAACAGTAATAGTTCTTACAGCTCTGCTCATTATAAACCACTCACGACATCTGCAGATTTCCTTCTGGGGAACAGAGACATCCACACACACCTTGGCACAGCCTGTTCATGCATGTACACACCTTTCTGACTGGAATAAAGAAAGTCCTCAGCAGAGAAAATTAGTATACTTACATTGTGTCGACTTTCATTACTAGGCATAAAATATTACTCCATGGGTAATACTCAGCACAATTTCTTTTGCTACTAAAGCTGATTTTAAAGGCACTTAGATTTGTGCCTCACTCAGGTGTGCTTTCATTCAAGAATTATTTTTTTTTTCTCCTTTTGCTTTTCATTCTGAGAAAACCATTGATTTCCACATTGCCTATTGACTATAGGCCTGACTATTCCTGTTCCACTGAACAAGGTATTTACTATTTTCTTCAGTGAAACAGCAAGTCCTAAATACCTCCCTTCTTTTACACCCCAATTCTATGACATTCATTCACCTTACAGTCCTTACTGAAGCCAAGTCTTCCACAGTTGTAGATTAACAGAAGTAGCAACTCTGAACACCAAAGAAAGTTAGTACTTGGGCATAACCTCTTCTGCATTTTCCGTATGCGTAGGGTCACAGAGAGTTAAACCTGAAGTATCTTTTTCAGGGCTGTATAATACCCTCTTAGTTATGTTCCTTAATCATTAACTGTGTTTCAGCTCTTATCTAAACTGGTTGTCTCCCCAACTTTGTGATGCCAAAAATAAACTGGAAGCTTTCATCACTAGTTAAAAGGAAACCATAATTTGAACAGAAGTTTTGCTGACTGTTGATCAAGTATGCCTTGGATGAGCCTGATGTGATAGAAACAAACTCAGCTTTATAATAATAGTAATTAAAGCAGAATTCTTTCATTGAGTGAAATCTCACAGCCCTTACTCGTATGAGACTTACATTGGAGGAAACAGTAGTTAAAATGAGAGCACTTTAGAAATGATTACGTTGAGGTTCCAGGTATAACAAGGGGTACTAAAAAGTACTAAAACAAATGTTACAGAAACTGTTTCAGCTTCGCCCTTTGGATTAAAATGTGTCCATCTCTATGACAAAACATGACCTGCTTTGCCATTCCAGAAACAAAATAGGCATCTTTATTACTAAGGAAGCAGTAAACCAAAACTTGTTGTCATGCAGTCCTTGTAAAGACCACCCAGTTCTCAGAGCTATCTCCAGCGGGATCACTGCTAAACGCCACGCTAGGGAATGACCAAAAAGTAGTCTACGAGCATCGAATAGAAAAAGAGATCATTGGCTTCAACAATAAACAGCAATACACACTGCACTTTTCAGCACACCCCAAAAACACCTAAGCACAGGTCTGAGGGCTTCAGGGAGTCAGAAGCTCAGTTTGCTGGCTGCCTTGGACTAGTTTTCTTGCTCCACATTCTGAGTTGAAACTGCAAATCTATCACAGGAAAAAGAAAGAACCTTTTGCCTCACCTTTGAGCACACTGTCTTCTGAATGTTTCCTATTTCACATTTTTACACATTGGTCTTTTTTACAGTGATGACAACAGTTCCTCCTTCCACAGGAGCAGGCACTGTATTGTGGATGTGGCCATGTTTCACAGTTTACATGAAACAAACTGATTCACCAAGTGCTAATTCTGATTTAGGAATGGGAAAAGGAGAGCTCAACACTCCTACGTCACAGGTATACCTTGCTGAAGTCTGTCTGGTCCAACCTTCTTTACAAATGAAGGATTTCCCTATATAACATATGAGACTGGTAAACATACCAAATGCAATGCTTAATAATATTTACAGGATTGGGACTCTTATTTGGGTTTGAGCTTCTAAAAATTAAGTTCTTTCTGAAAGTAGGCCACGATAAGGATTGAGCAATGGAAAAAAAAGTGTTTCTCACAGAGTTTTTCTCTGCTATTAATGTATAATGTCTTGGAGCATTCTCTGGGTTTTAAGGAAGGACATTACCTAATTATAAAGATATTGTAGCCTAGACAGTATGTGATATAAGAATTAGGGGCTACTTGCTGGTGTCAGAACATACAGACCAAAGTCTGCTTTCCATTCCATGTTTCTGCCTTTATACTGCAAACCTAAGAAATACTATACCAGGTTACAGGAACTAACCATGTGTTGATTTTACCTACAGTTGTTTAGATTATTACTTAGATTAAAAATAATTCAAAATATTAAATTCAAAACCATTAAAAGGAGGGAAAAAAACCAATCCCCAAAAGATTGTCTTCAGAGACTGCAAAGCACATAATGTTCTGGTATTCTTCACTAAAAGCACTTTTGCTGGCTTTTCATCCATAAGCTGATGCTTATTTTCCTTCTGTGCAATTCCTTTCAAAGCCATGCATCTAAAATAGATCCTACCTCATTGTCCCAGTTTCCTCTTGTTGTTGCCATTAGTCTATGCAACTTTTTCCATGCATTCAGGACTAAATTTGTTAATCACAAAAAAAGTTAAACAGCACAGACTAAGCTTGGGGGGGGGGAGGGGGAAGAGATGAGATGAACAGGCAAAACTTAAAAAGGAGCAGCATAAAAGAGAGAGTCTTTAAGTCACATACCTCAGTAAAATATTATCTTGCCTATCAAAACAAAAGGCCTAAAAATTCAGCTGCAGCTACTGATTCTCATGTACAGATAAGTACAGCTTGCAGTGACAATCCATGTGCTGATCCTGAGCTATTTAAGCCATTAAATTGAGGTTAAAGCCCTAAAATGAGTAACTGGAGGAAAAAAATAAAATAAAATTAAGTCATTACAAGTATTTGGAATAAATGGAAAGTACAGATAGTATTAAATAACAGTATAAAATCAGTACAGAAGAAATTTAGGACAAGAGCTGGGGAGAGAAGAACCTTTGGAGCCAGCTCCCAGCTCTGCACTGCACAGGTATTCCAAGTGGGAAGCAGCTGTGTGGGTCTGACTGCGCACACAGCCCTGGCTCAGGGCATGCTGCAGAGCACCCAACCCTGCCAGGAACCTGCTCCTTCGGGCTATGGAGCATTATACCAAGGAAAATGGTGGAATTTACAGCTACAATAATTAACTATGTTAAACACGCTAAAATTCTCCAATTCTAGAATTAGAGAACGTGCAGCCAGCTTACATTGCCCTCCCTCTCCAGGTCTCTCCGCCTGAGAGCGTCGGGTGATAGCTATGCACTAGTCATGCCATAAATTAAATCAACAGCCTATTACATTCCTGAAAGAAATACCTCTCTGACAACAGCTAGAAAAACACAGCAATAGATTTCAAAAAGGATACAACAGACAATATTGCCACTGCTGAAGTGCCTGCTTCCTATAGGTATAAGCAGTATTACTGTGAGAACCACAGACCGTAATCAAACGTTGACCAGAACCTCCTAGAAGCTATTTTTTAAACCAGTCAACACAGATCTCATTCAAAACCATCACTGCCAGCAGCAGCAGCCATGTCTACAGTTATCTGAGGAGGACTACCAGATTTGGAAAAGAAAAATAAAGCTTATTGGTGGAATACATAGGAGTTCAAGACTTAGTATGTAAATATCTCATCGAAAAATCTGTGATCTCCTCACACTAAAGTTCACAGCTGTGAGGCAGATCAATCAAGTGATGTGCACAGTGCGGATGAAGAACTGTTACCAGAGCAAAACATAATGAGCTGAAGTTTACCACCTTCTGTTAAAAATCTATTATTGGCTTGTGTAAGAACAAACAAGGAGCCTGAGAAGAGGCCCATAAGGCAGAAATTCCCCTTTTCTGACCTGGCTCTGAGACTCATGGAAAGAAAAAGCTCATTTCAGCTCTTACCTCACCTATAAAATGAGGACAAAACCTCCCTCACACCAGCATTCATGGTGATTTGTCTGAAATGAGAAGTGATTGATCTACATTTATTAGAATTTCAAATAGGAAAAGGATTGTAGTATAAAATAAATCCTTAAGCTAAACAGCCCTAGTACTTTGAGTATTGAATTGGCTAAAAAATGTAATTACCTTCTCTACAACACCCACACTTGCAGTGTCAGAGTGGCACAATACAACCTGTTAATATTAGACAGCAATATTATTTCTTTAACACTGGTTTTTGTCAAAATTCAGTTATTTTTCTTATGGCACAAGAAAAGATGAAAAGACACCACTACTGATAAACCTCCTATTTTACATATCTTCATTTTTCTGAAGAAGCTGCCTACTGGACTAAATACAACTCATGGTAATACTTTCAACATTTAGGAAAAAAAATTGAATAAATAGCAATGTTCTTCGTATTTCACCATACCAAACACTTCCATTGGTGCCTCTTTGCTCTAGCATAACTGAAGATCATAATAGTTAAAAATAACTGGTTTTCCATTAACTTAGACCTTCATGATAACAAGTAGTTTTGACAGTTTTTAAGCAGTTTGAGATAACATGCACAAGTAGGTCACAGTTACTACTTGGCTTTAGAAAAATGTCTTTCATCCAGAGAATTTACAGCTCTATGCAAACAAGCCCTTAGGTAAGCAACAATCTATAAGGCTTACTCCAACACCCAAATTCAGTCATGTATGAGTCCTAATAACAACTACTTAACAATGGCTGAAAGTAGCATATGAAGCTTCTGCAAACTGCAAAATTAAAAAGCCCGACTGACGTCAACGGCAGCTCTCCACCGATTCCAAGAGGCTGCAGAACAGGTCGTGAGAGTGCCCTGGGAAGGACTCCAACTCGACAAAGGAGTGAAAAGGGATTTTCAAAGTTCGTTTCAGCTCCCAGTTCCATCACCAGATTTCCAAAATGATTATTTGTTCGAGCTTCTGGGAATACACGGCTATGCTGCCTCATCTGGCATTTGGTCAAAATATCCAGTAGAACTGTGCTATGGGGAAAGTGGCAGAAGAATGTTAAAGACCTTACACTTGTGTAACAGCGAGAGGTGAAGGACAGGTGTGAAGGACTGCAACAACCTAGTCTGTGTAGGGTGGAAGAAAGTAAAGGAAAATTCCAGAAAATTCATCTTAAAGCCTAGGTGAGCTGTTAGCCCTCACAGTACTGTTATTTCCATTGCACAAGTAGGGAAGCATAAAACTCTTCACGTGGAGTTCCATTTAAGGCAAAATTACATGAATTTGTGTTATTAGTTACACTTTACATATTGATTTGCAATTTGTCATAACGAGAGTCACCATATGGGTAGTTTTAGCTCAAAAACAACAGAGCAGAAGAGTTAAAAGATCGGTCCAAAAGTACAGAGGCACCACTGGATTTCTTCTGTCATCTGTTGCAGTCGGTTCACTAGACCATGCTGCCTCCTGGAGCAAAAGAGATGAATAGAGAACTGCACAGATTGAACACTGGGAATATTTTGATGGTTTTTACTATGCTTTGAATATCTTCTGCAGTTTAGTAATAAAAAAGGCACAGGTGAATGTTTAAGGCTTCTGCTGTTCTTGTTATGCTCAATATATAACCAACAGACAGCTCCAAGTGCCTGATGCATTCAGAATAATAATGACCACCTTTCTGACAGCTAACACAACATAAAATATTAATAATCAATATTTGCTAAGTATGCAGACCCTGATGATACAGTGGTTTTAAGAAGACTGCATATGCATGAGGTAATCTGCCTTCATGAAGCCAAGGGCCCCTATCTGACACTTGAACAAAGCCCCAACCCCTTAAAGAATCACTTCTTACTCAAGACACATTCTCATGAGTAACCTCATTAAGACCAATCATACCACATATGTGTGTAAAAGTACGTTCATATGTAAAAATTTTATATCAGTAGTGTTTCAAATGGTCACTAATAACAACGGTCTATACTGCTTTAGACAGTAAATTTTCAGTGGGTGGTGATGGTAAGATCAGGCCACTGGTGACAGAATGACACTTATTTTCCAAGTCTATTTGTTAAAATGGAAATGCAGGTATCAAGAGGAATTAGTATCTTCATCTCTTTTATAAATCTTAGTCACTACTTCCCGAAAGTCCTATGGACTTTCTCTCTCCCTCCAATTAATTATTCTGAAAAGACTAGATGGCACAGGCGAGGCTGAGAACGAGTTCACCCTTCTTCTCCAGGCAGCTCTCCAGCAGAATCAAGCAGGCATCAAACATCATGTGTTGTGCAGATGAATAGGGAAGAGGGATGGTGGGGGGAGGAAAAGGGAATATGGCCAGTGGAAATGTTCCTTGGCTTCCCATTCTGTACGGTTCAGTTTTGGTGAGTCATCTGCAGAGCAGAAATGGCAAAGTTTTTCTGCTGCTCCCTCAAATCCAGGTACCCCTTTGAAGACAAATCTAATCCATGTGGGTTTTCCCCATAAGTAGTAATGCAGCCCTAGCACAGCACTGATGCTAATATACTTAGTATTCCTCCAGAAATGGATTCTTCAGAGACTGATACAGCCCATTTCTTCCTAAAGCAAGAATTCTACTGTGCCACGAAGAATTATGCTGCTCTAACACCATTTATTATTTATAGCTGAAATGGGTGTGATGCTTTAGGAATATGGTCACAAAACGCTGAGGACCTTTCAGCAGTCACACAATGCCTTTCATGTGCAGAAACCTCATTTGGACGTCAGCAGGAATCCAAGAAAATGAACGAGCTGGTGGTCCATGCTGAGCACTATTTAATACCTTAAGATGCAAAGTAATAGAGAGATGACCAAGTAAGATGTATCCCTGCATTCAGGGGTTTGTTAATTTGTAATACATAATTTTGACAAAGTATTTTTTCAGTTCAGAGATAACTGGGAGTGGTTTTACTTGTCATTCTTGTGCAGATAATTTTCTCTCTTCGGGAGATGCTTACAAGTATTTCTGCTTTGTTATGTCAACGTTCAGAAAATGCTTAACTTCATGCCTCTAGTCCTTTAATTGGTACTAACTATAGTCAAAAACCCTAAAAGCATCAGTCTTTGGGCCACACCTGCATCAGCTTCTCATACTGGAAGCGGAAGTTTAGGACAAGACAGATCTGCAGTCGAGGAGGTTGATCTGTTAATCTCCAGCCCAGAATTACCAAACACACAGTCACAGCCTGCACAGAAACGCGTGCAGAGGACAAAGGCTATTCAAGTTTAGGCCATTATTAAAGCAAACGCAAATTTGAAGTAAAAGTTCACAATGCTAATTTCAAACCAGATGCAAATGTCCACCAGAGGTACAATCTGACGATCGGATTTACCACCACACCCGAACAGCAGCACTTGCTTTACAATGACAGGACAAGGCAGATGCCTCACTGGCGCTCAGCAGGCACGCCAGTACCAAGCAGTTAGTATTTCCTAAGCAGCAAAAACCACCGAGTTCTGACCCTAACCCCCACCTCACCACCATATTCCTTTCTCTCCACACATACGCTACCATCATCACCTAAACCGCACCAAACCGCCGCACCCCCGGGACCCGCACAGCCGCTCCCCGGGAGCTGGGAAAAGGCGAGCGGGGTTCCCACCCCTCGCCCGGCAGGTGCGGCTGGGTGCCCGTCCCCGAAGGATGCTCAGCGGTGCTTAGCCCTGCTGCAGCTCGCTCCGGAACCCCTTCCACGGTCGAGCTGCAAAATGGTACCGGGCAGGCGACAGCCGGTGACGGGAGCGAATCTCCTCGCCTCCCCCTGATCCGAAACCCCGCGCAACCTCCGCCCAAGCGCAGCGAGCGGGGCACTGCAGCACGGCAAGGCGCGCAAGGTCAAGCGCGGCTCCTTCGCCCGCGCCCAAGCCGCCGCTGGCAGGGACGCGGAGCCCGGCGCGGCGCGGCAGAGACCCACCTCTGGCAGACATGGCTCAGGCGGGCGGGGAGCCGCGGAGCTCCGGCGGCGGCGGCAGCGCACGGCCCGCACCGCCCTGCGCCCTCCGCGACGCGGCGGCCAATGCGGGGAGGGGGGAGGGAGGCGGTGGCGCTGGGCTGGGCTGGGCCGGGCCGGACCGGGCGGGTCCGCGCCGCTGCCGCGCTCCCTCCTTCCCTCCCTCCCTCCCTTC
>WUAM01000287.1:13709170-13722182 GCA_024336885.1 Actenoides hombroni
ATCGCTGCGGGTGCGGCGGCGGGGAAGTGTCACACGGTGGGGGCGCGGGGCGCGGCGCGTCGCAGGGCGATGCGCTCGGGGAGGGTCACACCGGCTGCACAAGCAACGCTCGGCACAGCACCGCCGGCCCCTCCGCTCCGTGAAGTGCTGGAGAGACGGGTCTTCTACTAAAATCCCCGACCGTGCCGTTCGACAGCAGTTCAGCTGACCTGACGCTTAAGTCTCTGGCGCAACTTGGAATTCACCCAGCGACCAGCAACAGAGCATTGCAGCTATACACCTGCCTATCTGTATGTAAATAGTATATAAACATAAACAATCATAGCAATGTTGTCTGCAAAACAATCTGAGCGTTAACATAAAGAAAAGAGTACTCAGCATCATAATAAAAGCAGTAAGCAACCAACTGCAAAGCACCGAAGCACTAGATCAGTGTCTAGTGGCCACCCTCCCTACGGTAGCCCTGTCCTCCAGTCTCGTAAAGCCAAACACTCCCAAGCCACACTGAAAAGAAAATCCCCTATGCCACCAGTTTATTAGATGCTGGCAAGAGTTAAGCAAAACAGCAATCTAGTTTGTCGAGAATAACAGGTCAGAAGACCACATCAGAATAGTGAAACCAAAACATCAGAGCAGACTCTTATCAATTTCAGAATGGGCAACTATGAACTGCGAAACAGCGCAATCTGCGGTGCTCAGTGAGGAGCCAGCATGAAAACGAAATGACAGGAGAGACTGAATCACACTCCTCCACTCTGCTCTACTGTACACTCTAAATCTCCATACTATCAAGAAGCCTACACATTTTTTTTCCACCAAAAAAAAAGCCCAAACAATTATCAGAATCTTTGTATCTAAGAAAGGTGGTGAAGATTGCATCACAGTGTGTCTGCAGAGCAGAAACGGATGCTCCTAAGGGACGTACCACGCGCTCCCACTGCGGTTGGGCAGTGCAGCCCGGCCAGCGGACCTGCTCTATCAGACCAACCCTTTGGCAGTGCTTTCATGCTGCTCACCTTCCCCTTCACGCCAACCGAGCAGGGAGCGCCTGTGTGTAAGGAAGCATGGAAGCAGCAGCAGAATGGACAAGCACACACCAGCCTTCCCATCGGGTGACCCACGCTCAAAAAGTATATCAGAAGTTCATCCGAATTTGTGCTCCTGCTCACACGCAGAGATGACTTTCAGTCCCGTCCAGCCGTGGATTAGCCCAGTGTCCCCCACGCTTCAATTCAGTCATACTCCTTATGTCGTTTTGTTCTCTTGCCCATTACAAATGTTTCTGAATCCTGCAGCAGGAATGAAATAAATTTCAAGTGGTTCTTCTCCTTCCAAACTCCCACGGCATTAGCCTTAGTTGGTGATCTGACATCCACATGAAAAACAGTTCCTTTCCCCGTCTTCTTTTCTGAAATTAGCAGAATTTTTCCACTTGCAATCAACTCAAGTTTTCCATCTTGGTCCAAAAGAGCCAAGGTTTTCCTCTGTCAATGTAGTACAACAGCATTTTGTATTTTTAATTGAGTCATTTCCTATGCACTTCCTTCAGTGAGTTTCTGACTAGCACTATCAAGGGTTCTCCTGTGTGATACTTAATAGATGGCTTTAAAAAGAAGGTTCAGGAACATGCAGAAATTAGGTTTTTAATGAAGAACTTCCTTTCTTTATACTGCTAGGAAGTGGGAAGGGAAAGGCACTTGTACCTTGGGTTTGTATAGAACACAAAGTGTTTATTCCATTCACTCTGTAAAGTCTCTAAGGCAGAGAAGTTCAACGGACATGTTTTTCAGAGAGCTGAAATGGATCGGATCCATCAGTGCTCATTTATTAAAGAGACCTTTTTAGCTGGGTTTCTGGAGAAATTGAGGTTTATTAAGTTTTATTTTACTGCCTGTCCATCAAGTACCCTCCAAGAATTTTCAGATTTGTATATGGAGAATTTGAATTCAAATTGACTAAAAGGTATAATTCAGAAAAAGTTCTACATCACTACAAGTTTTGGAGCGATTAGCACTTAGGAAGAGAAATTAAAACGAATTAAAAGAGCTGCAGGGGGAGCTCAACAAGTTACCAGTTCTGTAGGGCACATCCTCATTAGCCGCAAGTACCAGTCAGGCAATCTTCATGGGCACAGCTGAATTAGCTCCTGTAGCTGCTGTCTCAGATCCTGCCAGTAACTGCAGAAAGTGGAAGGATGCTCAAGAGGGTGGAAAAGGGGCGTAAAGGGAAGAAGTGAGACACCATTACTACTATTATACAGATGAAGACCCCAGATGCTTAGATAACAGATGTTGAGTCAAAGAAGATGGGCAAGCAAATCCAAGAGTTTGCTGCTGCTTCTGCAAGGGGTGGTCACATACTCTCCTATGCATTCCCTTCTCTCTTACTTCAACCCATCAGCTCCTGCTTCCCTCACTGCAGCAGCAGCACCACTGGTTTGATCCTCAGGGAACTACTTTAGCTTATTAACTAGGAAAGAATTGCTCACTTTCTTGCACGGGGTTAGTTTTCTGACAAGTAAGGATGCAGAAGGATAGAGAAAGAAACCAAAGGTTCAGATAAACACTGGAGGTGACAGAAGGCAAGTGCAGAAATGCACAGCCAGGAAGGAGTGAGGAGAAACCATCAGACGGAAAAGAGATGATCCTTCTGAGCAGCAGCAAGCTGTTGAGCTGTTTGATTGACTAAGCCATTTCCTGACTACTTTAGAAGTCCATTAAGGAGCAGTGATTGACATTGTTGTATTTCAAGCATCTACCTGAGGCTTCTATATCAGTCAGCTGGGAAGCAGAATCCTACCTCCTACATTTTCCTATTGACTGTACAGAAAAGCTAGGCTTAAAACTCCAGTTAGACAGAATAAAAAGATCCACTAAGGTCAACATTCCTTGAAGGTATTTGGGCTTTAAGAGATGCAATCAAGCACCTCAGGAGTTTTTAGAGATGCTCAAACAGGTTCATATATTTTACCAAACAGTAGGTATTTTCAAATCCTCTACTCTTATTTTCAGATGCCTAAATGCCCTTGACGAGCTAAGTATGTTCTCCAAGGTCATGGAGAATATCTATATCTGAGCAAAGAATAGAACCTGCATCTTCGAGGAAAAGTATCCTAAATATTGGACTGTATTCTGTGTGCATCCTGCCTTGCTGTCACTTAGCCACTGTGTGAATATATAAAAGAAAATTCAGTTTTCCTTTCATAAGCGAACTGAGTTTAGACAAACAGAAAACAAAAGAATGATAAAGTCCAGATAACCCCTAAGTCTGAAATGTGAAAACATTAATCATTACAGAACTCTTACAGTCAATACACTGTCCCACTGCACTGCAATTGAGTGAGAATCTCTCCCATTGCTTTTCAGGAGCTTCTGGACCAAGGGTCAAACACCTACTGTCAGACACTGTACCATCTTCGTAATATACTATAGATGTGCAACACAGCACTGCAAATTTTGTGCTTTGGCTATCCAACAATCTGCTGGCACCAGTCCTTACAGTCCCTGACCCTCTCCCTACCCTCTACCCACCTCATCAAAAAGAAGGTTTATAGTCTCATAGTTTGTCCCTCATCACTTTTGAACCAGTGTGTCACATAGGGAAGCAGGATAGTAGTTTTAAAAATAATTAAGATCCCATCAGCTATATGCAAGTTTGTTCTTTTTTTTTTTTTTTTTTTTCATTCAAGTCAGGGGAGAATGACTTAGCATGGTTGAAAAAACAGGTAGAAGTTAACATTACATATTTGACGCAGATAACTTATCAGTCAGAATGTACCCATCCTTGCACAATACAGTATGTTTCCTCTTGAAATCAGATCATTGTGGCAAAAGTTAGGCTTTTTTTTTTTTTATTTTTGGAACAAAGGACAAATTCTTACAGAAGTTGGCTTCAAAGGACAACTTCTGTGGGCAAGGCAAATTGCAAGGATGGCCAGGACTGGCCTGAAGAATCTACTTAACTTGTATCACTGAACTGATCTTGGGATGCTGAAGGATGACAGAAACTACAGGATTTTTCTACAAGTTTTTACCATATGTTCCACTGTAACTCCACTGGCTCCCTTCTTAGGGAAATCAGACCTACAGCAGTATACTAGAATGGAACAAAATCTACAGCATTACTAAGTCTTATCAGTTAATTAGAATTTTAGTAAGTTCATAATGAATAGTTGTCCGTGACAAGAAAGCAAGACAGCTCTCTTACTTTCATCATAAGACTCAACTGCAGTGAGTCAGTAACGGGCAGCATAGTCACATAAATACATGGCCTTTCAGTGAGCTTCAAGGGCAGCTCCCACTAAGCTCTTTTGAGAAAAGTTGCCTTGGCAAAGGAGAACTGAGCTCCAAACTACTCACAGCAAATATCAATAGAAATGCTTTACTGAAGTTTTTTGTTTCCCCCAATATCCCACATACACAGAGAGACTTAACTACCAAAAATAAATACATAAATGTATGTATGTTAAAGAATTCCCCTGAATGAGACACATCCCAAAGACATCTCCCTCAGTTTTACATGGATTGTGTAAGATCATGCTCTCACATAAATGCTATAGGTTTTATAAAACAAAGAAATATTGGCAATCCTGTCCAATAAGCCTGTTTATATATAGACTACACTGCTCTTGCATCAAAATGGCTAATGTACCTCTGGGAACTTAGGACACAAGGGACAAAATGTCAGATTGGTTTCAGAGAGACAGGTTGGGAAAAATCAGCTAAATGTTGGGCAGCATTTACTACTGAAGAACTTCAGCATTACCCCTGTCTATCCTTATCAGAAAGATCCCGTCAAAGAGTTCAGGGTCAGAAACTTAATCAGGTCTTCATCAGGTTCTCACAGGCTCACATATTAAGTATGTACCATGAATAAGAGCTGTGAATCTTAACTCCTAAATAATTTATTTTTCTAATTTTGTATGCAGTGCATGCCTTCAGGATATGTGAAGACAATCCCATAAACTGCCTTTGTGGCAGTTTTATTATAAATTGGAGTTTTTATATCTAGAAGTAAGGGCATTATCTCACCATTTGCCCTGCTTTACCCTAAAGAATTTGTTGTGGCCAAACTGAATTAATTTATGCAATCAGAGGTCGTTAAATGCGCAAGCATTTTTACAAAGTGTAACTTTTAGATCATGCTATCAACGTAAAACATGACAGGCATTTCCTTGCTCAAAGTCCACATTAGCAAAGTTGTTTATGAATAACATGGCGAGAATAGCAAAGAATATTCTGGATAAACCAGAGTAAAAATCTCTCAGCAATTCTATACATGGAGAAAGTTTCAGGAATCAGAAGCAAAAATTAACTTGTACTTGCAATTACAGTGAGCCAAACTCTGAGGAGTGTATATATTCTTCTGTGAACAGCCATATTTATGTGAGGTAGAAAGATTGGAGAAAAATAAATTAATTACCTAAATCAATAAGAAAGTACATCAGTGAGGAATTTGACATCTGATCATAAGAGATATTTAAGTTTCTTCCCATACTCCTGACATTCACACGTCGCTGAGGCTGTCTTAATTTCTCACATGTTCTTTAATTTATAGGTATTTTCTATTCTGAATACGGTACTGCAGGGCCCTCTGGCTGGCAAGTATAGAAGTGGACAGGCCTCCCTTCCGAGCACGTCAAGATCTTTCCTTAATTAGCTGGTGGACACAATTTGATTTGAGAGACACAAAGCACTGGCTCTTTGTCAGGAACTAAATGACTTGTTCCTTGTCATACTAAGTCAAGATAGCAGCCCTTAGTCCCCAAAACAGCACTGACCACTTTTACAGCAAAGGCACATGCCTGTGTGTAGAAATCTCCTCTTAGACATCTCCTTGAAACTGTGATGGCTGTCTCACATGGACTCAGGACACGCTTGGGAAAGAAGACAGGCCTGCAAGCCAAAAGCACAGTCTTACAGTCATGGTAAAGCAGTTTGCATCTTGAAAGATTCCTGAAGAGATCTGGGAGGAAAAAAAAAAAAAAAAAAAAGAAGAAGAAAAAAAAAGAAACCCACTCTTCTTCACTTAGTCTTGCCCTATACATCCAGGTACACATATTCAAGATACTTCCTTTCTCTTTGCTGTTGACATCTGCCCATAACTTCTGTGTTGTGCATGTGAGATATTTAATGTTCAGATCTAGCTGAGTATTCTCATGCTTTTTTTTTTTTTCCTTTTAAGATGCTAAAAAACCAAAAAGCATAATGTTTACTTTAGTCACACTTCATTGGGGTATTTTTGGCTGACTTTTGATTCTGTTTGAGCTTAGGGCTGATGCTAATTCTCCACAACATCCAGTTGTTTATTCCACAGGAAGTCACCCCGATAGAGATGCCAGCAGAGGACAGAACTCTGCAGCTGAGCACATGGCTGGAGTGAGATGTGAGGCCAGGCTGCCATCTGCGGGCTAGGATCTAGCACGAGGAGGAATTGTTTCACAACAGCTCATGGAAACTGATTAATGCTGCTACAAGATTTCTACGTCTGAACACAGAATTGCGATGTATGCTGTACATGTAATGCCACACAGAACAATTGGCTTTCTGCTGCCTGGTTGTTACTGCTGGAGAGGCAGAAGGAAATGTGGACTGCACACGGCTGATGCAGCAGCCAAGCACCCCAGGTACAAATAACAGCTGAAGATGATACCACCTGGGAATTCCCAGGCGATGCAGAGACTGGAAATAAGAGCTTCTGAGCATAAAACCAGAGAAACTAAATGGATGGAAATACTTCACTTAGCACACGAGCTGCCAGTCAGGAATCAAGGACGGTGCGTTGCAGCACCACTCCAAGATCTAATCAGGAACAGGTTCCATTATATTGGGCATAATACATATTACAGGTCTGCTTACTTTAGCATTTCACAGCATGCAGACTGAATGTCAAACTAGTCCAAACCAGCCTGAGGCAAAAGAACAGGGATGAGCAACAGAAACATTTCTGGATGACCCTGGGTCTACTACAGAATTCATTTGCTTTGCTTGTTGTCAGCAGTGCCTCCAGCTCAGTTCCTTAAAGGCTTCATCCAAGTACAGATGCTCATTCCTACCAGGCTGATGACTCAGAAAGAATTACAAAGGAGCAAGTTGTATGTACTTCTTCTGGAGATGCCATTTGGCTCAGAGTACAGCTTCTGAGGATGAAATTTTAACTGGAAATATTCAGATGGCTCCCTCTACCCTCACTTACAGGTAAAATAATGCAATGGTGATGTACATGGTCATTCTCACCTCTTTAGGAACCACACAAGAATTCAGTCAGTTGTCAAGAAGGGACAATCTTTGAATACGAGACCCTTCCTTTAGGGCTTAGTTGTTGCAAAGATGCAAATACCACGTGGGATGTGATAGCCACGGGGGTAAGTCAATGTCTTCATAAACTCAAACCAGTCCTGTAGCTTCAAATAACATCATTTAAGAACTAAGCGGGACAAGTGAACTGCTAAGATGATGGGCTGTCATGTGCAGCAACCAAAGCTTTTACAAGCCAAGTAACAGGCAGCAGTTAAGCCCAGAGGTAACATTACTAGTTGGTACACTCATTCCTTCCCCAGGGGCTACACAGGGTTCCTTCTCTCCCCAAGGCACAGCTGCGAGGGCTTCTCTCTGCTCTCACCGCTCTGTGTCCCGCCGGTCAGAACGAGTCACCCGCGCCCTCTCCTGGTGACAGCCCCTTCCTGCCAAGAGGCCAGGAACGAGGCACTGCCCACCTTCCTGCCGGCACAAAAAAACCAGAGTAGCATCTCTGGACTTCTGTCACGGCACTCTGTGGATAGTGAACACTGAAGAGCGTTGTGACACTAGCACTAGCCTTCCTACATAGCTGTGCTATCAATAATTTAACATTAATCAGGAAGCCACTACTGAGTACCTCACAACATAAATAATTCAGGCACTTTCTTCAAAATTAAGATATTTTACAAAGCCAAAATTTAATACCACGCTCCATGAAAGATTTCAGTTATGCCTCGGGACAAAGATAACTGAATTGAAGCTCCGACAAAAACCTACTTTTAATTGTGGACTGATGTGAAAGAGAGATCCGCTGAAAGTTTCTATGCTTGTGTAGCAGTAGCACGCCTGAACTATTTAGTGTAACTCATATCGACTATTTAGATTAGCTTCTGTTTACTATTAAACAGATTACCTGATGACATTTGGGGGATGAGGAGATTATAGCCCTAAATCCAAAAACGTAAGTAACAATGACATCTTATTATGCATTAGAAAACAAACAGTGCAGTCAGAGCTGATTTGAAAATTACTCAGAAATCTCGTGCTAGGCTCAAAGCTAAGCACCTAAATTCTCTGAGAAATACATGCAGATTCTGGTTCCTATACATCCCTCTTTGCAAGTACATAGATGAGTGATTGAGGGAACCAATTTATAAAGCATTTGGACTACTCAATTATATTTTATTTCAATATTTTGTGGGCAAAATCCTGTCTGTCTATACCACATTCAGACTCTTGCAGTCATTACAGTTGCAATATAACATAAACCCAGTTTATCCCTAATCTCTTAGCTTCGTCCTGCTAACCTGCAGACTTCAGTGAAACTGGCCAAGCTCTAACTGATCATATTTGAGAGTATTTTATCTGTTTTCAGTAATTTATGATATGCTAACGCTTGCAGACACCGTATGGCAGAACATTCATATATTTATATAGAGGAAAGCTTGGATTATAACACTTCCAGTGGAATAGAAACATTTGAGGAAAACATGATGTGTTTGGAAAAATAAAGGTCTCATTTCAGTGACAAGATGTACATATGATGATGTCCTTGTGGTCTCCTTTACAAAACCCATTAGATAAGCTAGAGCAGAGTATTACAGGCAGCATAACTGAGGTATGAACATAAGAAATCACCCAGTGGGCATGTGTATTTGTCCATCCAGCCCAGTATTGTTTCTTCCAGAGCAGCAGTGAGTGATGGTGTAAAAAGACACTTGCAGATCTGACAGGTAAGCAATTAGGCAATAGATTAATGCCTGGGAAGTTTGTAACCCATCAGAAGACAAATTAACGTCTATACAGGAAGAGCAGATGTACAGCTGTGGAGCAAGATTCACAGACCAGGAAATGCCTGAAAATGGGATTTAAAGAACTAAGTGTATGAGCTGATTACATGGTGCTACTAGTGAATCCGCAAGGAGGGAGGTGTTGCACACAGCTGAGAGCACAGAAAACCAGAAGATCCATGACAACAACAGTGAACAGAAGCACATACAATACTACATGTAAGACACTGATTAAACTTGGGAGAAGCGTAGTTTGGACTTCAAGCCCACTGTATGTTTTTTGATCTCCAACGCACAAAACACTTGCTTTCTGTAATAAAGTCCAGAATCAGAAAGGTATGAAGATTATTTTAAACATCTCTTTAGCACTCCTCAAAAGCAGAGATCATGCTGAGGTGCTAACACTTCAATCTTTATTTCGTCCAAGCAATCACTAAAAACATATATGTCAATCTGATTATTATAAAGACAAAAATTCCTGTGCAGAATATAAACAGATATTATGCATAGCTCCGCTCGCAGATTTGCATTCTGGGGTACAGAAATGTATCTTCCAAACCCTCAGTCTCTCTAAAGCAAAAGTCCAGACTGCAGGAAGTTCTTCTGTAATGCAGACAAACACATCCATTAGAGACTGGCCTGGTGCCATCAATCTAAATAGCAGAGAGATTTTCAGATACGCAGGCTGGCACATTATCTCACTGTCTCACTCCATTTGAATTGATTTAATCTAGATAATTTAATTAATTTGTAAGAAGGAGAAAAGTTAGTTCCCAAAAGCTCTATCAATTAAAATAGCCTCACTTTCAAGCTGTCTCTTAAATCAGATTCAAGCAAAACACTCACTGCATGTGCTACCCCCAAAATAAATCTACCTTGCCAAAAAAACACCCCAAACCCAGCAGAGCTCTGCCCTCAAGAGTATTAAAATAAGCAGTAATACTTGTGTTTGTTTCAGTGGAAACAACACCAAGCATGAGCAGGTGAAGATGTATTGTTGCATATGGCATGACTTTGGTAGCCTGTCCATACCAGTCATCTCCAATTAAGTCATCTCCAATCAGAACAAGAAGTATCCAAAAAGAATGTAACCTCAGCTGAGGTCATTTCTTTTGCACTGACTTGTGAAATACTTTTTTCCACTAGTTTCCAGGGATTTGCATTGCTGCTGGTCTGCCTGTATTTATCTAATATTCCCAGCAGTGAGAAATATCTCCGTATACTCGAAAAATTTGAGAGTACTTTATGCAGCTTAAAAAGCCCCCTATCTACAGTTTGCAACACATATATGCACCACAGGCTGGATTCTGCAGTGTGGCTACAAATTCAAGCTCAATATATTGGTAAGTACATGCCAGGTTATTTGCAGAGATTCAATTTGTTTAATAGGCTTAGGGATTATCATATAATTGTGATATTTTCTTTCCTTTACTGCGAGGCATTTCCTATTGAGGAGTCCTAGTAAGAGTCACTTTTACAACCAAAACCTGAATTCCAACCACAATGAAATGTTCTGTTCTAAAAAAATGTTTTCATATACATCAGACACTCTTAGAATAATGAAGCATTAGAAAAGCTTTACCTCACCATCTGTGAAAAGGTGAGTTATGATTTCATAAATTATGAAATACGCTTAAGAATACTCTCACTGTTATAAAACTGTCTCCTTTTATATCTTCATGATACCTTATTCATTCTTTATTCATTCTCCTGCTCAGAGCTGGGGAGGACCAGGCACACCCAACAGACATTTTTTGCAAAAACAAATGGATTGCAAAGAGCATTTTAAATTACCATGTTCTCTTAGACATCTTAATCAAGAATGTGCCTTAAATCCACATTTTCTTCAGTAACGATGCAGGCTCCAGAACAGTATCTATGGCAAGAGAATGGGAAGGTCTCCATTAGCACAGTAACCACCCTCACACTGATAGGAGAAAAGATGGACCACTACTCAGCCCACTTACTGACAACATGTTTGCATTCAAACCTACAATTCATCATTTGTTTTTCTTTTTTTTTTTAACGAAAGAAACACAAATCTGCAATACAAACCACATAAGCAGGCTGGATTTAGCTCCTGAATTGTACTTATAATACAAAATTACTAATATAAATAAAAATAAATCTAAGTACTTGCATATAAAAATATACATTAACGTTAATAATAACCTGAATGTATTGTAAGACTACAGCAGACACCAGTTAAATTAATCTGAAGAAGGGTTTGCTCCTAGAGCACATTTTAAAAGTCTTATAGAACTTTTTATGTTAAAACATAGAAGATAGGCACCTTCCAAGTGCAGCATCCATTCAGTTAACAATTCCCTAAACTCAGGGATAGTATATGTTTCATCATGTGACTACCCATATAGAAAATTTACATTTCCTAAGAACACAGGAAATGTAAATATAACTTGAATGAACTATAGATACGAGATATATATATATATGAAATATAAATATAACTTGATGAACCCACAATAAGTAAGTAGCTTTTAAAAAATCACCATAATTACCTCTTAAATTTATGTTATTTGATATGTCTGCATTTTGAGAAGGAAACAGCTAGCTCTGCTTCTTAGCCACTTCAGCAAAGGTGCCCAGATACAACTAGTATTGACGTCCATACTTGGATTGTAGCTCTGTATGTCTGCAAAGCATAGAGGTAGTAACAACAATCAATACAGCAGAATCATTAGTAAGACTTTGTCACAAGATCAACAGCCACAGTAAGGCTTCCCAGATGACACAATTTAAACCACAGCACTTAAATAGTAGTTTTGTCACGTGCTTTGATTTGTATCTCTCTGCTTGCGCCTAGCATATAAGAAGTTGTGTTCATTCATCCCCCAAAAATAATGAGAATGTTTTTCTCCATTTGGTTCTACCAGTTCTTGTACCTTTTCCATACTGGGCTGTCACCTTCCCAACATTTCATTCTGCTCCTCCAGTGATAAATCAATCCTGTTCCCCTCCTCCATTTACCCAGTGCCCAAACACTATCCAATGAATTGTAGCTGTTACCAAATCATCACACAACCCACTGATTACATCTGTAACCATTGCTCACCCCACTTCGCCTCTGCTTTTCCTGTGGCTCGGGCAAATGGCAGGGGTGATCTTTTTCTCTGAAGTACTTTGGTTGAAGGTATGAAATAGGGCCCTCCTCTCCTTCAAAACTCTGGAGGAAAACAGCAGTGGTGAAACAGGTGACATGCACACTGCCACAGGCTCCCTCATGCAGTGGTACACCACAAGCCCCAGAAAGACCACAGTCAGCCAGGACCACACCACCAGCCCAACCAGCCTCATACCCAGCAGCAAAAAGATGCCACTGACTTTCTGAACTTACTGCCCTTACGCTGCTTTGTGGAGAGCCAGACATTTCAATGTTTCCCTGAGGACCTCACAGACCCTGTGGATGGTGACAGATCCCAACTGCCCCAGCAGACAGCAAGCCAGGCCTTCAGCCACACTCCTTATCTGCACCATGCTGCGGTGGGTGGAGGTGGGGGTCTCCCAGCCCTCGTGAAGGAGAGTGGCACATGGAGACCCAGAGACCTTCGTGGGAGCCTAATGGCAGGCCTCGGGCCACGGAGACGGCAGTGGCGGGCGCCCCTTCCCCCTCGCCCCCCTGCCTGGGAGTTGCCCGCAGAGGCGGGGAAGCCGGGCCGGGGCACCCCGAGCTCGCTGCTCTTTTCCAGCCCTGGCTCTGTCCCCGCACTGCCCGCACCCCGGGAGCCGGCAGCGGGTCTCTACCCTGGGCAGGCAGGTCACAAGCGGCCCGGTTGGATCGCCAGTGCCAGGAGCACGGCCCGGGCCCGGGCCCGCGCCCAGGTCCGGGCGGGAGGGCGGCGCTGTAAGCTGCCCCGGGCCACGCCGCCCCGGGCGGAGCCGAGCGGAGCCGAGCGGGGCGGGTCGGGCCAGGCCGCCCGGCCGGGCCTCCCCGCGGTGCGGCTGCCTGCGTGCGGGGGGTGGCGG
>WUAM01000287.1:13722241-13772971 GCA_024336885.1 Actenoides hombroni
CCGCAGCCCAGCGGTGTCAGTGCCACGGTGTCCGCCGGAGAGCGAGAGGTAGAGTCGGCGGCAGCCCGCCCGCCCGCCCGATCCCCGCGGCCAGGCCCCCGCATGCAGCCCTCACCCTGGAGCGGCGGCGGCGGATCGAGGAGCTCTCGCGGTCCTCCCGGCAGCGGCTGCTCCAGTCGCGGGACAGGATGTTCTCCAAGTTCACCTCCATCCTGCAGCACGCCGTGGAGGCGGTAAGGCCGCCGGCGGGCCCGGTCACGCCGCGCCGGGGATGCGAGTCGGGCCTAGCCGCCGAGCGGGCCCCGGGGGAGAAGCAGCGGGGAAGGGAGCTCGGCCCCCTCCCTAGACGAGGCGCCACTTCCCCGTGGCCTGCTGCCGGAGCGAGGCTGGCGGCGAGGAGCCCCGCCGAGCTGCCATATCCGCCGATCCCGGCTCGCCCTTGCCGCGGGGCAGGGAGGCGGAGGCCGGGCTGCCCGGGCGGGCCGTGCCCAGCGGCGGGCCCCGCGCGGAGCTCGGGAAGGGAGCGAATTGCCCCAGCGCGGGCCGCCGCCGGGCGGGGCTGCCGGGAGAGGAGGGAGCGACTTCTGCCCGGGGCTCCGCGGCGGGCCCGGGCGGCCCCGGCGTAGCCCCCTCAGCAAGCGGGAGCAGCCTCCGGGCTGTCAACGCTGGTAACCAGCCTTCCTGGTAGGCCCCGGAGCCCCGCAGCGGGCATGAGGGCAGCCGTTACCTGGCCCGGCACGGCCGCGCCGGCTGCTTTCTACCAAATAAGAACAGAGGTGAATTCAGGAAACTCCTCAGGATTTTCTTGTCGCGGCCAGCAGACAACAGTCGCCGTCTCCGGTGCTTTTGTGTGATGTTGTCATTTCCAAACCGACGTTTTCGCCCCTGGTTTCTTTTCTAACTGAGTAGGGCGGAAAGGGAGGCCGAGGAGACCTGGGCTTGTGCGTGTTCCGTTACGCTTCATTGTGGAGACTCAACCTCTGTGCCCGTCGCTGCGCTGGGGAGAGGGAGGCAGCAGGGCCTGTTTCTGAAGCTGCCATTTCTGTAGGCCGCGTTCAGCTGCCTGCTTATCAGAATTGGTTTACTGTTTGCAGGATTTATTTCTGTTTCCTTTTCGGTGAGGTGGGGTCCTGGTAGTAACGCCTCTGGCTTTCCACACCCTTCTCGGTAAGCCAAGACACCTATGAGACTGAGTTTGAAGAGGTGTATCTTTGATTAGGTGCTAAAAGATAGTAGTAAAATACTGCTGGAAGTGATGGGGGGAAGTGTTGAAGGAAAATGGTTCAAATGGTTGAAAAAACAGCATGCACGCCAAATCCTCTCTCCTGTGAGGGACCCCCTTTGTGCATTAATATATGCCTCAGTGCTGCAAATACTTAAGCATATGCTTGACTTTGTGTGCCTGTAGATCTGCATTCTGTAGCTTGGACTACTCAGTTTTTAAAGTTAAACAGCTATTAATTAATTGCAGGTTTGTAGTTTGCTCTTTTAGTGGTAGAATGACAACTGGAAAGAAATGCTTTAAATAATGAAATGAAACCGTCTATGACCATCTATGAATGCCTTCAATAGACAGTGCTTTCATTGGATGAGAAACAGAAATTAGTGGCCTCCTGACTAAAGAAATCTTTTTCTGGTGAGCTCTGCCACACTTTGAGTAAGAGTGGATGACTGAGAGATGCAGGAGTAGAGGAGAAGTTATTATTTTAGCCCTACCAATTCAAGATAATCCTATAAAAGTTACTGCAGAAGAATGTTTACATTACTGATGTGTACAAAAAAGAACTACATTTATTTGAGATCCATAAAAAATAGGAAAATGAATGACTAGAGTGGAAAAGGGGAAAAGTAGAGAGAGTAGGGACTAGACAATCTTTTTTTAAATAAAAAAAAAGCCAACCAAACAACAAAAAACCCAAAGAAAAAAAAAAAACAAAAACAAAAAAAAACCGAAAACCCCAACCAAAAAAACCCTCAGAAACTGATAACATCATTTTGTAAGTGACTGCTATCAAACAACATGCTATATGCCCTTGCTCAACTCTGGTGTCCCTTTTAGAATTGCCTCATTCTGCTACCACCACTGTGATGGATCTCCTGATAATAAATAGTGTGCTAAATTGTATTTACAGGGTTGTGACAAGTACCGAGCAGCACAAGCTGGGAATGAAGCATGGAATCACAAAAGCAATAGGATATTAACAATGTTTCATACTTTACCTGGGAAGTTTGACCTGCTAATTCAAAGACAGAACTGAGAAATAGAAACTTTTAACCAATTTTGGGGCTGTCTATGACTTTAAATCATTGTTTTATTCGCTCTTTAATAAAAGCATGTGGGCTACTTAGCATTGCTACTCTGAAAATTAAAACTGGTATGTATCCTAAGTGTTAGGTAGGTCCACTTTGATCCTGTCTGCTGTTTTCAGAACCTGGAGAATTCAGAGCATCATTTTTACTTGCTGTTACTACTGCGGAGCAAGTATAGCTTGTGCAGTCTCAAGTAGATTGATTGTTTCAGCCCTGAATGTCAGCAGCAGAACTGGTAACTGAGATATAAATTCTCAAAGGTTTTGGGTGCCTGCCTCCTGGAGGAATTCAGTTGCAGCTGAACAGTTTTCAGCTGAGCTGAACCCTTAAATACACATGAAGTGCCTGGGCCAAGTTCCTTGGTAGGACTACTTTAAATCAAAATTGGTTGGGTAGCTCTTCTCCCCTGTCATTTCTCCTGCACGTCACTTACATAACACTCCTGTCCTGCCTCGGGGCCTGCAGGCTTTAGAGAGATGCAGTTAAATAGTAGGAGTTCCTATGTTATTAGATAATCGTTATCTTACCCTCAATATGCCATTTCTCTGAACTATGATGAGGAGTTCCAAAGGTTGGCAGTCTCGTACACAGAGGAGTATTTGCCTTTCCCTTGTTGTCAGTATACTGCTTTTTAATGTGCTGCTTTCGTGACAGGACTGTGATGAGGCAAACATAAGGGATCAGTTTCTTTTCATTAAGATGTTTTCTTACCTTGAAGAACTCAAAATGAGTCTTTTTTGCCCAAATTGTCTAAGTGTGTGAAATCATATTCCTGATATTCGTTACAACTGAATCCTAATTTTTGCCACTTATGGTACATCAGTCCTGCCAGTATTTTGGGTATTTTTGCCCTCTCTGGATTTCTGTGCAGCATTCAGATGAGCAAGCAGCACTGTGGTATGGTCCAGACAAAGCATCCTTCAACTGGCCTGAGTGGGTTGGTGAGAATGGTAGAGGGGTCTGCAGTCTTTGTTGTTACCTTACTTCAGGGCAGAATGGAAATGCTGTTGCTTTATGGGCTTAATATTTATGAATCTGTGACATTTTATATATGGCTTATCCCCAAGATGTTTTGTCTTTGCTCTGCATTTCTGATCTACTTTTATCCCAAACATATTCCAGGAGCGCTACATTCTCAGCAACATACAAAATGTAGAGTGTACAATAACAAAGCAGCAGGTTAGACTGATTTTCTATCTCTTATCTTGTGCTCTTCACTCATGTTTCCCAAGACAAAATGGCTTGTCTGTGAAGTGGTCACTTGTGCTCAAAGACCTTTTGTTTGTATTTGGTTTGGGCTTTCAGGAGATGTTTCATGTTAACAGTAAACTCAAAAGGATGTTTTTGAGCTGTGTACCTTGAGCGGGAAAAATAATATTTTGGTTGTTTGAATTTCCCATTTTGCTCTCAGACAAGATTTTTATGCATCACTTGCTTGGAATCTGAGAGTGAATTTAGATTTTGGTGTCTGATGCACATTTTTGGGACCCCTCTCTAATAACCTATTGTTCTACTGTGTCTCTAACACCAGTAGTTTAACATGCTTTTAAGTAGTTTCTTTTCTGTTGAGGTGAAACTGAGCTTTGAAAGAAACTGAGTCACTTGCTACAGGTACTGCTCCAAAATCATTAACTGCATAACTGCTCAGAACAAGATTTATTCTTCATGAACCCACTTTTAATAACCTCACATTACTGATTGTTTAACATTGTGCTGCTATTAACAAATTACAATGACAAAATTTAACGCATGGTGAGCAAGCCCATGTGTGCAGTCTTAATTTTATATGTGGAAGCAATGACTATTATAAACTCTTGTGCATTTGCTAGCTGAAGAAATGAAGTAAACCTTCAAGCATTAGTCCTTTTTCAGATTTTCCTCCAGGGCAAACACCCACCCTGGTAAAGCAGGAAGATCGAACATCGAGTGATTGCTGTAGTTTTCCTTGTTTCGGTTAGGGGAGTGCATGCACTTCCCCTTCATTTCTCTTTCACCCAATTCCTCTGCTTTTTTTACTCTGACATCTTACCAGATAGTACCTGTTGTTTTTTTTTTTACTTTGTGAAGTTGTCCAAAAGATATTGAGGGCTATTTCCAGTTTCCTTTGTTTCCATTCTTTTCAGTATTACATTGTACTTCTGAAAAGCATACGTGAAAAATATGACAATGATTTTTACATGCACAAAGAAATTGCTGTTAAATGCTGAATATTTATAGGTTTCTTTGCTCTCGACATTATTTTTTTTCCTGCTTAAACACAGGTTCTTGTATATACTTTTGAAAACTACGTGGAACTGTATTTTGGACAGATTTTATAATGAACAGATTATTGTTCTGGTCAAAGATCGATAGTTCTCCTGACAACAGCAATTTTTCTGGAAGGAGTGGGATTTGATCATTACTAACATATTGTCACCAGAACGATCAGGCAGTATGTGTTAAGTTTAGCTCGTAAATGAGAACACTCACTCACTCCTGGGAAGCTTGACTGCTGGAGTTGGGGACTAGATGGAAGAACTAATAATCAATGTCTGCTCACATAGGCTGGTTTTGAGCAGTGTTCAGTGAGTTTTGGCTATTTGATAGCCCAGCACCTACACTGCCATCTTTAAGATGTTGGGAGGGGTTTCCCCAAAGGAGGAGAACTTCACTTTGAGATTAGAAATTGATAGCTCAAAATTAGTAAGAGTATATGTAATTACATTACAATGAATTAATGTAACTGTGGGAAATAATTTCACTTTTAAGGTAATTCCTTCAAATTAGACAAATAGCAGGAATTAATGGCCTTCACAAGGAATTTTGTTTTGCTTCAGAATCTTTATACAAGTATATGTACTTTCAAGACCTGTCTGGATGCATTTCTGCATGATCTGCTCTGGTTTTGTCCTGCTCTGGCAGGGGGGTTGGACTCGATGATCTTCGGAGGTCCCTTCCAACCCCTAACATTCTGTGACTCTACAAAAGAGTTGTTATTCATATTGGCCAGTGTAACATACATTTCATGTCATCTGGTAGCTAATAATTCATCCTGAAATAGAAAATACAACTTCATCCTAGAATCACCCATCCTAGTAGGAATAAAACATGTCAACCTAGTGTTTGGGAGCTTACATTTTTCTAATGCTTTCCAGTGCTGGGCTTTGTTTGTGTATAAGCTGGTATCTTAGTCTTGGTCTTTACCTTGATTTTGTGTCTGAAGAACTTAAGAGGGTTGGGGTTTTTTGGTGGTTTTTTGTCAGTAAACCACTTCTCTAAGAATAATACATATGGATGGAGGTACATCTCCCTTAAATACTCCCTGGAGTAGCTGTGCTATAAAAAACAGATTTATGCTAGCTCCATCTACAGTGGAAAGAGAAATTTAAGGGAAGGGGGCACTTTAGCTGAACAAGTGAAGAAGTACAATTTTACTATATTGTGTGGAGTTGCTGAGTGTGGTAGCCCAATGCAGGTGAAGTTCCTATAGCTCTGTATCACCAGACCCAGTTGGTAGCAAGGTTCCTTGTATATTCCCACTAGGCGTATGAATGTACACATATGCAGGTGCAATGCATGCTAATGGTATCTCTGATAGCTCTGTCCTGCAGTCCATGATCAGAGAAGACTGTGAAATGACTGAGTATTTTAATCAAAAAGGACAGGTCCCGTCCCTGAATTACCTTTTCACCTCTGAGAAGAGTCCCTGGAGGTGTTTGTTGGGAGGGAGAATGTCTGTATCCACAGTTCTCTCTCGCAGTGGGTAAATTATTGATAGTACTGAGAAGTGAAATCCTTTTCCTGGCACTGCTCGGAGACACTAAATTCATCTCGAGGCAGATGAGGCTAGAAGAAGTGGAGAGGAAAATCACATCAGTCAAGGATAAATCTTGAATGTTATCTATCATGTGTTACTTTGGAAATAGAGTGGTCTGAAAGGCCTGGTATTCCTTAAAAGTGGTCTCTGTGCTATTCCTTAGCCACCGTGGAGTTTTCACTATGGTTTTACTACAGAAAGATGTACAATGACCATTACATTGCTGGAACTACACGTCTACACAGCAAGTGTAACATACGAAGCATAGTACAAAATACCATATGCTCCATCTGCAGCTTGTTCAGTTATTCTGAATTTCAGTAACCTAGCAAACTTCATAGTAAACTAACTCGCTTTGTCCCGTGTGCAGGGTCCTGACATTGACTGTATGGTAGCTGCTGTGCTGAAGTGCTACTCTCAGTGCCCGGCTGTGGAACTAGGGAAGACATTTAATGAGTCCCCAGACCGTCAGGGAATGACTAAGCAATGTCAGTTTGATTTCCTAGTTGCCAGTTTGTGAGGGCACATTTCCACACAGGATGCAGGTGCAGACAGTTACCAAGCACCAGGACTTTTTTTAAGTCCTGCATTTCAAAGTCCTGTGTGCAAAGGGTCATTAACAATTAGCATTCCACTTTCTTATCATGGCTGGGCACTCTGTTCGTATACTGGGCTTTCTGTCCTTACCAAGATAAAGTGTCATTGAATTCAGGGGAAAGAAAAGACTGAAACCTTCCCAGGTTTTTTCAAAAAGCCCAACGCTACTTAGTGAAGCGTATGCAGATGTTTGAGCCCTGTGCTTCTGTTTGCCCAAGACTTGAGGGAATTCAGCTCTTTTTAGGCCTTACAAGGATACACTAGAGGAATTCAGAGTTATTAATCTCTAACGTGGTATCTGTAGCTTCTGGAGGGAAAACTTTTTCACTGTGAGGGTAACCGAGTCCTGGCACAGGTTCTTAGAGAGGTTGTGGAATCTCCATCCCTTGAGATATTCAGAAGCCATCGGGATATGATCCTGGGCAGCCGGCTCTGGGTGGCAGTTCTTGAGCAAGCAGGTTGGACCAGCTGACTTGCACAGGTCTCTTCCAACATTAGCCACTCTGCAGTTCTTTGAAGGACTGAACTCCTTAGGTTGCAGGGATGGTTCTACTCCTCATCCTTCCTAAATAGACACACTAACTTATACATGGGATTATCTCTGTTTGCCCACAGGTCTCATTGCTACCATCATGTCAAGTCAGAATCCTTTATTTCACGATTGCCTATAAAAGAATGATTTGAGGACTTGTCAAGAAAAAGCCTCAAGTAAATAGGATTATGCCTCAGTAACAACAGACCCTCATGTGGTCTGTTGAGTGGTGGGAGTTTACCCTGTAGGATTCTTGGTTTTACCAACTCTGAACATTTTCTGTTGTGGTCACAAATTCAGTGTTTGCCTCAGCTCTCACTTTGGAGGTGGTAAAATGATCGTGGCCCTTCTTTTTTCAGTTGCTGCCCGTGGTGTAGCAGTTGTTTGTCTCTGTGGTGTAATGGGCCACAGGGCACCCAGTTCTCAAACTCAGGAAGGAGCAGTACTGGTGTTGACTGTGTGGGAGGCTGTGTTTCATTCCTGTAGCATTTTATTCCTGGATGCCAGTCACACCCAACCAGCCATCCCAAATTCCTCCAGAAAAAAAGAAACTTTTTATTCTTTCAGAATTGAAAAAGTAATGTATTTGCTAAACAAAAGACAAACAAACAAAACCAAACCAAAACAAAAAAAAAAGGACAGCCTGTCAAGCTCTGGAGATGGGCTTGATGTACAAAAAAACCCCAAAACCAAACTACTATCTTAAAAGTTGTGGTTAATAGGAAGAGAAGGCATGACAAAAGCTGTATGAAGCAGCCAGTTGGTATTTTTAAGGGAGCTGAGGGAGAGCAGAGAACAGAGTGTTCAGAAAGGATGGCATCAACAGCGGATGTAAAAGAACATGATTTTTTTCTACAGGACAACAGTGAGATCTAAACAATTCAAACCTATGTTTCTAGTGTTGTTTTGCTGTACATGCACTTGCTTTTGTTGCTTCAGATAGATTGTCTGGTCATAGAGACATCACAGAGATTATTACTGATGTTCACAAGCTCGGCAGTATGACATAGGGCTCATGCCATGAATAATGCATGTAGTCCTTGTTAAAGGTAAAAGAGCACAGAGTAAGAATTGTAGCACTAGTCTGCAGCAGTTTAGTTCCAAGTATAGGATAAAATCCAATTTAATCTCTGAGGAAATATGCTTATTTCATTCCTAACTGGTTTTTGTTTCTTGGATTATTATTTTTTAGCTCGCACCTTCACTTCCATTACAAGAAGATTTTGTTTACCACTGGAAAGCAATCACCCATTACTACATAGAAACATCAGGTAAAAGAAGAAAGCATTCTGGTTTTGTCTCTTTACTGTGAAAACTAGAATTCTCAATTTCAGTGTTGTTAAAAAGTAAAGATTAAGAAATACTAAAATGAGTCGTGTCTTTTATCAAAATACCAACAATAATTATTAGTAATTAAAAAGACTGTGTACCTCCCTTCATCCCTTAAAAAATAGGCATGAAAAATGATTGAGAAAAGCTCTTCTTTCCTGAGGACCATGTAGAGAATTGTAACTTCTCACATGCAACCCAATTTCTGTCTTCACATGTTCTGGTTAAGTAGACAATTACAGAAATATAGTCCCTGCTTTTAACCTTTTTTTTAGTTTGTTTTGCATCAGGGATTTTCTTTTTCTTTCTAAGATTTTAACAAAAATAATTCTGCTGTCATAGATTTTACCAGACATATATGAATTCTCAGTATTAGGTATTCTGTACTTAGTGTCTTGTCCCCATGGTGGGTATTTTGATAACGTAACTCTGAAAAGTGTATTTTTGAGCAGATTTAGAGTGCATTTTGTTAAGACTTATCCATACCTTATTCTGCTCTTCTGAAAAATGGGTATTCTGATGAAATAAGGCTGTAGCTCCTTTTTCTTAAACTTTTCCCTGGTTTCCTACAACAGTTACCCAACATTAAAATTTTTAAATTTTAGTTCTAGTTATTAAACTGTTATTTTTTTAAAAGTTAATGTTACCCTGTTTTCCTCAAGCTTATTAGTTTTGCATTTCTGCTAGAGTGGCTATTGGATCTGTGTTTGTTCCTGGTACTGGTGATCTTGTTTATATCAGTGTTTACTCTTCCAAGCTGAAACTCGACTCTTGGTTCTAAATACCCATCTTTTGGAACGGTATGTGATGTTTCCTAAGGTAGAAGTGACAGGGTGGTAGGGGAAAACTGATACCTGCGATTATGTGGTACAGAATAAAGCTGACCTCTCTCCCAGACTTTTAAAAGTCTTGTGAAAAACAATTTTCCACTCAGTGGATGTATTTCTGTCCTTTGCAGTAGGAGCAGAATTATGCCTAGGAAATTCAAGCAAAACACTCTAGGCTAACTGAAGGTTGTGGTAGAGACCAAAATCACTCTGACATGGCAGTTTTCCCTGGTGATCTTGTTGCCATTTGCATGCAAGTCACAGTTATTTTTCGATTATTGCATATGAAGTAATAACCATTTCCTTAGTGGGATAGTTGTTCAAGTAGAATTTAGCTGAACAAAATAAAAAGGGAAATCTCCACGTGTGGACGTGCTCTCTAACATGTCAGTGCCAGCTCCCGCTGCTGTGAGCATAAATCCACAACAGTTTCATGACTTGAGTATAATAAAACCAGAGTCTTACACTTTCCTTCATGAAGTTTGACAGAATGCTGTCTTAATGCAGGAAGTATAAAAGACGAATCTAAAAACTTTGGAAGAATAAACAACATAATGTTTGGATTTTCATCATTGTTTTCATTAGAAAAAGCCATTTAATTACCTAGTTCGTAAAGGATCAGCTGCAAATTAAACCAATGTTAGAGGCTGGTCATAGATGAAGAGTCAATGAGGAAGTTACCAAGACAGGATGAATACTAACCAGGAGAGTTAAACCTTTCTCTGCCTAAGATTGGTTTCTGGCTGTACAAGTTTTCCTTTCTGACTGTGTTGTGCATGTTTTGAAATCTGACATTTCACCTTTTCCCCATTGGAAGGTTCAATATCTGCCTAATGCATATTCCAGTCTACGTTTCCAGATACAGTTTGAAAATTCAACTGAAGTCATGTTAAAAACTTACTTATATATACTATATATAAAATTCTTTAAATGAGTGGTCATGTTTTTAAATCTTAAATTTGGAACTGAATTTAAGAAAAGTGAGGACAATATTTTAATCATTCTTAATTGCGCATCTCTTCTATTTAGATGACAAAGCTCCTGTGACTGATACCAACATTCCTTCTCACCTGGAACAGATGCTGGATATTCTAGTTCAAGAAGAAAATGAGAGGGAATCAGGTGAAACAGGACCATGTATGGAATATTTGCTACATCACAAGATTTTGGAGACACTCTACACACTAGGAAAAGCTGACGTATGTACTTCTCAGCAGAGCAGATAATCTTTTGTGGGAGCATCTAATTGTAATAGGGACTGAAACTCTACAGTAGGTGGTAGTGTGGGACACTCATCTCTAGGAAATAGCTGTTTGCTTACGTTACCAACCTATGCCAACTAACAATCTCTTAGAAGTGAGATCTAAGTGTGGCAACCAGTGAGATGCTGACTAAGGCAGAACCCTGACATTAGTTCATTGCCACTCTGATAATACTGTCTGTGAAGCTAGAAATGGAGAAACATTTTTCTTCAGTCTAGAATTTTTTTGCCCTCTACAAGACAGTATTATCCCTTGCTGTCTTTTGTTCAGTGTTGGGAGATTCTTAGGTAAAAAGTACTGTTTCTTTTTTTTTAACATGGAGAGTTATTGCTCACAAAGACTTCACTGTCGGAAAGCATTAATCCCCAGACAGCTTTCACATCTGAGTCTTTGGCATGAGTGTAGCCCTTGGCAGTGCTGTCTGGTTCTTCTCTTGTCTGCTTTGTGGCACGTGTGACGTTAGCTTCGTGGTCTTGGTGCATTCTTGTTGCCATCTTTCTTGGCAGACTTATGAGCTGAAATGTTTGGGGTTGGATGGATCACAGGGTGAATTAATTTGGCAGCTCTTTCACTAGAACTTTTGTATCATGGTGCCACGCGATGCAGTTAGGAAAGCACGATATATCCTGTCCAATGATGAATGGAGCTCTCCATGGTTGCATTCTCAGTCAGTCTTTTGCATGTTGTCATGAGTTTTTAATTTACTTGATTTCACATGTATAGACAGTGTAGGGTACTAACTGTCTGAACCTGGAAGAACCAGACCTCTACAATTCCTGTTACTATACCAGATGCCCTACGATCAGGCTAAGATACTGGATCTGTTGAAAATACTTGCTCAGAAATACAGCTCATACAGTGATCTATAAACTTTGTCAAGAAATCAAGATAAGAAGGTGACATATGTGAAGTGGGTAATTAGTTGTACGTTTCTCAGAGTTGAGATAAGTCATTTTGCACTCAGGCAAATACGCCTGTACAAGCAATTCTTGTACAGTCTGTCTTTATACTTTGCCACTTGTGAGTTGGTACATCTGAAGTAAACACACAGTTCAGTGCTTGCAAGATGTTACAAAGATCTGTTGCAAAAAGAATAACATCCTTTCACAACAATCACTTAGATTTTTTAGATTATTGTAGATGCACCCTGATGGTTCACATTTTGTCATTCTTTTGCCATTCTTCTCAACAGATTGCTTGACAACTCAGTGATAATTAGGGATTAATAATCTGAGATAATTACCTTGGAAGGAGAACCAGGTTAGGCAGTTGTTGTTCCTGGCTGTTGCCACCCATGCTTCATTCGCCTGTTCAGTGAATCACATGAAGGGTGTGGGTTAAAATTAACCTATGTAATAGCAGCATTTGTTAACATGGTAGAACACAGTTGAGTCAGGAGAGATTTAGCTAGAAACAAAGGCACATAAAGGATCACAAACCATCAGATCTGGTGGAGATAGGAAGAAACTTTATGTAACATATTGTGTGAGGGACAGTAGAACAAGTATCTGGATGTTCCACAGATACTTGTGATTTCCATTTTGTGGAATCTCTGGGAAAACAGCAGCTTTCTCTTGTCCTGGAACATCTGTGCATTTATAAACACTTTAAGGTTAATTGCTCATGAATTTAAAAAACATTTTGTAGATATTAAGATGTATATAATTTATTATCATGTATTTGTATGTACCGACTCACTGAATTGCTGGATTTTATGACACAGTACTGACAGCTGACCTGTAGCCAATTAATTCAGAGTTAATTTCCCCTTTCATTGTATTGATAGGGAGTATTTTCTGGAGAGATTAGTAGAAGTTTGCACTAGAACAATTAACTGGAAGTATGAATAATTTGAAAAAGAAAGCAATCAGATGTAACATTTTTGTTGACCTTTGTTAATATTGAGAAAAGTAACATCTTAACAGATGATGGGGTTTTAAAAATACTTTTAGATAAATTATTGCTGTTCAATTAACCATATTGAGTGACAAATTTGTATCTATGTTTCTCCCTGCATTTGTTATATTTCTGTTATCTGTTCATCTGGTTTTGCTTCAGTGTCCTCCAGGAATGAAACAGCAAGTTTTGGCTTTTTATACCAAACTTCTTGGAAGAATACGGCAACCTCTTCTTCCCCACATAAACGTGCATAGGCCAGTGCAGGTACTGTTCACACTTCAAGTAAGGTATATTTTTGCATGACAAGTTTCTCTTCTTCTATAGCTAATGGCATCTTTAATTCTTCCATGGTCAAATGAGTTAAAGAAACTGCCCAAGTCCAATATCAGTTTTAATATATTGATGATCAGAGCCTTGAACTGCCACTGTAATGCAAACCATAAGAAATAAAGAAATCTTGTTCATAGCAACCTAAATCTAGAGCAAGTGTTCAAGTTAAGAATCATACATCATTGCAGTACATATACAGAAAAAGAATTCAGTCCATCTTTCCTAGAAAAAGTTATAAGTTACTCTCTGTCTTAATTGTTCGCTTTTCTTTATGTGACAGAAATTAATCAGGCTGTGCGGTGAAGTTCTGGCAACACCAACAGAAAATGAAGAAATTCAATTTCTCTGTATAGTATGTGCAAAGCTGAAACAGGATCCCTATCTAGTCAACTTCTTCCTTGAGGTGAGTAAATCAAATCAAAATTTTCAGGGTTTATTTACTGTGTTACAGTCAAAATTCAATAGAGAACTCAGGGTATCACATTGTGCTTTACAGCTTGGTTTTCATTCACTCTGTGAATTTGTTTATTTTTTTCCTGTGATTTTAGAAGTTGTTGGGGTTTTTTTGCTTCCAGAGACTTGATACGTCTGATTATTTTTACTGGAGTTTTATTTAGAGCTCACAAATATACCTGCCCGAGGTCCTTATCCTTTGTCGTGCAGGTGCCTTTAGAGTAGGGATATGAATGTAAAACACTCCGTGAGGGAGACCTTGGACTTCTAATGTTGTCTTGTCTTCAGCCCAATAAAGACTAAGGGACAGATTGCGTGGGGCATTGAAACCTTGTAAGTTGCTAAGTGTTCTGCAGGATTGGGCTCTTATTCGGTAGTGGCACATATGGTGTAGCTGCAATGCCAGCTCACAATCTACAATATGACATTATTTTCTAGCTGTAAAAAAGCCAAATGTCTTTACTCGCTCTTCAAACTTAACATGTGGCATTGATGAAATCCGGGTGGGAGGAGAAAGAATTTCTAGCCTGACTTTCTGTTCCCATTTAGAAGGATATAAAAGTTTAATTGATCAAAGTCCATTTGTAAATGCCTCCTGCTCCCACTTTGATGTTTCCTATGGTGACACAGTATCTATTATGCATGTGATACATAGGCTAAAGGATGTAGATAGAGTGTCCTCCAGGAATATTTTACAAGGTTTCTGCAAACAAGCTCTGTAACAGCAGAGGCTGCTAAACTGCAAAGATAGGTTATTTTCCATTGAGTATATGATTATCACTTACAAGTCAGTAGTAAAGAATCCATCTTGAGTTTATTCTTACCTTAATTAAATACCACCCAGACTGCCGTTGTAGTTGTACAAGCAGTAGAAATGGTATAAGGATTGAAAAGTTAGTGTTGAAGCACTCTGAAGCAAACTACTAGATATATTATATGCAGAATATGGTAGAAGTCTGAACCAGGATTACTTTTAAAATCATTTGTGTAACTTGTATGCTTGGAAAAGAACCATCTGAATGACTCTTATACTCTAATAATGCCCTTGAAATCAAACCTGAGAACCGCAATCATAAGAACAAGTGTTTTGTCAGACATTAATGCTTTCCCCAAAACAGCAAGATTACAATAATAAAAATCAGACATGGAAATCCAGATGATTTCAGAGAGATCTTTGCTTTCATGTAGAGAGTTCAGGCTATAGAATTCAGGCAAGCTGAAGAACGTTTCTTGTAGGTCCTGTTCCATTCACAACATTATTCTAAATGTTGTAGCCTAAGGCATATATCTTCACAACTTCTGATAGTTGTTTCCAGATAAGGTATTTTGGAGTGTGGAATCATCCTTTATTAGAATAGAATATTCTGGTTGTTCATGTTAACACCTCTTAGAGGTGCTATTGTTTTGACATGATAGCTGTTTCTGACCTTCAGATGCAGGCGAGGGTAAACATACAGAATTCTGTGTGACATTTATCTCTCACATCTCCAGCCCTTACGAGCTGAAATGCAGATAGATCTCTCCAAAGCAGCCTGTTTCTGTCTCTTCGCTTTGCCTCCTTTGCCTTTCCTGGTCAGTTTCTACAGTGTTTTATAAACATAAAAAACTGAGTCTGTACAAATCCAGGATTTCCTTTGTATGATTTAATATCAAATAGTTTGTTAACAGAGTGCTGTTTATATTTGAGTAGAATCTTTCACCTCTATTGCTTAACCAGTAAAGCTTAATCAGTAAAGCTTAACCAGTAAACCAGTAAAGTCTATGGCATAACTCTATCTCCCAGGCAAATTACTTTTGTTGTGGAAATAAGAACTGGAAGAATGGCATTCTACTCTTTTAAACCTTTTAAATCCATATACTAATTTTATTTTGGCTTTAATTTATGCTTTTCTTTAAACAGAGTTTTCCTTGTTCTTTCTGAAAGAACATACCTAGGAATGCTTATCTCAATCATTATTTTATGCTAAACTTGTTACCTCATGGTTTTCTTTATTCATTTATTCCTTAGTTGCCCCATCTCATCTCGTTCCATGTTACAGGAGATACTCCTTGCAACTGATTCTTCCATGCAAAGGGACACTTGATTCTGTGTGTTTCAGTTTCTGCTCTTGAGACCTTTAACAAGTCTGTTAAAAGTTGTACCTTCTTCATTTTATAAAATGCATGATAGTTTCACTATTCACTTCTACTTTCATTACTACAAAGTACTAGCTTTCTATTTCTTACTATTAATTAAGTAGAAAATCTCATTAGTTGTGATATCACTTGATTTTTTTCACAGAATTGTTTTTAAATCTATCTGAACTTAGACATGGCATCATCCACCACAGATTTTCAAACTCTGATAGTAGTTACATATCACAAACATATAAAAATGTATTTTTATATTGTCTGCTGATGCTGAATTCACTTAGAGGAGTATTTGTCTAGAAAACATTGAATATGTGTTTTATGTAACCTTTTCTATTAGGTCATTCAGGATCCTGTTTTGCACCTTTACAGGAGGCAGGTGAGCAGCTCAGCTGCAGAATTGCATGATTAGGCAATGGGAAGCTTCAATACACGCAGAAAACTCTGCCTATGTGTTGTTCAATGTACAGACTGCTTTGTGTCACCTGCCAGTGTAACAGTAATGAGCTATGGACAAATTTCTAGGGGCATTGATCGATTTATAGATGTTAGGTCTGCTCATCGGTGCCTTAGCAGAACAAACTATGGCCTTTTAAAGGACAGAACAGTCCAGATGTGATAACAGGCTGGTGTAAGATTAAATAAGTGTTTTACAAAATATTATCTAATTTTTTGGAAAAAGTAGCTTTTCTCTTTGGCAGCCCTGCCTGCTGCTCGAGTAGTGGTAGCAACGCTGCATAATCCAGGACTGAAATGCAGTTCCAGCCTTCAGTTCTGCTTTATGTGTAAGGCTTGTTGTTGTGATTCAGATATTCCTGTGTACTGATAAAATATATGGGAGTACGCTGGAGGACTTGAGAAGATTTAGGGATAGACAGACATGGTTCAGACAGACTCATTTTGGTTGCTTTGCATCCTTACTCATTTCACAGTGTAAAAAAGAATATGTCGAAGAGTAATATTTCTGCTACAGTAAAAAGTCATACTTATTTTATAGCATGTAGTGTTCTGCTTTTACCACTGAGTTCTCTCTCTAGAGAATTGGTTATATGACTGTATCACAACATTCAGTACAAATTCTCCACAGTGAATGCAGATCAATCAAGCAAAGCATTCAGAGTAGTTCTCTAGCTTGCTTCCTGAGACTGTCACATAGTTGGTCCCTGCTGGTTTGTATGTACTAAATGCCATTAACCCCAAATGGTTACCCCTTTAAATTATTAATGCTTGAGATCTATTTGTAATAATTTTGGTGTTATCTTAGAAAAGGGGAACGGTTTGGATTTATAATCTCACTACTGTACTCACTTGAAGAAGTGTCTTGTGCTGAAGTCTAATTTATGGTTCTAATAAAGTATTATTCACCTGTGCTTAATGCCAGAACACTGAATTCTTGCCTCGCTGTGAGTGTCACAGAGCACAAATTTAAATGTCTTTTCATGTGCTGGAGACAGCTTTATGGGAAGACAGATGGGTTGCTTGCTTTCTGGCTAAGTAGAGATACTTTTGTAGCTTCTGAGAAGGTTCTCTGTCATCTGTTATAGTATCCAGTACCCAATGCTGACCTCCAGTATCTTCAGTCCATTGAATCTACTCGACTTTTTCTTCACGAGAAACACAACTTGAGAGCACTCTGCTGTCATAAACCGCTTGTTTTTCCCCTTTCCCAATGAAGATAAAATCTAAAGTTAGAATTAATTTAATTGTATGACTTCAGATAGAAATAGTGTTTCAGACATAAGATGAGTTTCAGACCTCGACCTAGAATGGGATGTTTTATAGTGTGTGCTAAGGTCTAAAGGTGCGCTTATTAGGAAAATGAAAAACTTCTCTCAAACAGTGGGCAAATGAAGTGAATATGTTCCCTCAGTGGCAGAGAGAAAACGATGACACCTCTTTGTAAATGGCATATTCATCCTTGAAGTGAAATGGTACAGAGCTTAAGAGAAATTTAAGCAGATTAAAAAATGTTCTAGGTTTAAAAACTCCCACTCTCCTGCAACCCATTACTTCTATGTGGTTACTACATCCTGCCCTGTAGAGAACTACTTCAAATGCTGATGTAAAAGAATTGCTTTTGGTAAATTTCTGCTTCAGAATGAATAGTAATTTCTACTGTGTAATTCCAAAAAATGCTTTGCAGAGTAAGTTGAAAGCAATGGCTTCCAAAGGATCAGCAAGTGTAATCACTGAAGACATGCTAAAAGGCCAAGACTTTTTGGCAACAGACACAGGACAGCCCGTTCAGCCTGAAGAAATACCTAGTGCCACGGGGGCAGAGCAAATGGAGAAGGAAGATGACCTCCCGCAACAGGCAGATGATCTCTCTTTCAGTCTGGATGAACTAAATGTCACGTCATTACCCGAGTCCTCCACTGTTTCTCCAAATCAAGACTATAATTTAGTGAATTCTCTACTAAACCTCACTAAAAGTCCTGTGAGTCCTGGGTTGGTTTTTTTTGTTCTATTTAATATGATTAAATGAAATGGTTTGGATGCTGTGTGAAACAGGCAGAGGATAGGGAGAGAATATACACACGTGTATTTTGCAAACTGTATTTTAACTACAAAAAGTAAAATCAGATTAGTTTTGCAGACAATTTTATTAAATTGGCAATTTACTTTGCCAATTCAGATTAAAGTAAAAATACTGTTTTAGAAAATTAATAGTAAGTTTGTTGGTGGTAAATTTTCACAACCGACAGAGCTACCAACTTGATCAGACACTTTTTTTTTTCTGTAAGGGCACTGGGCTACCTCTAGAGATTTGTTTTCTTTTAAAAACAACTGCTAATGTCTTATCCAGGTCAATCCATGAATTCATTTCACCAAATTGTTTCAGAAAACTTCAAGGAGGGTTGTGTCTGCCTACAATTGCTACAGCAGTGTTGAGAGCAGAAAACCTGATCTACTAATGTACCTCATTACGGTTAAATGATAGCTTACATTGTCTAATATCTTAGTCTGAAGCTGACCTACAGCACTAGTTCTGTCCACCTGACAGGTGCAGTTGCATTCTTAGTATTTGACATGCACTCAGGTGAGATTCTATGTTTTGTACTATCCAAATTTACTAGAATTAGGTTTTAATGACTGAAAATGCAGCAAAAATAAATGCATTCACTCACTGTGGGGGAATGGAGAGGTTTTATTTGGGAGATGTTTGCTTCTTGATTTCAAGTGTGCTTCATTCACCCTCTGATTAATTCTTCCATGCCCTTCTGCCAGGACGGCCGGATAGCGGTGAAGGCCTGTGAAGGCCTCATGCTTTTGGTGAGTTTGCCAGAACCAGCAGCTGCCAAGTGCCTGACTCAAAGCACTTGTTTATGTGAATTGTTGACAGACAGGCTGGCCACCCTCTACAAAGCCCTGCCTCAGTCACTGGATCCCTTAGACATTGAAACAGTGGAGGCAATTAACTGGGGGTAAGAATTTTATTTTTGTATTTAATACCCGAGGTGACTTTAAACCCTTCCCTGAAACTAATTTTCTGTAGGTAGATAAGATGCATAAAATACTCACACCCCCGTGCTAAAGTCCCACCATCAGAGCTGAGATACCAGCTGCAGCATAGCGGTGCAACTTGAGGCACCCAGTGTACATGTGATTTCTGACAGGGGACCAGGTTTGGCTGCTAGTTCCTTGAAGAGATTCCTTTGGGGGCAAGTTTTTCCACTGAATTATGTCAGCAGTTTGTGGCGATGTCGCTGTAGAATTAGGTACGGATTATTTTCTCATTCAGATGTCAAAGATGAAAAGCATAATGTTTTCACTACACACAGTGAGCGCTGTAAGCTGCTGCAGGGGGCAGGAAGGGTGCCTTTGATAACAGGCTGCTGTTGCAAAATTTTTGCAGTAAAAAAGAAGAAGGAAAGAGTTACTGCATGAGTCATCATTATGAAGCAAAAGATACATGCCAGTTATGTTAACTGTTTGCATGTTAGAGTCTCAAAACATTTCTCTTCCCCACTTAGCCTTCAGTTTTATGAATAGCTTGTGATCTGCTAATACTGAGACAAAACGTAGGTGTTTGCAAAATACCTAACAAAATTTCTGGTCATTGGAGTTGGAAGTTAGAAGGGGAAAAAACACAACTTTCAATAGTGGGATAAATAATTATTGGACTGCCTTACTAAAGGAAATTGTGTATTTGTTGTTCCTTAGAGCCTCTAAATAGAAATACATGGGGTTTTTTCTGAAAGATACAATATAGTTCAGGTGTACACTGTGTGGTTTTGATGGACTTGATTGAGGTCACTTACAGAGTAGAGAAGAACAGTTGCTGTCATTATATGATCCTCTGACTTCAGGACTTATTGATTCAGTGTCTGCAGTCTGTGTTTTCTAGAACAGAGTAAGTGATCAGTTTTCACTTCCGATACTTAACCAAACAGAGTTTTTCTGCTGTACATACTATGTATCTATTAGCATGCCACTGAAAACCTGTGTAATGACAGCACTGCCAGCTTAGTAGAGTCTGTCAGAAAAGCTATTTCGACATTCACTTCGTTGCAAGGAGGTCATTAATTATTCTGTTTAGTTCAGTAAGACTGAAGTCCAGGATTCTTCAGTTACTTGTAGACTAAATAAGTATTTTTCCCTGTGTTCTTTAGTTTAGATTCATATAGCCACAAAGAAGATGCATCTGCTTTTCCAGGAAAAAGAGCATTGATTTCATTTCTTTCATGGTTTGACTACTGTGATCAACTCATCAAAGAAGCACAAAAGGTTTGAAATGTTTACAGAAGATACAAATATATTCAGCAAATAAGTAGTTCCAGTTGTGTCTTAGCTTTTGAGTCTGAGACATACGATTTTGTACTTTTGTTTCAGACTGCTGCTGTTGCTATGGCAAAAGCTGTGCGGGAACGATTTTTCATTGATGTTATGGAACCCCAGCTGATGCAAACGTGAGTAGCATCCTATAAAACACAGCACAACTGCATCTGAATCAAGCTGATTTATTTTTTTTTCCGGCTGAAAGTCGCTACATATCTGACATGAAATTCTCTGTTCAGTTCAGAGATTGGAATCCTCACATCAACTGCACTATTACATCGCATTGTTCGTCAAGTGACTTCAGATGTCCTACTACAGGAAATAGTTTATTTTGTACTTGGAGAACATAGAGAGCCAGAAACTTTGACAGACATCAACAGACATCCATTGCGACACAGGTTAATCGAACACTGTGATCATATTTCTGATGAGGTGAGAAGTGATAAAGATATAATAATGTCTGCTGGCCACTTCTGTCTTGTCTAGAGTCTGTAAAAATGCCATTGTGAGGTGTTGCGGGGTTTTTTGTCAGCTAAGTTGTTTTGCCAAGGAAGAGTTCTGGCTGCCAGCCCTACAAATTCCCTTTAGAAAATGGAAGTCAAGCTGTTTTCTTCAGCTAGCACATTGTTCCCATTAATAAAGATTCTTAGCTAAATTTGCTTGCCCCCTATGCATATCTAGTTAGGCTTGCTCATCTGTAGGATAGGGCGAAATCTGTTTCTGTAACTGCATTTTAATTCATGCTTTGTTATATGTTGCCTAACTGTTACTTTCTGTGTTTTGTCAATTCTGTCATGTTATCATATAAAGGATAGTTAAAAACTTACCTATTTTTGATATAAGGTAAGTGTGATCAGAGAACCTACACAATGCTAATTAACAGAATATAACTGTAAGCACTTTACTCATAGTAAACATCATTAGAATAATTCCCTTCAGTAAAATCCCTCCTCAGGAGCTGCTTGTTTCACTTTTTTTCCATGGAACAACCTCCACCTTCTACTTTTTCAAATAAAACCCAAGCTTGCCTGAAATACAGATCTGTGCCTTCATGTATACAGTATTTTCAATATGCTTAACTGCTCACCCTGTCAGAATGAGTTATCTGTATAAATGAGTTGATCTTTGTCAAGCTAAGCACTCTAAAGCTGTCTTTAAAAACTGTCTCTGTGTTGCTTAAAGTCAGTCTCCTTTTAAAAGCCTAGGTAATATCTCCATGGAAAAATCAGCCTATAGTTCTAGTTACAATATCCCAGTATTAATTTCTTTTATTCGGGTATTTATTACTACCTTTAAGTCCTGCTCTGTGTCTCACTTGCACAATGATAACCATCTCCCAGCATGGATCTGACTGTAATATGGAAAGCTAAGTTGTAGGTTCTCCGGATGTTTTTAACATTGTTATTTTGCCAGATTTGAAAACAGTTTTGTTTTACAGGAAACAAATTACATCCATATATTGATTTTCAAATGTGTGTGAACTCTTCATCCATGTTTATACTACATTAAGCGTAACAATTCCCTAATTTTTCTCAGGATTTTTGCTTCCTTCCGTAATGTAAATAAGTAATTGCAGTGTTTTAGGATGTACAAACCAAATACAAGGCAAAAAGCTTAAGGCAGCCGTGTCAGTTTATTGGATTTTTGCTTTTTATGTTGCAGATCAGCATAATGACTTTACGAATGTTTGAGCACCTTTTGCAAAAACCCAATGAGCACATTCTTTATAATTTGGTTCTGAGAAATTTAGAAGAAAGAAACTATATGGAATACAAACCCTTCTGTCAAGAAGATAAAGATGTGGTAGAGAATGGACAGATTGCAGGAGCGGTGTAAGTTGTTTTTTTTTTAAGGGAAGTTTTCACAACAACTAACTTGGATCCTTATTTTAGAACAAAACTGGGTGGTTTTTTTCAGTAATTGAAAGAAAAGTGAGCCTAGATAACACTTTGAATGCTCTATGTATTAATCTATATCCATAAAGTGATGCAGAAATTATTATATCAGCAACTTAAGGAAATTTTTAGAACAGGAACACAAAATATAGAATTATCAGAAGACTTTTTTCCAGAACAATAGGTACTCACAGGTCTCCATGTATCAATTTACTTATGCATCTACCTTGCTTAAATCTATGCATATTTATATTGTTTTCAGTTAGGTTATTCTGGAAATGGGTCACTTCGTTGTCTTGCTTACATTTAGGTTCTTGAATAATTTTTTGATGGAAGAATTTTTCTGGGACACTTTACATAAAAACCTTTTAAATACCCTACATAACCCTTGTATCTCTGGGTATTTTTGCTGATGGATGGGTAAGGACTAGTCACACCAGCTATTTTAGGCATCTTAATACATATATCTGAGTCATCTAAAATAATTTAATGGTTTTCTGGAGTACAGCTCTCTCTCATGTAAAAAATATGGCTAAAGGGTTTAAATGATTTCATGCAGTGATTTTTTTTAAGAGTCGGAAATGTCTCCTCGGTTCAGATCAAGAAATAATGTTTTTTCTTCAAAACCAAGTTTGTTGTGTATTTGTAAAGCTTCGTATTTCTGCATATTAATTGATTAAATAGGTGTTCATATGATAGTGTTCTAGAAAACATCCTAGTTATTCACAGAAGAAATATAGAAAGCATGCCTTTTGACCCAGAGATTTTCCTGCCTTCCGTAACATTCTGTGAATGATTAAGTTTTTCACAGAATCACAGAACTGCTGTGATTGGAAAAGACCTTTAAGATCATCAAATCCAACCATTAATTATTTTGTGTAATATCATCTCGCAGAGACCTAGAGGAAGATCCGTTGTTTACTGATCTGTCTCCAGATAACACATTGTCAACTCAGGAGTGGCTCAGTGCTTCGCCACCTGTCAGTCCAGAACATCACAAAAATGATGGGAAGACTGAAGTTCATAAAATTGTAAATAGGTGAGTTGAAACAAACACTTAAAGAAATCTCTAAGCGTGTGGGAGTCTGCACACGCTGTGCAAATTAAATGTCCTTTGTAATGGATGCTATTCAGTGCCAGCTGGTAAAATGACTCCACAGAAGGAAATTATGTGGCATTTTATCAGAAAGCAACTCGTGAAAGATTAGAGCTTACAATAAGTAAAAATAATTCAATGTGAATGAGAAAAATAGAACATTAAAGCTAATAGTCTTGGTGAATACTTAGAATTTATGATGAAAGCCTCATTGATTATAAATTTTTCTTTTTCTCAAAAGTATTTGCTGTACTTACGCTGCTCTTACAGGACTTAACCTTCCTGCAGAAGTCTAAGAGTCTTGCTATAAATGTTTTACCCCTCCAACTTCCTATAGTTCCTTAAACACATATATAGAAGTATGTAATTGCTATGCTAGAGATAACTTTCTGTTCTCTGCAAGCCAAGGGGCACCTCTGCCACCTGTAGGATACCTTTGTGCTTGTTCAATGTGCTGCAAATGGGATATCACAAAGAGGACAGGATCTGCTCTAAGCAACTTAGTGATGGTAACTCTCTTAGCCACTAATATTAGGACAAATGCTGTTTGCTCTGTTAATACACAGCAGGAAAGCAGCACAGGTATTTCAGTGCTGACCTATCTGCTTACCCAGAAATAATCAAAGCTATTAGACAAAGGAAGCAAACAGCCCAAGGACAGTCAACACAGAATGGCAGAGTTGCTTCTTGCCCTCTATCCCCCAGTACTGCTATATATAGTTTCTGGTGGACATGGTTTGGAGCAAAGACGCAAAAAAACACTGTCCTAAATTCACCTCATACAACCTCCATCAGTGAATAAAACTGTTTTCAGGATTCTCAGTGTTTTGCAAATTTGTGGGTTTTTAGATAAGACAAACTCCATACAGAAAGTCAGCTACTATATATTTCTGCATATAAATCTTATGTGAGCCTCCAGCAGTTCTTGGGATGTGGAGGAAGCTGAAATTTGGAAACAAGCCCCAAAGACTGAGTTTTATTTTGCTGTCCAGAAATCTTAAGGGGTTATATTTATTTTTTAAAGACAGCTACACTCTAATAAGGTGCAGAACTTCTTGGTGTTTTTTATGTCAGATATTGGAAAAGTAATAAGGATATAAAGTCTTTACAGTACATACCTGGGCAAAGGCAATATTTGTAACTGGGACATTTATATGCAAATATTCCCATATCTCAGATGTTCATTTTTTACCACAACAAACTATGCTAAATAAAACTGCCTATGCAGTAGGTTAAGAAGAATTTTAACTGTTATTCTCCTTCTCTCTTGGCTCATTTATTCCCCAGTACATTTTCCATATGCTCTAGTAAGATGGAGTCTGACCTTTAGCAAATGATCAGATCTGATTATGAATATTCCTTTTCATGTCCATTCTGTCTGCTAATTCTCAGAAAATTTTTGCACTGAGGTTTTTACCTCTGGTGCTAGATATGGAAGTTCTGAAGTATATGGCTTGCTACTACCGGTAGAATAGATCTGCTTAAATAGATTTTGCATTCTTGGTTCTTCCCATAAAATTACGATACAATCTGTGGATTAATTGGCCAGACAATTCAGTATTGTGTACACTGTTACATATCATGAGAAAGTATCGATCTGGTGCTCTGCAGATTATAGATGTTCATTAATGTACTTACTTTCTCTTTAGTTTTCTCTGTCTTGTACCTGATGAAGCTAAGTCATCATACCATGTGGAGGGTACAGGCTATGATACTTACCTCAGAGATGCCCACAGACAAGTAAGTCAGTGAAGTCTTCCTTAGTCTTTGAGAATTTAAAATGCTTATGAGAATATACAAATGGTTGTGTAAGTAGCCCTGCTAAATGCATCTTGTAGTAATGGAGGAAGGGAAAATTCAATTTCTAATTTCTAATGAAAACTTACCTTTGGAGATCTTTCGATGATGAATCCACCCTGTATTACTCTAGTGGGAATAATGGATGACATTAAATGCATTAATATTCATATAACAAATACACAGAGAGAAGATCTGAACTGCAGATAGATTCTTAATTTGCTTTTGCATTTATCTGCATTCTCTTGGAGAATTGCCTGCCAAGCTGTTTGAAAAGACTAAAGGGAAATTAAAATGCTGCATAGGAGTTATGCAATCTGGGACTTTAAAAATAAAGGCTCATCACGGGGAACACACAGCTTAAGGCATTCATGTTTGAAGTCAGGAGTTTTGGTAGGTAGGGAAATCTTTATGATTTACTGGTTTTAAAGACATGCGTGTTTTGTTTTTACAAACATAATCTAAAGTTTCCTTGGTCAGAGAACAATCACTGTTTATTTGCAGCTTTCCTATTGAAGCCCTGTGCATCTTCTAGAATAGAAAAAATTATGCAAAGGAGTAGAGTAACCAAGGGTGCTATTTTTAATAGGTACTTCAAAAACTCCATAACCTCTGAATTATGATATCAGCAGTTTAAGATGGGAAGCTTGAACTTCTGTGTTCAAATATTTTGTTTCATCTGTAGTCTCTCCCTTGATAAGAAAGGGACTAGAAAATAGAGAATAAGGAAACAAAGATTGATGTAAAATTCCCCTATGTTCTGTTCTTTGATGCCAGAAAACACATATCATCTTTATATTTCTTTCATGCCTTGGGAAAAAGAGTATTCTGGGAGTTATTAGAGAACAGAATTTGTTTCTGTCACCTCCTGACAATGATATGGCTCCTCTTGAAATATTTCCCCCCAAAGAATAGTCCTGCCTATTGCTGTTATTACATCCAAATTGCTGTTCTGCTTCCGTATTTCCATTCCTGAAAGCCTGCACAAGTAGGTAAGCTACATGCAGTGAAGAAATTCTGAGTCTGTTTTGTCTTTCTTTTGCTACTGTTTATTCCTGTGTTCCTTATTTTAACTGTTACAACCTGTGCAACTTTCAAGGTATAATTTCTTGAAAGTGAGACATCAGGCAGCCCACAGCAAATCAGAGGCAGAGGTTGAGAAAGACTGTTATGGATGATAGGAAACAAAGAGAGGAAAGAGGAAGACCTGAAGTGATTTTCTGATATACACATGCCTTTACTGTACTGGGAATAGAGAGCAATATAGATGGGATAGGAAGATAAGCTACACATAATATAGTGAAAGTGTGGTAACATGCTGACAGCAAGAACATATATGAATGGAATTCCTGCTTTAGAAGAACCCTGATCAGGATGTGTGTTGTCAGCTTTGCTTTGTGTTTTGACCCCAGCTGCTTTTTGGGAGGTCTGTTCTCCACTCGCTGTGTTTTCAAACTACCTTAATAGCATGAATGTCAAGAAGAAAATCAGTTGCCTGCATAGAAACTAAGTGTGTTTATTTTAAAATAAAATGGAGGCTTAGAATTTTCATGTAGCTACAGATTATGGCTTTAAGGTGTATGGACTATTAAAATGAAAGAATCAGTTTCCATGGAGGTTTGAATCTGTTTTCTTCACTATGTTTTTCTAGTTCCGGGATTATTGTGTCATCTGCTTACGGTGGGAGTGGCCTGGATCTCCCAGGTCTTTGGAAAAGTGCAATTTAGAAGCACCATTTTTCGAAGGACACTTCTTGAAAGTCCTATTTGAAAGAATGGGCAGGATTCTTGATCAGGTAAGGAAAAGCAGGTTCTGAATTCCATTTCTGATACTTTCAACACTACTAAAGGGCTGATCTCCAAGGTCTCATGGGTTCCCACCACTCAGATGTCAATTATAGCATCATATTACTAGGTAATGTTCTATGTCCTTGGTGCAGGTCTCTGTAGATGGCAGGATGTTACAGTGATCAGCATTCTAAACTTAACAAAAGTAGAGAACAAAAGCTCTCTTATCTTTGTTACCACTTTTTTGCTTTAACAAATGTTTTATTGAACAGAAGTATAATTTAAATTACTAAGTAAGGCAAGAATACCCTTCAAGCAAAAGAAGAGGGTAAGACAGTATCTTGGGAATTGTTCAGTGCTAACATCAGTGATTGTTTTCACTTCCTAGCATTTACACTTAGAAAGTATATATATATATTCAGTAAATAAAATACAGTTCCTTTCTGTCACATTTCAGTAAACTTCAGGCTGAAGTTTTCTGGAAACAGTTTATGTCACTGTGTAAGATGAAAAGAACTTACTTGTGTCACTGCTAATAATTTCCTCTTTCTTTCATAGTTATAAAATACTGTTTTCAGTGCATGGAATGCTTCTAGAAGATATCTTTCTATCTGCAGTGTTAAGTAGGGTTTTTTTCCTATTTGATTATCTGCAAATAGTAGAAGTATAGCTGCCAAGGGCAAACAAATGAGACATGATCTGACTGGCTCCCCTTCTTTGGGAACTGACTTGTTGGAGAGTAGCAGAGGGGAAAGGGACCTGGGGGTCCTTGTGGACAGCAGGATGACCATGAGCCAGCAATGTGCCCTTGTGGCCAAGAAGGCCAATGGCATCCTGCTGTGTATTAGAAGGGGTGGGCTTATAGGTAGAGAGAGGTTCTCCTCCCCTTCTACTCTGCCCTAATGAGACCACGTCTGGAATATTGTGTTCAGGTCTGGGCATCAGAGTTCAAGGACAGGGAACTGCTTGAAAGAGTCCAGCCCAGAGCCACAAAGATGATTAAGGGGGTGGAGCATAAGATAAGGAAAAACTTCTTCACTGTGAGGGTGACAGAGCAGTGGAACAGGCTGCCCAGAGGGGTTGTGGAGTCTCCTTCTCTGGAGACATTTAAAACCCACATGGATGCATTCCTGTGTGACCTGCTCTAGGTGATCCTGCTCTGGCAGGTGGGTTGGACGAGGTGATCTTCTGAGCTCCCTTCCAACCCCTAACATTCTGTGATTCTGAGAAGGGAGGTGTGATATGTCAGACCCAGATTAGTACAAAGGAATTTAAAGGAAGTGAATTTTCCTGATGTCTGTTTCTGTCTTTAGCCAGCCTGCATGACCTGGTCTTTCTGGGGAGAGGCGAAGTGAAGGCTCAGGGAGGTGAAAAGGGGGTTGCTCTGTGTGAAAACTTGATGTTTCTTTGCCTTCTCTAAACTCTGGGCTTAAGTTAGTCAAGTAAGTGTTGCTGCTTCAGATCAAGAAGATAACTTTTCTTGCCAGGGAAAATGAGCTCTGAAAGTGTAGATTACCCTCCCTGTAATACTGGAGTTGCTACAGATGCAGTAGTACCTGTTTCAGAGATCTGTACAATTGTTTTCTGGTTTGCACGTGGAGCTTTCTACAGAATAAACAATTATCTATGGTAGTGCCAGATTTCTGGTCATAAGCAGGACAAGAGCCAATTGAACATATAAATGCATAGGAAATATGTCAGGAAGCCTCTAGGTCATGTCTGTGAATGTTCAGGGGAGAAGGATGTTTGAGAGTACCAACTTTTATAATTCAGATGTCAGAAAAGAAAGCCAGATACCTCCATACATACCATATAGTGTGTACTCTCAGGGTTTTGCTTCCAGTAAAGGTGTTCTGCACACTTCACTAGCTGAAATGGTAATAGAGCCATGAAGAAAACTGGGCGTCATCAGCTCTTAGGAAAAACAAGCCTCATATGAAAACCTTTTCTGAGCAACGACACATAAATTACAAAAAATAAAGAACCTAAGTTACATCCCCTGAGAAACAGCTGAGTGTCAGATACGTATGAATATCACCAAAGCAGCATCTGGTATGGAAGTGCAGTGTCCGTTTTGATATACTACCTGTCAGCATGGCAAACATTTGGGTTAGTCAAGCAAGGTGGTTTGATCTGCAGTGTCAGAAATGGTTCTTGAGTCTAGAAGAATTAACTGCCTGAATCAAGACAGAAGGGTTAAATTCTTATTATATCGTACCAAAAACCTTGTCCTAAAAACCAAAATGAAATTGCAAGGGGTCATACATGGTGAAATACATAAATCACATAGGAAAAAAAAAAAGAAAAAATGGAAAACAAAAAAAAAAATCCCAACAAACAAACCAAAACAAAATCAAAAAAAACCCAAAGAAAACAAAAAACCAAACACCAAAAACCCCAAAATCTGGCTCCTATCATTGACAAACTTGACATAATGGGTGCTAATGTCCTGACAAAGTGAAAAATGTGGAAAAGCCTTCAGTAGGGACACAGTACTGCTTACAGATTGTGTTCAATGTCTTTTTTGCTTTGTGACGGTAATATAAGTATAGTTCTACCTGTAGTTCTTGGGTTATTATCAGAAAACTTTTGCAGAGGTGATAGAAATTGTTAATCTAGCTCCTGACAGAAGATGGCTGAGGCACACAAGTGAAATAACTTGTTTCAAGGCTGCTCAAATCCGGTACCTCATCTGCTAGACAGCACCTCTTTCCTCCTGTTAATATTATGCATTTCTATGGAACTGACTGTTCCCTAAGAATTTTGCAAGAATTTCCTGAACTGCAGATTTTGCTGGTTTTAACCTTTTTAGTTAGAGACATTTTTTAGAATGTTATCACAGAATGTTAAGGGTTGGAAGGGACCTCGAAAGATCATCTAGTCCAACCCCCCATACAAGGCTGTCTTGCTGAGTCTCCTGACATATGGACAGATATAAAAGCTCTGTGTGAAGAGGCAGCTTTCCTTAATGCTCTCAATTAGTTCAACTCACGGCAACAATCTGTCTGAACAATGCAGCACATGTTAGCAGTTTATTTCCTTCTCTTATTGTGAACGCCAGATAATGCTCATGGCTTCAAAGCTTCCTAATGCATTTATTGACTCGGACAACTCTAAAGACCTTCTCCTTCAGTTCAGCTAGGTAAACAGTGGAATGGATTTCTGGAAGGAATTTGTGTCTACTGCAAAATATAGCCTTCACTTCTACTTGGAACATCTCTGGTCCATGATCTGAAACATTCATTTGTTAGAAGATTGCAATGACTCCATTGCTGGAATATGACATACAGAAATAACTGCAACTGACTGGGAGACTTCAAAAGGTCTATAAAACAACTCCCTTTGCAATGCAACAGTGTGTGGTAATGAATGCAGGAATAAGGTTCCTAAGTATTAGTTAGGTGTCCACATCTAGTCAGTGGAAATTTTGTCAGAACATCCCCATGTCTCTGTAGCTGTTCAGCTGAAAAGCAAGTAGAAGTCTCTTTTAATGCTCATCATCTCAGCTTCCTTGACTAAAAGCTTGACTCAGTTGCCTAAACTGAGGTATCTGTTGCCATTTTTGTGATGCCCAAGATATTCCCAGAGGCTTGTGATTGCGACACATGATCCACCCTCTGTGGAACCATCAAGAGACCGGCAGGTACTCCTGAGCATCTGAGATGGCTTGAGGGGTTTGTGTGTAGGCTGTGTATCAAGTGCAAGATCTCTGTTGAGTAGGCTAATGCGAGCTTAGACATGTAGACATACCTAAATATATCTGTCTTTAACCTGAAGCTGAATTCTTACAAATCTTACCGTCTGGAAAAGGAATGAATCTGTTCCCTGGTTCTTCAGTGGGATGCTAACTTGAGAGCATGAAGATGATAATTTGGAAAGCATAAAGATGATAATTTGAGGCCATGAAATCATCCTCTTCTAGATGTGATTATGCCGCTGAGGATGTTACTGCCAATATACTGTCAAAGAGATTGAATGAGGGTCCTGTAATCTACTTCAGGTAACATCAACAAGGTTAAGTTAAACCAGCTGGGTCTAGTAACCTCTTCAGACTGGCATAGGAGTGTACCAAGGGGCTGTCTGTCCATCTCAGTCAGTTCCACGGCTGAATAGATCGAAGGAAGTTCCACTAGTTAGCAAATCTTGAGCTGAATTAAAATGTCAGCTTGTTTTCACTGTGATGAGAAAATCAAAGATGGAAAAAAACATACTGGGAACATAAAAGAAGTTATGGTGAAAATACTTGCTTTTATGGAAATGAGTTTCTCACTGGAGTGGTAAAATCCTTTAAGCTAGGAACTATTTCTTAATTAGAAATGTAGGTACTGTTGTTTTTCCTCATAACTGATTAGCGTCTTCCAGCTTCTGACGGTGTTTCCTCTCCCTTTTGGTTGATGTGGGGAAAGGAGGTAGAGAAGAAGCTCAGAATTTCATGCTGCTTTCCCAGCCTAGGACTGTCTCATCTCCCATAGCATGCTGCCACAAGGTGACCAGACCTTCTGCAATGGTTCTTCCCAAGAAAAAAAATTGGAAGAGAAATACCATATTAGCTGTAAACATGGATTTGTCTCTCTCAATTTCCTGAGCTCATATACTTTACAGTTACCCAGGAGAAGCAAGCAGATGTTTAATCTAGACTGATCCTACACTATTTGTGTAGCTACTGTGCTGTAAAAATGTTTTACCGGAAGAGGACATCCTACACTAAATGAGTGTGCAAAAACTTCATGTGGTTGTAGCAGTTATACAGATAATAACATCTAATGCCCAGCTGTCATATTCACATCGCTCGTGTTGTGGAAGATGGAGGTTTGAGGCCTGTCTTTTAATCTAACTTTTTAATCTTTTTTTTTATTCCCATACTTGCATATAAGGTTTTAGTGGTTAAATAAACACTGGCTTGCTGAAAAGAAACCAGCATGAAAATAACTAAGCACTGTGTTTTCCTTTTTTTTGCAGCCCTATGATGTAAATTTGCAAGTTACATCAGTGTTGTCCAAGCTGTCCTTGTTTCCCCATCCACATATACATGAATACCTTTTGGATCCTTATGTAAACCTAGCTTCTGGCTGCAGGTCTCTCTTCTCTGTTATTGTCAGGGTGAGTAAACACACAGTGAATATTTACATACAGCAGTGATATATTTAGTAACTTTGTAGTTAGTGGTAGTAGGTGCTGGGTAGTTGGAAGTTGGCAAGTGGCTTCTCACTGTAAGTAATTATTATTAATTATAAATGATTTATTATAAATTATTAATTTATTTCTGTGTCCTCATGTCTTCAAAATTGTTTGTGTGCTTAGTTTCACTGTGTAGATGCAAAACATTCCCTCTGGCAATGACGTTGCTTTAAAGTGGACTAGGTCACATTGTTGTCACTTGCAAGCAACATCAAGTAGTGCTGTAAGAACAAGCAAAGTACAGAGATGGCTTTGATTCACACACAAGCAAAGGACACTCCTGAGTACCCTGTGCCTGTTTCTCTGCTCATCCTCTTTTTTTTCTTTTCTGATTGAAGGCTGTTCTTGACAGCAAAGTCCTGGGTTTACTGAAAGTCCCCTTCCTTTCCCTCTCTGATTCCATCTCTTCCTGACAGACCTGCATCCTAGAAGTGCTGGCTGGGTGCCTGTCACGCTGCAGTCTTCTCAGTCAGAGATCCCTCGCCTACCCCACGCACCAGCTGTTATTAAGCTGGTCAGAAGCCTGTTAATGATGCTTGCTCAATACTAACAGAGGGCTTAGCTCCCTTTTTCCTCCCCACTTCACAATATAATCTTCACTCTTTCCTCTTGTGCTATCTTTAAACCCAGGAATTTACTGGTCAGTGGCCTGTGTCAACTTTTGCTAAGAAAAATTAATCGTTGGCATAATTAAAATAAGTAATACCATTTGTGGCAACAGCTAGTAAGTCTCAAGAGTTCCTGTCCTTTTCTATTTCTTTGCTTTCTGCTGCCACTCACCCTTTTTTGGGGCAGAGCAGGCACTCTGCGTGTTGTTTTGTGAGCCCATGAGGATGCTGAAGTGGGTCTGCATCCTGGGCTGTGAAGGCTGTCTTTGAAGCTTGCTGCCAGGCACTCTACAAAGGTGTTAATGTTGTGTTGATGACATTGTGCTTTACAGGTCGTTGGGGACCTCATGGTTAGAATCCAGCGCATCCCAGATTTCACTCCCAAACTTCTGCTGGTCAGAAAACGCCTGCTGGGCTTGGAGCCTGAAGGGCCCATGTGAGTAAATACATCACATATTCTTCAAGATCCATGGCTGGTTTGTGTGTGCTGATCCTGATTCTCTGCTGATTTTTTTTTTTTCTTTCTCAGCATTGACCACATGACGTTACTAGAGGGCGTGATTGTGCTGGAAGAGTTCTGCAAAGAGCTGGCGGCAATTGCATTTGTGAAGTATCATGCCTCATCTACACCATAAGCAGCCTTGATGAGTAGCCAGGCTGTATAACCAACTAGCCTGTTTCAGGGGATAAGACTATTGACAACACTCAGATAAGAAGAGGTGATGCCTTCTGGCAAAGTGTCAGTTGACATTTGGCAGAGTTTGAAGACAAGTTACTTTGACCAGATGTTGACATTGCAAGAGAGAGGGATTCAAATGGACCTGGAATTTGACTGAAGGCATATGATTGAAACCAATACATAGCATTTCTAGCCACTGTGTGAAGAGCTGCAAAAACTGCATGAAGAACCACACACATCAGACCTTGGTTTTCTGTTATGATAACAATGTTTAGAGAGTTGGGTCTTTTGTATGCTCTGGGGCTCACATGCAGCAATTCGCTTTTTGTGACCATAATAATTTTAAAAAGCAAATTAATTTTGTAACATTTTCATGTCATAATTCTTTTTCTTTTCCTTTTCAGTTGGATATATGGAAGGAAATCACAACTAGAGTTGCAATGTATATTGTTGAAAAAGAAGAGGCTCAAAAAATATACAAATCCATATACAGTGGGTTATATTACAGAAGGATCATTTTTGTTTTGGTGAATCTTGACAACTCTGAGCTTGATTCCCCAAGAAATTACTCCAGGAGATATATCAGTATAAAATGAATATTAATGGAATGAATCCTGATTCAGCCTCACATCCATAACAAATATATTTGAAGTGTACAAGTTTCTAGCATGCTTGTCTCTGTCATTCCATGTGGTTCAGGTCATCTGTGTAACTAGTTTTTCCTTGTGAACTCTAGTTGCTTGACTCTTGTCAGCTTTACAGGGAAGTTAATTATAGGTCATTAGTAGTTGTTGCTGAAACAGTATTTTTAATTTCTTTTAAATTTGTATTTAGCCTGAATTGGTTTAATAATCTTTTGTGCCTTGAAAATTGGCAGCATAAATGTTCTGTCATTTTTAGAAATGTTTTTATTGCTCATGCTATCATTGTAGTAGTACCCAGCAAAAGATGGACTGATGCCAATTCAGTTAAAGCGTTGATACCATATATAGGACCAAAATTTACACCTGCTTTTCTTTGTGCTGGGGTGCAGAAATGTCACTCAGTGAATCTGTTTCCATATGGAGGCTCTCAGCCAGGGCAGGCATTGTCCAGCAAGCAGAGGGCCATTCAGACTTGAGCTTGCTTTGCTTCTGTTTCTGTAGCAGGAAGCAATGGCAGCCTGCACTTTGGGCAGTTCTGGCTGCTCAATGCCACGTGGCTGGGCTCTTACCTTCAGGTCACAGGTTGTGGCTTGGAGGAGAGACCTGTCCTGCTCTCCACATAGGTGTGTAGTACCTCTTGCCCCTCCTATGAACGTAACAGGCATAGGCAGGCGAGGTAGAGTTTAGCTCCTTTTGTTTACACTGTATTTCTTTCTTTGTCTTTCCTACTATCCTATTTGCACAGCTAATGCCCATTTCAGATGTGATTGCTCATATGCAAATATGGACTAATTTAGTCAGTCACTAGAATTCTGGAATTACATGGCTGCACCTGGAATCAGATTCTGCTCCATGCCTTTGAGGTCTTGTTTTTTAATATTTATGGAACGTGGATGTTGAGAGGCCTTTTAAGTTAGCAGGTTAATTAGAACAGTGTCACAGTTAATGGGATAAATTTATTCTTGTCACAACAGTGAAGAGGGTCCTGCTGTAAAAGCTTCCAGTTGAGGTTCAGCTGGGGAGAGAGCAGTTCTGGAACTGGGGAAACATTTTGGCAGGTCAAACCTGTATTCAGTGTCTCCCTATGCTGGGAGGATTTTGTACAAACGCTGCATTTATCTGGCAAACAAAAGTGTGGTTTGCTTCCTCACCTTTTTTTTTTTTTCCTGAATTTAGCCCCAAAGTGTTTGCAGGTCAAAGTAGCATAGTAGGATAAAGCTTTTTTTTTTTTCTTTTTCTTTTTTTTTTTCATTTTTATTCTTTAGAAACATACCTTGAAAGTAGCAAAGAATTTTTAGTGATGTGTGTTGCAGTCAGTCCATATTAGAAGCTTCATTAATGTAACGTACCTGACACACAGTTTAGAAAATGTCAGTATCTATGCAGAGCGATGTTTAATACATACTTGTATTATAAATAAGGTCCAAAATTCAGCAAAGCTGTTTAAACATAAGCTTAATTTCAGGAATTTTATTCGTAAATGAACAGAGTTAAGCTATTGAGCACAAATGCCAATGCTTTTCAGAATTTGGGTCTTTGTTGGTTTTTGCTTGAGCTTAATCACTTTCCCCTAAAATTTTCTATTTATTTATTTTATTAAAAACTGTATGTTCCAGAATAATGTCCCAATTTCAGTAGAAACTGGAAGTGTTAATATTACTATAAATGAAAGCGAGAGAAGCGTTAAACAAAACTTAGAAGAGCATTCCAATTAATACAGCAGTTTATAAAGCCATTCAAGAAATGCCTGATCTTAAATGAAAGCATTAACATCCCCTCTGTTGTTGTTGTTGTTGTTGTTGTTTTCACTGATACCTTAGCTCATTACACTGTAAGGAATCCTATCAGCCAGCTTCTGGAAGGTCTGCTGCAACCTCTGTGGCATTTCTGTGCAAAACACTCTGCCAAGCTGCAAACAATTCCTTCAAGCTCATCCGTGAACAAAATAAGTATATATAAGCACTCTTAAATTCAGGATATAATTTTTTGGTCTCCAGCAACATTGGTGATGTTCTTGCAAAAGTTGATAAATTTATTAGATGTGGATCCATCCTGACGGAATTGAAGCAGTCCTTAAAGTTGCTTTAGCCTAAACTGTTTTAGTAAGTGCTGCCTACAACCCCCTTAATTACCATACATGATGGCAATGACCTTTATTTTTGTACAAGTGATTTAATCTTACTTAAGAGATGGAACTCGTTAAATTATTTTTTGTGGTGATACTTTTCGTGCACTTTTTTTTTTTTAGGAAAAAAAGAAAGTTAGAAGTTGGTTCAGGTCCATGTTTTCACCTTTCCAATCTATGCATGTCATTGAGGTGCCCGTTTTATTTGTGTGCATGTGTTTGTATGTGGTTATTTATTACCCAGAGATGGACACCTGAGAAAATCTAGAGCCTGAAGTTCACAGCATGTGCAGATCCTCTGGATGTCAGTGGGAAATGCAAGTGCTTATCACCTTAGAAAATACGGCCATAGTGTTAGGTTGAAATACTTGAGAGGTAATACTAGAATAACACTTTGTTTCAAAAACCAGATCTAAACCACATTTTAATCCTGATGCACATGTGTGTAAATAAACACATTTTTTACTTTTTTTTTGCCCATTTATAGTATGTATTTGATTTAGACTCTGATATAGAAAATTTTGTAATAAGCCATGTGGTAGCTCTGGTAGAACAACTTTGTCTTTATTTTCTCCTATGACTGTAATATTCCTGATATTCACATCATGTCTCTGTAATGTTCTTACTATGTATTTGTCTGTGCAATATAAAAGCTGTGACTTGATACACAGCTTGAGTCTGGTTGTACATCACCTATGTATATATATACATATATATATAAAAGGACCAGAACCCCGAGCTTGCTTACACTACAATTAGTGTAAAGATTGTCGCACTTGATTTTACAGGGCACAAGTAATCATGGAATGGCTTTGTAAATGCATGGTAATTTCTACCATAACTTGCTGTGTAATTTCACAGATGACATTTTATTAGTGCTATTTGTCTTGCTAAAGGAAATGCTAAACCGAAGTGCTAGGTAAAAGCAAAGGGTTATGTAGTAGAGTTGGGGCTACATGGAGAATCCATATCTGATACTGCATATCGTACAGGGTTTACAAACCATGATCCTCAGTGCTTTCTGTGCCCTGTAAAATAGTGTAACTATATAAAATATATACTCCTTGTTTTGCCTCCTGCCTTGTTTACATTAAACAGAGGATATTCAGTAAATTTTTTCTATTAAACTTTGTGTAGGTCACTTACTGACAGTGTTACCAAGGTTTCAAAAGTGTGGGAATTCCAGTGAGGAATTGTCGAAACAGCCACATTACCAGACATACAATATTAAATTTTATGAAGGAGGTTGTGATAAATTCCAACTTTTTGTGCTAAAAAATGCATGGAGGATTAAAAGGGATATTCTTGAAATAAATTAATTTCATCGAAGCAACTGCTTCTATTATTACAGAATCCGTCATAGGTTTTGTATGGATGACCTTGAGACAGAAAGTGTGTTAACATTTTACATCATGCCTTTGATCCTGGAGTCCTTTCATTTATTTTGAGTCTGGCACTGCAGCATCTTCTGGATAAACCTGTTTCCTGCACTACACTGTGCAGGGCTCTCTGTGAATCAGCATAATCTTGCTCATGAAAATTGGAAGTTAAGGGAAATGTCTTGGATGGAGTCATCCTGAACACAGATTAACGTCTGCTCTTCCTGAGAGCGCTACTATCTGTCAAGCCTGCAGCTGGTCAAGACCTTGGTTTTCTATTGCATTTGAGTGTAGAGAGCATCAGTCACAACGTTATTGAATTGTGTACAAATGTCATGTATGTGAGTAAGCACCATTTCTTCCTTCAGGGCCTTTGAAGAAGGTTTTTATACATAGGCTTTTATATACGTTTTAATAGATTTTAGAATTCTATTAGTTGGGTATTTTTTTCCCAGTATCTCACCTAGTTTTGTTGTTTAAGTTTTCATAAGCTTTTTAAAAATCTCATTGCTCTGTAAGATCTCCTCTGAGGGCAACACTTCGATGTTAAGCTCTTTCTCCTTCCCAGTATTTAACAGCTGCAAGTGCTCTTGCATCTTTAACAAGAAGAGCGCTACAGCAAGATGATACACTTGACTGCTTTTTATAGCTCTCAGCATCTTTCCCCCATCCTCTTGGGTCTCTGAGATTGTCATCTCTCACCCCAGATCATTTATTTGCTGTGCCTGCATGAGGCATTTAGAGATTTAGGGACATTTTGCTTCTTCAAGCAGTGAAGAAGTTGTATCAAAATTGCACATTTTTATATCTTGTATTTTTCTCTTACTTTGATATCCTTGAAATGACTGGATTATTGAAGCATGATACTCTTATGGCACTTGCATTCTGATGCAAGATTTTGGGGTCTACATCCTATTGGAAAAAAAAAAATCAGAATTATCAGTGTGTGGTCTCTACTTCATATTCATTAACTCATTTTACAGTTTCTCAGTCAAAGCTCTCAATGTAGATGCAAGTAGTGCAGGATCTACTGAATTTGTTAACCTTTAAATGTTAACAGAACTGGCGCTGTCAAAGCCTCGAGGATTTTGCTAGTTTGGTAGGTGATCCAATTGGATTAAAGTGGATTAACACTCAGAAGTGAATCTGTCACAATTTGTATGAGTCCTTTTGGCCTAAACCTGTGTGTTCCTTGTGCATCTTTTATCAGCTGAGGTTCCCTTTGAAGGATGAGAAAGAGAACTGAAGAGCAATTTAGGAATCAAGTGAAGCATATGGTGGATTAAAATTTTCAGGTGTCATAAGCTTCTTAGGAATGCCAAAAAAGAAAGAAAGTGTGAAAAGTTAAATTTTACAAGTTTGGACTGGTTGCTGGCATTGCCTTTCAAGTCAGATCTGCGTGGATAAGGAGATGTGTCCTGGAATGAGGTATCTCACCAGGCTATGTAAATTGCCCTTGCTAGGATGGTATATATATTCTGTTCTATGTTTCATTAAATCCCTGCTGATTGTTACAATAAATTTTGCCAGTGGTATAAAATCTAGAATAGCTCTGTGGAACTGACGACTCTGTCAGTGTCTTGTAACTTCGATATAGATAAATGTTGCTGGCTTTGCCTCATAGCATCATAATTCATAGGGGGTTTATTGTGTCCCCTCCCTCTGGTAAAAAATTTTACATACTGCAAAATAAGGAAATATGTGAAAGAAAGGACCCTGTTAACAGGGATAGGCTGTAGGAACGTGAAGACAAGTGTATCTTTCTTAATCACCTTCATTTTAAAAAAAGGTGAACCTCATTATATTCTGAAGTGAACAGTTCTCTGAAATAACAATGTTGAAAAGAGGGAGGGTATCCTCCACAGGCAGTCTGAGGCAGGAACTATAAACCTGCTTGGGAAATTTGCACTTAGGACAGCAGAAACAAGACATTTGCATTCTACGTTTCAAGGTGTATTGTATCTCATTTCCAGTTTGGAGAGATGAAGCAGCCAAAAATCTAAGTCGTTGTGCTGAGTAATAACATAGGTAACAAGACTACAGGAAGGTCTGCAGAAAACAGCAAAAGAAATCAAACTGATTTAGGAGAGGATGTCAACAGAGGTAATGAAGTTTAACATAGTGAAATTACAGCTTAGGGTTAAAGGAACATTGCATCCCAATAAAAAGATTTGAGTCTTAAGCACTGAGACTGAAGGAATTATAGAGCCTAATTTATCAGAATGCAATTAAGAATGAAGTAATGTCACTGAGGAAAACTGATACCGTCAATGAAAACGTACTGACTATGAATGCTGCTAGTCAGGAGACGTGGAAGGAGCCTGTAACCTCATGCTTACAAAACCAGGCTGGACAAAACATTGTTTCAAGAGGAAACCTGTTTGTGTAGGTGAGGAGATGAGGTAAACACGCATTTATATCCTCAGGCTCCCAGCTAATTAACGTGTATTTGTTCTGCTAGGAAGCAATGAGATGGACTGATCCACTTGAGCGTCTCCTGTAAATGAGGAAAGTTGATGCAATCTGAGAAAAGCAATTTTCAGCCTTCCCAACTGCTACTCGCTTACAGAATAACCTCTTTGCAGAAGCGGCACCCATTCCACGCAGCGGGCGGTCCAGCTTGATGAGCGGGGCCAGGATCCCCCCCATGCTGAGCTGCCTTGGAGAGAAGGAACACATTACCTGTGCTGTGAATCGTCATTATGCTTTACTTGAGAGACCCACTTCTACATCCCTCATCTCCACATCCACAGGAAGCACCTGTCAAGTTCATATTTCTTAATTTGGGTCATGAATTTTTCTTTCCTAAGGATTTCAGAGACTCCTGGTTTTACTGTTAACAGAATATCCATCAACACTCTGCATATTTCCAGACAATTCTCCTTCCACCTTCCTGTGAAAGAAAGAAATCTTTGTATCGTTTGTATCTTTTGTATTGTTACCCTGCCCTCTGAGACTCACGTTCTTCTGTCTTGTTAATTCCTTCCTTTCAAATCCCCAAAGATGTTTTTTGTCTTGTCCTTCACGTTGGGGATTCAGCAGTCAGCAGTTTGTGCAGCTCAGCAGGCAGAGGTCATTAAGGACAGCAGAGACAAAAGCAGAGCTGCTTCTGTCCACTCAGGTGTCCAGCTGCAGGATCTGCAAGGGAAATCCTATCTATTTATCAGATGGAATTATCAGGGAAGGAAAAACGAGGCCCATGAGTTTCCTATGACGTTTGAAGAAAACTGCATAGCTTGGTCATGTTTAAAAGACAGACATTTAAGGAGACATCTTCTATTGATTTAAAGAGTATGTCTGCACAAGTAGTGGCATGACGACAGTTCTGAGCTCACCAACAGCCATTTTTGATACCAGCTCAGTGCAGGGAGAGAGGACCTGTGTCTGCTCAGGCAGGTGTGGGGACAACTGGTGTTTTGGAGAAAGGGAAATGCAGTAGTTTGCAACCCTCAGAGGGGATCTTACAGCTTTACCACAGACACAAAGCATAAGCCAAGGCCAGGAGAATCGTATTTCCTACATGCATGAAATGTGTACTTCATCTATTCCATGTAGCTGATTGCTCAAAACTTTAGTGTTTTGATGGTGCTGCTATGTTCAAACAATCAAACACAAATTGCTGAAGAACTTGGGAGCAAAATTCAGTCACTCAAATCTCTTGGCCTTGCTTACATAGGTAAAACTTGTTGCGATCACATACGATATACATTGAAGCCAGTGATAACTGAAGTATTACGCTCTCATAGCCAGAAGACAGCTTTGCTGTTGGTAAATAACACCTTAACAGCTTTAGAATTCTGCTGCATTCTTTGCTGAAACTTAGGCAAAGCAATAGTAATACTGGGTAAATCGTGCATCAAAATTGTGCGAGAAGTTTCATGCTATATATATTAAATGTCTGCTTCTCTGGAGCCATGATCCAAGCTTGGATCATTAAATAAGGAGTTGGTTTAATATCAACTAACAAATCACAATAAACCTTGATGTTTCCAAGATGGCAAGTATGCAGGAAACTAGATTTATCAGACCTTATTTTTGCCTCCTAAAATACCAAGAGTGAGCACAAGCCCCTTTTTCCTCCTTTTATAATTAATTCCAAATGTCAATTTGATCTATTAATACGATTCTAATTGTCAAATTTCTAAAATAGGGTTGCCTTTCTGTTTCTAAATACCAACCAAACATAATAATGAAAAAATAAATGCCTCGATATGATTAAATGTGATCTGTTCAACAAGCGGGGCAGTACCACAGCTACAGAACCATTCTTTCCAGTTTACGTGTCTCAAGTGCGATGCTGACAAGGAGCATTCCAGCTGATTTTGTCTAAGAGTTTTGGTCTAAGAGTTTTTTTTTTTACTTCTGCGGTAGAAAGTGGAAGCATGTTATGATGGATAGTTTAGGAATATGGTATATATACTTAACCTGTATACCATTACTTGTTTATTTCATTTATTTTATTTCAGAAAGCAGAAAAGGTGTGGGATCTGTAAACAATGTGATGCCAACAGTTCCAGCCAGCATATGCAGATGCTGGTGACATTTCAAGGAACATATTACTTTTTACCCTGATCACTGTGTCTTGCTCTGCTAGTGGTTTAGTTATTTTTAAGCAGTTTGCACACACTGAGGTGATGCTGAGTAATCTGAGCAATTTTGTTGGGTTTGTGGTTTTGAGTGACAAATATGTTTTTTTCTTCATGCGACAGCTGGATGATTTAGTCTGTTAATAGGGGAAGCTGTCACAGAGGAATTACATATATAGAATTAATTTAACTTTTTAAAGTGCAAGCTATATAGGTGCAATTCATCTTTTCAGCTCTTCAGGTATTAAACTGTGTAGCAGAAGGGGCTTGACTTCTTTGCTTCTCTACAGAAGCTTTTTAGGTTCAGCAGCCTAATGAACAGCTATCAGAAGCCCCTAAGAAATTTCTCCAACAGTGGCCCCATTGTTTATTACACCAGTGGAAAAATATGGACGTCAAGAGCAAGCTGCCCCAGATGCCAGATAAAGATCTTCTCTGAATTGAAACTGAAATTTGATAAAGGAAAATCTTTCACCATCATGTACCAAGGTCAGTATAATTGTGTAACTCAACTATTTTAGCAGCTGAAGATTCCACCTGATTAACCTATTTATAGCTTTATATTAATTCAGTACCATTTATTCCAGAGGCTCCATGAAATTCTATAAACACAGCTAAGGAGGCACCAACCCCGCATGCAGAATTTAATGAGCTGTTTTTCATTAAGGCAAGTGAACAGCAAACAACTGCTGGTGGGCTGATCCTGGTGCCTGCAGCTCCCTACCCTAGGTGATGAAGCTGGGCACTACCAGTGTCTGAGTTGGGTGGGAGGCAAATGAGAAACTTAAGAATGGCATAATAATGCAGCTGTGGAACCCTGTTACAGCGTAGTGTCCTTGCTGGTAACAGGCCACAGGTTTTGTGCTGTGTTTGCAAGGCCTCGGGGCTGAGGTGCGGCAGGCTTGCTTTGTCTGAACTTTTATTGACCTGCCTGCAGCTTTGTTTCTATTTGATTTAGCTGTAACAGCAATTTTTCTTCTGACTAGGTGACTGGCTAAATTCTTTTACTTTGCTTATTACTGCAATGGTAGTACTGTAGTTCTACACCCTGACGCTATAATGCACTAGAGAGAACTATGGGGCTGGTACTGTGGCTGAGGCTTTGAGAGCATTAGAGCAGAGGAATACTGGCATGGAGAAAGAACAGGTTTCACACTGGAAACCTTACAGCCATGGTCTCACCCACAATCAGTTGAAGAAACACAGACCAGGAGCTGGACAAAACTGGTTTTAGGAGATACAAAGACAACGAAGAAATAGTACCTAGCATAACTAAAATGGGCTGTACATAGCAAATTCAGATGTTATGCAGAGCTGAAGAACAATGAAGAAAGAGGAAAGGTGTAAGACAGGTTGGCAAACATATTCAAATGGATCTTTGAGTGAGGAAGACAAAACTATCAACATGAACATCATAGTTCTCCTGTCAGAGGACTTCAGATGCTGATGACCTTCTGCAGCAGCCCCACCAGAATGACAGCAGAGGAGCAGGGGAAGGGGATCCCAACATCAGGAAATGGGGCAGAACATAGGAAAGACAATTTTTAGTGGTTTATTATTAGCATTGAAATTTTTTGTGCCTAGACAAAGCTGCTCCTTTCTGTAATAATTAGATCTAAGCTGATAGTGGCTCTTGGAACAGATTGCAAGGATTTCAACTATACTTATATTAAATTCTTGGCTTCATATATAATGTGTATTTCTCCTCGCCTATAAACAATTTTTGGGGCATAACAGTGACAAATACATTTTAGAGCTTAAAAAAAAAAAATAATAATTTTTTTAAAAAGGAAGTAAGATGACCAAACACTTGAGAAAAGATTCACTCTTCTGCTGCAGGGAGAAGATTCTGACAAAGCAGGGACAGATACTTCTATCTTCTGATGACAAATGTAATCTATTTTGTTGTTACTTTTGACCCTGATACCCTCAGTGCTGTGGAAAACCTTCTTGTGGGTTTTTCCTGAATAAGAACAGTGACATTTGATCTGAAATCTGTCTGGAACTGGGACTGGGGATATGCATGAGCCTGATGGTAAATATAATTCTTTAACATTTAAATGGTGCTGAAGCCCAAATTTGGAGACTTTAGCAGAGTGCAGCCACATCACCTCTATTAAAGAAACAACAGAACACCTGAGTCCTGCCTCCAACGAAGCATTTTATAACAAAAGCTCTTTTTCTTTAGTTTGAATCTTGACATCTCTGCTCAAGTCAAATTCTACTCTGCTACTGCCTCCAGATTTAACCAGAATAAGAAATGACTACTATGACAGTCAGTATGACCAGACTGCAAAAATAGAAACACAGAATTTCATTCGGATGCTCATCATTATTTAATCCAACAACCAGTAGACATTAAAATTTCATTTTGCCAGAACATATTTTTCTTTGGATTGAGTCCCAAATAATTTAATTCCCCGGTTATTGCATTGTTTCAGTGACAACGTACCCACACCATAATTATTCTTAAGGGGATCAGTGTGCATGTAGGAAACAAAGCACTCATCAGCGGGTACCATTCTTAGTATCCATTTGCCTCTTGGTTCCCTGAACCACTGTTATGAAGCATTTCCTGGGACCTGATACTCATGTTTTAAACCATTATGTTTCCTACCATTTATAAGCATGTCTGAGCCAGAAATTGTTCAGCGGCTGTTGCTGCTGCATCCTTCAGGGACAAAATGTTCTAAAGAGCTAATGTTGCTCTTTCATTAAGAAACCTATTCAGAACCACAGAGAGTGATTTTGACAGTGCAATTGGTAGCTGCTTTAGGGTAGGAGCTTGACAGGAGTCCTATTTTAAGCTATATTAATGTATAATGTTTATTTAAAGGAGCAGAGTCAGTTACAGGTTTTGGTATGACTACTTAAGTATATACCTGTGTGTCTCACCTGCTCTGCCCCTGCAGGTTGCACAAAATAATTATGCCTTCATACACAAAAAAAAAATATTCTGTTGATTCTGGCCAGCCCTGGCATGAAAGTAAGAAAGGAGAAGAAAAGTAAAAAGAAAAGGAAAAAGAAACAAACAAAGAAAAGAAAAGAAAAAAAAAGAGAAAGAAAAAAAGAAATCAAAAGAGAGATTCCTACAAACCTGAGTCATTTCACCCTGAGTATCTCATGTTTTTCTAGCATGAATATGCTCTGCTTTTTCTAACAGAATCAGAATCACTGAGGTTGGGAAAGACCCTGAAGATCATCGAGTCCAGTTGTTAACCCAGCAGTGCCAAGTCCACCAGTAAACCATGTCCCTAAGTGCCACATCTACACATCTTTCATATACCTTCAGGAATGATGACTCCACCACTTCCCTGGGCAGACTGCTCCAGTGCCTGACAATATTTTCAGTGAAGAAATTTTTCCTAATGTCCAGCCTAAACCTTCCCTGCTACAGCTTGAGGCCATTTCCTCTTGTCCTATCACTGGTTACCTGGGAGAAGAGACCAAAACGCAGACATATTTTTCTGTGGGTTTAAGCACGGGTGGAGGGAGAAGGACATGTAGTGAATAAGAGATGGTAAAGTGAAGGGCATTAAGGTTTGAAGTGACAGAATAGATTAACCACTTGCAAAGATGAATGAGTATAATTTCACATTACGGTTCTTCTAGTGGCAAGGCTGATTTACAAATGTTTGTATCCTTAGCTGCCAGGCATCATGTTTTGTTCTTGTTGAAAGATATACATAAACAAAAACATTTCACTCATCATTGCAACAAAGCCCAAAAGTTCAACTAGCACAGCCAAAGGTTATAAACTGTCACTTCGAGGTGTAAGTGAAGAAGAACAGGAAAGGGCAGCGATCTCTGTCAGGAAAGAATGGTTGTATGGCTGAACTGTGGTCTGGGAGCCACAAGAAGCTGGTTTCTGTCCCTGACCCTGTTGCATGACCCATCACCTCTGTTACTGTAGCATGAGAGAATAGTGCTGAAAGTCTCTATTTAGAAGGGTGTAGTTACATCTCATTAACACAGATTTAATGGAAGATGATATAAAAGCACAGCATTGTTATCAGTCCCCCTCATCTTTATAAGTGTCACTGCACAGGTAATCGCAGACTTTCAAAATTAGATATCCTGGTAGTGCTACTGAACACATAAGCTTGTGTCTTAGCAAAATGTTCCTTGCAAGGCTTTGGAGATCAAAGACAGTCTGGGCTTGATTGGAAACCAATTACCTACTGCTGTGCGGACCTTTGAAAACTAACAGGATTTTTATTTCCTTTATCCTTTGATCCCCAAAATGAGCAATATAAAGATAAGGAAAGGCGGAACAAAAGAACAGATGTACCAAGCAAATAGTGAAAATAGAAAGCAAGAATGTGCCTATAGGTTAGCTGGATAGATTTAAAAAAATAAAATCAGGCTGCTGGATTAGGAAACTTCAACAAGCTGTAAGCATAAGCAATCTATCTTTCAGCTCAGTGACTTTGTAACTCAGAAAATCACCTAAACACAGAGTTGCAATATGAATTACATGTGGATGTCCATAGGAAGGGTATTTTTTTGCTCCACATGCAACTCGAATTACAGAATTACTTGTGCAGTTGATGCTACTTAAAGTACCATTTCTCCATCAGTACGTCGTTGTACCTTTGATCTTATTGCCTAATTCCTTTAGCCTTTCTCCTACTCTTTTCCTGGTTTCATATTCCAGGAAGAATCTAACACCAACAAGTCTACTTTACAGCTTCAGGTCTAGTTGTTTCTAGTGCTGTCAGCAGACTGTGGGCCAAGGCAAGCAGCTGCAGATCCATTCCCTTCTGTAGCATTTCACCCACGTCTATGGCCCTGTTACTTAAACTTTAGTTTCGCTGTCTGGGGTCAGTCCTTGTACAGAGACAATTAACACTGAGCATCTGAAATCTGATAGGGATTTAAAGCAAAGGGTGAGTGGTTGCCACCTGGTGAGAGGAGGAGAAAGGAGGGGGAGGATGAATGAGCTGGACCTTTTCCTTTTTCATCTGGCACACATTAGTGGATCAATGACTGAAATGGATGAGGGTGCTGCTGAAGTGTCACGGCAGTGTAATGATGTAGCTGATATTAATGGCTAGAGCTCCAGCCCGGAAATTATAGTGGAAGAAATGGGGGGAAAAAAAAGATATTTCTGAGCACTCTGAATCGGTGATTTGAGGATTGTAATTTAGTGCTCGCTTTCATATTTCCTAAAATGGCTACTGTGCACATTTTCAGAATCTTGCCTGTTAGTTAAGGAAGGAATAAAGTCAATAAAGTGTGTTTGATCACACTTCTCCTTCCTTCCTCCTCTAAGGTATGACATGCAATCAGTGATAGTGACTCTCCTTTAAATCAAGATCTATTTCATGCCTTTTAGCAGATCTGTTTGCAGTGGGAACATGTACCTTCAGCCCTCTGGATATCTGGATTTAGAGCAGATGTAGAAAATATTATAGTTTATATGGCCTATGAACTCTGCATTTTTCAAGATCAAATTCCTATTACACTAAAATCACCAGTAAACCCATGGTTATCTTCGGGCAGCCTGGATGTAGATACAGTAAAAAAACCCCACAATAACTGAACAAAGCAAAGCAAAAATCTCACAGCATAAGCACCTCATCTTGCAAAATTGTTGAAAAGGACAAATCTGCTGTTCCCAGCTAAATCTCTGACCTCAGGGAGGCTGTATCCTTCCACCAGCAGTTTGACCGATATCAGAATCCAACAGGTTTTTTTCCTTATCGACTTTCTCTGGGCTCCCCTTCTCCTATCATAATTAGACAGGCAAGAGGGGAGAACATGAAGGGCAGGAGTTCCAGCTCCCTCCTCTCTGAAAATGATGCAAAGGAATGTCATCTGCTTCTGAGCCACTAAAAAAGTGAATACACAGAAGTCTATAAGAAGGCTGTCTAAAAGAGCACTGCTTCCACTCACACCTTTCAGCACTAACCTACTTTTTGTCGCCTGTTCTGAAGCTTTTGCCTTTGTTCCTGCTGTGTGTGGCTGCTGTAGCTGCTGGTCCTGAAAAGCAGTTCCCACATAAAATCAACAGCAGTCAGGCCTGCCAAGGTGAGGGGAGCTCTGCCCTTCACATGCTTGCATGACATTGCTGGGGCACCTGCCAGTCTGCTCTCCCAGCCCTTTCTGCCTGCCCAATTAATTCACCGCAGCTCTCTTAGTGGAAGCATCGCTCCTTGCCGAAAAGATTTTTCTCTGATTTCAGACTCCTGGCTTCTTTTTTGTGCTTCCTAAATAGTGGAGGCTGTCTGATAAGGTAGCTCGGGGTGATCAAGGAGAGGAGACCATGAGGTAAACAACAACGGATGATCGGGCATAAATATTTCAGGAAAATGTGTCAGCATAAAAGGCTTAGCAGCAGCTATTCCTCCTGAGGGGTCAGGTTGCAAAAACCTCTTCCTCACTCCCCCAGTGGCTGCCTCTCTGGCTCTCAGGGACACATATAAGTGCATAATAAATTTCAGGGATGGGGGAAGCAGGAGAGCAAGAATTTACTTTGCACTAGTAAAACAGTTCTTATAATTCTGCCATGTCACTGGCTAATTAAAGCTTACATGGTCAGTTCATCATCAGTCAGAGGCTGCAAACCCTGTTCACTGCCAAGCAGTTCTGAAGCCATTAAATCCAGCACGATGTATATCTGACTGTTTTATTGTAATTGAACTGGTTTGTGTGAGCCACGTTCCACATGGCTGCGTGGACACTCGCCAGCAGTGGTATATAATGGTAATTGGCACATCAGCAGTTTGACCCTTTTCTAACAGACGATTTCATGGAAGAGGCTTCACTGGAACTGGTATTTATCTCAAAATGTGCATTATAGAAAAAAATCTGTAACACTCTACCCTAATGATCCAAAAAACAGATTCAGTGTACCCCGGGGATTTCTGCTGCACCGGTTCAAGAGGTTGTTCTCCTGGCACCGCCCCCAGCTTATCTGTCCCCAGGGCAGAGGCAGCAGAAGGGGATGATGCATCTGTTCCTCACCTGCCCTGATTCCCAGGCCAGCTACTGCCTAAATACATCTGGCATATCCTGCAGAACTGTAGCACAACCCTGTTGCACTGCAGGACAGACAGCTGGAGCCTTCAGCTTTGTTGAGGAGACGGGAACATCTTTGCTCTGCTTAATTTTAACGGGAGCTGGGATCTGAGTCCTCTTAAGCATCCTGTTAGTGCAAAATACCATGTTTGTTAGGATTAAGAATTTGTGACATTGCTGAAGACCGTGGGCTGTATCACACAGTTCCCTGTACCATGCACTCCCTCAAAGTCACATTGAGCCCAAATATAATGCACACAGAAGTTTCTTTAAACCACTCAAGCTACGTGAGTTAGGGTACATGCCAGCTTGGGAATCTTTCTATGGAAGGACTCAAGCGTTGGGACCACCCTGTAAATAAGAAGGTTGTTCACAGCCTAACTTCATCCCACATTTATGTTTTCTAAATGTGTAACAATCAGGTTGCCTGATGGAAAGGAAATGGAGCAAAATCTCAAGTTCTGGGTTTGTCTGAGGGCTCATGGGTTCCTCTTGTGCCCTTGAGAGCTCAGCCAGCCTCGATACATCGCAGCACTGCAGCCACGAGGCAAAAAATCCGCATTGTGTTCCTGGAAGGAAACCTGCTGTTGGAGTCTCGAGGTTCAGAGACTTTGCTGAGGGAGTGTGGGGCATCTTAGAAAAGTTAGAAAAGTACATTTAGTGTAAGAGTCTAGAGGTCAGGAAACACTCAGCTGTCCAGCAGATGGTATGACCAAAATTTGAGTCCATACACAATCAACTGAACAAGCTACTGCCCTTCCCTTCAAGAGCTTGGTTTCATTGATTGAGCCGCGTCTCCAAGCCGGATCTGATATTGAACACTACTAACCCCTGTCTCGGCTTGTTCATTTTTTTTTTAACCATTGTAGAAGGAAAATGCTGTTTAGATTGCCATGCTCATTGTTAATTTTTCCTTCTGATCCTGATTATGCAGATGATACTCCTAATGAGAACATTAGAAAGTCAAACACTGCAAAAGATACAATAAAAGCCTATTGTAAAAAAATCTTTATTTCTTTTTTCTTTTTCCTCTGTCTGTATTTCTCCCTCTGTAAATTCACCTGCCTATATTTACATTCAAGATATATAGTTAACATAATTTTAAACTCCTTTGTGGGAGTTAGTTAAGTTCTTTACATGATGAATCATGAGAAAAATTAGCCAGAATATAGATTTTCCTCATCAGGCCCATTGTTTGGAGATGAATTACTAATTTTTGGTTTTACATGTAATTTATTACTTTTTAATTAATAGTACAAACAATACTGGACAATTATTGTTTCTTCTTTTGGCCTTTTCAACTTAGCATGGGAACTGGAAAAATAAAGCCTAACATACTCAAAAAGATTCAACAAAAATGTTCCTTCTGACATTGTGTAAGTCTGAAGGTTGGTTTCATTTCACAAAGAAAATAAAAATAAATCTAATACATATTATTTGAAACTGTAAGGGAAAAAGCACAGAACCAACACAGTGGTCCCAGATTATTGTCCTCTAAAGGTCAGCTGTGAGGTGTGACACAGTGTTAAATCACTGGTGCAAAAGAAACTGAAACACAGGAGAAAGTGTTGAAATAAGAAAGAAAAGAAAGAAAGAAAGAAAGAAAGAAAGAAAGAAAGAAAGAAAGAAAGAAAGAACGGAAGAACGAAGGGAAGGAAAAAAGAAGGAAAGAAAGAGAAGAACACGGAG
>WUAM01000287.1:13773071-13821265 GCA_024336885.1 Actenoides hombroni
AAGAAAGAAAGAAAGAAAGAAAGAAAGAAAGAAAGAAAGAAAGAAAGAAAGAAAGAAAGAAAGAAAGAAAGAAAAGACAGAAAGACAGAAAAGAGAAAGAAAGAAAGACTTGAAGAATTCCAGGTCACTGTATTGTAGTTCCCAGAACATCCAATAGCTCTGTAAATATTGCTTAATGAAATGTACCAGGATCGACAGAATATTTAACTGCAATTGCATTAGAACTGAATCACTACCTGTAATACTAATTCCAGATACTGCAGCAGAAGCAAACTAGGAGTAGGTCTGAATTTACATCCTGATCAGGAATTTATGGTGCAGGTCCAAAAGCAACGAGTCAAAGGACAATATTAATTTATTACAAGGTCATACAGACCTCTACCTCCTTGATTCATGTTCTCTGCTCCCAACTTTACAGAAGACCTGTGTAAAGGCCAACTGCTTAGTCTGAATGTCATGAAGAAGGATGAAGTAAATATGGGCACCCCTTCAAATTTTAGCATCCTAGAGAAACCTGGTACTACATCAAACAGATATTTATCTTGGGTGCTGCAGAAAAGGAAAGGCATTTTGTTCATGGAGCAGTGGCTGAATGGGAAATCTGACATGACTACAAAAAATGGACTTAGGATCTGTAGCAAATGAAGGTCTGTCAATCAGACGAGATGTCAGACTCTGCTAAACTAAATGGGCTTGTTTATCACTGTAATTATGTAGCCTTACAATGATAAGGTATTCCATATACATGTCTCACTCTGTGCCAGGAACCGTTCTGCAGAAACCCAGTAAATTTAATTACAAGAGAAGAAAAAAAAAAATTCCTCTATTTCATGATCTATCCAACCCTGCGATGATTACTCTGGGGAAATTCCCAATGAAGCCAAGCAGATGGTTCCTACCTTGTTGTACGCCCAGCTTATTTTCTTTTAAGCTATGAAGTGGTTTACAATGCCATTTTTCTCTGGAGCTGCCTTGCTTTTGGCAGACTCCTGACTGTGTGTGAATTCCTTTTTATTGTATATGTGAGTGAATTGCTCGGTTTGTTTGTTACCCCAGATAACAAATCCCACTTTGGATTCATATAAATAAGGACATGAATCAGACAAGTATCTAGTCCCAACATGGTTTCAACAAGATGACTCCCACTGACTTTGTTACAAGGGAGTCAATAATTAGATTTAATGTCCCTGGGCCACATTTTCCCTGGTGCATTTCCAGAAACATCTGTATTGACCTCTTAAAAGACTTGTCTATGGACCAGTGTTGTGTACTTCTGCTTCTGAGCAGCCCTCCCTCACTTTTTGCACAGATATTTAAGTTTGCAGCAAACCTGAACAGATGTTGGTTTGATAAGGAGCTGCCCGCTTTCTCTGTGCCTGTTGATAACCTACATTGGTCCTGAGGGCAGGATGAAATATGCCTGGGGTACTCTCCAAGGCAAACTTTGTCCTTGTGTCAGAAACCAGCTCAAGCCTTACACAGCGTTCAAGGGATTTACCCAGGACAGAGGTGTGGTATTGGATTGTTCTCAGCAGAAAGGTAAATTTGTGCTATTTTTCCATTCTTCTCAGAAAAAAAATAATTCTAGGCTAGCATGGCTCTCAGAAGAAATACACAGGTTTTGGAAAACTGATGAACACCGATCATATCTCAAGAAACTTTTCTTTAAGTCAAATCTTTGTAAAACAAGAAGTGCCCAGATTAAAGGCTAAACTGAAATTGGCAGGTGCCTGGTCAGGGAATGGTATACACTTTATCTGATTTGAGACCACGTAGCTCCAAGGAGTTCTTTAGAGAGACATAAATCATTAATTCCCACAATCAGTTCAGAGCAGCCAGAAAAGAAGATAAAGTTCCTGTGTCTTTGTGCCACATATACCTCCAGGCATCTTCTAACAGATTTCTCTGCAGTTTGAATTCAGCACTCTACTTCAGAGTCAGAGATACAGAGGGAAGCTGTGTTTGAAAGCAAAGAAAATAACTGAACTCTCTCATGAGATATAATTTTAAATGGACTTTGTTGGGGGAAAAAAAAAATATTTGCAAGCATTATGGGATATTTTTTCTCTGATATCCACTGAGAGCACACACAATACCTGGATGACTTAACCTGTGACCATTATTTATGGTAACCTACTTTTTCCCCAGAGTGAATGTCTGAAGTTGAATCTTCCATTTATTGCTAAGTGCACTTCTGGGAAGGGTACATAGAACAGCAAAGGCCTGGATCCATGGGCAAGAAACACAAAGCAATTAAAAGCAGAAAGTAGAAAAGTGGTTTTAAGTGTCCTCCTTGGCCCCTGAGCCTGGACTGGCTGGATAAGGCTGGCCCCAGCAGAAATAAAAGACCCCTCAGCTTGCTCACTCATTGAAGCATAGTTTGCTTCAATCTCTTACTTTTTACTGTGGAATAAAGAATGCCTCTGCAGGCTTTGGGGAGAAAAACATTCACCTAGGAATGGCTCCAGCACAGTGATTTGTGCAATGCAGTGATTTTCCACACAGCATCTTTGATGCAGAATTACTGTGATGATCAAAGCAAGTTTAATGAGCTCAGTGGTTTGTAAGTGTTTGAGCCTTTTCGGCCTGCCTGTAACTGCCCAGGATGTCTCCTTCACTTTGGACAGCAATGATGAAGGGAAAACCAATAGTAGTTCTGTGGCCCACCCTCCCCCAGGCCTGTTTTCACCCTCACCCTTCAATGGGGGGACAGATGGAAATATGAATTAGGAGTGGGAGATATGGCCAACTCAGTTCATTGAGGGAAGAGCTTCTGAGGGAAGGTCATCCTTTCTATCTGCTCCCTGCCCCATGAAACCTCTGAAACAAGCTCAGAAGCTTTACAGAAAAATTTAGGAGCATGTGCTTATGAACTGAAGCTCAGCCTACCAACATCAAACAAGGCTGTCGCTTCAGCTGTCAACCCTGAGTACAAAGTACAGCTGATTTTAGAGACATGATAGTGACTCATGGACACACAAGCACCTTCCTGTGAGCATCTGGTCTGGCTCCACCATCACTTTATGCTGATCAGACAACGCAAAGATTTCTGGGGAAGAGCAAGATTACTGTATTGCTGAATCTCACAAACTCCACAGTTTTCAGTGTTAAAATAGTTGGCCTTTGAAGCCAAATCTGGATGAATTTTTCTGAAGAGGAAAGCAGATCCTCTTTTAGTTGTCTGGACCATTAAGCAATATATAAAAGATTCAGGAAAAAGTCTCACAAGTCTTGTTTAATACAAGTTGCTATTCTGAGTTTCATTCCTCCCCCAGCTGGTATTTCCTGCTTTCCAAAATGCAGGGGAAAGCTAAGGCATTCTTGAATGGGATTTACCTGAAAGAGGAATCCTTAAACTCTACTATGGCACAAGGAGCGTGGGTGGCTGGGGGAGCTGCACAGCAGGTACCTGCCCAGCAGTGTGTGCTCTGCAGACAGCCCTGGTAAGGGAAGGGCAGAGAGGCTGACATTTCATAAATCTGTCTCTGTTGTGTCCAAGACAAATTTAATTTAAGCTTTATTTTTGAGGATTTATAGGGGTAAAAGGCTTGCCCTTGTTTTCTGCACAAGTAAGTTTTCAGCAGCTGGATCTGCTTGCCGCGGAGCAGTCATAGTAGCTGTTCCACTATTGCTGAAAAATAACTTATTGACTATCAAATCAGAGATTTCTTTTACAGTCCCTCTCTCCCATAGCCAGTATTGAATGGGCAGGTTCCCCCGTTAACTTTCTGAGTTGCTGTCATTCGCAGCATGTAATCTATTCCAACTCTTCCCCCTTAAGCTCTTTTGGACTGAAACGACTACAAGCTCCCTGCAATTCATTCACTGGGGCTCTCAGTTTGGCAGAGTATCAGACTGATGCCAGGACGGCCACAGCCATGGGATTTTTTTTTTTAAGGACGGTTAGTTCCTGCCATCTGTCTGTTGGCTCAACTCTAAGAAATTTAGATTGTGTTGCCTTCCCAAAGTTGTTTTTTCCCCCTTGGATGGCTGTCAGGATATGCAATCTGTCTCTGCGAGTGTTCCAGTGCAGCAGAACTCAAGATGTGCTGAAAGGCCTCTGACTCTTACATGTGGTACTTTATTTCTTAATAACAGGTGATGATAATGATGCATTACTATGCCTGGCACCTCACAAGCAACGAGTACAAAGAGGTTCCAAACTTTTAATGGGGACTCACTGTATTTGAGGAATAGTGTGACAATATTTTCTATGCTATTTCCTCATTTTGGCCTTTTAGACCAGGTTGTTTGGTCAAGCTGAGGTGTGGGAATGAGTGATAAGTTTTTGTGCTACCACTTGTTTGGACCAAGGCTTTCCACAGTGGGGCCATATCACCCAGCAGTGCAGGCAATGAAGAAAAAGTGGGGGTAGCTGTGATGCTTCTGAGTTCTTCTTGCTTGTGTGTAACGTAGTTACCCCCCACTTTATTTTTCATGTTTATTTTCCCCTGAGATGTTTCAGAAGGAGGTGGTATTGCACAGATGGTCCAGTACCCCTCCCTGTGAGCCTGGTTTTGCCCCATGTTGCTAGACAGACAGCTAATCTGTAATATCACTTTGAGCCCGTGCCCTAGGTATCTGACCCATTTTGATTCTGGGTATATGTAGATACTCCGTTAAAGGTTTAAACTCAGAAGTAGTTTATGAACCTTTCCCATGAGAACAGGAAATGTCTACTAGATGATAGGATCAGAGGATGCAAGTCTCCTGAAGTGAGCTGTACTTATGGAATTTCTGCCTTTGTGAAACTTAAGATACCTCTGACCTGAGCCATAGTTTGTGGTCCTGTTTTCAGATGTGACTTTTAGGAATGGGACATTCCCAGCGATGAATCTGAAGGTATGACAGTTTCTATCTGTTTTGGTAGACAGATTACAAGCCCACCAGCATTTAAGATATGATTTTAGACTCTGCTTGAGGGGCCACCTAGGGTTACATTAGACCTTTTACCTTACAAGGTTTATTTACTTTAAAGACTCTAAAAATATTACATTGATAGTGTGTTTCTGGATATAACCCATATGAAAAAGACATTTAGTTTATAGAAGGAAGCCATAAAAATCTAAAGACTTTGAGAGCGCAGCTGGTTAATATCTGTGTTCTTGTCTAATTGACATTTTTTTAAAAATACCATCTTAGCTAGAAAATACAATTGCTCCTTTAACAAAACAGATCTCACTTGATTGCAGGGCGCACATTTTGTATATACAGCTGAAGCGAAACTAAATTATCTCCATTTTTAGCTGACTGCTGTAGTTCTTCCAGAGAATGATTATAAATTTGCAACAGATAAAAACTAGATGCTTTCAGTTTCAATAAAAATTAGTTATTTTTTTAGAGTGGGAATAATAACAAAGAGGCACAAATTAGACAATGTAGGATTCAGATAAATTTAAGGTTACAACAGCTCACTTGCCCTCAGCCAGTATAATGAATAATTTACAGCCAGATTTAGGGGCACTCCAGGACAAAAGCATTGCATTATTTAATTTCTGTTGTTACTCTGAAGTGTAAGCAGCAAGCTTATTAAATATGAATGGAGTAATCAGACAAATTCTATGACTGTGTGCGCAAGCTTCTCATTAATGTTTCACAAAGAAGCATCAAGAAAGACTAAATAGACTACGCTGGATTTAAAAGTAATAAATACACTCCAGAAATAAAGTAACTTAATGACCTTCTTATGAACAAAAGGGCTTAAACTAAAAGGATACTCAAGCAGAGTATTGTTATGGAAGCAGTAACTCATGCAGATCATCTTTTGCACATCTCTGTTCGCTTCTTGATTATCATGTGACAAAATGTCACTGCCACGGTACATCCGTTTAGTGCCTCTTTCCAATGCTATGTCTACACGCTGGTAGTCTCGGCCACCACAGCCTACCATGATTTTATTACAGCATAGGATGATTACTGTAAATTGGCTTCTTAGGAGGAAACAGAACATACCTTCAAGCCAAGTTAGCAATTAGGGCATGATTTTGAGCATCCTTTACCTCTCCCTGACTTAAACAGATAGCACTCCTGGGATCAAGGTCTTCAGCTGTGTAAGTGAATATTGCTTCAAAGTGAACTTCTAAGCTAAAAGAAAAAAATGCTTTGGCCTTTTTCAGCTTTCCAGGAAGGAGTTTTCAACATCTAACAAAGGAAAAAATTCTTATTTTAGTTTATTTTTTACATTTGAGACTGGATGCTTGATGTTCCTTTCAGAAGTGGAATGTGAATCAGGATACTATGAATAGCAATACCTTTCCTCATCAAACAGTTTAAACAGAGGTTCAAATTAAACTAAATCAGTTTAAAGTAGAAAAATCCAGACTGACTTTCTAGGTGATATCAGATTTATAGTTCTAGCAAATAGAGTCTTTCTTTCTAAGCAAAAATAGTTCTGAATAAACTTCTCATTATCATTTCCCCATAGTGATTAATACAAAATGCAAACTTGCTCTTTATCCATCTGTCTAGACAATATCCTTACAAATCCTGCAAGATAAAACAGCAAACAGAATAATGATACAAATACATGAAAACCTGGAAGAAATGTCAGAAAACTGACAAATACTTGACTACATTTAACTTCATATTACAAAGAAAAGTGTAGGACTTCAGATGTGACAGGCACAAACATACTCTCATCTTAGTGTTGCTCATTGTCCATGATTAAGATATAAAATCATAGAATGCCTTAAATTGGAAGGGAGATCTAAAGGTCTTCTAGTCCAACACCGCTGCAGTGAGCAGGGACATCCTCAACTAGATCAGGTTGCTCAGAGCCTCATCAAGCCTGACCTTGAATGTGTCCAGTGATGGGGCCTCCATCACCTCCTGGAGCAACCTGTGCCAGTGCTCCGTTACACTCATAGTAAAGAACTTCTTCCTAACATCCAATCTAAATCTACCCTTCTCTAGTTTAAAACCATTGTCCCTCATCCTGTCACTACGTGCCCTTGTAAACAGTCCCTCTCCAGCTTTCTTGTAGGCCCCCTTCAGATACTGGAATACTGCTATAAGGTCTCCCTGGAGCCTTCTCTCCTCCAGGCTGAACAACCCCAGCTCCCTCAGCCTGTCCTCATAGGAGAGGGGTTCCAGGCTTCTGATCATTTTCATGGCCCTCCTCTGGACCCACTCCATCAGGTCCATGTCCTTCAGGTGTTGAGGGTTCCAGAGCTGGACACAGTACTCCAGGTGAGGTCTCATCAGAGCAGAGTAGAGGGGCAGAATCACCTCTCTGGATCTGCTGGCCACGTTTCTTTTTATGCAGCCCAGGATGTGTTTGCCATTTTGGGCTGCAAGTGCACATTGTTGTCTCGTGTCTAGCTTCTCATCCACCAGAACCCCCAAGTCCTTTTCTGCAGGGCTGCTTTCTGTCACCTTATCCCCCAGCCTCAGTATTGACAATGAGGATTGTTCCAACCCAGGTGCAGGACCCTGCACTTGATCTTGTTGAACTTCATGAGGTTCACCTGGGCCTACTTCTCCAGCTTGCCCAGGTCCCTCTGGATGACATCCTGTCCCTCTGGTATATCAACTGTGCCACTCAGCTTGGTGCTGTCTGCAAAACTGCTGGTGGTGCACTGGATTCCACTGTCTATATCATTGATGAAAATATTAAGCAGTATTGGTGCCAGTATGGACCCCTGAGGGACACAACTTGTCACCGATCTCTATCTGGACTTTGAGCCATTGACCACTACCCTCTGGATGTGACCACCCAGCCAATTCTTTATCCAATGAACAGTCCACCCATATGGGATGGGATAACCCAGATGGAGTGGAATATCGGTCTAGGTATGTGTGCTGGTCAAAATATTTATTACATTGCTCACACAGATATTGTAAATATGGAATATCATTTTAATGATTCTAACCCAGAATAAAAACTCATCTTTTTGATCTCCTTATTTTTAAGAAGGTATCTGTAAAATCACAGTCTTTCTTTGCTCTGCAATTTTAAGTTTATGAAAATAAGAAGCAGGAATTATCAATTCAATCTTACAGTTATCAATTACCATCTTTATAGACTCCAAAGCCTAAACAATTAAAAGTTGAATAATTTATGGCAAATGGAACAATTTCTGTCAACAGTTTTATAACATGCATTAGAAATATACTTCACTGCCTGGAGCCACTTGATTATTGATTCTGGAGTTCTCATTAGTGATGCAATTGGCAGCCCCCCACCCGTGGGCAATGGAGACTTTTGTTTTTCTGCACTTCTCAATTAATTGGAACTAATCCATGGTTACTTGTGCTTATTTAGGGTGAGATTCTGCCAATAAAAGAGGATGGAGGAGGTGTGCTATGGTTGTTCTCATGCCAGCAGGTTATCTTCCCTCTGGCCAGGGAACACAGCAAAAACCTCCTGAGCTTCAGCTTTATTCTTGGGACAATGGGTAACAAATTCACAGCTTCGACCTTCTTATCATAGGTACCTGCTTTAGCCGGTGATGTTTACAAGCCTCTCCCAGTAAAGAAGGTGTAAAGCTAGACAGCTATTAAGGAGCAGTTCCACGGGGTGAATGATCAGGTAGAAGATGAATATGGAGAGTGTGTCTTTCTTTGAAAGAATTTTAGTTAAAAAGACTAGATCTTGCTAGGGAACAAAAGGTTTTGAAGGTGGCTTTGAGGAAACTGTCAGGTTAGAGTTAAGCCGAGAAAGGCCAGTTTCTTCCTGTGTGTGGGATGGTGGTTGTGGGGATGTCTCCAGTTAAAGGAGAGATTTGTTGATTGAGGTCACCTCTGGGAGGAGGTCGTCTACTTAGGTTTCTACTCTTTTTGGCATAAAGAGCCTGAGATGTTTAGACATTGCCCTTTGTAGGGCTTCAGGACAGTCCTTCTTCTTCAGTGTGAGGAGTGATTTCTTTGTTATATTCATATTAACAGATCGTAGACCAGAGCTTTTAAGAAATTGCTACATTTTGGGCTGTAACTCCAACACCCTAATGTGAAGTGAACCTTCATCTCTATGCTTCTAACTGCCTTCTGCAGAAATACTTTTTCCACTGGCTGTTTACTTTCTTGCTGTGAGTCACCCAGCGTGGGCTATTCTTGGGAAGGGTACGAAGACTTATCAGATTGAGGGGAAGACTACTAAGCAAATAATGATGTGTGCTATCCTACTTCTGCAGAGAATTATTTTTTCCCCCAATAATATAACTTATGTGATTGTCCAGTAGACCCCTAAAAGCACCCATACAGTGGAAGATGGAGGGTGCAGGGAGAAAGAGAACAGGTTTCAGGCATCAGGCAGCTTCATTTGCAATAAATGAAGTGTCAGGCAGTCAGGGAAGTGTGGTGAGAGCCTGAGACCCCTGCTATCATCTATCCTCAGCTCTTTTAATGATGCCTCATGATCCTACTGGTGCAGAAAGAGGCTCTCCAGCTGTGCCCTGGAGGTCAAGTTTTGCACCTTGTAAAGAGATCAAAAACGTAAATCAGGTGCTAGGAATTTTGAGAAGGAATGAAGAATACAACAGAAAGGTCTCATTCATGCCATAAAATCATAAAATCATAAAATGTCCATATTTTAACTGCTGAGTAAAAGAGTCATCACCCGTATCAAGAAGGATGACGTAAAATCTAAAAACGAAAGGAGAAGATAGTTGTAATAATAATGATTATAGCCAAGAAATAGCCTGTGTCTGAGGAGTGAAACAGAAAGCTTCAGAAAGGCTTAATAGGATTCTTCAAATTGAGAAGAGACAGGCAAGTGTAGAGAGAGATATGATTTAAGGCCTTTCAAATCATGAGACAGATGAAGGAAATAAATGATTGAATTTTTCATTCTTCCTTGTACTAGAATCAGGAGGTAACTAGTGCTAGTCAAGGTACCTCAAAATAAAGGACAAAATAGATAGGACTCCTTCATACAACCTCCAACTAACTCGAGAAAGTCATTGCCTGAGGGTAAAAGCTGAACGTACATATGGCTTCAAAGCAATTAGGCAATGGATGGAGGATGCATTCTTAATGGTCAGATAAAATAGTCCACATAGAAGCTTTGGCTAAAAATGCTTCCAGTTGCTGACAATGAGTAGCTGAGTATGCAAGGGAAGAAAGAAACTCCTTGTAGCCTTTACTCTTGTTCTTTCCCTAAGCATTTGCTACAGGCTTCCAGTAGTGGGCTGGGGACTTGCTCCACTCAGTTGTTTGTGCAGAGGGGATATCTTTGCCACTGCTGAAGCCAGAGCATATTGAATCTGGAAGTGCAGGAATGTTTTGGAAGAGAAGCCCTTAACTCTTCACAGATGGGGGCTTTATAGGCTTTAGCTTTCTTGTGTCAAGAAAGTTACACAATATTTAACTTTGACATGACTTCAATGTTAGATGTTGAAAATGGCTTTTCTGGAGGTACAATCTGTCCCTTCACTCAGATGAGTAGGTAAGGAAAGGAGGTCATTTGAGGTGCTGCAGCTCAGGTGTTCTCTTTGCTGGGCATACATCCCACAAACCATTAATCAGAGTCTATATGTGGGCCCACAGCTGTGAATGAGTTGCCGAAGGGCTGATTCTAAGCATATTTATCTGAATGCTGAAATTGTACAAAACCAGTTGAAAAAACAGGTATATATTTGAACTACTAGTGAAGCTAAAGATTTTTTTTTCTCCATCTCCCAGTATCTTCAAACCATGCTTGAATGTTTTTCAAGAAAACACACCTCATTTCAACTCATACTGCTGAATTTATTTTCTAGCAGCTTCTCAGATTTAATAGTGTCTAGGTCCTTTTAACCTTATGTTCTGATTTTAGAGAGGAGCAGGTTGGACTTGAATTGTCCACATAAACAATCCCTCCTGTGATGTCTTCTTTCATATGCACATCTGGTGAGTTCTTTGTTGTTCCTAATTAGGATGCAGCTTCTTGGAAAATTAGTTCTTTGACAGCAACTGTAACAAGAAACTGCAAATTTAAACAAGAACTGAAAACCCCACTGAGACTTTTATTAGCAACAAAATCAAAGATCTGCAACATGTATTTTGTTTTTCTCCCTCTCAGCATCACTGAATCTTCTGATTCCAGACCATGCTCCTCCGTCATTACAGACATATAAGCATCTTTCAGAGATTAAAAGTAACTTCCCAGTCCATAATAGATCTGTCCTCATTAATGGAATATGTTTATAAAGGGTCCATAAGGAGCAATTGAAATCATATTGGTATCATATTTCTCTGTAGCTCAACACCATGTGTGACTTACCAGTGATCAGGAAAATCTGCTGTTCTTTTATTTAGCTAAAGACCAGAACTGCATTTCACATACAGAAGAAACAGCTAAAAACATTTGGATGCTACTTTATTCTGTCCAGTTCAACTGAAGTTGACACTATAAATCTTCATTAAATCACCTAACCAAAACCTCTTCTTGTCTAAACTATTCTCAATTTAAAATAATCCCTCTGATATCAGAGAAGCCAGAATAAAGGTGGAAAGAAAATATTCCTAAAAATAAAGAAAAACCTAGTTATAAAATCCAAATTAGTGTAAATCTTAAATACTGATCTTATTCTGAACAAAATACAAAAAAATGTTCATTAAGCACTTGCAGTTTAGGAACCTTTCCTCATGAGGAGAATGACTAACAAAAATTGGCAAACCTAGGATTAGTGGATGTCATGGGTAGTTATATTTTTCCCTTGCATGCAATAACTGACATTTGTTTTTCAAAATTGCTTCAGTTCAACAAGGTACCAAAGAACCTACTTTTGTTCAGAAGAATCACTGACATACAATAAATCATGTGCTTTGTGCCCATCTGAATGGGACCGAATGAACTACCAAGTTGAAGAGTTACTTATCTACACCTTATTATCCAAACAGATGGAACAATTAGAGGAAAACAAATCCATATATTTCAGGCTTTGTTAGTTCCTATTACAGGCAAAATTCCACTAGCTGACAGAGGAGCAGTTTACACGACTAGGATGTAAACTTTCAAACAGATGCAAACTCTTTGTTTTTACAGGATGAAGATGAGCTGTGACTGACCTCCTTGCAATGATTTGCTCTGATCTGGATACAGACAATAAAACTGGATCATAAAGTGAACACAAATACAGAAATGGCCTGTTGCTACTGAATCCACTTTAAAAGCTGTAATGCAGCATCATTTTCTTCTGCATTGTGGTCTGTGAGCGTTACCTCAGAAAAAGCCAGTCTGAAAGCACACAAAAAAGTGAGCATCTTTCTGGAAAGGGTAGAAGGAAATGTTATGTCCCTGTTCTGCACAAGCATGTATTTCTCCTCTTCTGCAAGAGCACTCATCTGCCGTTTGCAAGTACAACAGCTACTATCCATTAGCTCTTCTCTATAAAGCATAATTGCACCAGATCCTCGAGGCATTACTTTGTACAATTGCAGTGACCTGCATGGAAGCTTTGGCCTGCCTCTACATGACCTGTCATGTTCCATGCATAAAGCAACAGCATCCTTTTAGCCATTTACTGAGCCCCTTTATTAAGGTTGCAAATGAAGTCAGTAACTCTAATCGCGCTTTTGGTTGTTGTGGAACCTGGCTTGGCTAGGAACCGTTGGAGATAAACATCTCATTTCAAATAGGCTACTGAGCAGATGGTAATGACTTTTAATCATAAGCATGAGGCAAATCTGAAATAAAGCTCTGTGGAAGGCTTGAGATGAACAGTTTGGTACAGCATTCCCACCATTTTGAATGCTGAATAACCCTGCCCTATGAAGAGAACCATGTGTGATTTTTGTACACGTATACTTCCAGCTATCTAAAATACTGACAGTCATTAATAGTTTTTCACAATTCCTGTCTTGGGCCCTTATCCAATGCCCACTGAAGTCAAAGCAAACCTCTTAATCTAAGCCTTCAAAGACTCCATCTGCTGCAATTACAAGTGTTGTGTTTTAATTGCTGATGCAGAAGTTTGAGAAACCTACAAGAACTTCCTGCTTGGTACTAAAAATGAGAGTAGGGGATAGTCTCTTCAGACACCTGAAAACCTGTCCTCACAGAAAAAAACCGAACAAACCAAGAAAAAAAAACTCTTTGAAATTTGTGGAACAGTACTGGGGGTCAGGCACTGACCTTTAGCTCATGCCCTACGTCTGTGTCAGGTTAGTTACACCAGTTTAGACAATTCTCTGCTTAGATCAGCCCTGAGAAGGAAGTACAGGGAATTTTTTCACAGGCACTGTCTGCCACTGCATCACTGGAAAGCTGAAGTGCTCTTTGCGTTAAAGACATCTTTGTGCCATGAGTGGAGCTCTCATAATCTCCCTCTGATCCTTTGTGGTGTTTTCAGAACAGTCAACTGACGCAGTGATACTGCTGGTCATGACGGTGTGATAGGGTTGCATGTTGGTCCTTGGGCTGCAGTCTCCTTGCTCAGAATGTTACTAACGTCATTTCTTAATAGCCATGTTTAAACAGTTTTTCTCGAGACTGCTTACAGAACAGTCTGTGTTCAAGCTCCTTTTAGCAGGGAACTGGCAAGAATAGTTTTCAAATGGCTAGCCTGACTAAACCATGTCTTCAGCAAAAACTCTGTCACAGTCTACCACGTGCCTTCCACAACTCTGCTAAAAACTCTGTACAAATCAGTAGCAATTTTCCTGATGATCTTTTATCCAAGTGTGGCTTTGCCATTTTATCTTCTGCAGATATCTCCCTGACACCTCGCTTCCATGTCTTGAAAAGACAGCCACCCGTACCGCTCACCAGGGAATCCACCCTCGTAGCTTATGGTAACAGCAAATATTTCCACAGCCAGATTACAGCTATGTAGATAAGATCTAAGCAAACAAGGTACCTGACTAATAACTCGCACAAGAGGTGCACGGGGGAGGCTGATTGGCATTGCTGTGGCCGGAAGCCATTACCCATTGGATGGATGTGGTGGCGGCAGCCGGCAGCTGGAAGCTCCGAGCCCTGCTCAGCTCTGTGGAAGGCTTGAGCATGGAGCATGGAGCATGGAGGGAGCTGCTGACTGGTACAGGCTGAAAAACCACACAGGGACCTTGATCCTGCTCTGTATAGAGAAAGCCATTGGTTTAAGCAGGAAGATTTACTTCTGCCAAGCTCTGGGGAGGAATGGGAACATGCATAGCCCTTAGCTAACCATGTTTTCATTTCCCCAGAACAGCGTGGCTTCATGGTTCCATCTGCAGCCTGTTCCAAATGAATAAACGAAAGACATGAATGAAACATCCAGGCCTTCGGTGCCTTGCTCAAGCACAGCTTTCAAAAATACCTCAGGAGCATTGTCAGACATACAAGCCTGTACAAATCGGGCCCAAAGAGGAAAACCCAGTTCTGTTCGGAGGCAAGAGTTCCGAGAGAAGCCAGCCTTCACAGAGCAGGCTTACATGGCACATACGAAGGCAGGAGGATTAGTGGGCTCAGCAACGGGGCAGCTGAATCTAATTCTTTCAAGTTGGGCAACAAAGGTAGGGTCACAAATGATGTGTGTGAGGGGATGGGCACCGCACGTGGGTTAGCCAACTTCCCCAGCAATGCCTGCAGCGAGCCCGTCTCTGATGGAGTCACATAAAGCCACCTCGTTTGATCTAAAGGACTCGCAGCGGGGGTCAGGCCCCGCTCCGCCGGTCCACCCGACTGGGTGCCGTGCCGTGCCGTGCCGTGCCGTGCCGTGCCGTGCCGTGCCGTGCCGGGGCTGCCTGGCTCCCTGGCCGGCCGTCTCTCCGGGCGCGGACTACATTTCCCAGCACCCCCCGGGAGGGACGGAAGGCGGGCGGTGGCGGCGGGCCGGCTGCCCTGGCCGGCGGGGCCTGCCGGGAGCATGGCTGCCAGGGAGGCGGGCGGCGTCGTGCTCGGCAAGTCGGCCGATAAACTCTTCTCGCTGAGCGGGCTGTTCGCTGTGTACAAGCCCAAGGGGCCCACCTCGGCCGGGGTGCTCAACCTCCTGAAGGAGCGGCTGCTGGCAGGTAGGCGGGCGGCCGGCGGGCCGGGAGGGCGAGGCGCGGCGAGGCGCGGCGCAGCTCAGGCTCCCCGGGCTGGGTCCAAGGTGGGGTTTGGGGGTGAAGCGAGGACATGGTGACAGGGAGGTGAGCGTTGGCCCTGCCCGCGGGCCCAGGGCAGGAGCAGGGCGGCCTGAATCGAACACGCGTTTACAGCACCGGCCAGAGGTGCCCTACCCGGGCTGGTTGTGGGGTGGGCGGCAGGCGGTGGTGTGTGCGTTTCTTAGGGTGCTGGAACCACAGCCCCTGTCAAGCCACTGCGCCCTCTCTCTCAGCATTCAGAAAACGAAAGGAAACCTGGTTTTTGATTTTTTGTTTTGGTGGTAGTTCACAGCCATGGCGTGGCCCAGGTTGGGAAATGGAGCCATTCCTGGATACGTTCTGGCTCGCTGCCTGGAGCTGCTGGGTCCCCGCAAGACTCAGCGTGTTGATCACGCTGCACGGTGAGCTGTAAGGACATATTTACCACTTGCTTGTTTGGGGCAGGCATCTGTTACTGCCTGAGGTACAGCATGATGTGAGCCTTCATTTTGAACGGGGATGAGATTTGCCCCAGCAGAAAGCTCCAGTCCAGCTGTGCACGATGCAGGGGATCCCAGCCTGCTTGGAGAGCTGTCAAGCGTGGTCCCAGTGTGCACCCATCTGCCAGAAAGGGTGTTAACAATATCTCTGCAGCACAGCACTGGCAGGATGTTCTGTCTCAGTCCTGCTGCCTATTGCCATTAAGAAAAAAAAAAAAAAAAAAATTGAAATTGCCAAATGAATGAGAAGCACAGTGCTTTGATGAGTTTGATAGTCTGGGCACAGTCTGCAGAAACTGCTTTTTCTGAATACAAGGAAGTCTGGGTGTCAGATATTAGGCAAAAAAAGGTATGATCATTGTAAAAGTGTGAGGAACCATGGCCTAGATTCTCTTTATAATGGGTATAGGGACTAGATCATCTAATCTGGGCTTTTGGGCACTTGCTGATGAAGTAAGAACACATTTTCAGGCTGGTGAGAGCTTATTCAGGCTGGTGAGAGTTTATTCAGGCTGGTTTACTCTATAATGAACTGTAGCGTAGGCACAGACTTCAGTTCAACTTTGTATGGAAGAGATTTAGTCTGTTCATGTCTGATTCCCTGATGTGAAAGGCATAATGGAGAGATAATAGAAATAGGTAGGGGAGCTTAGAACTTCTGTTTGTCATGCTTAATACTAATAAATAAGGAGCATTAGACTCTGCAGAATTCGTGGAGTCATCAGCTGCATAGGAAGTATGGTGGGTTGAGACACAACAGCTTGAAAGCAGCAGTGAGCAAGTTGAGTTCATTGCAGAGTTTCCATGGGGCTGCGTATATGTGAATAGACATAACCCATTACATGGGAGTAAATACAACAAAAATTGCGTGGATTATGTAGCGTAAAATTTGTGTGCAACAGATGATTTTTAGGAACTCTGCTGCTAGTTTTTGCATGCTTTGTTAATGCAACTTCACAGGAGCACTGTCCACCAGGATTTCTAGTAGTATTTTCTGCACATTTGTTTATAATGGCACATAAGACTTGAATCTAAGTCAAAATAGCTTGCAAATTGTTTGAAGTTAAGAGTAGCTCTAGATGAATCATTGATCTTATTCAGTACAGCAATTTCTGCACTACTAATTCATAGTTTAAATAATGGATTTTTATCTGTAGCAGTTGGGAAGTAGGTGCTATTTTTCCTATGTTGTAAGGTTATCCTATAATGCTTCCTTTCAATTTCTATTTGCAGAAGCTGGTGTGCAAACAAATGTGAACAAAAGACATCAGGTTTTGAAAATTGGACACGGTGGAACTTTGGACAGTGCAGCAGCAGGAGTTCTGGGTAATGAAAAATACAATCATCAAAAGATAATTTCAGGAAATACTTTCATGCCTGCATGAAATCAGAGGTGGAGGAGCAGTTGGGGGTGCACGTGGCAGGCTTTCTGGTTTTGGGGGTTACTGTGGAAGAATGTCTGGGGTAAATTTCCTCTGCATATACTTTTACATTCATATAGCATGTTTCTTAACAGAAGGCTATATTTTGCTCACTCCCCCAACTCCTGAAATAACTTGTGATTTATTACATTAAAATACAGACTCTTCTGTAATGAATTGTAAATTACCTCAGAAATTGATGGCTTTTTTGACTTAAGCTGGGAATTTATATATAGTCATCATAGTTTAAGAACAAATACTTTAGAAAATTAATGTTTTTCTGGGATTTTGAGGGAGCCTTTTGGATTGAAATACTCTCCAAATGAAAGATGTGTAAGAGCAATTCAGCTGCTGGGTTTTTTTGAGGCTTGGCGCAGAAACAGTTTGTGTTCTCTCTTGCTTAATAAAGAAGAATCATCAAAGAAATTTTGTCTTTTAATCTTGGTAGCAATCCATTTATTGGATTCCTTTGTTTCGTTAAGGAACAGGATGTGCCAGTAGCTGGTGTTAAACTCAGCAGTGGCTGTGGATTATTCTGATATCATATGTTGTCGCCAACAGTTTTGTTGATAAGTGACGAGCAAACTACATCTTGCTTAGGTTGTAGCCTTGTAGCTCTACTTAGAAGAAATAACAGCAATCCTTTTTTGTTATTGAAAATCAACAGGTATAACTGAAAGTAAATCCACTGAGTTTTGATGTAGTGACTTCTCTCAGTAAGAGCTGTGCTTCAAGAGGACACTGTTTGCTGTGACTGTGGCTAGTAGTGGCCTATAGGCTGGTAATTGTCTGTCACCTGTGAACATTACAAAATGTAACATTCTTAGGCTATAAGTAAGCACAGGCTGGTTTTGTTGCAGTTTCCTGCTGTGTGGCTGCTCACTGGAGGATACTGTGTGTAATGCTGAAGCATACATTTTCCTTTTACACACGTCTTCCCTTCGAGCATGCTACTGCTCATTGTGGGAAGTCAACAGCATTGATCCATAGGAAAAGAAAAATCACTCGTGCTGCTTAATTGCTTCTCCGACTGTTCTCTGAGATCCAGCAGTCTCCAAAGCCTGCTCCTGTGGCATGACAAAAGGTACTTGGGTTTGATGTGCTTGATAAAGACAGAGAAGTACATCACCTTAATATGCTATGGATCGATTAAAAAAAGGCATAGGATCTTTCATTCCACTGCCATACAAAATACACAGAGAAAAATCAATGGTAGCTGGATTGGAAAGGACAAAACTGGAGAGGAGTGGGAAGGGGAACGCGCACAGTTTTCTCGTGGGTTTGAATAAGATAATGAGGAGAGAGGGGTGGACACAACAGGCAAGTGATTCAGAAAATGTGTGCTTTTTCTTGGGGTAAGGTGGTGGGGCAGAAAGTTTTCTTTCTTCATGGACGGTAGCATGATAGAAGTATTTCTTTTCTGAAATCTCTAACCTTTCTTGATGAATGCTGCTGTTTATGTACTCTTATGTACTGCATTTCTATAACGTTGTTCATGGGAATTAGTTGATACAGAGTCTTGCTTTGTGTGCCAGGTGTACTGCAAATAACTGGGCAGTGCTTTTTTATCACAGAATATACTTTTATTTTTCTTTTCCTACTGACAGCAAATGTAGATGGGGAAGGACCTTGGAGACAGAGGTCAGTGATCTATGGCATGTGAGCAAAAGGCAGCTCAGAGACCAGGTGGCCTGTGATGGACATGAACCCTTAGGAGCCTGGAGTGACTGCTGTCTGAGAAGGAAAAATCTTTTGTCTGCCTCATCTGTGGCTTCTATTGCACCTGGGACCTAGGACAACTTCTACTTCTCAACATTAGGTCTCATATTTTAGATAAAAGAAGCAAGGAACTGTAGGTCAAGTCTTAGTGAATATCTTCCTTTAGTATCAGTCCAGGGCTGTGGTTTCAGTTTAGTGTTTCTTGCTTATACAGTGGGAATTGTAAATATTTGGCTTGTTTCTGTATGGCAGTTATGAATTATGCCTTCACAATAGGAGAAAAGATGAAAAAATATAAAAATTAAGAATTCAGTTAAACTTTGTTAAACTCTGTGTAGTCTGGCACATTTAGTTTGTCACCTTTCAATAATACACATGCTACACAAGCTGATCATTAGTGGAGAAAATTGTTAGTGTCTTGTTCTCAAAAGCATTCAGTGTCTCTTTAAAAATTATTTTATTGAATCTCTTGACACTCTTTAGAAAATTTCAGCTTATCAGTTAATACTGAAATGTCAGTGATGTCATCACGTTGCAAGAAAAGTGCTTGGTTATGAAGTCCTAGCTCTGTGTTTATCTCCTTTACTTAGCCTAGTTGCAGCTCTTTCCCTTCTTTCAAACATGACAGGAGAGGCTGAACTGAAGGTACACAAGCACGTGAGCATGCGTGACTAAAAATCCTCAGGAACAAGAGGAGAAATAATCAAGAATAAGTAGTAATCTGAAGAGTCTCTAAGTATAAAGACTGAGAAGCATTAGAGCACAAGTATTTGTTTAAAAAAAACAAACCCACAAGTTCATTGTCAGTTTGATGCTTTTGGTACTGGCTCCTGGTTAACACAAAGCTGATTTCCTGCAAGCTTCCTTATTACTGTAGGTTTGTTTAAGTCAAGGACATAAGCTGTTATGTATTCCATGAGATTTACACAAAAATAATTTCCTTTTAAAATTTTCATTGTTTGGATTGCTGTGTGTGGAGAAAATCAATAGGAAAGCATATTCAAGGAAAACACCTTGCTGTAAAAAGCTTTGAAGTAAAATATAAAGTAGAGCTCCTTTTCTCTCTCTTTCTTTTATGAAAAGCTGACTGACTGCTGTTTTGAAGAATACTAGTTTAGGATTGAAAAGACAGCCTTTTGTACATACACAATGATAGGAAGATTTGGTTATAAAAGATTTTTGACAGAGACAGTTGGACCTTTTGATTATTTTATTTTCTTGCTGTAAGCCAGATAAACAATTTCATTATGCTATCTTGACTCTTGGTCACTATCAACCTTTAAAAAGGCTATTTAATTACAGTGCAGGCTAGAATCATTATTGGTGAGCCATAGCCTTCATCAAACCAGAGACAGTGTGAATTGCACTATCCATTTCTTTGGTGATTAAAAGATAAATAAATCTAGGGGTCAAATTAAAGCATTTTAACAAGAGGTGAAGGTTATTTATCTTCTGATTTATTTTCTTTCACTAGCCACATGTTGTTTGAACATCAGAGATACTTTCTTGTAAATGTTGACTCAGTATGCGAACAGGCTGTATTTCTGATTAGTATAATATTTAATAGTGAGTGGTGTTGAAGAAGGGAACTGCAGAGGTGGTTTTGAAGTGATATTTCTCCTTTTGTCTTTGCAGTGGTTGGTATTGGAAAAGGAACAAAAATGCTGAGAACTATGTTGGCAGGTTCCAAGGTAAGGAATGCTAACTGACTTGTATTAGTGGTTTTTTTTTCTTTGTTTGTCTGTTTTCTTTTTTCCTCCAATGAAGAGCTGCATCAACATACAAATACCTCAGCCATCCTGCTTATTTAGTCTAAATATGTACTTTTTCATTCCTTTTTGTATTTAGTCAGTAATTTGATATTAAGAGTTTTACATCTAGAATGGTTATTTTTAAAACTTTGCTTGTCTTGTTTTTTCTACAAAATGTTAATAAAGACCAAATTCCTATTTTACAGAAAGATTTCTGTACTATTTAGTGTTTTCAACCAAAAACAAACCAAACCAAAAACCCCACCAAAACCAACCAAATAAAACATACAAAAAAATCAGGGAGAAAAACTGTAATGAAGATGGCACTGTAAATGCTGGTTTTGGGATGAAATTGTGTATCATGGTTCAGTTTTTGGTTATTTTCCTTATGTGTAGATAACATAGTTGCTAGTTAGCTTGCAGTAACAGATGGTCTTTGTTTCTTTTCTCCTTAAATACGATGAGTCCTTAAGAGGCACCTTTTGGAACTGAAAGTATTTTGCATTTGTGATAGTAGCTGTGGTTCCAGATTGCAGCTCCTGTAGGCGAGTGCTCTCTGAATGCACAGATAGGCACATGTAAGGAGCCAAAGGTAAGAAAAGCCCTATGGCTGCATGAGATAGTCCAGACTGGAGCCCTGACAGATAGTGGGCTTGTTCATTGCTGCTTTTGATTAATTTTACTATGTCTTTAGTGAGTGCACTCCAGATTGTAGGTGTGACGTACACAAACAAGTGCATGTACTCCCAAGAATAATTTGCCAGTGTTGATTCCTCCTTAGCAAGTAAAATCGTATGGTCTTTGTCATTGTTTTTAAGTGAGAAGTTTAGGTAAGAATGACAGGTGCAGAAATCAATTAAGCTTTCCAAATGTCGTCTTATGCCCACAGAAGGTCATTAGTGGGCTCAGCAAATTGATAGTCTTTCTAATGCATTTTATTCTGTTATTTTTCCCATTCTCTTCAGGTCTGAACACTTAAGCTCTTTACAGGTGCTGAACTGATAGCTTGAGGTAGAATTTAATTGACAATCTTCAGTTCCACTCCAAAGCAAATAATTTGACAGAAGGGAATACCACAAGGATAAAAGGACATAGCTGTAAATCTGATCCAAAACTTCCTGTAGTCAGTGTCAGTCTCTTCACTGACTCTAATGGGTTTTCATTTGGTTTATTAGGACCAGATTTCAGAGGCATCTGTCATGTGAAACATGTAGTAAGCAGCTGAAGGTGGGTTTACAGTGGAAGTACAAGCAGTTACCACCTGACATCTTTCAAAGAACTTTTAAGTTAAAAAAAGACATTGAGATACTTGAGGTAAATAGGTCATCATAACTGAATGTGTGAGAATTATTGATTTAAAAGCATGTAAAGCGATTGAAGTTTCTCTTAAGCTGATTTTCAGTGTAAGCAGCTGTGATGGATGAAGTAGTTTCAGCCTTTTTGGCAGCAGAGAGTATGTGCAAATTCCTTGGCAACTTTACTGTGAAGTCCTGTAGCCAGTAGAAGTGTTACCTGGCCAAATGTCCCCAGGTAGCTCAAGAAAGCTTATAAATGTTCCTGGGGGCAAGGGAGAGGAACACAAAGGAGAAATGGGAATGAGGGGGCAGTAGGTAAGCAAGCCCAGCTAGATCCATCATCTCTCACCTGGCCTTGGGTTGGTGTGGTCTTCAGGCACTTGATTCAATGAGGCAAGCACAGTTACATCCTTGCAGCAGATCATCTCTTCCACTGCAACTATTGGTGTGTTACGATGTGGCAGAGTGTGAGGTAGCTCAGATCAGTGCTGGGTGGCATGGCAGTCATGAGCCTTCATTTGCAGTTTGTCTTGTCTCTGCTTTCCTATTTTATGTTTATGCTTCAATAAACCAGGCGTGCAATACTTTGAGAGGTTTAAGAAAGCTGAAGGATCTCCCACAGATACCTGCCTATATTTTTTTTTTTGACCACACTGCCAACAATGGCTCATAATGTGGCAAGAGATCTGATCCATCTACATCCATGGCTGTCTAACTGGGTTTGAGTATCTTTTTGCATCCCATGCCATGTGCTAGAGTTTATACTCCTATTTCATCTTTTTGCCATTGCGGATGCTGAAGCATTTGTTGAAGTGTGATGTTTTCCTTTTGTTCCTTTTATTACTGTAAAAGTTCAGCTGAACTGTCAGCCTCTCTGGTTGGGATTTACTGTTTGGTTATGGGAATGTATCTCGTGAAGGAATAGTTCTGTCTATCGTTGTTGGCAGCAGAGCCAGGCTGAGTGGCCAAAACGTATGTTCCTGTGATAAACTCCATATGGTGGCTCTGCCAGAGATTGGACTAGTTCTGAGTTTTCCCCAAACGTTGTGTGAAACTTTCCTGACTCTGTGTGGCAGTTCTGAACATTATCACTTGATTTGCAACTTGTACACATTGTACAAGGAGTGTTACTCTTTTGGTGTAAATGTAGCTCTCCATTTGCTTGACCTCCTTATGAGTTAACTCAAAACAAATAAAAATGTGCAGCCAAGGGCAATACCTACTTAGTGTTCCAGATTTCTCATTGAATTCTTAATCCAGAAATAAAAATATGTGCAAGCTGGCTTAGATTTTGTTTGTTTGCTTTATTTTGTTTCAAATGCTCTAAGTGAGGGGGAAGCTGAATCCTCTTGGATCTGCAATTTAAATACTGAGCCTTTAATATACGTTCCCTGGGAGAATCCCTTTTCCTTCTTACGTACTTGGTCTTGCTTGGACTTTTTGCACTGCATTGTTTTAAGAAATGGTTTTGTCGTGTTTGCAAAATAAAGATAGTAGACTTGAGAAAATATTTCTTACTTCACTAGTAAAATGAATATGATGGGGACAGACCAATTTTTATTATGGTAAATTGTTTCTGAACAACTCAGTTTTATGGGTGACTAGTCTGTCTCAAACACATTGTAGAAGTGGGTTTTGTTTGGGGAGGAAATGGGTTAGAAAACACGAGCTAGCAGCACAGTTTCCAAAACAGTAATCCTGTTTTAAAACCTCTAATCTACCAGAATGTGCTGTTACGTAGAAGCAATGAGGGAAATGATCAGGGACTCATCATCAAGGAGAAGTAGGAAGTGCAATGAACAATTAAATTCTTCATTATTCTAATACTTTCCATTGGGAGGAGATGTCTTCCAACTCATACAGTCTTTATTTTTAGGGGGGATAAAACAGGATAATTGAAATTCTCAGACCTCAGTTCCGTGCTTAATTTGCCTGTTTTTCAGGGAGGTAACATCTGGTTCACCCTAAGAGAATTTAAGTCATACTAGTCTGAATGAAGCCAGAATTTGGCCATCCATCAAACCATGCTTGAAATGACTGCCTCTTGATGAGCAGAAAGCATGGGCATATTGGTTCTCTCTGAGGATGCAACTTATTGTCATGGTCCACATACAGCCTGAAATGCCAAGTGCTCAGTGATGTGAGGGAAATTGCCCAAGCAGTTAGTACTGGTTGCACAAGCTTGGGCAGGGATCAGTTAAAATAGAAAATTTAAGCTCAAAAATTGTGGTTTCTCCAGGGTGAAACAATATCCAAAGTAAATAATCACCGGATAGAGTAAAACCCAAACTCCAAATGGTCACAAGGACTAGAAAGAGAAAAAGAGGTTATGGGCAGAATGAAGATATTTCAGTGACCTGATATATGACAACAGTCACTTATTATAATTATTAAAATTTGAGTTCTTATGAGTCCTGGATGAAAAACGAATGCTAGTTCAGCAATCAGGTTCCCAACCTTTCCAGTCATGCTTGTGTCCTATGACTGAGCATGAGTTGGCTGAAATCACATAAGAATATTTGACAGACATGTAAGTTACTTTTCACAGTGTGATTCTGGGATTAGAAGTTGTATATTGCAACAGTATTTCTCTAGAGGGTTGGCACCAGATGCTGTGGAACAAAGTATCCATAAAGAAGGTTGCTTCTTTACCTCCTGTGATTATCTTTCTGTCTTTAAAATTAGGCTTTAATTTGTATACCTTAACTTCTCAAAAATAAAGGTTGCTAGCTTTTTTCATGAATACTTTTTTTTTTTCAATTAAGTCCATAGCTTCCATCTTTTACTCTGAGTTCAATGAATTAATAATACATTGAAAAGAACATCTAGTAGTTCTATATGGAGCAGAGTTAATGAAGTGTTTTCTTGTGACTTTATTTGTTTATGGCTCGTTAGACACCAAAGTCCCATGTGGACATGACTTTCCCAGTAATACAGTGGGGGTCTCTTTGGAGCTTTTTGCTTAGTGGAAGCTGCAATGGAGTTTTTTTCCTCTATCTGTCTATTTTCCAGGAGGCTTCTAAGAACTCAGCATCTCTGAGACCTCTTCTGCTAACGTTTGTATATTTGCACTGTAACTTGCACACCGTGATGGTGTAAGCACTATTTTTTTTGGAAATCCTAATTTTCTTTTTAAAGGACCTTGTTGTGGCTTTTGGTTTAGTTTTCTTTTAAAATGTATTTCAAAGCCAGTTTGTGCTCCAGTTCGTGTATTTGAGTTACGAGTGCTAGAAAATTGAGCTGACTTTCCTTTTGAAGGATCCTCTTGGTGGTATGTGCTATTACTTTTAATCTGAAAAATTTCTCTGCAGTGTCACCAGCTGAGCTCTGTTCTTCATCTTGCTTTCTTTTGGAGCTGGTAAAATCAAAACTACTTATTCATACAGTGCATAGTGATGTGTTCTGTTTTCTTTTTCATATTCTGATATTTTTCACATACTCTTGGAAAGGCAGGATATGTTTGTTTTACTTTTTATTAGATTAATTGGTATAGTATAAAAAACTAGGTGTTTGGGTATGCAAGCCCTTCTCAGATCTAAAATAGAAGCCATGGACTTTGAAGTGTATTTCACAAAACTCTAAACAAATCTGAAGGGAGGTATCTTTTAGACCATTTCTAAAAGAAAAAGTAGTTAATGCTTGTGAGTGTAGTATACCAACAGTTCTGTGTGGGCAAGCAGTTGCAGGTAAGACCCCAAGACTGTCCCACACAGATGGGCTACATTTTATTGCCTGCTTTAATAAAATAGACTAAGAAAACAATTTATCCCCTGTGTGGGGTAGCAAGGTTTTGTTCATCACCAATCAGCCAGTCTTCCAGTCACAAGGCAAAGGAGTCTGTTACTGCCTGCTTGATGGTTCTTCAGATCTCATCTTGCTTGTGTTCATCTGTGTTTTTAATTGAGCTTTTGCTTCCAAACTGCAGTATTATCACATCTGGCTGTCTATAACTGTCTTGGAGGTATCTAGGTAAAAGTGGTTTGTTTGCTCTTTAGCTCTTTCCCTAGGAAATTTTTCATCTGCAGCACCTTCTCATTTTTCACTCTGTGGTTCATGCACTTTTAAATCCTCACCCCTCTTTGTTTATGGTATCCCATCCACAGTAACCAAGGGTCTGGCTGAGTTTCTGTTTGTATTGAGATGGGAGAGGTAACAAAAAGAGTGCAGTTTGTGACCTGCTCATTTAAGCAAAATGGATTGTAGCTACACAAAATGTCATTACTTTGCCTTTGTTCAAGCCCAAAGAAATTACTGTTCCCTGACAAGGGAGGTAGGAGAGGAAAGGAGGAGATGATAAGGTTATCTCCTAGGGGAAGAGAGAGCCTGGTAGATTATATGTTGTGGCATGTGAAGGGGTTAGTGTGAGGTAATGTTATAGTGTGCCATAAATCCAATATCTCTATTGAGCTTATGTTGTTGGGTTTTTTTGGACCCAGCGGAGTTATGATTTTTAGTTCCCAGGCTTGTTTTGAAAAGTGTTTTATAGGTTTCCCTTGAGGAACAGGACTGGCAGATCAGAGATGGAGTGATTGTTTTATGAGAGATGTTAACCCATGGGCAGATGAACGTGTTTCAGCCCTTGTAGACTGGCTAGGTGAACTCTTCCTGACATGTAGTGGTTGCTTAATTTCACCCACTTAGTTACCATTTTGTGCATTAGATGAAGTATATTACATTCCTGAAATACAGATATAGGACAGAGAAGTCTTGACATTTCTGTTACGTGATATTTATAAAGTTATTGTGCAAACATTCAAGGAATACTTCCTTGTATGTTTGCACAATACAGTGAAAAGATGTCATGTCTATTAATAAAACTTGCCCTACTTATGTCTATAGTCTGTAACAGCTGTATTAAGCCCACTATAGTAGTTTGCTTTTTCTTTTAACCACTACTGACACCTGAGAAAGTTTTTGTGGAATGACAGCTTTCTATTGTAATTCCCCAACCTCCTTGCAGAGCAGAGGAGGTTGGTTGAGAGACCCATCGGTGTTGGTGCAAACTTAGCACTGGTTTCTGTGCTGTGGGTGTTATTTTACCTCACTGACAATGAATTTCTTATTCCCAGAATGCCTCAAGGTATTGAATAGAGATCAATGTAAGTTTATGAAAGCATGGTTGTCTTCCTCGTTTTGTCAGAAGGAAAATGCTCATATAAAAGGAAGGCTGGGAAATGCATGAATAGTGCTGGTTTTGATGTGTTTTGAGAATGTGTAGAAGGTGTTATGCAAACTTGAAGTGGTGTCTGTACAAAACAAGATGCACTGAGAGAATGTTAAGCCTGCACAGTGGAGGATGGAGGAATCAGGAAGGGCTAAAGTGTTAGCTGGATAAAATGGTCTTAAACGTGAGCCTTGCATGTTTCACACTGTTGACATCTTTAATTACCTGTTACTGCAAAACATGGCTTTTTAATGTGCTTTTTTTGGTAACAAATCATATAAAGAGAAGAGGCTGATTTGAATATCTGCTCTTTCCCGCTGAGTATCCCCAAAACAAGGTTGTAGAGGAAGCAGCTGTAAACAGTATAGATACACATTTTCCTGCAGAGGTACCATTAGTAAGCTGGCTTAACGTGCCGTCTATTGCTTCGAGTCTCTTTTCTGCTCACTCCAGAGGCCTAATCTATTAATAGCTCAGCTTCATGCTCTATTAATATTCACACTTTAAAAAAACTGTTGAAAATCTTGAGGAGACTGCACCTATTGTGCTGCAGAAGTTTTCCTCCAAAAATGCAGAATATTTAAAGAGCATGCTCTAATGATTTTTCTGTTCTTCCATACACGAGGTCAGTGTTGCCTTTTTTCCTCCTGACCTTTCTATAACTGTGTATATGTCTGTGCTACATGTACAGTTCTTGCTTGCATTCATTAAAAAAAGATAAAACAAGATTGCCACATGGCTTTTTTATTTTTCTTAATAAAAATCACAGGAAAAAGAAAAGATGTTAAGGGATTTAAACTAGTCGTTCTTCACTGTTTTCTGTTATGTTCCCTTTCTAGTCATTTGGAGATGCTCTTAGCACTGCCTTTCAGAATTTACTGCATCTTGGCCTTAACAATGTCTTTGAATTCACCTAAAGGCTTTCAGGCATTCAATTTTATCTGTGAATTTGTATGTACTTATTAAGTTGTACCCCTCTGGAAGGATTGGCTTATATCTCTGTGCAGAGAATTATGTATTTCCTTAGAACTCTCTTTGTCAGATAGAAGCTGAAGGTAATCTTTGTTTATTTTGTGTAATCTGTGGTGTAGGTGCTATAAGACAGAATGAGGAAGCAGGTATTAAAGCTGAAGACAAAATTTAAGAGCCAACCTGAGATATTTTGGTGAGCGGAATGGGTTTCTACAGGGAGCAAGCATCAAAAAGGTTTGCTTAAAGACTGTGGGTTACCAGCAGCCATTTTTGCACATGAACCTATATCCCCTCTAGGATATTGTGAGCCTGTATTGTGTTTGTAAGTGGTGTGTGGCCATGGTGCTATCCTAGTGACCTAGTGTTCCTGTTACCGTTGGGATTGTTCCCCTGCCCGACCCCTTTCCTGCCCTCCCTCTAACACCAAAATTTAAACTTGCTGCAGTTTTTAGTTACCACCTTAAAGATTTCTGAACTCCAGGTGAAAAGTCTCCTGTGGGTTCCTCTATTACAGGTGGTTCTAGTCCTTCACGTGGAAAATCTAGTCACCCCATATGTTCAAACTTTTTAAATAAGCTGACAGAAGAGGTCAGAAAATCCTGTTAATCCAAGAGTAAAGATCAGATAGTTCTTCAGCAGTGACAGTACAATTACTGCATCTAGCAGTAAATAAATTCTAGTGCAGGCTTAGCACAAAGTCAGCTTTTTCTTTTAGGAGGGAAAAAAATGGTAGAGAAGTTGTAATGTTTGTGTATACTAACAGAACATGTTTGGTGTTTGATAATTTTGGATTTACTCTATCGTAAAATATGGAAGTCCCCCCTCATCCTGCAGTCTTTATTTTCCCTCTGTGCAACCTGCTTTTAAGAGATTAGGGCTCTGTGCTTTTAATATATTGGAATCTGCTTAGTGAGAGTGCTTTGTTTTGGAAAAGAATTGAAACTATGGCAACCCTTGGTTGTTGTGTTTTTTTTTCAGCTTATTTGTCTACCTCATACACTCTTCTGGTTTGGTGGATGATTAGCATACTAGAAACTACTGCTGCTAATGTTATACAAACAGCAAACACAAGTTATGTAAATAGCAACTCTAGAGCCCCTTGGTTGTGCTTTGGAAATCATTGCACATAAACTGAATGTTACTGTAAAACTGAAGAGTTGAAGGCCTAAGTCTACGACAATGTAAGTGATTGCACCAAACAAATAGGTTTGGCTTCAAAGCACTAATTCTGATCAGTAGATCTGTCTGCTCTGTGCTTGCTCTGATTTCCTTCAGGTTCTGTAGACCACTTGTTTGTGTTGGTTGGTTGGTTTGTTTTATGTTCCCTCAAATTTGCCAGCCACACACAGACATCAGTCTACATAAATGGACTTTCTGTCTCTATCGCGTATGGTTTCTCTTGCCCAGCTTCCAATCTCTTGCATGGGGGGCTGTAGCCTTTATTTATTTATTTTCCTTTTACACTTCTGTGTTTAGTTGCTGCTGTGATTAGAAAATGGGTCATCCTTGGATGAACTCTTATGAACTACGTCTTCCAGAGAGCTTGATTGCCTGGGAGATTCTTGCAGTGGGAGCCATCTTAAAATCTTCCTGACAGCTACTAGTGACCTTATTTCATAATTAGTTGTGTTTCTGTCTAGCTCTTCCAAAGTGTTGCTTTTCCATGTTGGAAAAAGCTTTTAAAGCATGTTATAATTTATGATTTCAAATCTTTGGCTTCTTTCCAAATAAAACTTTGATATATGAACAGTTAAAACTGAGAAGCTCTGTTCCATGGTCTGTCTGACATTTGCACTGATAAGTGGGGCAGACATGCCTGGCAGTCAGCCCAGGGGCTTCAGCCTCCAAGAGCCCCCCTGAGTGGGTTGTGCAGCCTCTCTAATGGGAGGGAGGAGTTCTTCTTTCTTCTCCTCTTCCTTCTTTCACAGTTAAATAGGTATACTGATAGAGTCTTGCCTTTTCTCTCTCTTTCCCTGGATATGCTTTCCCTTTCTGTGTTAGTATAAGGATTTCTCTAAAACTGGATATGAAATAAAAAAGCCAAATGATAGCTATTCTTTTCCTAAAACATTGTTGTAAACATCACATGGTTTATTATTTGTGAGAATTTTGACTGTGCCCTGTGGTTGTCACTCTAAAACAAAATTGCACTTTCCAAGATCTGTCGGGTTTTTTTCTTACGGGTTCCTCCAGTCCTGCTCTTTCTCCAAGCCTGGCTTCTATGGTGTGTTTCTTTCTAGTCACAAGTGTGGTAGCAAATATATGGCTGACAAAGCACTTGACTTTTTCTGCTCTCGTTGAAGTTGCATCCACATCCCCCAGCCTGTGTGACAGAGTTTTCACATTATCACTGACAGAGTGCAGTGGTTTGTCACTGCAAAGTGTCTTTGTAAGGCTGTCTCCACACTCGTGGGAATGCAAGAGCTGCTTATACAGGCTCCTGATCACTCTGCTGCCTTTTCTTTCCGTTGCCATAACGTCAAGAAAATGGTCTTCTAGATGGCAGAGAGAAGTAGCCTTTCTCTGACGCAGGATAGTTTTGGGGAGCTGTGTATGCCTTCAGGGTTGTTGTACAGTTGTGAGGCTCTGCTTTGGGACCGTGCATTAATCCCAGCTTCTAATGGCTGGCTGCATCGGACTGCAGTGCTTGCAAGTCATGGCTGGGAGTGTTTGATCTTAGCTTTTAATGCTCTATACTTGCATGTTGTGAAGTCCCCAAGGGAAGCTGAGGTGTGGCTTTTAATCTTTAAATGGTTTGGGTCCTGGTCTCTTGAGGTGAGCAGGGGGCAAGGATGTAGGGGCTATTGATTGGCAGCGTGTGCTCGACTGGCTGCTGATATGGGAACGTTTCCTGTCACAATCTGCACTTGCCAGGCTTTTCCACTGCCTGCAACACCTACTACCTTGCTTTTTTTGTTTCAGGTTGAGTGGGTTGAAGGCAGCGTGGTCGTGAGCAGTTGCTGTCTGTGTTCCTGCAGTGATTTGTAATTTGAGAGTACAGGAAGAATGTCCCTAGATGTATTTTATAAAATTGGAAGAAATAAATGGTTGCCCACGCAGGTGAGAAAAGGTCACCAAAGACTTATTAAATGACTCAGAATCCATTGGGTGCTTCTGAGAGCAGAGTGAGTTAGTCTAAAGAGAGTTGATGCTGAATTTTGACACAGAATAAGGGGAACAATAGATTAAGTCTAGACTCTCATGTTATCTTCTACAAGCGCCAGATCCTGCACACTAACAAAGGGAAAGTAAACCCTGTGAAGTGGATGGTAAGAAATATGATATATAATTGTAGATACCCAAGGGCACTCCAGAGACTGATCATAAACCAACTATAATTTTTAATTTCCTGACCTGTTATAGCCTTTTTTTGTGGATTACTACATTGCTGGCTTAGTTTTTGGTGACTCTTTAAAGGCTTCTGTAAGGAGTGGGGACTTCTGACTAATTTTTAAGGATGCTCTTTTTACAGATTGGATGGGGTTTGCCCTTTTTGCAGAAAGGGAAACTCAGATGTTGAGATTTGAATTGTATTGTTCATATAGTTTGGGTCTAGATGTAAACGGATAATGTTATCTCTCTTCTTGCTGGTAGGTCAATTATAACATGTTATTGTAACAGCCTGAAGCAAGGTAGCCAAAACCAGAATTAAGAGGAAGAAATTAATTCAAACTGAAGTAGTATCAGTACTTTGGTTTGGAAGCATCTGAAGATGCTGTGTGAGGTTTCATACTTTCAGATTTAGAGTTTTACTGAACTGCTGACATCATTCATCATGCTAGAATTATGAAGATCTACTCATATTTTTTTATTAACCTCTGGAATAGTTGCTGAATAGTGACTCTTTCCAGCTATGCTATTAAATGTTAAGAACTAGATCATTAAATATCTCGGAGAGCAGGCAATTTTATGGTCCTAAAAGCAGATAATATACTTTAAAGTTTATTTAAATATTTGTTGTGGAGCAGCCTTCATTCATGCTTCCTTTCATTGCTTTTCCATGCATTCCAAAAATATACAATCTTCAAAAATTTTATTTTAAAATGCCTCATTTTGCTGAGTTATCAGGGGGTTCCAACATCTGCAATATTTCAGGGGAAAAAACAGTAGCCTTAATATGGTAAGCAAAGAATATAGTTCTTTTTATATTGAAGTCTGCACTCTACTGCCTTTTCTCTGACTATTCCTGCTGCTTCCATTTCGTGGCAGTTGCTTGAAGAAATACATTGAAGTGGCAAGTTGTCACATGGAACAAAACCAAGGCATGGCTTAGTCCCATTTTGTAGGTGTGATTTATGTGCCTACGCTGTTATTACTTGAGCTTGTTTGTACTTTGCAAGTACATGAAAAAGGATGCATTGCATCAAAGAGTAAAATGTTAGTGCTCAAGGCAGTTTGGACGTGTTCCAGCAGAATTTGGTCAACCAACATCTAGGAGATACATCCTTGAATGACTTGGATCAAATTTGTATCAGCTCAGTAGGGAATCAGTTCATTGAATCCTTACTGGGAGTGAGGCGTTGGAACACTTTGATTTTTCTCTCCCAGACTATGTAAGTGTTTTACTTGGAAGGCCCCTGGACTTAACATAGGGCTGAAGGAAATGGAATGGAATGAGATGGGATAGGCAGTGGGTCAACCCACAGATTTTAATACCTGAAGGTATCTCCAAACTTGACCCAAACTCATGTTGCAGAGTGAGTCTTCGTGTGTTGGCGGTCTTGTGTTAAGACATGGGGCAGCTGGTTCATGGGAGGCCTTCTGTCAGCTTCAGCAGATTCTGCCATATGCCCCCAACCTGGCTGTACTTCGGGTGAAAGCATGGAAAGGGAGGACATCAGGTGAAATGCAGTAAGGACAAAAGCTACTGTCTTGAGAACGGCTTAATTCCTTCTTGCAAGCCACAAACACGTACACTGAAGAATTCTTTAGGGAAGAACCCTGAAATACCCTGAAACAGAAATATTCAGAGAACCCAGCAGAGGTATCACTCCACAGCCTTGCACTCCTTGTGCTGGCCCCAAGGTCCTTAACAGATTCCAGATGTTCAAAACTCCAGCAGTAGGCTACTGCATTTCACTTCCATTTCATGGCAGAACTGCTGCGCTGCTTTGCCTTGGAAGTGAAGTGGGTGTTTTGCTTTCACAAGCAAAGGACTTTGTGCTGCCTTTTTTGTTGTTTTTTTGTTTGTTTGTTTTGTTTTGTTTTTTGTTTTGGTTTGGGGTTTTTTGGGTTTTTTTTGTTGTTGTTAAATTGTGAAAGAACAGAAAAATAGTTTGAAAGGTACTCCATGTGCCTTGATTCAACAGCGATATAAGACACCCCACAGAGACTTTGATTTTACCACCCTATTATTTTCTTTGTGGTATTGATGTATTTATAGTAAAAATTAGATTCCATGTTGCATCTTCCTGGGGTTTCTAAAACTGCAATCACAGGCACACGTAGTGCAGGTTTTACTTTTCTTTTTTAGTTCCCTGTCTTTTCATCTTTATTTTTGCTTACCCAAAGTTGCTGGATTGACTAGTCAGATAATATTCTTCCTGTCCTGATTTGAAGTACTTGATAGTTGCAGTCAAAGAAACAACCTTGAAGACCTGACTCACTAGTCTCCATTTTTCTTTCTTAGAAGTACACTGCCATTGGAGTGCTGGGCAAAGCTACTGATACGTTAGATGCTACAGGAAAAGTAACTGAAGAAAAACCTTATGGTGAGTATAAATATACTGGATGTCATTTGAAGGCATAAATGATCCATTGAAAAGTGGAGGAGGTGTTTGGGACTCTGTGAATTAAGCTTAAATGTGAAATCAAACTAAGATTATTGCATCTTCAACTTCAGTGCTCGTATAATTCAGACCAGCTTCATGCAATTATGTGCAGTGCAAGTGTTCGTTTCTGTTGGAAAAAAGCAAACCAGGCATTAGATTAGGAGGGAGAAAATAGACTTGGGCAGGACTGTGCCATTTTCAATCTTTGACAGGCTGACAAATGATGTGCTGCATCCAGTAAAATTGTCCTCTTTCAGTGCATAGTCCCATGAGAGCTCTTGTAGTAACGACTTTCAAGGCCAGCGGAGGAATAAAGTGCTTAGATCTTCCTTCTTGGACACCCCTTTAACTACAAACTGCTCAGCATAAAATAAGGATGGTGTAAATTACTTTATATGTATGTTCACCTACCAAGTCTTGCTCTTACTTGCAGTCTTTGTTGGAATGTTGAATGACAAGTAAATTAATTTGTCTGACCCACAAAGCACAGTGCAAGAGTTTAAGGCTTCAGAACTAATCATGACTGTGGCTTTGTTGAAGTGGACATTCCACTATACCCAGGGCATCTTGGGAACAATGTAGAGCTAATCAGGGACACAACAAATGTATTTGCCATTAGTTCTTTCACAACCTGGAGGAAAAAAAAAAAGAAAACAAACAAACAAAACAACAATAGGTACCTGGTTGCTTAGCAACTCTGCAGGTCCCACACTGTGGTACCTGGTAATGTGTACATGAAATAACTTCTCTTTAAGTAGCATGATGAAAAAGTAGTCTGGATTCCATCTCTCACCCCCAGTCTCCTTTCTTCTGCAGGTTTTCATTTTGCACAAGGCAGGCAAGTGTGATTTTCTTGTCCACATTAACCTTATGGATAATTCTAAATAGTATTACTTACTAGGTAATGTTATTCAGAGATGTTGGAACATTTGTTTCTGCTTCAGGATCAAGTTCTAAGTCTCTCTAAGCTTTTGAAGGACTGAGCATCCACGTGGTTTTAGAGTTGCTTTCACTTCATGATGGTCAGAGAAAACGCTTTCTTGGTTTCAATGTATACTTCAGAAAATGGGATGTTGTGGTTCTTCTTTGGTGAGCAGTAGTCATAGATACTTGCTCATATAAAAATGGTGAAATACCATTTTAAGTAGATGAAACTCAGGTGGTCAGTTAATTTAAAAAACCCCACCTGTTTCTTGAACAGTAGTGTCACCTTTTTATTTTGCATTGTTTACTGCAGATTGAATTTGGAGTGTTGTTTTCACATGGGTTTCTTTCACTGGCAGCCCTCGTTATAGTAGTTCCCACCTCTGCACTACCTCCTCTGTTATGATGGCTTATCTTTTGTTAGGCCGTGTGCTTGGAGAACTGAATTGGGTTAAAAATAGCCCCTTTTTTGAGTTGCTTGTCTTTTTAAACTTAGATCAGTTGCATGATCCAGTTCATCATGAGGTCTCATGAAGAGCAGTATTGGCATTGCTGGGGCAGTGCAGTTTTGGGTGCTGAACAAACTTACCTTTTGCTGAAGCTGATGACTGAAAGAAATACTCATTGAATTTGCCTCAGTTGTTTTCCATGTTGGTGCAAATCATTCAGAGCTGAATTTTTCAGAAAGAAGAAAGAAAGAACATGAGTACTCCTTTTTCTCCATGCTACATATTTATTTTGTATTTCCTCCCTTCCTCCCGGAGATATTTGTCATTTCTAGTGTCTTCTCCAAATCAACTTGGTTTTCTGCAGGATTCTCTAGGTTGCCCACCATCCCTAATGCATAACTGGTTGGTACTCCAAGAAGAGACAAACCAGATATTTGGGCTGAATTTCAGCTGTCCTTTGAAGTCTACAAGGATCGTGGGAGAAGCATAGCATCTGCTCGGGGTTATAAATCCTGCAGTTCCAGCAGCGTCCAGGATTGGGCCTTAGTGCAGAGAAAGGGCTGCAAAACCAGCTTGCAAGATATATAAAACTCTTCTTGAATTACTTCCCTGGACCACAAGAGGAAAGTGCCTGCAGAAAGTTGCCAGCTTTATTAACCATAAGAAAGTGTTACATTTCAGTCCTCAGAGTGTCCCAAGACAGCAGTTCAGAAAGCAGACTGTTGTGTATCACAGTTAGTTGCAATGAACGGATGTACTGAAGGGAGCTCCTTGGGTTTAGCTCCTGAAATGCTCATAGTTTTTTTGTTTGTTTCTTACCAGACGAGTTTGCATTTCAATGTGAAATTAGGTTATGGTTTCATACAGCTCCCACGCTGTCAGATGCTGACTTTGGAAGCAAGCAGCATTCAGCATTCCTCTGATGCTTTCTTGAGCACCTTGATGTTTGTAGCACTTTTTGAAATGTTTGTAACTCTGCACATGAATGTGGATTCTGAAACCTGCTTTATCCCATCTGCCTAAAGACTATAGCCACACGTGGAGAGCAAAACTCATGAGGGTTTTCTGCAGGTCTCTGCTGATTATGCTGAAATATATGTTTAATAAGGCTACGGGAAGAATTTGAAAAAAGTAGTCCTTTCAGCATTTAGCTTGTCTGTTTGCAAATAATTTGTGCTGGGCCAGATTGAATTGAGGCCATCTGCTATAGTTCTGTTGGACTGTCATGGATAATTCTTGTATTCTGTTTTGATGTAGTTTGTTAATAAGCACAGGGCAGTGTCACCCTTCAGTGAGTGTGTCTTGAGGCTGTGGCACAATTAGCACCTTTTGGTTTGATAACTTTAATTTCCTTTATGATTATGGCAGGAAAATCAGTCAACAGTCAACAATGTTCAGAAGCACAACTGTTCTTAAAAGTTTTCATGTTGGTAGCTAATAGGCTCATTTTCAGTGGTTTTAGAAGCACTGGTGCATTAAATTTTGGGTGCTTTGGGATGCTGGTAGAATAGTAAGGAGTAGTCCACTAGACACTCTGTGCAGAGATCACGTCACACCACTGGCAGCTTAAGGGCTTAGGAAGAAGTTTAAAAACCAGTGTTGAATTCAATGTATTGTAAATAGTGCACTCACAGAGCAGGTACCATCGTTTTGTTCCTAGCCAAGGCTGTCATTACTCCTGAGAGCTGGATGCAATTACCCCATAGGCCAAACCTCAGCAGTCCTCACTGAAATCATTATGAAACAGGGTGGCAGGCACCACATCCCTTCCTCAAAGGGCAAAGAGTTTAAGTCCAGCTTCTAGCAAAAAACTTGTGTTCTGCGATGTAACAGATGAGGATATTGGGAGGAGTAGGCTAACTTTGGGTAGCAAGGGCAATTGGGATCTGTGGCAGGTGTATCCCACAGAAACATCTCTCAAACCTTTACTCTAAGGGAGCGGAGAAGGGAAGTCAAATAGGGAGAAAGTTTGGGGACTGTTGATGCTAATTAGCCTTTATGTGTGTATTCATATTTCATGCTTGATGGAGAGTTGTGTCCAAATGCATCCCTTAACTTGCTGACCAAGCAAGCTGTTAACCTACTAAACCAAGGCTCATGGTCAGGTGAGGGAGATCTGTGGGCCTGAGGCCTGAAAGATGTTTCTCCTGGGCAGCAGGACTGCATTCCCCTCCACCTCTGCTATGGTTGTAATGACTATGGGAGCTGAAAGGAGGTGAAGGAGCTGGTTCCTGGTGTGCCCTGCAGAGCCATGAGTCCAGTCTGATGCCTCTGACAAATACACAGTTTACATGTAGTGAAACTGTTTGTTTGGGACCAGGTGAATAGGGCATTCCTTTGACTGAGAGCTGTGTGAAAGCTCCACCAGCTTGTCTGTTGGTCCAGGAACAGACAAGAATCCAGTATAGTCCATTAACACAAAGACAGTGTATGTTGGAAAGAAAAACCCCACGTGTGTTTAAGTTTTCAAAATGTAATAATAACTAGCTCGTGCTGTGATGTATCACAAAAGATAAATGTATTGTATTCTGGATCTTAGAAAATTTGTGTGTAAATATTTACTTGGATAACACACCACACAACTTTGCTTGTTAATGGCTTATACATAATTCTTCATGTGGGGGGGGGGTGTTTGTTTTTTTCTGTGAGATAGAGATTGCCTATAGCATGAGTGATTTCCTCAGAGGCTAGATGTAACCTCTCAATCAGGGGACTATGAGATCAGAGCAGAACTGAACCCAGGTGTCTCATGAAATGCCCTAGCTACAAATTCAGTTCATGGGGTGAAAACTGAAAGAGAACCCCAAGTGACACTGATGCTTAGATCTCAAATACTAAATTCTAGCCTGAAGCAGCCTGGGGTTCACAAGAAGGCTGACAGGATCACCACTGTAGAGCTGCAACAGGCTAACTTTCTGCCATGTAGTTTTGTTGTGATGTGTTAAAATACAGTAATACAAACAAACAAAAATAAGAAGATTGAAATAACAGTGTAAAAAGCTCTTCAGAAGAGCAAGACTTACTGTGCAATTGATTTAATTGTATTTTATCCCGTATTCTGAGGTACATTGATCTCTCTCAACATCCCTGACTGACTTTTGTGCCTTACAACCTTGATGTTAATGACACTTCTTGAGACAGCTGCTAGGGCCTAGGAACACCATCTACTTCTTTGGTGTGCTTTGCAAAAGTGAGGTACCATGTTGCCATCTTCCAGAGCTGCTGTGAAAAGAAACCTCCTCTTTTTTACTTACAGCCTGAAGTACATCTGTTTTACAAGGTTTGCAAGTAAAAGTCTGTTCCAAAACATAGCAGAGGCTCGGTAAATAAATTTGGTTGGTTTATGTCCCAGGGTGCTCTTGACTTAGAAGGGTGACACTAATTGAGCATAACTTATGAGAAACAAAATTAGACAAGTCCTAGAAAGTAGAGAAGCACTGAAGTGCATTGTGATTACAGATCTTATGTTTATACTTTTTGAATAAATTAGGGATGAATGTCATCTCTATCAAATAGTATTTCAAAGGACCAATGCAATCAGCTACTTAAGTTATAGCCTCCTAATAAAAGTGGGACAGATCTGTATGTGTACTCTTAAAAGAGAATAGATTATCTAAAGCAGCTATCTTTCTTTTACAGGATTTCTTCGGTAAAATTACCTTGCTTAATATAGATCAATACCCTGGTGTGCTTTTTCAGGTTATTTGATGCAGAAGTTTGATGTGTTGTTCCAAATGCAGCCTTTTTTCTTCACTAGAAAAAAACCCACGGTGCTTTTGTTGTATACTAATCTGTTCTAATTTTTCCCCACAGTTAGGTACTCTTAAAGAGAAATTGCCAAGGTCAGATGATGATTTTATTCTTTTTGGTCCTTTAACAAAAATTAGACTGGGACAATTTTTGTAGTTATTGCATAGTTCCCAAGAACTTACAGTCCTGAGAGAAATCACAAAAGGAAACTGAGTGTGTTGGGATTTCTGCCCTTCTGAAAACATCCAGACTGTCTTAATCACCTTGGACAGTTCATTCCACTCTTTTTGAGATAATTCACACTTCCTCCTACAACATTCTGGGTTTTATCTCTTTTCTTTGGTGCTTTTCACCCAATCTAAATTCAGACAAGAGGGAATTCTTCTTTGTATCTGTTTGCAGAACGTGATTGATGCCACTAGTGCCATGTGAATAATCAATGCTAGCATACTTACTGTTCTTTTTTTTTTTTTTTTTTAATCCAGACCAGATAACAAAAGGAGATCTTGAAAATGTGCTGAAAAAGTTCACAGGGGACATAATGCAGGTTCCTCCACTGTAAGTTCCACTGCATTCAGACACTCTTGGCAGTTGTGTTCCGCTGTCAGGACTCGCCAACCGAAGTCAGTTCTCTCTGAAATAAAAAGATATGTTTTGGCAAGAGGACAGAGGCAAAGCAGACTTAGGAGTTTAACATTTCCAAGTGCAGGTCATGCCTCTTTGAACATCAAGCACAAATGCTAACCTGGAGCCTGTTTTGTTGGGTTTGTTTTTTTTTTAATGCTAAAGGTAAAGTAGCAAAGCAATCTTATACAGCTTTGCAGAGCTTGATGGTTTCTCTCCTGTCTTCCAATTAGAAAGCAAAGCTCTGAGTCTTTAATTTTAGTTGTAGGGTAAGAGGAGGCTTACAGACACCTGCGTGGAGGTGCCTTAAATGGCTTCAAATTAGTTTTCTGAAAACTTAAGAGCATGAATGAGTTGTAAGTGACTGAGCTTCCATCGGTGAACAATTTTCTTCTAGTCAGGTGAGCCTTAGTAGCTGGCAGTGTGCGAGCACTTAGCTTGTGACAGATGGCTTTTCTGGTGATTTAATCTAACATGATTTCCTTTGCATTTGCAATGGGTCAGTTACTGTGGCTCCAGTGTGAGCACTGTAAGGTCAGTAACTCAGTAGGTGTTCTGCTTCATGTGACCCGTTTCAAATTGCCCTCTGCTAATTTGAGCAAGATCTTTTTTTGATTTTTTTTCTATGATCATGTTTCTGTCAAGACCAAAGTTAAAGCTTTGGGTAAAGTTTCATGCAATCAGTGAAATTAATGTTTTGGTTGTTGTTGTTCTATAGTGGTCCCCTAAACACCCTAGAAGTATAACTTGGCTAAATAACTTGTCAGCTGCTGTTTAGGGAAGACCCTGGTGTTAGACAAGTAAAGGTGCAAGGCAGAATTACAGGAGTTGCCTGAGCAGCTCCCAGTGCTCAGGTCAACATAACACTGAAGCTGACTATGCCCTGCAGACTTCTGAAAGACAGTATGTTAGAGGCAGCTGCAAGTGCTGTGCCCCTTATAGAAACCCTTTGTTTTCATTAACTATAAATTGAGTGATGAAACACTTTTAAATTTGTACAGCAAGAGATAAACACAGGACCATCTCTTGTTTTCTAGTTTACATAGCTATGGGTGAATAAGATGATTCTGTGTCCAAGAGATTTCAGAAGCACTCGCTAGCTCCTATTTGCTGGGTTTGTTTTGTTGGGTTTTTTTTTTTTTTGTGAGCACTTGGAGGGGATTAGAAGGGTAAAATGTATCCTACTGTAGTACAATATTAACAGGATCTGGAGGATGGGAAGCTTGTTCTATTACAACCGTATGACACACGTTTTCATGCTCTATCTGATCAGCTATTCTGCTTTGAAGAAGGATGGAGAAAGGCTATCAACCCTGATGAAGAGAGGAGAAGCAGTTGAAGCAAAGCCTGCTCGGCCAGTGAGAGTGTACAGCCTCTCTCTCCAGCAGTTCCAGCCACCACTGTTCACACTGGGTAAAGGCCAGAGTTTATTACACAGGATGATGCTCCTGGCTTGTTAGTGCTTATTTACACTCAGAATGGGAATAAGGTAGTGAAATGGGTTTCATTTCCCTCAGCTACTTGTTTTGGTGTGAGCCCATGTGCAGAGACTCACTTTGCAGTAAACCCACTGTATTTTGGTTTTAAGTTAAGCTGATTATGTATAATCTTTCTGTGAGGGAAAATTCTGAGAGGCTGGTCAGGGGATTATTTGCATCTGTCCATGATTTTGCAGCCTCCAGCTCGCTCCCTCTTTCTCAGGTCTGCTTGCTTTGCTTTCCTGTTCCTTTGCCCAGATGCCCAGGCATGCTATATGTTTCCCAAGGTGCAGCAAGGACCAGTATCAGTTACTGTCAGGCATCTTTCTCAAGTGAGGAGGCAGGATCTTATCCTTCCTTCTGTCATACATGAAGAAACTTGGGTAGTACATTAAGAAGCACATTAATAAATAAACCAGGAAGTGTATTGTCAATGTTTAATGCTACTGTGAGGTCAAGGTAATGGCTTGCATTGATCAGCTACCTACTTGACCCCATAGTCCTCTGATGTACCAGATGTTACATGATGAGCAGGTATGAGTGACAGAGCTCAGTGCTGGGTCACTTCAGCCCTCACTTTAGCAGCTGATCACTGGCAGAGGGGGGAGAGGAGGGCTGAGAGAGCAGGGAAAGTTAAACGTGAATTTTAAAATTGGAGCTGCCTGTGTGCAGTATCTTAAAAGCATTGATGGTTAGTTTAGACTATAATTGAAATAACTTGTTTTCATCTTTAGAGATAGTACACAACATTCTGAAACCTTTAAAATAAATAGGACTGAAGGATTTGTTAACATATGACAGCAAGTACTTAATTTCTAGTGAGTTACTTCAGTTGCCATTGTATTTACTTTCTCTCCTGTCTAGCTTAGCAATCTCACCCGCACATATGTTACAGAATGAATAATTGATGTTGCATCCTATAAATATTTTATCACTGGATTGTTTGCTTAGTGCATTTTTACATTTATGTGGGGGCATGGTTTCTATGTAAAGTAGATTTCACGTTGCACTGGCAGTTTACCATGTCACTGTTAACATTCCAGATGTTGAATGTGGTGGTGGCTTTTATGTCAGGAGCCTCGTCAGTGACATTGGCAAAGGTAGGCATGAAAAAACCCTGACAGTTTAAAGAATGAGTGTTTCTGTTTGTGGAAAAAAAAGTGTCATTTTGTGTATCTCCAGTAACTAGACCTATGTGTTATTTAGCAGAATTGTAGTGCTGTCACTTGTTTTTTGTATACTAAGGTATTTTCCTTGGGAGCATGGGGAAATGAAGACTAAATAATTGCCAGAGGACCTTGGGGGCTGGGGGATAAAGATGGAACAAATAATAGCACTGAGCAAAATAATACAAGGCAAGAAGGGGAAATTTTTTTTCCTCCTCCATATGTTAAAGCTAACTCAGTTTAAGAAGAAGACAGATACTGTCTTCTTAAACATTATTCATCGCATTTTGAAAACAGATTGAGCAGAACATTACCATGCACATAATAAACCCTATCTGCTGGAAAGACCTCTGCATTTTCTAGTGTTTTCTTTCTCCTTTACCTGAACTGTTAATGGTTCACAGGTTTGTCTTGTGCTCTATATCTATCAAACTGCATGATGGAGAACAGATAATCCATTTCAAATTTTTTTTTTTTTTTATATGATACGTTTGCAGATCAAGAAAGCAAGTGATGTGGGATAACCCTATGAATTTCAATGCTGTTATTTAGTAGCTTAGTCCTTTAATCAGACCTTGGATCAGACATGTCCTTGATCAGACATTGGAATGGCCTGCCCAGGGAGGTGGTGGAGTCACTGTCCTGGATGTGTTTAAAGAAAGGCTGGATGTGACACTTAGTGCCACGGTCTAGCCGATATGGCAGTGTTGGGTCATAGGCTGGACTTGATGATCTCAGAGGGCTTTTCCAGCCTCAGTAATTCTGTGATTCTGTAATAACAAACCAAGATAAAATCTGTCCTCAGCTGGTTCTGTTTAAAAAAATTAAATGCAATAAAAATCTTCCTGAATCAGAAAGGATGAGAGAGAGGATTTTGGTATACTTGTGAGCTTACAAGTCACCTCTGGTTGCCATTATGTTTTGTAGCTCCTCATTATGTAATTCTGTCCTACTGGTATTTATTTAACATAGCAAAGCATTTGTTTTATATTTTTTATTTTTCCTTATCTTAAGTTTATATTATCCTGATAGGTGACAGTGGATAAAAATGTTAAAAAATGTCAAAAGTGCTAAAGCCTCAAAGCTGGGGGGGGGGAAGTACATGGTCTTCAAAGTCACATGTGAATAGAGAATGTTCTGCTTATGTCTTTTGCTGTTATTTCCTCTCTCTTCATTCTGATTTATAATCTGGAAAACATTTTGACAACTTTCTGTCAGATTTTAGACTCTCTACTATGTTGGAGATGTATTGAAATCAAAGGAATTCCTTGCCTCAAATTTAAAAAGATATAAATGGGTGATAAATCTTCATGACCTTCCTTCTCAAACAAAGCAGAACAATGTAGAAGGCTACATGTATAAATATGTGTTAAGTGAGCTGCAAATAGTTAAACTTGACCACGCATATTTTCTAAATCCTCTGTTCTCCTTCTTGTAGAACTCTCTACCTGTGCCACTATGCAAGAGCTGACCCGAACCAAACAAGGGCCATTTACACTAGAGGAGCATGCCCTTTATGAAGACAAATGGACAATTGATGAAATTGCACGATCCTTAGAGCATTGCACATCTCTTCTCCCGGGAGAGCCATCTCATAAAAAATTGAAGACAGAGCATCCTGGTGAAACTGCTTTGAGCTGTGAAGATAAGTGATAAGTTGGGTCAAGGAAAAAGACTGAACGATTGAGACATTTGAAGATTGGATTGGGATTGTCTTGCCTCCTGTGTAAATTTACAAGTCTGTGTTGGGAAGGTGACAAAGTGCAGGGAAGAACAAATAGTTCTTTTATTTTCTGGTGTTAGAACACGAACTGAAAATAGCCAGTGCTTGCTGTTTCCTGATCTGTTTATTTCCCTTCTTGCACTCTGTAAATGGGTCTGCCATTGATGTCAAATCTTGATAAACTTTTGAAGAACTTGCAGGATGCAATATAGTTTCTGTTACTAATTCCTCAATAAAAACAAAACTCCAAACCTTACGGTTTTGCAGAATGTGCTCCAAAAACAAATCTCTTTTTTCTTTATAGCTGCTAATCGATTCCTGAAATACCATGGTGACACGACTGCAATAGCTTGAAGGATACAAGAATGTGGTGGGGCAGTTTGCTTTCTTGAAATCCGTTTCAGAAAATGCCCAATTAATTGTATTTTTTTCCTATACAGACTGTTCTTTCAGTCAAATGTTAATCAGAACGCATTAAATCCAGTTCTAGTCTGAAATGTCACTGTGAATAGTTTTAAGTATAAACAATCCCTGAACAGAACTGTGATAACAAGTGCTCTGAAGAGTGCAGTCATCATTACAGGTGTACATACCTTACTCTGATTCAGCGTCCCAACTGGTGACCATCCATAATATAAAGCGTAGTTTAACTGGTATGGAATTTACTTTTGCCATCTGTGGATTGCTTGAGCTGTTTCCTGTGGATTGAGTAGAAGGCTGATGTGCTTCTGGGCTTTGACTGATTTGATCCTGACTACTTACATGGGCAACAGAGGGACCCACCATCAGGGATCCTTGATGAAACCATTTTAATTCACTGGGGCAGTGAGGGGCTGTTCCACTGTTTGTGTAGTCAACAGAATTTAATGGCAATGGTTATTTCTCACCAAGGATTCCCTTGGGATTTTCAAAATGAACAAAAGGTGCTGGTTTGAGAATGCTAAAAAAGCCCCCTGGTTTGTTTCCATGTGTGTAATGGACTATCCTAAAAGGACTTCCCTATGTGGCCCTATATTAATTAGTAGTGTCTCTGTTTTCCTCTTGTTATAATGAATTTAAGCATGTGAGAGAATTCCCTGCTTTTGAAATTGTCACTGAAATGTCACCAAAGAGGTATGGACTGACTGCTGGTGAAGAGTTTTATGCTGCTGCTGGCCAAGTGGTCTGCTGTGGCTTTGTACAACTCCTGTGCCTTCACGTTTTGGTTCTGGGCTACAGGGACTTGACTCTCTTACTCCAAGTGACTGAATGAAGTAAAACCAAGATTTGGCCTTATATTAGGGTGTATCTTTTACAGAGAGAGATGAAAATTTAATGGTTCTGCATTAATGGAATTGGTACCTTCTGTGGTAAGTTATCTTGATAGCTAATTGCCTCTACTGCTTAAAACAAGTTGTGTTTTATTCCCAACTTGACTTAAATCCCACGTGCTGCATTTTATGTGTTTGCACCTTACAAAAAACAATTTCTCTGTGTGCTGGTATTATGTGAAATGATCAAGTTCCACCCTTACTTTCAATCTAAGAAATGAAATAAATATCCTGAAGTTTCTTTTTGCAGGATACCTTTCCAGACGTCTATAGAGTTTTTTGCTTTCTATACAATAAGAAGCTGAAGTCTATGCAAAATAAATGAAGCTTTTGTTTAGAGGAAGGATAGAGTTTGTTTTATTGTTCTGTAAACAGTTTTCCTCTTTTGTACATTTTATGAAAAGCTTAAGGGTAAACGTTGAAAGTGTCTCAAGCAAATTGAAATGTTAGAGCACTTACCTTCCTTTTCTCCCATCTCTGAAATTGTTCTGTAAGAGAACAGTGGGAGATTTTAGTTGTTTCTTTTTGGGGTGTTTTTTTTGGTACTTTGGATAGAAACAGAGAAGAAAGAGATTATTTCCCAAAGAAATCAAATAAAGCAGAAAATTTCATTTTCTAGTGTGCTTATCTTGAATGATCAAAGACTGATTGGAACACGGATCCTCTGATTGTCTAAATATTTATTTTTCCAAGGACCTAATTTATGTTATCCCAGTGGTCTTCCAGATTAAGTTCTCATTTTATATATCTTTCTGCTTTTTTAAAAATAGCCCAGTAGATATAATTCTATTAGTCTACTTGTTTCATCTATGGGGATTTGTTTCTTTAAAAATTAATGCAATTGAGAAATCTTTCTATTAATAGGATACATTTGTATACAGTGTTATAAGTGTCTAGCACATTTTTTTCTCTCATCTGTTTTTTTTTAATGCTTACCATAGCTTTCTTGCTATGCCATGTAAGACCCTTTGATATTTTTACTTTAAAAAGGAGATTTGTATTTTCATCATCTTTTAGATTAGCTTGCAACTGGTCTGTTGTAATTACTGTTAACAGGTCTGTGATCCTGAGAAGAGAGGATCTGTTCCATAGTCTCACTTGAGAGCGTTGAAATGGCAATCAAAACAAAGCTTCCTGTTGACATCAGCGAGGTTTTGTATAGGCTGCAAGTCCTAGTGCATATGCACTGGTTTTTCCCTGCTTTTCCTCTCCTCTTCCCTAGTGATAGGTTCTGTCACCTTGAAAAATAAAGGCAGAACTTCTTTATCTCCAATGAACAGCGAGTATGTTGGGTTGTAGTTGTGAATGGCTGGACAGCACACACAGAACTGTGGCAGACAGCAGGCAAGCGTTCTTAGAAGACACGGTGTAAAGAGTGCATGGAGTCATGAACAAATTACTTAGTGGCAGCTTGTTTTATGATGAGCCCTAAACAGTTGAGCTAACTTTTCAAATGTTCAGACTCCTCTGGCTACTTCCCAGTGTCTTTCCTGGGTGCTTAGCCTCACTTGCATGCTCTTTCCTGGGTATCCCAGTGCTTTAATGGGCCTCTGCCTCCTGAGCTCTTAGTCCCAATGAGTAGTAACTGGGAAGCCATTGAAAAATCTTGGATTAGCATTTTTAGATATGTTTTAATAAGTGTTTAACCCAGTATCTTAAAACTACAGATCTGGAAGTAAGTCTTGTGTTCCCATGGGAACCTAGGGGTATACTCATTTTAGCTTTTTTTTTTTTTTCTTTTTTCTTATTAGTATGCATGTCCCTGAGATACTAGACTTCAGAATTGTGCTGTATACACAAAATAAAATGTGAGGTTTTTTATTTTCCAGAGCAAAATATCCTGGACCTTGATTGCTGATAGTCATGATATCACAACATTAAGGGCTATTTGGAGTGAGGGGAAACGTCTGTATACGGTATTTATGAGACTAGTGGAAGAGTTAGTGCTGAGTGCCCAGCTGAGACAAATGGTAGTTAATAGGAATTTTATGCTACTGTGACCAAAAAATATGCATATCTTTCTGATTTACCACTTAAAATGTATCTGTGAGGCTGGCGGAAAGAACTGTCTGATTTTAACAAATGTTGTTCATAGGGAAGTTCTTGGTGGGAAAGCCTGTCCTGCTTTTCGAGCTGAACGCTGTCTGTCTTGAATTTGGACTTGCAATCTTTAGTCTATGGTAGTGTGCTACCACAGTCTGGCCCTGACTCTGCCTCCAGTGCCAGTGCTGCTTCAGTCATGCTTACAAGGGCTTCATAATTTATCTCCTCCTAACGTCTCTGCCTGGCTGGCTCTCCTTTCTTCTGTATTTAAATGGTAGTTTTTCTGTGGGCTTTGTAATATATTTCTGCTGCCAGCATGTTGAGCACTTATTTAATGTTTTTTAAGCAAAATCAATAGGACTTTTTTTATATTAATCAAGTCTGAGCCATTAGCAAAATATTCCAGGAGTGCCTTCATCAATAACTAAGCATTTAGTATCTTACCCTGCAGTCCTGTTTTCGATTTATATGTTTATTACCAAAAAAGAAAAATTCAAAACTTTTTTGTTTAACAAACCTGATCTCCTTCTGTGACCCGCTTGCTGGATGAATGCAAGGCTGTGAATGTTGTCTATCTTGACTTCAGGAAGGTATTTGGCACTGTTTCCCACAGCATTCTATTAGAGAAATTGCCTACTCTTGGCTTGGATGGGCGTACGTCTTCCTGGGTGAAACACTGGTTAGATGGACGAGTCCAAAGAGTTGTGGTCGATGGAGTTAAATCCAGTCAGCTGACAGTCACAAGTGGTGTCCCCCAGGGCTCAGTCCTGGGGCCACTCCTGTTTAACATCTTCATCAATGATTGGGATGAGGGGATAGAGTGCACCTGGGTAAATTTGCAGATGACACCAAGCTGGATGGAAGTGTCGATCTGCTTGAGGGTAGGGAAGCTCTGCAAAGGGATCTAGATAGGCTGGATCACTGGGCTAAGGCCAATTCCATGAGTTGCAATAAGGCCAAATGCCAACTACCTGAAGGGAAATTGTAGCGAGGGGGGACTTGGTCTGTTCTCCCTGGTAACAAGAGATAGAGGAAGAGGAAATGGCCTGAAGTTGAACCAGAGGAGGTTCAGGCTGGATATTAGGAAGCCTTTCTTTACAGAAAGGGTTGTCAGGCATCGGAATGGCCTGCCCAGGGAGGTGGTGGAGTCACCATCCCTGGAAGTGT
>WUAM01000287.1:13821634-13866575 GCA_024336885.1 Actenoides hombroni
AATGGCCTGCCCAGGGAGGTGGTGGAGTCACCATCCCTGGAAGTGTTTAAGAGGCAGTTAGATGTTGTGCTTAGGGATAGGGTTCAGGGTTTTTTTATAGGGCTAGGAATAAGGTTGGACTTGATGATCTTGAAGGTCTCTTCCAGCCAAAACTATTCTATGATTCTAACTTTTGGGATTTTTTACTATTTTATCTTTTAGGGTAATACTTGGTGAAGTTGCTATTCTAAGCCTGAATGGCTCTGAGACTTTAATGACTGGAGTCATTTTGTTTGCTTGGTAGAGTCAAGGAATCAGTTGGCAACAATAGTAATTTTATGAAAATGACTTCAGAGGGGCAAAGTGAGAGTGCACATGTGTGTAGGTGCCAGTGTGACTACCATACACAACCAGAGGGAAGTCACAGAGACAGTGAATGGGTACAGCCAGCCTGGGCAAAATGACCGCTTCTTAATGGGAACAGTAATTGTTTCTAATAGCCATGGGTTTAATTTGCTTCTTTGGGAGACCTGATTAAGTAAATCACCAATAGTTAAGAGCATGCCAAACAAGCAGGGCTATTAGCTATATGCTTACAGCTCCACTCTGGCTGATGAGGTGGGACATCTTTTCTTACAGTCTCTGAGATCAACTGCTATGATCGTGTAGCTGTTAAACAAGCAAAGCAAGAATATGGTAAGTGGGAGTGGATGGTTTCAGTGCTCAGGAAAAAAAAATGGACTGTATTGCAAGAAGAAAACCATATATTTTTTTTTCCAGTTCTGTTTTTGAGGAAGTGTTGGAGACACTGCCATAGCTTGGAGAAAGCATTAGCATGGCTGCCCTAAAAGGTTTGTCACCAGAGTGAATGTCTTGGACTTCAATCCTCTTCCCTCCTCACCTCTAGCCCAAAGAAGTGGGGTTAAATCAAAGCCATAGTTTCCCCCTTACATTTCCATGTCACATTGCTGGGAATGCTGAAACAATCCTATGCTGTAACTGTGGGCTTATGTAGCTTGTCCCAGAAGTTAATAATGGGGATGAGTAGGACGAGAAATGAAGCAATGAAATCTGTAGTATAAACACAGAAATGTCTTTTCAGCCTACAAAACAGCCCTCTTCTTACCAGGTGTATTCATCTGAGGTTACAGCTTTGTGTCTGGCCTTTTCACTCTGTGTCCCATTAACTTACCTACTGTTTGAGACAGTTCATCCTAAAACTCTCATCCTCTCTTTTGAATTCCTTTCCAGGTACACGCGGGCCTTAGGAAAGCATGGAGCGAAAATGCTGTGTAGTTTCTAGGGAGATGGGGAAGCTGGTAACAAAGTAGAACTGAAAAGGCTGAGGTGTGTCTAGTCTCTGTTTCTTAGCCTACCCTTTTCATAAGAAAGACATAGTCCTGAATACTTCAGTGCCATTTCCCTGGGACCTAGGATTATTTTAGATATTTCAGAATTAAGTAGTTCAAAGTTAGATCTGCAGCTGAGTGCATGCATTAAAAACAAAATACACCATTTCACAGATGTCACACTACTTTTAGTGGCTTCAGAACATCATTTTACAGCTCAAAAAGAGGGGGGTAGAAGAGAAATGACAAGAGGTAAATGCATATTTCAGTTGTTAAATTTTTGAAATAGAGGAACTCATTTTAGGTAATAATGTAAGAAAATACTATTCTAATGGAGAAAGGTAAAGGACACATTTTTTCCAATCTTTTCTGTTTCTTTTAGCATGTAAAACAATTAGTTTAAATACACCATTTCAAAGCTTAAGAAGCTTTTATGTGGAAATGCATGAGAGGTTGTTACTGAATGCTGATGTGAAAAAAAGGCATTTATTTTCATTTCAACAGTTGAAAAGATAGTCTTCTGTGATGCCCTTCAAAAGGCAGTGTTTTGTTTTGCTTAGATTGAATTGCCATAAATCCTTAGCATTACTTAGTCTTGTGAGTGGTATATTCATCTTAAATCTTTTTCTGCAGCTGGCTTTCCTAGCGGTTAACAAAACTGTTTCAAGTTCTGCAGGTATGTGGTTCACCTCCCCAGAGTAAATGGAACATTGTGTACAAACACTAAATATGGAGAAAACTGGATTAATTCTCTGTAATCTTTGCTATGCAGATTGCTCTTTTACTAAAATTCTACCCAGGCTGCATCAGACCTGCCTGCTGCTTTGCTGCATTGCTTTGTATATGGTTTCTTCTTACTTTAATACTCTCATTTGACAAAGGGCACTGGCACACTCTGTTGCTATTAATTTCACCCAGTTGCTGCTGCTCCTACACAGAGAGATTACTGCCTTTACCTTCTGCATTTGCTAGTGATGATTTTCTATGCCCTGCACCTCTGCCAGAGGCTGCCCGCAGGAGCTCTAGCAGGAAGAAGCGTGTGTCCCCCTCCTCTGTCCCGTTCACAGGCTGGCATGTAAAGTGTCGATGATGCAGATTTTGTGCAAACAAACTAGATTGTGTTATGAGAAGACCATGTGTCTCATCGTGTTGCTCTGTTAACCTTCAGCAACAGATAGAGTGGGCAACAGGGGATAGTAATGTTCTAGTAATCCTCCCTCCAAGCAAGAGTTGGTGGAAAATGCCAGCACAGTATACGGGTACATAGCTAACTTAAAGCATGTGATTATTTCTCTTGATGGCAGTGAGAGGGCTCCTGCCCTGTTTTACTAAATTATGCAAATTATGACTCACTGAATTAAGACCTTCTGTATTTTATTTTCACCTATCATGATTTTTGTCCTTCTTCCCTTTTCTTTTTATTATGATAGTGCAAATTGATGGATGGAAAAATTGTATTTATTTTTACAGGAGAAAAATTAAGACAAAGTAAAATAAATATTAATGGTGTGAGACAACACTTACAGTTGTTCCATGTCTAATGAATATGTAACAGTTCTATTTTCTACTCAAACACAAAAATGGACAGAGTAGAATTAGACTTACTTTTTTTTTTTTTTTTAATTTCTTTGTCTAGGAAATGCATTTCTCTAGAGAGAGCTATTAAAGGCTGTGCAGAGTGCATAAACCTATTTGAGTGTGGTGGTGATCTGTTCCTGCAGTTAGGAATGTGTAACTGTTATTGAATTTGTATACCATTTCCTGCACCAGTTTCATCTGTTCTAGATGTTTATTACTGGAAAGAGTGCAGTCCTACCATCTGAGTTGGTATTCAGCCGTTCCTTTCTATCCATGGAGATGTGAAGCACTAATCCCCACTCTGCCCCACTGTGTTAATGAATCCAAGCTGGTCCTTCAGAATTGTATAGAACTGACCCGGAAATAGGCTGTCATGCCACAGAGAAGGCAGTATATAATGAGAATTTGAGGAGATTAAATTTATCTGGAGCATGATTTATGGCTGCAAAGACAAAAGAAAAATCCATCAGGATCGCCTTTCCCATGCACATGTGATCTCATCCTGAATGCACAACACCAGACAGCTTTTCCAGGGAACTGTGTCTTTTAGAAGAGCATCCAGCCATGGGATCACACCACCATTTTTCTGTATGTCAAAATACTTGAGTAAACTATCTACCTCTCCTTTGCTGCAGGAGCTGTTTTTCAAGCTCTTCCATCAGTTCTTGAAATTTCTGCAATTTTTGGTGACTGGCCACCAGATAAGGCTGGGAGAGTTCCTCTGACGCTCTTTTTGCTTTTCTTAGCTTGTCTGTTTTGCAGAAATACAAGAGGAAACCCCTGGCAGCATCCCTTTTGTTACAGGCACAGACTTTCTGCTCTCTGCCTGTTTTTGTGTGAGATTAACTTGGCAATGGGAGAGGGCAGTCTATGGCTGGGTCTCTCCTGAACTGCCTTTCTAATCTCCCTGCGTAAACAAACCACAGCCGCTCTCCCATCACTTCTGGAACATGTGCATGCTTATTTTTTTCTGAGTTGGGCAACCTTCCAGAAGTCCTTCAGCTCCTCAGTACCCTAGAATCATTTATCTCTCACTGCAACAATCCAATGGCTTCATAACTGGCCCAAGGCTATGAAGCAAAGTTACAGTCTGCGGATGTTGCTGACCGTGGTCCAGAAGAGAGAAGAAAAATTAGCCAGGAGCAAGCAATTGTTGACTGGCAGAAACAACTGGCAATTCTTGGTAAATCAAGAATAGCTGATGTCTGAAAACACTGGTGTGGTACAAGGCTGGAAAACAGTGTGCTTCGGCTTTCTGAGGTGTTTTTATAATGCTTAGCTTTGTTCTTTGTTAACAACCGTACAGCTGTCTAAGAAAAGTGGTTTTATTGGTATCAAGTCGAATCCAATTACAGGTTTTGGGAAGCTCAGTTGATACAGCACTTGTTTATTTTCTGACAGTTTTATGTATTTATAAATCCTTCAGAAAAATGCAGTAGGTAGTCAGGAAAGCTGAAATTCAAACTTACAAGTGAATCTTTTCTGGTGTGCTTTCCAGACCTCGGCTCCAAGAGGAGCAAGGACTCTGTGGGTGCCCTGCAGCTCTGTTTTACGGAGTACAGAGTAATAGTTCAGGACAACATGGGCATTTTAGGGAAGGGGTGGCTGTGTGGAAAAAGAACTCTTCAGACTCCATGTTAGTATGTTTAATCCTTCAGTGAGGAAAATTATCTGTTTTTTCAGTGTTCATTTTGAGCCAAGGTCAAGCCAGTGACTTTTAAATTATATATAAGCCAAGCAGCATGCTTCTTTCTGGTGATTTATTTGCCCCAGAGAGACCAAGGAGGAGCTGTTGTTAGGGGAAGAAAACACTTTGTGTTCCACAAAACTGATAAAATATCGGATGTGTCCCCATGATGGAAGTAATTTTAGGCTACATTCAGGTTTGCATTTACCTGAATTCATTGACATAAAGGAATAAGAAGCTTCCTGATGTGTCAGCTTGTTATGTTTCCCAGAACATTGCTTTGCTGTAGTAATTTAACCCTACTGCTATGTGCATCACAGTGTTTGACTGCAGAAAGAGACATGGGTCTTGCCTCTAAATTGTGTGATTTGTACTTACTCCAGCATCAGCATCTGACCTGATGAGGTGACTGGTAAACACAGAGAGCTTCAGCCAGCAAGGGTTCTTTTTTGTTTGTTTGGTTTTGGTTTTTTGATGAGTACAAAAATCCTTAAAGAAAGTATCAAAGAATGATTTGAAAGAGGAATGATTTATATTTTGAAACCTTTGTTTTGGGAAATAAACCTGTCAGTAATTTCCTGGGGTTAGCAGGGAACTTTTCCAAAGCATGGTTTAATGTCTATTTAGAGATGGGTTCTTGGACAAGCTGTTGAGTATCCTGGTCATTTGGCTCAATGAATTGCTGCTCTCTGGCCCTGACTGCCAAGTAAGAGGTTGTTCCGAACTGAGGTCCTGGTAAGTCACTAATATTTAATTCAAGTTTCTTGCTTCTGTCATTCTGAGTTGGTCACTATGTTGGCTGGTCCATCAAGGTTACAGCCTGATGTATCAGAGTTTGGAAGCTGCCATACAGCTGCCTGAATGTAGGTCATCAAAATTAATTCTGTGGGAAAGACTCATCAAAGAGCACAAGATGTACTAGGCATAAGGGTACACAGAAAAAAAAATGTGTGAGGAGAAGGAAAAATATTTTGCTTTAAAAATCAATCTTATTATAATTTATCTGGCTTAAGTTGATCAAAGCTGCTCTATTCCATGCAGTCTGTTACAGGATGAAGTAAGAATGAAAAACGCAAATTCATAGAAGTTCTTAAGGTCAAAACTATGATGATTAGTTGAAGAACTGTCAGTATCATAAGCATGCATCATGGAAGGGCACTTTTCAGTATTACTTAATACTTACCTGCCCATCTTTCACATCTGAAAGAGTGAAGAATTAGATAATGGTTGGACTTGATGATCTTAAAGGTCTTTTTCAACCATAATGATTCTGTGAAATTTCTTGATCTGCCCAGGTATGTATCACAAAGGACGTGCTCTGGAAATGAAGATATTATTACTATTCTGCTCTAATTTTAGAAGCAGACAGTAGAGTCAGGACTGTTGACTCATGGTCACAAGGGTGTTCAAAGCAATTATTGAGCCACTTAGTTCACTTGGAATAGGATCCAGCATGTGAATGTGAGACAGCATTGATATGAAACACTAGTGTTCCTTCCCAGACAGTGTGTGTATCACAGCAGATGATAAGTTTTACCTCTCCATATGTTTTCCAGTTAAAAAAAAAAAAAGTAAACAGGCAGGCATATCATGAGGGGAGAAAATAAACATCCATGTTTATGGATGTGAACTCTCAACAGCGACTAAGATCAACAGATCGCTTAGTGGAGCTGAGCTGAGCAGTAAGCTACCTGGATCCTGGCTCTTGTCACCAAACTGAAATGCTACTTGCAGTATAATTTAGGATTCGTGTATATATGATTATTGGAAATACAAGCTGGTATCTTAGGGTAGGAATGGTACTTTTGCATAAAGCTAGTTTTAAAATATTTTTGGGAACCGTTTATAGTTCAGTATTATGCACCTTAAAAAGAAAGCCTCCAGCTTGCAGGCAATAAAGTCAAAATGGATCAGAACAGCACCCTTTCCAGAGCACGCATACTGCTGTGCTACCCTCATCCATTAATGAATGGCAAAATATCTGCTTGTCTCTTCTTGTAGTCAGATCAGTTTTAACCAGTTCTGCACAAAATTGTCTGTCTAATGCCCAGATAGTTCCACTGACTTCACTGACAATATTCCAGATTTACATTGGTGTGATGTAGAGCAGAAATCTGCCCCGAAGAACATGGAAACCCAAAGGTATTCACTAATCCTTTTTTTTTTTTAATAATAAAAAAGATGTTGAAGCTGAATGTCATTTGTCATTGTCTCCGATTTGCTTGTATCTAGTTATAAAGGAGGAATGGAAGAAAGCTACCCCATTAGCTGTTAGTTCAAAAGTAGTTCAGAAACAAAGCCCAGTGCCTCCAGGAATATCTTTCTCACAGTATTCTAATCTCTGCAGGTTACTGTTCCAAGTTATTTTATATCAGCCTATCCTTAGGCTTTGCTGGCTGGAAGTACCTGTTATCTGCAATGCTGTTTAACTTGGAACTTTAAAATGTAATTGAGGGTAGTATTTCAAAGCACAGCACTTTCTGAAGCTCCATTTCTGAGAAGGATTTTACACTTTAAATGACTTCTGATGCAGTGAACACTGACCTCTGTCCTGTTTTCACTAAAGGTAAAACTGAAATGGAAAGGCTCTGGCATTCTTTAAAATGTTCCAGCTAAACATCTTTTTACGTTTTTGTGGTCAAAAATGCAGATGAAATTTAAAAGTCTATCTTTTATTATTTTCTTTATCAAAGGGGCTTGCTAAGGAGCACATTATTCCATAAAAATTCCTTTCCTTCTGCACTACTAAAGGAGCTGGGCTATAAGGGCTCTTCTTTTATAATGTCACATATTTGTATTGCACCTCTTACTTGGGGACATAAAGATAAGTACAAATAAATAAGAATTCCACCCCAGTCAAGTGGTAAGAAATCAACAGATCTTTCCCTAGGAAAAACATGAGTTAGGAGATGAGCAATACAGGGTCCTAGAGATAGGGCTGACCTACTTAACCTCCCCTTAGAGTTTTGTGTCTTTGCCCTCCCTTTACCTGTCTCTTTAGCCTGATTCACAGAAAAAGCAGCTTCCCACGGTGGATGATAAAGCCCCTGTTTAATTGTGGGTGTTAAGTACACCATAACATAAAGGGATTTTCGCTTGTGGGTTCACCGTGGTGTAGCTGCTGGTGGGTCTGGGTGAAGGAGCAACTCTTGGGCCAGCAAAGCGTAGGCTGAGCTGTATGCCATGTTTACTGTGCAGACTGGAAGTCAGGCCAGATCACAGGGCACGACAGCACTGCGCCTCAGCTCCCTCTCTGCAGCAGTGATTAGGTGCACACAATTGCCTATGCAGCCTACTTGTCTGCTTTTAAAGGAGAGCTGTATGCCAGGCAGGAGAGGGAATATCTTTATGTCGTGAGTGTGCTGCTGTGAGCAGCTGGGGTGAGGTGCACTCAGCTCTGCAGCTGTGGAAACTGGGGAAGAGTCTTTAGCTGGCTGCAAACTCAGAGCCCTGCCTCTGGTTTGTATTCCGGCAGGGTGCTCAATTGTTCTCATGCTTAATAAGCACTGAGTATTGTCCTCTTACACTGCTCTGTTTATCAGTAGTCTAAGGAAAGGCTGTAATCAATTTGTGATTAGCAGGTGGTGGGTTTTGCTGAGCAGTGAGGTAGAATAGCGAGGGACGGTGTTTTTTAAAAGAAAGGTCTGTTGTATGTGCACATACCAGCTCTGCAGTGACACCACTGCAGCACAGGCTACGTTAGCAGGGGCCAAAGGCAGGAGAAGCTGAAAGCTGCAAGTTCCTGCATTGTCAGGCTCCTAGGATAAGGGGAAGAGCTCTGGGACGCAGTCCTTCCTACTCTGTCAGCCTGGCTGCTTGTCCACATCCCTGTGCTCTCAGTGAGGAAAAAGTCAAAGAACTATGAGAACGTGCAAGTGATGAAGGGTAAAATTCAGAGCTTTTCAATCAGCAGCTACAGCTTTCACCCAGCAGAGTACAGAGAAGAAACTTCATGGTTGGAAATTTATTCTTTGGTCCCTAACATCCCCATGGATGGTTTCTGATGGGTTTTGACTTGGACACCCTGAGGACTTTCTGCTGCCTTCTCCCTACCAGAGACAGAGATTTAAAGGCATATAATGAGTTTATGGATTATCCTGGGGGAAAAGCTAAAATTCATCCTGGATTCACTGCCAGGTTGCAGGATTGTGTCTTCTGTTAGGAAGATTAAATTTAGACTCTACGGATGACATTTGCAAGCAGAGTTCAAAGGTCAGTCTAGCTTAGATCTCCTTTAGTTCAGGTCCTAACCTGCAGTTCCCTTGGTCTGCTGTCAGATGCCTGGCTCTGGAGGCTGTTGCAAGGTTACATTTGGGTTTAGGCCAGTGCAGGAGGACAGAGGGGGAAGTCCAACAACATATGAATCACGGAATTTAACACTTGCTTTTTAGGAATTCTCATGAGCATGATTCTGATTTTGCAGGCAAGGGAGCTCTACGACATGAAGTTCAGGTGATGATACCAGGTTTTCATTTGATGTAATACTGGAACCCAGCAAGGGTGAGGGGTTTTGTGTCTCTTCACAGACAGTCAGACAGTGGAGACGTTGACCTGTCAATTGTACCTGACAGCACCGTTACAGAAAAATCTCTTTTTTTCTGTCTGTACCTCCTATATACTGGCCTAGTTTCCACCCAGCAACTGCGCAGCATGGCACTAGCAGTGTAATTCAAATCTAAATTTATGAATGTCTGTTAAAGTGCGAGTTGCACTCTTACGCGCAGCTTGTTCTCAAACGTTAAAGTAGTTAGAAAATACAGGAGCGGATGGAAAGAAGGCACAATAATGTAATGATAATAGTGGAAAGCGCATTTTCTCTTCTAGCTGTCTAAGAAAAAATGTGTTAAAAGATTCTGAAAGTGTGCTGAAAGCTTGCTGCTGTAGTACATGGCTTGGAAATTTTAGAGGGAATATTTGTCCATGAAGAAGTTGCCGCCTTCTTGGTCAGGAAAGCTGATGAGTGCAGCTACAGCAGCAAAACATAATCAGTTCTGTGCTCCATCTGTATTTGAAATTGCAGTTGAACCCATCACTAACCTGGGTTTCAAAGACAATGAAGGGCTGAAAGCAGTTGAGGACAAAAAGCTTTCTGGATACTTCTGAAAATCCCAAACATTAACCATCACAATCATTTACTAACTGTTCCCATGCACTAGTTACAGCTAAGCTGTTGTGGCAGTAACTATCTTTGACCCTTTCTAGGGTGAATTCTGCACCAGAGGTCTCCTCTGAGCACCTATCCTTTTGACCTCTGTAGTGTCAGTGTTACCTATCAGCACTTTCTGGTTATAATGGTTTATAGCTCCCTGGTTCTCTATTTCACCCTGCTCTCCTGTTTCTATACACAATCTTGTTTTTTTAACCCCTGTCTTTGTTGACACTAAGGTTTGCCTCTCTTTTATTTTGTTGTTGCAGTGGTAAGGGTCCAAACAACTGTATTTCCCCTTTCCTCTGTCTCTTCATATTACCTATTTTTTTTCCTTCAACCTTAATGAGCACCACGCTCCATAGGTTTTTCTGTACAATTCAGGGTAATTGACAGGGATTCTCCAGCCTTTTCTTAAATTACACTGCCCTTAGCTGTATTATTCTTAATTATTTACTGCTTTTTCTTTCTCCTTATTGTTGGTTCCAACAAGAAAAACAGGGATTCAAGTGTGATAAGCATAAGATTAAAGCAGTATTATTTCCCCCCTTTCTCCTTGTTCTTTTTATTGCTTTAAATTAATTTGTTTTCAATTCTTCCTTGCCAACTCATGACTTCTTCCAGGTGCTCCTGTTGTCTTTTAAATGCTGTCACTCTAAGCTCTTCTCTTTCCTTGTGTCTCTTAACTGCTCTCTCTCCAGCATCCACCTCTTTCCAGTCTCACTTTTCCTTCTTTGACTCATTTTCTGAGAGGTTTATGTGTCTTTTCCCTGCTTGCAGACAGGGGAAGGTGGGGTCTGCTTTCTTTAGTGAAAAAAACATCTGTGACCATGTACCTTAACTCTGAAAAGCAGGTGAAGTTGAATTGTCATTTGTGATGTTCCTTAGCTGAGCTGATGCAAGGCAGTTTGCCTTGTAAGGGTGTTCAGAGAGCTGTAGTCTTCAGTTTTGAGTTAGAGATGTCAGCAGCGGTTACCAGGGAAACTTCTAAAATTGCACTGGCAATGTCTCTGCTCAAATACTATCTCAGATCTTTGGGAAATGGCACCAAGTGAACAGGCATAGGCTGGGAAAGCAGCACTGTATAAGATGCAGGGATGCTTTATGTAGAAGTAAAATAAAGATCCCTAAAGCTTCAGGATGATACAGAGCCTCTAGCTCTGCAATCCTAAACCAGGAAAATAGCACAACTACTGTAAAAAGCATAGGTTCTGTTAAAATTTCACACAGATAACAGCTTTAACAGGATTTTATTTGTTAACCTCCATTTTGGGTTTTGTTTTTCAATACAAAGACAAGAAGAGTTGTTTCTAATAGATAATTCACAAAAAATATTACTTGATACTAGAAAGTAATGGGAGAAGATACCCTGCACTCTGCCACTCATGAACCTCCCAGCAAGGTAAGAGTCTAGACAAGGGTTCAGACATATTTCTATGCATACTAATCAGAAAGAACATTTGGGATTAAAGCAAATGGCAGAAACCTGTGAAAAGGAGAGTTCAAACTGCACTTTAACAGGCTCTTTACCTAAATAATGAAATACCTTTTCTGGCTGAATCGGTCTGAGCCACAAGCTACTGCAAATTGGGGTAGTATTTTAATCACTTTAATCATCTTTTCCGTATCCTGCTTCTCTTTTCTGGCTATTTACTGTTCTCAGAGCATGGTCAAGGGTCATTTTTCGGGCTTGATGGTCTCTAGTCTGAATTGACACAGCCAGATTTATATAGTGACAAAGGTTTTATCCTGTGCTTGTGGACCTACTGGCCTAATGGGTGACTAAAATAGGTGTTTGTGTATATAAGGCAACTTTGCTTTCAAAATATATTGTCTGGCCTGGTAAACCACATATATTTATTATCTGATAACAAATGTTGTTGAATCAGCCTCTTGATTCAATATCATTTGTGGAAAGAACAGTTACATTTTAATACATGTTAAAAATATATCTTCTTGCATGATGCTGACTGCAGTGTATTGATGTGGTAACAGGCCAACTTCTGCCACTTTCATACAAGTGCTCTAAGAACATAACCTTAACATATGAGAAATGTACACAGGAATGTGGTACGTACACATCTAGTGCCAGATAATTGGCCAACTTCAGAACTTCGGAATATGCTGCTCTGAGGAGCTGATTGCTATGCTGAATTCAAACCATTAAGTGTGCAAGTAATTAATCACTGTATGATTAATCAAAAGCTCATCATGCTCTGGATGTTATGCATGAAACAAAAAGTGCCTTAAGTAGCAAATTCCTTTGGGGTTGTAAAGAAGTTATTCTAAATGCTGCAACATGAACAGTAAAAAGAGGTGGATGGCTGCTCCAGCTTATGATATTGCTGGAGAAGTAGGTGGTATTTTCCTTACCATGGGTGCTCTGATATAGGAAAGTGACTTTTATTTTAAAACTAGTGATCTTTGAAGATAATATCCATTGAAAATTATCAGTAAAAGATCAAGCACTATTTTAATTTTACCTGCATAAAATTTTGTTTCTTTAGATTTTAGTATGACAGGATCTGCTGGCAGAGAGTGTTGGTGCAAGTCTAGTCTTGTGAAGATGGCAGGAGAAAGCTGCAAAGGTGAGTGATGAGGTACGGTGAAAGCAGCTTGTGGTTGGTTGTAGGAGCAACTTCAGGAGTATGTGGCAGCCTCCTGATAGCATTTCTTGGTCCTTCCTATTGTTTCACCAGGAACACATTTTTTTATTCTTGGTGTAAGAAGCTGGTGTCCTAACAATTTTATCATTTTGACTCATGTACGTGCTGAAGGGGTGTTACAGTCTTTATTTTCTCCATAGCAGGAAGCCACTAATGATACAGCATCTCCCTCGCCAAGGAGCAGAGCTGACAGACAGATCAGTGATTCTGAGAAGCTCTGGGAACATTTAATGAGATGTACAGCATCTAGGTTTCAGCTGAACCAACAGCAGCCTGCCATGCTGACAGCTCATGGGGAAGGGCAGGTCATAGAGCCCATTTTGGCCAGCCAGTTGTTTGCAGTGCTTTGCTGGGTGGGATTAGCAGAGCTGCCCAGCAGTATGTGACCTGACTCCATAATTTCTTGGCCCACCATTGCTCATGATGTCTTCTTGCTCAGGTGTGGGGCAAAGGCAATGTAAGTGAAATGGTCCTTTTCCTCTGAGAAGGAAAATCGGACTTCAGAGACAGAAGTGGAGGAAAGTCTATCCCAGCTCCTCAGAAAACCCTGCAGGAGATGTAGGGGTGTTAATCACCATATGCATTTTTTTTTTTTCTCAGTCATAAACTATATTTTGGGTGTAGTTATTTGCAGTGCTGTGGTGTATACAACAAACACACAAAGCTATGTTATGAAAACTTGGAGCTCTTAATTTAAATCCTACTTTTGTTCCTTAATCTTCACACAGATGTGGAGAAAGGTTGAAAAAATGTGGGTTAGTAAATTATAAGATATTCCTGTTTCTTTAGGGTAATGTTTAATGATCAGTCAGTGACTGAGTTTACATACATTAAATATTTATTTTTCTTCTGTAGAGCTGAATGGGGAACTGTGCTCACATTCCTGCCAGATCACTAATTGGGTAACTGCAGATGCTTAGGGTATTTCTGAAGCAGCAGTTTTATCTGTGGTACTTGTCTCATTAAGGATTTTACTGTTTGTATTCCAGAAGTCATGAATTCTCCAGCTGGGGCTGGGGCTTTGATAAACTGTCATTTCGTGTGCTTGGAATGTTATTTTATTACCTCTGAGTAATAAAAATTGTCAGTTTGTATTTATTTTAACTATTTTTTTTTTTTTTTTACATTTTTGCAGCATAGATTTCTGTTTATTTTCAGTGTTTGCAAAATCATGATTTTGCTGAAATCAGTGGGTTTCAGCTGGAAAAGAACCTGGAGGTCCTTGATCAATAGTTGACTAAATATGAGTCAGCAGTGGGTGCAGATGGCCAAGAAGGCCAATGGCATCCTCGCTTGTATTAGAAACACTGTGACCAGCAGGAATAGGGAGGTGGTCATCCCTCTGTACTCGGCACTGGTGAGGCCACACCTTGAATATTGTGTTCAGTTCTAGGCCTCTCACTATAAGGACGTAGAAGTGCTGGAGCATGTCCAGAAAAGGGCAACAAGGCTGGTGAAGGGCTCAGAGCATGAGTCCTGTGAGGAGCGGCTGAGGGAGCCGGGGTTGTTTAGTTTGGAGAAGAGGAGGCTGAGAGGAGACCTTATCAGTCTCTACAACTACCTGAAAGGAGGTTGGAGTGAGGAGGGGGACAGCCTCTTCTCCCTGGTGACGTGTGACAGGACCAGAGGGAATGGATACAATCTGTGCCAGGGGAGGTTTAGGCTGGATATTAGGAAACATTTCTTCATTGAAAGGGTTACCAAACGTTGGCGGAGTCGTCATCCCTGGAGGCATTTAAATGGCGTGTGGACCTGGTGCTCAGGGACATGGTTTAGTGGTGAGCCAAGGTAGACTAGATGATCTTGAAGGTCTGTTCCAACCAAAGACATTCTGTGATTCTGTTTTTGCTGGTTGATCTGGCTGCAGAATCAAGATTATAAATATGTGGCATGTGTGTGATTTCTTACTGCTTCTCTATTTCTTTAATTTGTGTCCTCAGATTTTTGGTGGAAGTGTTTTCTCAGCCCTCTTGTTGCTGGACTCAAACTAGGACAATTATTCTGGCAGGCACAAAGTAGCCTCGTCTTGTCTTCAGGGGAACAAAACTCATGTGGTGACAGGCAGTCATGGGAATGAATCCTTTCTGCTTCCTGGTATTGAGTGGTCTGATCAATCTCCTATCTTGTCCATCCCTGGGTTATTTCTGGGGAGTATCTCCTCTGTGCTGAGTTGAATTCTGCCCCAGACACAGTCCCCTCCACCCCTTAAGGGCAACAGGATCAGCTTTTAAGGTGGTGTTCAGCATTTCCTAGGGTAGGTAGATGGAGGCTATAGTAGTTGATCCTACTGAAGTTGTATTTAAGGCTTTTCCTCTATCCTGTCTGGGTTGTTTTGGGTTTTTTTTCCCCACCATAGGACAAGGATTCCCTTCCAAGCTGCTTCCTTATACGTGTCCTACACAAAGTCATGATGCTGGCAGCTTGATTTATATTGCTGTCCTCTGCTTTCCACACTCTTTTCTCTGTTTTTTAGGAGGATAGTCTCCTCAGGAACTCGTTTCTTTGTCTGCGCTGAGCTGTAACATCAGTTTAGGCCAGCAGAAAGAAGCTGAGCTTGCACAGGGTGTGCAGAGAAGCATCCTCCTGTCCAGGAGGGGCTCAGCAAATGAATCACACATTTCTCCTTCTCATGTTTATTTTAAGTTCTGCCCAGCTTCATTTCAGGAGCCCAAGAAATACCTTAACTCTTTCTTTTCTTCAGCTTTCAGGCATAAAATAATATTCAAATATCACATAGGCGCTAAATCTCCCACTTGTTTGCAAAAAGCCCTGAGATGCTGAAATACCAAACTCTTCAGAGAATATTTATTTATATTGTGCTTTATTCTTATAATGTCACCCTAAACTGTGCCCCATTTGCCACCCTGAATGTTATTGCATAGTCCAAATGCCACATTTACATTGTAGCTACTATTAAGTCTTCAAAAGAACTTTCCCTAACGGATTTTTAAGTATAAATGAACATATGACATGTTAAATTTGGGATTTTTCTTTTGAGGTTTGATTAATCTTAATTGTTTGCTTAATTATGATTGAGTTTGCTTTTTTTTTTCTTGGAGTATTCTATATCAGGATCACCCTAAGGAGGCTTCATAGCCAAAATATTTAAAGTCACAAAGAGTCAAAGCTACCATTCTAAAAGCTCAATTTGGAGTTACACTAATGACATCCATAGTCATTTCTAAGGTCACATTGTGGCAGGTTTACTTATCTCTTTGCAGCCCATAAGCAGTCTATTTAATGATTACTGCTTTTGTATGGAATAAAAAAAAGAGTTGAAGCCAGACTCTTTGGCATTTTCATCTTTAAAAATATTTAATATTTATGCTGTCCAAGTGAAAACTTCCTTAAGGTAATGACAACTGAAATCATTCGGAATATTCCTGCAAGAAGCAAGCTGTCAGACTGATGGTCCCCTTTTGAGTACCACTTCCTCCTCAGCCTGTCCATCCCCCTGCTTCTTTCTTCATTTATCTGCCTTGAAGCTTTTAATTCATATGAATCTCTCTCTTGCCTGCAAGGTTTCATATATTATTTTTTTTTATGAAATAAAGGTTACTTGTAGGGTGATTTTTTTTTTTTTTTTCTGCAGCTAAAGAATTATTTATCTGAGCCAGTGAAGTATTCCACATTTATAATGTTAGCCTTAAAATCAAGATTTTTCTTTTATAACTACACCCTCTTAGATATACAGTAGAGTATGTCCATCCAGTTTTGAACTTGTTTATGAAATATAACTGCATAGGAGGCCCAAACATCTAACTAAACCAAATCATTTGTTGTTGCTCGGATTAGTTTGTTAGAGCACTTTCATTGTGGTGAGATACATATAGAGGAAATCCAGCCTAAGTGGGTTCTGTTTCAGCATAATCTACTGAATCAATAGTTTCTATAAATAGTTTAAATGCTGAAGTACACATTCATGGATCTGCTGTCATTAGCCAGTGGTTTTCAATGCCTCAGTTATGAAATGGGTGTCACTTACAGTGCTTTTTTGAGTAGAGTGACTGAAGATGCAGGAAAGTTGTGAGCTGTTTCTGCAGCCGATTCTGGTTTTTGGTCTTCAAATATTAAATATTTTATCTGTACTTGAATAGTCAATTTATTTTGATAGAATCAGGTGAAGTTTTGCTTATTTATATATGTAAATATAATGTTAACTTTGTGGAACTGACAAACTCATCATTAATTTACACACATAGATGTATAGATACAGATATACACCTGAAAATGAATCACTAGCAGATCTACATGAAGTCACATGCTGAAAAATTATTACAAAGTATTTAAGGGCAGAGATCAGAACTGCTGTCTGCTCTGCCATGGTCTCCTGATGCCAGAGTTACAGTAACAAATACAATAACACCGCTGCAAATCTGTACAAGGTGCAGTGTGATAATGTTACTGTTTGAACGCATGAGAGAAATGCTAGCTTCAGTGGGCTTTGTTTTAACTTGTGGATGCATATTTTTTAGAATTTAAATCCTTTATTTGGCAAAGCACACGGGTATCATGTCCAACTCCAGCAATCATTTCTGAAACTCTTTGACAAGACAGCAGAGTTATCCCAAAAAGCAGGTTGCAGTGTGTTTACAAAATCTGGGCACTAAGTGATGTTTCAGCTCCTGTAGCAGCATTGCTGTGTTACCTCTGTTTTTTCAATGATATAAAAAAAATCCAAAAGCCATCTGAGAGAGGTAGCATCTATTTAAGAATTTAGACCAAGGGATACAGAAGTAGCTGAGATCTGAGGTCTGACAGCTTGCCAGTTTTCTTCCATTTATCAGCTTGTCTAACCCTCGTCTCTGAAATTTCATGTCGAAGAAAAAGCAAAAACTGCAGAGCCCCACTATGTTTTATGGTTGAGAACTCATCATTCAGACAAGTGTTCACAGGAACCTCTGACAGTTTTGTCACCCATAAGTAGGTGGTTCCTCTGCAGAAGGCTGGAAACGTGAGAGCAGAGTGGGACCGTACGTCTTCAGTAAGTTAGCTGCACTCATTGACTAATACCTGGAAACTAAGCTGTAATGATTCTATTCTGCTAAGAATAAATGAAAACTGTATTATAAAACCTCTGCATTCTGTTAATTCTAGGAAACCTAACATTTTGCCCAGTTCCACCACCAAAACCTGTATCCAAAAGCAGGTACTCTTCCTACACACAATAGCTTTCATTTCTTTTTCCTGGAAATATTCAACATTCAAGCCACGTGTTGTTTTTGGGGAAAAGTGTTGGATTATTCTGCATGGTTTTTGGAAAAGGCAATACTTACAGTAGATTAAATCCACTTTCCCCTCCTTCTTTATTTTAATACTTTGTCAGGAAACATTCATGCTCCTGTACCAATGGCTTAATGGTTTTGTCCGTTTCTAAACAGGACAGAAAGAAATATATTTTCTTCTACTCAATTTTTCAAACTTATTTTTGTATCCCCTGTGTATTATCTCAAATGATGACATACACTTTTCATTCTGGTTTTGGCTGCTGCTCTTCCTGAAAGCAATGCTCTCTGTTCTGCACGTTGCTCTGTAATCTTCTTAAGCCATTGTTTCACTTGCACTGTAAATAGAAATCCATTTGTGTAATTAATCATTTTGTTATTGCAGAAACTTTTATACAAAGATGTCAAACATGCCATCTTTAGCCTGGAACTAGCCCACATAATGTGCTTAGGGATCTGCTTCTTACTAGAGACAAGGTTGAGGCTTTCAGGTAGGAAGCCACGTTTTTGACCTTATACTTGTGAGAAAATTTCTTCTGAAACTGGAAATCAAACAGCTGAGCAACAGTGTTTGCCCAAGCCAATGTGTCTGAGAGAGCATGAACTTCTGAGTCTCATTAATCCCCAAATCTAATGTATAGACCAGCAATCTGTTAACTCTCTTCCTACATCTGTAGGAAAGCATGTAATGCAAAGCTCACAAATGAAGGGAGGGAGTGCAAAGGGAATCAGCAACCATCTCATGGAAGAAAAAGAAAAGACATGTAGGGAAACTATGGAATAGCAAAAGGTGGTAATGGCAGTGATCTCAAAAAGGAGCAGATGTTAAAAAAAATTGAATTATACTGAACGTGACAAGACAACATCTGAAAGCTTGCATCATTAGTGTGTGCTCATAACTAAGAGAGTATCTCTGAAGGGTGGTTTATGTTTGACTTTTACTCTTTGTGCCAATCTTTTCCTGACAAGAAAGCACTTTTTGCTACTGGAAAATGTGTCAGCAGCATCTTTAGTTCTTATTGCAGCGCATGGACTTTCACCAGACGTGGAATCTGCCTCTGGTTGAATAATGTGGCTAGGCTATGTAATAGAGGAAACATGCACAGTCTCTGGACCAAGCTTTTTTCTTCCTTAGCCATAGCTAGAGTAATCTAGAATATCCCTAAATTGTGGTGAGAATAAGTGAAAGTAATTATAACTTTTACTGTAAAACTGTTCATTGGTAGGCTTTCATTTCCAGCAAGATGGGAAAACTTTCCCTATTCCCTTTTAAACAGGAAAGTGGTTTCATGAAGTACAATTTTTAATTCTCTGTCTGCTGTAAGGAAAAAAATCTGTGGTTTTCTCTTGGATCAGTCACATACTTGATTGAAATGCATGCATTTTTCAGTACATTGATATTTAATTTCTTTAGAGTTCCCGTATCTGAATTTGATATTGTGTATTAAAAAGGAATTAACCCAAACCTTTCATTATAATGAAAAACCAGAAACCTGGAGATGTCAGACACTGAGGGAACCATACTATTTTATGACCCTGTCTTGCCCTTTACAAAAGGCAGCTTAAGTTGGTTTGAACTGCCTGTGATTGCTCATCTTCTCTACTCATTACTTCCTGCATACACATAGCAGAAGAAAAGTCTTGTGCCAAAGAAGATTAATGAAAATCTACATTACACTTCATTCAAAGCATCTGCCTGCTTTGCAAGTCATGCACTGGCACACATACTAATTAGAGCAGAACAAAATGTGCCTTTTTTTTTTTTTTTTTTTTTACTTTTGGGGAGGAAATTGAAAACCAAAAAGCTATTTTCTCCTTAATTTTTTAAAATGGTCACACCAGCTGTGCACATTAAATATCTCATGTGCAATATGCTTTTAGTAACTGAGACTGCTGCAGGGGTTAAATTAATAATTCTGCTTTCTCAGAAGAAGCACAATACAACAATCATCCTTGAAAGGAGAGAAATCTACTCTTCTACAAATAAAAAAGTCAAAATGATCACTAAAAATATATCTGCACCCTGAACAAATCCCCTGATGCTCTTGCACATAGTGCTATATAATAAGTGCTGACTAAGGGAGAACACAGATGGTATATTATGACTAATTTTTACGGAGGGAATAAAGCACAGGTAACAACACGCCTATTAACAGAGAGGACTGTTGAGGAATTTCCTGAAATTGTGGAATGAAATCTGCAGTAATATGTGTTCATTCTGAATGGATTTTCCTGCCTCATGGCTGGGAGTGGATGGAAGGGGAGGAAGAGAACTGAATCGATGAGAAAGTGACGTTATTCAACCAGTGCAGGTGTTGTTGCACTGGGACAAACACTCCTTGTCCCTTTGCGTGTCTGTGGGTCACATGCTTTTTTCAGAGGCAGGGTAAATCCAGCACTTCAACCCTATGCATGTTCCAGGGCATGGTCTTGCCCTGGAAAATCCCTTTTCTACCAGGACGGGGACCCAGGAGGTACAGGTGAGTTGTTGCAACAGAACATCGTAGTCACCCAGGAGAAGTCAGCAGAGTTCTTTTGAATCTAAAAGACCAGCCAGTTGTCCTGTCAGGTATGAATGGCTGAGCGTCATCAAGGAAATGATTGCACATCATAGAGAACAAAAGGCTGATTCTAGGCAGTCAGTTTGACCTTTGGGAGAAGATTGCTGAAGAAGAATAAATTACTACCAAATGTATGTATATAGAGAGGAAAAAAAAGCATAATTGCACTCCCAGGTATCCACTTCCAGGAGATGGATGTGCTTGAAAGAAAGAAAACTTTACAGAGCTCTTTGTCTAGCTTGCTACATGGCAGAATAACATCCTTCAGTCTGTCAATTTTTTTCCATCAAAAGGCTATGAAATTCAAAGAAACGTGTTCTTTATACATTATTCAGTATAGCTTTCCAGTTGCATACTTTGTAAATAGTATTTTTAGGGGTTTTGAAATGATGAGAAGACAGGGGCTGGCCAGTTTTCACTAGGCTACCTTACAATTTTTGGCAGACAAAAAAATAATGTTATAGAAAAAGAGATGGTGGATAAGTAACACAATCGCCCTTTTTTTTTTTTCTTGTGCATCTGGCTACAGAAAAACCTCCTTCTGTCAACGAAATGTAGTTTGAGTGAAAAATCAGAGTACATTAGCTATGTGGCTCCAATTTTGTATGTAAATTGCTTCTCAGCATTAGTGCCTTGGTGACAAGCAAAGAATGTAATTGTGTTTTGAGTTTTTTGTCTGATAAGTCTCTGTGCTCACTGCTCCCTAACTTGTCACCACTGTGGTGAGATCAATTGCATCTTAAGTGCTCCAAATCATAAGATATTTAGCATACATTCATTAAAATTCCTTATTTTCCTCCATTAATATTTTTAAAATATCTCCCTAAGATTTTGAGCTCCCCTAGGGTTTAAAGCTAATATTCAAGGACTTGTTATTACATAATAATTGTTAATACGTAAGAAATTGTTAGAAATATTTGCCTAAATTTTTTTTTTTTTTTTTTTTTTTTTGGCAGAGGGAGATAATTGCTTTTATCCAATTCTCTTACACTTGCAGGCCTCAAAGAGACATCCAGATAGTGTTACACTTCAATAAACTGGCCTGCAGCTTTTTAGGTTGAAAAGCTGGAATTGATTCCACCTCACAAATTCATGACATAAATATCTGTCTTAGGCTTATAAAACCTGGACCCAGAAAATAAAAACCTGAGAGCTTGGATTGTCCATCTTAGTGAAGTCAAGTCAGAGAAATATTAATATTGATAGCCATGAAAAAATTGTGGGGGAGAGGAATACACGCCAAAGAATGACAGAAATTATTTGATATAGAGCAAATTGTAGTGCTGGCTCAAGTGCAGATAAATAACCACTTGCCCCAAGTACTTCTAGGTTGGAAATTAGACATTTTTTAATGATAAAAAGACTTTGGCTTTGCAAATGGTTTTATAATGGCAGTAGCAAGAGCAAACTACCCAACAAATGTTAGACTGGCTAATGACGAATTTACATTGGGAGTGTTACGGCATTTTTCTTGCAATTGCAGGCAGCTTACGCTCAGGGAGGACCCAAAAGCCCTGTTCAGTCCTAGGTTTCCGGAAGCTTTCAGCCTTTGGATCTCATGCAAATGTTAAAAGCAAAGCTTTTTGCTGGAGGAGGCAGATCTTGATTTTCACTAATGTGGCATTTACAGAGTTCAGGTTCTGTCACAAAGTGTCTGCCGGATTACAGAGTAAAGGGGAAAGAAGGAAATGACTTGTTTTTTCAGAAGTGCCAACACAAGAATTTTGAAATGATACTAAAATTATTTATAGTCTGTATCATATCTTCATTTCCTCAGCTGCCATTTCCCTCCAATACAAATAAGCTATCCCTAGTAACCCTGTTGGTAACCAGCACCATGTTGACGAGGGATGAAAATAGATTTACGTCTAAGAAGAGAAACATCTGAATGATATGTGTTCAGGTGTAAGTTCAGTGTTTCTTTTAATGGTGCTCAAGAGTATGAAAAATGAAGCTTCACTGAAGAGGTGGCTTGACAATAGCATCTTTGACTGCTGTATTGATTGCATAAGCTTGCACGGAACCGCGGTTCCAGGATAAAAAAATCAAATATTGTGTTTAGAAAGAGACACTTGTAAGGTTCCTCAGAATGGGGTGTGGAATTATTCTCTCCTCTTTTTCCCCCAAATGCTGTCATGTCATGAGGCAAAATGAAGTTTATGAATATAAACAAGTACCCCACCAAATTGAAAACCAATGCATAGGCTAAAGAGGCAGTTAGAACAAAGCAGGATTTTCTTCCACCTTATGACTGATCGTGAACATGAATGTAAGGAGGGGCAACTTTATCAATGTGCACTTTTTATAATGAGAATGAGTAAAGAAGTTTTGGGAATGGGCCTGACGAAGACTCTTCTCAGGATTGGAAACCAGCATCCTATCACAGCAGGTACACCTTCTGAAAGAGCAAATCAGAACTTAAAACACTATTATCTTCTGTATTAAACTCTCCCACTACACTGGGGAAAGGAATATAAATTCTCTGTAGTTTCAACACTTAAATAACACAAAAATGCCTGGTATTAAGTGAGATGAGAAATCATCCAGTGGAACTAAGCCTGGCACTGGCTGTAGATAATGCTAATAATGTGTATTGGATTGTGCTCTCATCTCTGTCTTCTTTTTATTTGGATTGTTATAAACAAATTCCTGTCACTTCATTTTGATTGTTATAAACAAATTCCTATCACTTCATTGTGTCTTACAGTGAATGTCTTATTAAATGTGTCTCATACACCCTTTATTCTCTCTGATGTATTAAGATGGCTTGATGTGGTGTTACGTTCCATTTTTGAGAAGCTGGATGTATAAAAGATATAATTCCCCTTTAGAAGGTGATTTGTTTGGTTAGTTGGTTGTTGTCTAGGTTTTATTTTACTTTTCTCTTTCATTTCTTTGTGGTGCTTGGGCTGAGAGCTGGCAGATGCCAAGCCGTAGGTGCTACAGGACATATTTCTTAATCCATGTACTATTTTGCATATCATCAAAGAGCCTTATGGCAACTGAGGTTTGGACACTACAGGTTACATAGCATGACGTGGGATGAGCAGTGACCAAGTAATGCACTTGGTTTCAGAACATGCTGAGGTTGCTGCAACAACTCAGGAACACGCGTGTTTGCTAAAACCTACTCCAACGTGTCAAGCGAAGACAGCCTAGAATTAGATAAATCTGAAGAATTTAGGCCTGTAAACCTGCAGGAGGCTGCTTAGGATAACAAGTAAATCCAGATTTAAATATTTAAACTTTTAAGTATCTGAACATTAATGTGTAAATTTGAAGCCCTGGAAATCTGTTTGTCAGCCTGTACATAAGGTAAGGTAACACAGTTATACCATAGTGTTTCCTCTGCACTTTGTGTCATATTCTACTTCTATCAAAATCAATTGCTGAGCCCTTTTAATGTGTTTATTTAATTATCTCAGTTACTGATGCAAATTCGCATAAAATAAGTCTCCTACTGCTGGAAAGGCAATATGTAAGAAAAGGATATGTGCTCTTAGTTTCTGCATATTTAAGAAATGCTCAAAGAAGAAAAGTCTCTAGGATTTATTAGAAGATATGTTTTTTACCTGTGAAATAGCAGGAGTACATCAAGCTTGCCTACTAGAAAAGGCTGAGAGCATAACTGTAGAAATATTACCACAGATGGGGCTTTGTGTTTCATATATAGACAGTTGTGTTTGGAGACAGACAGCTAGGATAGAGCTTTTAGCTGGAAACACAGTGTTTGGATGAATTGTTGTCTTTTCTTGTGTTCTTTCTTGCACGCTATGGTCTTAAATAAAAATGAACTGATCTGGCTTTGGATAAGAGCAAAAGAGTGGTCAAAAATATTATTCTACTCCAGAAATGAACAGTGCCCTTCAGCTTCAAATTTGACCTCAAATGCTCACATTTCTTAGCATGTGAGTAAGAGGGCAGTGTAGGCTTAAACTGTTACTTATTGGTTGGTGGTTTTTTGTAAATAGTGTGCTTAATACTATTGTGTGGCTTGAAACAGAGAGAGAATTTGTCACCTCATAGGGCAGTGAGATAAATGCAAGGACTGGAAGAGCCTAGTCCCTTCTGCTCTAATAAAATTTTGCTTTGTCTGAAAGGAGGTGTAAAATTACTTCCTATTCATCCACACCCCTGCTAAGACTAAAATTAACCTAAAGAGGTGCTTAATGGCACCTACTAACCCATCATATTAATTAAGCAGCTTTAAAACATTTACTTTACGGGAAAGCACCTTTTCTTTTATTTGTCATGATTTCTTTTATTTGGTGCTGTAGAAATGATATATACTAATAACTCTCATGTCACTAATGACTTCAGACATTTTTTTGGGAAACAGCTCCCACACTGTTCTTGACTATATATATATATATCTTTCCATGAAAGTGGTGCTGGCAAAACATCTCCTGCCATCACAGACATTGATAGCTGAGGCAGCCTGGAAATGCCAGTTAATTTGTCCATTATAAATTTTATTCTGAATTTTATCTCCTCTGCAGAGATAAAGTAAAAGAGGGAAAAGGCTGGCTGATGGAGGAAATTATAAGGGTCTGCTTATAATAAGCAAGGAGAAAAAAAAAATAATCTAACTAATTAACAAAATCTAACTAGTAAACAAAATCTAACAGTGATAAAATATGCTGAAGACAATTGGTGACAATCAATTTTTTTCCTTATCTTCTAGTTTCTTTCAGTATGACATTGTCTGAAGATTTCACAGATACCAAAGAGTACAACCTTCCTGGAGCCTACAGGGCAGAAAATGGTGTTCCGCTAGAGCACCAGAGGAGCAGAAAATAATAACCAGGTCTCTTCCTTCATAGTCCCATATTTACATTAACACTCTTCTTGTACGTCACAGGGAAATTGGTGCTGCTCTAAATGCATGAGAAAAATATGAGATTTGTGACAGGAAGGTAAAGCTCAGTGGAGGATTGTACCAACATGGATGCGCTGGATAGGAATCTGCACAGGTACAGGAACATTTTCAGGCATCTGGTTCCCCATTTTTAGTATCATATTTTAAAAGGAACTGACAAATCTGGCTGTGTAAAGGTTTCAATTTACTTTCTAGCTCTTTATGTATACATTTGAAAGTTGCTGGGTTTCTTTCTGGGTAAAGATAATATAGATATTCATGGTCCCAGACATTTTGTAGTACAAATCCCTTTGTGCTTCTTTTTAGCAATGTCAGTAATGCTCACAGCTGTAGATGTGTCTTTGACAAAAACCTGAGGGGTGCACACACCTTGTGCTTATGTGGCCACATCTTTCTAGCAACTTTTATCTTTTTTTTCCTGTTTTGCTTCCTACAAGTAATCAAAAAGACATTTTCCTATTTTTAAACTGTGTTATTCACAGCTAGCCCATTATTTTTGTACTCAGTTCTTTAATATTTTGAGATTTTCCTTGAAAGTCTAATTTGACTAAGGGTGGGACCCTATACTTCCATTCTCTCATCCAGTGAAATGGTATCAAAGAGTACAACAGTCTTATGCTGTTGGTCTGGATTCAAAGATGTCCAAGTCATCTTAAGAAATGCAGAGTCAGGAAGTGAGAAGGGTCAGTGCTGTCCACCCCCCTGGGTACATTAATTTCATGAAAGGATGATTCTGAGTCAATACATTATTACAAGAGGAAAACTTTATTCAAAACAGCTATCTGCAGATGCTTGCCTGTGCCAGCACAAGCACAAGCAGTCACTTTCAGAAACAATGCCATGTAACACAGCCATCCGTATAAATTCTTGGCATTCAGTCCCTGGAGTATGGCTGAAGCATTCTGCACTAAGGAAATAAGTCTAATTTAGGAAAGAAACCAGCAAAAATACCTACTACTGATAAGTTATTGAAAGCACAGCTCAGGATCCCATGCCAGTTGGCATGCTGCATTATTGACCAGATTTTCATCAAAAGGATTTGAATAATTTTGAAGTGGGATGCAGAAACATATACTTGGGTTGAAATAACTAATGATAAAGCTTTATATTAAATAGCTACTCAGCTACAGTTATTGAGACAGTCTACCCATCTAAAGGCATTTCACTAGCTTGGATTCACAAAACTGAAGCACTGTAAACTTGGTGAAAAGTACTAGATTTTTCTGTGTGCATTAAAAAAAACAAAACAAAACTGAATAAACCAACTTTTTAGAAATGATGAATGGTTGAATTCACACTAATTGTCTGTTACACTGTAACTTGCATTTACAGATTCCCACTGTGATACAAAAGCTGAAAGTATTTTTCTTTCAGCTGGTTAATGTATTCAGAGTCTTTTAACTATGGCTGGAAGTGATGAAAACATGTCATTTTTCTGACATGTATTCTCAACCAAGAACTCTTTACTTGTCTTTTGCAAGTACAATAGACTGTCTATAATAATATCTCAGCTCTAGCTGTGGTATTTTTGAAGCAGATGCTCATGTTAGTCATCAACTCTTGCTCATATTTGTATGCCTTAGATATACCAATATCTTGCTGAAGACAGTGAAATTTTTCATGGCATAAGTACACTCCAACATGAATTGGGGCTGCATTATCCAGCCCTTTGTGGCACAATCTATGCCCAAGGCAGAATATAAAATACTCCCAGAGAATGTAGCAAAAGGAAATTGCGAAATGTATCTAAAACATATTTTGTAGGCAGCATTCACGATGTATTTAGGAATGGCTACCATATGATCTCCAGTTACTCTGGGCTTTGGTGTTCCTTCTGTGGAATGGACATGTTTTTGGTTTTGTTTTTCTTTTCTGGACAGAAAATAGATTTTTTTTCCTTTTAAAGTTTTGTTTACATGTAACTGGAAACAACAAAAGGAGAACTCAAAAATTGTTATTTCATGTATTATTTCAAACCGTTACATTACAATTTTATAGATGTTCATAGGATCAGCTGGAGCACTTACATATTTTAGAGCAAAATATATAGCTAAGTAGCTTTAGAGGAATGGATATGTACACTAGGATACAAAATGTTTAATGTATAGAAGCAAAACACTGTTGTGGTACCATGTATCCTTGCCTTTAAGTTTGACAGCCCAGACTTGTGCTCCAGTGGCTTCCCCCGTTCTTTACAGATGTTGGATTACAGCTGCCCTGTGGCCTTGTTCTGCAAACACTGCCAATGCTAAGCTCCCTGGGCCACGTCAGAACAGTCCTGCATCCAAATCCAAAGAGCAACATCTGCATGCCCATTTACAGTGCCCCAGGTACGTGAATCCTGAAGTGGTGTTTGTGAAATGCTGTGAATTGTCTCAGAAAGAAAATTACTGCAACACACAACTACTTTCAAAGCCTTTTTCTGGCCCATTTAGTTTCAAAACAGTTGTGGTTAAAGCTTAGCCTGTGTATTTTCAGTGATTTGCCTTGGTTTCTGGAAATAGTGCTGCATATGACGTACGTGGAAGGGAATTAGTTTAGTGGCTGTACAGTAAACTGATTATTTCAGGTATTGTCATTTTACCTTTCTCTCATGAGCATGAATTTACATATCTACAGAAAGAGCAGTGAAGAATTATGATTACTAGAAATATTCACCTTCTAGCTGAGACTGCAGTGAAATGATTTAATTCATTTTAAAATAGGATATTTTTAGAAAGTAAGCTGACAAAATGGAGAGGGTTCACCACAAGGCTACAAAAATTATTCAAGGTTTGGAAACCTAGCACATATTTAGAGGCTTAATTATCTCACTTTTCTTTAAAAAATTTAGAAGTGATATGATCAGCCTACAAATACTTAGTCGTTCCTAGTGACAGCTCCTTTCTCGCTCACACAAAAGCATTACAAGATCCATCCAAACTACTCAGTACCTAAAAGTAAGAAACAATACTTCTAATTAGATAGATAGATAGATAGATAGATAGATAGATAGATAGATAGATAGATAACTGGCCAAAATCAGAATGGATTCCTGAAATATTTAAATCAAGACCATTGATTTACTGGAAGAAGGAACTTAGCTCGACCACAGCTTGATCCAGGCTAAAGGACATTCACCAACAAGGATATGCAAAAGGTCAGTCTGAAGGAGGAGGTATGATGATAACAATTCTTTCTGCCCTTGTAATCTGTGACTGTATATAAGGGAGATAGATAGGTAGTAGAGAATAGAGCTTATTTGGAATAGACACTATTTTACAGCCTGCTAAAAGACTTCAAGGCCAAAATGAATTCCATAATAATGGCAATTAAAGCATAGCTGGCTATTTTTCCACGTTAGACTTTTGAGTTAATCATGTAAAGGTCATTGTTAATGCCACTCAAGCACAGCAGAACATGTAAAACCACCTCTGACAAAAATGGGTTGCAAATCTCACCTTTCTCACTAGTAAACTAAAAAGTGTTTTTTATGTATATATATATATATATTTATTTTTTTTTTAAACTGTACAGGTTGTTTTTAAAAGAGTCACTACTTTATAATTCAAGGTCCATTCCTACATATCTAAAATATTTTACTAGAATTTCAAGTGTACACATAGTTTGTACTTGAAATTGTATCAACGAAATAAAAAGATATCACTAGGTTCATTTATCTTTTACTTCAGAAAAGTAAATAAATATTGAAGAGAGATCAATAAATACTGCCTGAGTAGGCAGGTAGACAGACAAAGAAATCAAATAATTTTGAAAGTATGATGCATAGAATAGGTAGATATACTATATAGTATAGCATAAAATATGATTATTTAAAAACTGAAAGCAATTGTACTTATGTTTTAAAGTTGTATTCATAGAGCTGCTAGCCACTATTCCATACGGTTTGCAAAATTTGTGATGAAAAGCAGTATTTTCTTCATTCTTTGTAGAGAAGCTGTTTCTATTCAAATACATAGCAAAAGTTCTAATTATTAAACCTTTCTTCTCTTAGTTTGTGCTCCTGTTGCATAATTTTATATCCCTTGGTAGCCCTTTCACCTTTTCTCCATAATTAGGAAGCAGACTTTAATATTTGTTCATAGAGCAGGACCTACATTGTCAGGGATTGAGTCTTTTGCAGAGGATGAGCTCTCTGCTCTGCCTCAGCAAGGAACATGCTGCCAATTATTTTTAGGGAAGAGCTGGCTTACAGTAAACATCTTTCTTTTGATGGTGACAGACTTAGCTAGGATTGTAAAATAATAAATCTTATAGAAAGATGAGATGACCAAATTAGTGAAGGAGAAATCACTCCTGCCAGGTACTAAGAAATTTGGTGACAAAGCCAAAATCTCCAAAACTTGGAAGGATTTATCCATCTCTTGGATAATACTATTTTGCATTTTTAGAGCATTTCATGTCTTCAAGATGCAAGATAGATGTTTTTTCATTCTCCTAATGGTTGTATGAAGTGGGTAAGCATTATCTCAGCTTTACAGATGGGTAAAGGATACAGAGAGGTATCTCAGACCACGGTGTGAATCAATGTCAGAACCGGGAATAGGATCAAGAAGTGCCTGGGAGTACATCCCCATGCTGAAACCACTCAACCACACTGTACCCATCATAAGAAATGGAAATTAATTTTTAATATTCCCCTTTCTAAAGTGAGATTTTGGATTTTAGAAAAATTAAATATTTATTTCATTATGTATGACTTCATAAGCCTATAATTTATACCAGATAGATTTATTGCCTTTATTTCCCCATGATAATTATATAGTCCTTGTTGATCTAATGGGCTTGTCATTTTTAGTAATGCATCCATCTGCCCAAAGAAACAGCATTATTTGCCTGTTATGTACTTAGGAACAGAGTGGAACAGTATGCACATAAAAATTACACTGAGCTTCAATATTAAAATGAAAGGGTTTTCCTTCTCCTAAACGCAGATTAAATATACTAAATTAATTTACAACTACTTCAGTTTTCTAAGTAAATTTAATCCTCTGATATTTATCAGGCTGGCAGCATTGGAGTCCTCTGTTTACTTAAAATATTGAATATTTAAACTGTTGATATGTAGCAATGACGCCAGCAGATTGTAAAGTATTTACAAACATTAGTCAGGCTGCCTTTAGCAGGAAGAAAAAAAAGCACTCAGTGCCCCTGACTGGAAGGTCATTCAGACCTATGTACAGGATAGTGTTTGACACTGACTGGGAGAGGGAATATTCAGGATCGAGACAACTATAGTAAGAGAGGTTTTTCCCTTAGTTCCAGAATCTCCTTTTACTTCAGAAACTCATTAACTACTTCACTGATGATAATATGACACTGAAGCCTCTGCAGCCATGGCATTACCATAAATGTAAATTTAAAATTCCAGACCTTTTGCCTAGTCAGCCTCAAAATGAATTTAGTTCCATGACTCCATTTATATTTATCAAACTTGTCCCTTCCCAGAATCACATGTCTCTTACTTTCCCTGTTCAGAAATTAGTCTCCTTGCCCAGCAAGTCTAAGACTCCTCTTGTTTCACAGGCCAGTCTTGGGTCCTTAACACTTATTTTTTCTGGGTGAAAAGCAGGTTAAACTGCATCTTCCTTTGTATAAATAGTATATAGGAAACTGGGAAAACTCTGGCATTGAACATAGAGACCATTAAAAGTATCCTGACATTTTCCACAAATGAATATTGCAGTTTCAGCTAAAAATAAGTACTATTGTATTGTTCACACCTGCATTATTATGCTCATGATAAATTTGAAGCATCCTACAGGTGCATTCAGCCAGAGATTCAAAAGGAGGGCCCTGCTGAGTGTTTTTATATAAATGTGTCCTTTAAAGGTTAAGTACGAATGAAAGGATGTAGCATTTTTGTTCAATTACGCTGATATATTAAAGACAGCATTGTTATCATATAATTCAAGCCAAGTAACATCTTAGGAAAAAAACAAGGATTGAGGAAGGGGGAAATAGTGACAGAGAGAAATCTGGACCCTACGTAAATACAGGAAAGAAAGACAAGAGCAGAAAGGCTGAATGGGCTGCATTGTGAATGGATCTATTGATTGTCATCTTGCTTTTGCTACTTTCTCTTTTGGTCCCAAATGAGACTTCATCAATTGGGATCCATGCTCATTCCCCTCCCCTGCTCACCAAATTTCTGCTTAGCATTGCAAGGGTCAAAACTAATTATGGAAAGAAGAGTTTCTCATCTGTTTCCCTCCCTTGACACCCCCATTGGTGCTCTGTTCCTCTCCAGGCAGCCTATGTACACATGTGAGGAAGAATTTGGACAGCATGCTACCAAAAGAGGAAGAATTTAAAAGGGAGAAAAGTAATGCAGATTGCTAAGAACCACCTGTCAAGGATTCCCGGGGTGACAGATTAGTGCTGCTATTTACTGTTGCAATAGATGCACCTAAACCTTTGCTACAGAGCTTAGTGTGAACAAGATACCCAAGATACCAGCTACAGGTGGTGAGTGGTAAGAATAGTAATTCTCCTTCTTCTTTACCTGTTAAATGGTGCATAGAGGGGACACATAAAAAGTGAAAAGACTGGAGAAATCAAGCTGTTTATGATAGTATTTTCTTCACTTCATGTTATATTCTATTTCTCTTATAATAGGCGAGGTGTATTTTTCTTGTTCTTTGGTCTTGTTCTACATATTAACGTCCTTATCTTTCTTGTTTACAATACAATTTGATTGATGATAAGTCAGGGATGTGCGATTTGAACTCCTCATTGTAACTGGCTTGACATCTCTTTCTCATTTATAGTGTAGTTTGATTGACAGTAAGACAGGGGATTGGCAGCTGGTTAGTTTGTTTTTCCCTGAATGCATATTTCTAGCTAAGAAAAGAAATCTATTCCTAAATAGTCTGGTAGCTAATTTGTACAGCATTCTAAAAGGGTGATATATACCTCAGCATTATTATTAATACTGTTCTTTGGGTTCATAACAATTTCACTTTTAAGATGATGGTTTTCTTTTTCCTTATCTTTTCCTTCACTTTTCCTTCTCCTCCTTTCCTTTCTCTCCAATTGTGTTTCTATTTTTCATCAACATTATGAAAGCATTGTAGAATTACAGTTTATGTATTAAGAACAGTTATGTTGGTTCATGACAATTTTTCTTGTTAAGCATTAGAAAAGCTATTATCAGATTTACAAAACAATGTCCAGGTACTTTAACTGGGATGTTTGGGGAAATCTTTTCATTGGTTGCTTCTTGTGCATTGTTGACTGTAGCCAGTCAGGGTACCTTTTTTATTTTTTTAGAGAATGAATTCTGGCACTCACTGTGTTGTTGATAAGTGTCATGTCTACATAAATGCACTTTCTCCAACACTTGGCACAATACTGTCTTCCACTAGTGGGTATCAAGTCAAAACCAGCATAGTTTGTGGTGCTGTAATGGCAAAAGGATAGTTTGCAGTGACCTTCTCCAAAACTTGCATAGGAATCAATGCCAAAAACGTCCATGAAACATCCCCTCTGTAGTGGAATAACAACCTGTCAGGATGCCTAATCTGTACTTCCCCTGAAATGTCCAAAAGCAGAGGAAAGTGAGAGTATAGAAAACAGCTATCCTAGAAAAACAGTTTTCTTTACCAAAAAAAAAACCACAACAGCAGCAGATATTTGCACATTAATGTTGTTCTGCAGTTTCACTCTGATTTTTTTAGGTGCTTTCAATTGGATATACTTCATGGGTGAAGTCACCGTGGAGGGGGGGTTGAAGGGCAAGGGAGAAGGGTTCATGGGCAGGAAATCAATAATGGTGCAATTCCCTGGATGAGGCAGCAGATTCTGCAGCCACTTATAAGTCCATTATTCACATCTGCTCTGGTGTCCCTGGTTTGCAGGGTACTGCTTGTGTCATAAAGGGCATATTCTTCATCTCTCCTACACACCCTCACAAGATGTATTTAATTAAAGAATTAATACAGTTACAGAGGAATAGATGTCAATAATTTTGTAGAGCACCCATTAATTTTTTAACTAGATGGGTATGATCTCCTCAGAGTTTAAACATGCCACCTTTGCAGGAAAATATTTTGTGTACAATTATTGGAAAGGCTTTCTCCAGTCATTGAGTAAATATGCTGCTCAGAGTTTCAAAATTCTTCACAAAGAATCCAGTCAGCTATATCATATAAATATGCTTGAGGGATGGGAGACTGAACAAGCAAAAGTATAAATTGCTCTTGAGCTACAGAGGAACAAAAAGTAGAACAGGTCTGTTTGTGTCTATGCTTGTTACTAAAGGATGAAAGGGTGGGAAAAAAAATTTAAACTGATGTTGAAAAGACATGAGACTGCAAAATTCTAATGCAAAAATATTCAGTAGAACAAGAAGCCTAAAATGAGAGCTAAAGGCACTAAGCCAGAGGATTGAAATATAAAGTTTGTTCATGGTGGAGAGAAAAATATTTATTCCTTGTTTTCTATTCCAAATAAATTTCTTTCTGATGCTGTAATCTCATGCTGCTGTTTATCTTAACCTGTGACTTTGCTTATTCCCTTTTCTCTTCTAAAATTCATTGCAGCTAGTGGTGCATTTAATCAGCCTTTTTCCTGGATGATGCCAAACAGGGAGCATCTTCTCATCAAACACCTGAACGAGGGAATTCCCCCAGTTAAACACCAGCATTTTGGATGTGGAAGATTAACACAATAGAAAAAATTAAAGGGAAAGCAAATCAATTTAAAAGATACTCAAGGCTAACATAACGTGGAACTGAGTTCTGTACTTGCACAGAAAGCTGTTGGTTTTAGTAATTCATTCAGTGTACAGCATTCAGATAGTGATATTTACTATCATCTTTTCTTAATTAACTACCGATGGACTTTTTGAGTCACAATAGTAGCCACTTACGGGATAGAAAATACAGTTGTTCTTGCCACCTTTCCAGATCCATTTACAGTGGTTTCTACTCCATGACTAGGAGCTAAAGCAGCTCTTTCTACGAGATAGAAAATGGAAGCATTTATGAACTTTGTCTTTTTTTTCATCCTGGGGATGCCCTAAGCTGTGCTTTCACTAGTAGTTAAATGTCAAAAATGTTGTTAATTATAGAACACCCTCTAGTAAAAAAATGGAAAAATAGACTATTTTGTCCACTAGGGAACTATAGTGGACGACTGCAGTACAGGAAAGAAGGCAGCAAAACCAAAATTGGAAGCTCTTAATTTTTTTAATATGAACGTTTTCCAAAATTACTATACAAAAAGGGAAAATAAAAATAACAGCTTGTGGACAGAGAGCAGCGAGAAAATGTGGAAACATCTTCCCTGTTCAGTAGTCTATTCCTAGGGAACATTAATTTGCCTCAATAAGCAAAGAAAATAGCAAAATATACTATTTTTATTGTCATCTCTCTAAGAAACTGGCACAGAAAGAGCTTCCTCAGATTTATTACTTATTAACATTTAGCCATTAAAAAGTATCACAGGTGACATTTATTCTTTCTTTTTCTCCCATACTTCCAATTCTCATGTCCAAGTTATATGTTCATAGTTTTAAATAACAGGGAACTTATGTCTGTGTGAAAACCTTTTCTGTCATCCTTGTATTCCTACAAATAGAGATTCCTGCTTGTTTTTTTGTTAATCTAATATAGTACATGCCAGATAGTACAATATTTGAAAGACAGATTTGGGTGGGCTTTTATAACTGGTGACTCCCTTTTTTATATTACTTTTTCACTTTTAAGGAGGAAAAGGATACAGCTAGGCAGAAAAGACAATTTTCACTCTTTCCACCACTACTGGTGAAGCACACTGATGTTACAGGATTGAAAGAATTGACTTTCAGCTTTGAGAGGTTATAAATAGAAGGCATTGTCATTGTCTGTCAGCTCTCCTGCAAAGGAGAGGTAACTGAGTAGATGAATAAAATATTGGCATTAAAAGACATTTTAAGTGAAATCTCAAAGTGACTGATAGATATTTCTATAGCAGTCCTGTCAGCTCATGCTCCAAGTAGTAACCGCTTCTGCTTTTTTTTTCTTTTACTTCCCCCCCCCCCCTTTTTTTTTTTAATTATTATTTTCTAAGAAGTAAAAAACCCACCCCAAAACCAAAATACTTGAGTTTGAAGAGAGTGTGAAAGTGTCCCATGCTTAGAATCATAGCCTGGTTTGGATTGGAAGGCACCTTAAAAGATCATCCAGTCCAACCCCCCTTCAACTAAATGAGATTCCTCCAAACCCCTTCCTGAGCTTGAATGTTTCCAGGGATGGGGCATCTACCACATCTCTGGGCAACCTGTGCCAGTGTTTCACAACCCTCACTGTAAAAATTTCTTCCTTGTGTGTATTCTGAATCTACCTTCTTTTAGTTTAAAACCATTACCCCTTGTCCTGTTGTGACAGACTTCTTCAGGCTACTTGAGATGGAGACTTTTCCAGACCTGCTATTCACACAGAGCCTGCTGAAGTGCTTTGCTCTTTAGTGTCCATCTCCAATCTCACAGTACTGAAACACCTCGCAGAGCAGCCTGCTTGTTCTTCAATGAATCAGTGAGGCAGAGGCTTGCTGCGTTCCCCTTCTGAAGGAAGAAAGCTCATGAAGAGGCCTTGAGTCCAGACTTGATGTCTGTACCTACTGCATACATGGAGGTGCACAGCCACCTCTGGCCAGCACATGCTGGAGAGGGGAAGGACACTATAATCTCTAAGTTGTGGAACCACATCTGACTGCAGCTGGTTCTCAGGATTCAGTTTGGATATGGTGTGGAAGCAAACAGGGAATTGTCCAAACTGGCCCAGATTTGTGGCTGTGTTACAGGTTGAAGAACCCTGGGCTAGACCAGTGCACTGCCCTCCTGTGCAGAAAGAGGTGAGGGGAATGTAAAAATGGTCTGGGAATTTTCTAATACACTTAATGAGGCATTAGCTTTATTTAATATAAAGTGCAATGTTTGCCATCTAAGGTGTGGTATTTCAGGGACAAGTAATTTAAAATCTAACACCAATTTACCATTCTAACATCAGCCAAAACCATCTCTGTTTGGATTTTGATTCTTCTCCAGATAAGGAATGACAGCACTGAAGATTAAAGCTTTTTTTACTTCTCTCTAAGATCTCAGCAAAGTGCAGATTTGAAACACAGAAATAGGTTGACCTTCATATTAACCTGAATCTCTTTTCCTGGTTCTTCTTGAACATATTTTATTCTCTTTATGCACAGTGGGGCTCTTTTTTCATGTGCTTTGCTGTTGAACAAAATGCCAAAAAGATGGAGTGTGCACATTTACATCAAAGAAATGATGAGACCATAAAAACTCATTTCCCTTGTGACTTCTTAAATTGTTGCTAAGGAATTGAATGAGTCTGCTTGAAACAATGTGTCCCTTTAAATTCCATTTTCTTATTTGTCTTAGAACAGAAGCCACAGTTTCATGTAGATCCTGATCCAAAGGCCACTGAAGCCAGTAAAGGATTCTTGGTTACTCAAGTGAGCGGTAGGTCAGATTTTTCAAATATTTCACTATGTAAAACCCAGGACAGGCTGTATTAAAAGGAATGGACTATCTAGAAGGAAAAAAAATGCCTGGTGCAATTATTTTATTCATTTAGTTAAAAAATTTACCATGGTCAAGAATTCAATGAACTCCCTTCTGTTAGAATGGATCCGACAAGGACAAGAAAGGTCAAGCAGTAGTTAAATTCGGAAATCCAAACCAGCGAAAATATTGATTTATTTCATTTTTTCTTCCACATAAAGGTGATGTGCAGTAGAAGCAAACACAGGAACAAAAATCTACAGACTTTGTTGGAGAGAAACCTTCCCCAGTTCTATATAACTGTTTTGGATAATCACTTTCACTGCTGTGATGAATGATTTGTTACTGCTACAATCCAGTAAGTTACCAGAAACGGTCTTGATTGCAATGAAAAGGCATTGTAAAGCAATTAAATTCTGACTATTAACAAAGCTCCCACAGGGAACATTAATTTTTAAAAGTAGATAAAGACTGCATTTAGTAGCTGTATAACAGTGGCTATACTGAAATATGGAAAAATGCTATAGCAAGTCTACACTGTTGTAGATATTACTTATCAGTTTCCAGAAAAAGGTTGTGAAGTTCCAATTTAGAAAAGCATTTAAGCATATGATGAACTTTCTTTCATTTTAACTGGATATAAATTAAACAAATTGCTAAGTCCTTTGTTTAATAAGTAGCAATTTAAATATCTACTTGTAGCCCAGGTTCAGACTTCACTGAAGTCTTCATTCCTCTGAACTGAAGCCTTAATCCCCTGAATTGCTACAGTATTTTTGGGGTCTATAATCCAGAAAATTCCACTTTTTTCCCATACACAAAGCAGTCTTCTCATTAAAGATACTCATAGCATGTACCCACATTCCTTTCCAAAGCTCCAGCCTTCTGCTCTCCTTAATTTACAGTTTATTTCTCACTCCAAAGATATGTAGCAATTTAAGCAGGTAAACTTACGCCTATTCAAAATAGTGAACTCTACAAGTTCAAGAAAAATCCAGTGCTGGCGAAGATAGTAAACCTTTTCAGTCATGCTCAGATGTTGACACTTGCCCTCTTCTCCTCTTCTGTACATCTCAGACTCCTGTCATTCTTAAACCTAGTGTCTGATTGGTCAGTCTCTCTGATATGCCTAGAAAGAGAGACATTCTGTTATGATTCCATGATGGGATAGCAGAACAATGAAAAAACATTGCTACCAGTAAAATATGTTTAACTGTTTTCAAAATGCTGTTGTGAGCCAACAGTCAGTGTCAAAGCCTTTGAAAAGGCATCACTCCAGTTTCTCAGATTACGTTGTTTATATTCTTACTTGGGTTATTTCCCAACAATTTAGAAAATGTGTGACTGTTTTTGTATCTGTATCTTTCTATCTGTATTTTGTCCAACGTCCAAGTGAAAATATGGGATATTTACATAACAAGGCTACCTAGCATGACTGGCAATCTTTAGGATTCTGAGTAACTGAATGGTTCTAGCACTCGTGTTACTGAAGGTAGTTCAACCATGTTCTGAATTACATAGGAGGTTCAGTTTGGGGTATTCAGGGGTGTTGGTTTTTTTTTGTTTGGTTTTTTTTTTTTCCCCTGGTAGCATAATTCTGAGCTAAGTGATTGAGACAGATTTTGTTCTACACTACTGGTTCTGAAACTGTCAATGCAGCAGATACAGGAATATAGGTTCAGAGAATCACGAAGGGATAAATGGGCAAATTTGCTCAGCGCTTCTGGTTGCAGAGCTCCTTGTGCCAAGCGTTTATTCTCTGGCAGTTAGAAAGGAGAAGTCCTATTATACAGGTACTTTGTTAAGAAGAATTTCTTTTAAATTGTACTGAAAGAGGGCATTTTATACTATTACTTAACACTCACAGAATTATAATTTTGGTTTCAAATCCAAAGAAAGTAGGCACCCATTTTCAATACCTGTATCTACTACACTGTCATGATAGATACTGCAGCCCAGACTGCAAAGGATGGAAGGTGACTGGTTTCAGTGTTCTTGGAAACAAAGAAGAAAAGCAGTTTGGAAGGGAAAAAGAAGTCTCCAGAAGATCCAGTTTTCATTTTTAAACTAGGAGGTTGCATTTTTAATATCCCACCATGGTATTCTTTTTATTGCCATCAGAAACAAGTATGTAACAATTTCTTACCGTTTAATCAAAGAAGTATTGACAGACCTCACAAGTTGAAAACCCGCTATGCAAACAGCTCACTTCTTCAAACTTCCAGGAGCAATTTTGTTACATGGATTCTTCTGAGATGCTTCTTTCTTTTTAAAAAAATTGGTATTTTCCACCTGATAAAACCTTTTTTTTAAGACAATTTTTTATCTTCACTAGGAGCACCTGGCCATCTCAGCAGGTCTTGACAATGTAACTTTCTAGCAAGACTCCTAATCAATAATATACATGAAATACATGCCATTTTTGTAATGTGTAACAAAATAACCACTACCATTTAGGTTGCTATTCATTTTGGGGGGTGAAATATCTCAGTAAATGCATTTTGTCAGGCTAGAAATTACAAGACCATATATACTTGAGAAGAACTGACTTTCAGGTAAAGTGACAGAACTAGAAAAGGCAAGAATGTTACTGATCTCAACCTGGATATGCAATAAGCTTTGTGAAGTAATTTGTGATAATCGTCTTGCCACCTGTTCTCATTCCAAATGAGCACTCGAATGTATAGTTGCATAGTCTGTATTTCAGAACTTGCCTGTAAGACCTACAACAAAGGAACGGTGCAAATGGGCTAAGGAGTGATGTTGGGAATAGTAAGGAAATAATGACTTCTGTCCAGATCTTTACGAACATTTATTGATCTCAAACCTATGTAGCCATGTAGTTGAAACCAAGACCAATCCACACTTCGTAGGACTATAGATTTTAGTGTTCACTAAAACAAGAAGTTTCTAGAGTCACCACATCCTAAATATCTCCATAAAAGGGTTCTTTTCAAGAACATTTCAAAATGACATTCCACAAAACTGCAACTTTGGAAAAAACTGACAAGCATTTGCATAGAAATGATCACAGTCATTCATGATGTCCTAATTTGTGCCTATTTTTTTAGGATGTTTATAAAGATTCCAGGGATGATTACTGTATTAATTTCCTAAAAATAATAGAAATGTGCTGATTCAATGCATTACTCTCTTAAACCAGTCGTAAGAAAAGATTAATCTCAGTTATCCACTGGTAAAAATTATATTACTCAATTTCTTCATCTTTAGTGCATGTGGTAACACAGAAAAATCACTTTGCAAAGTGTTTTATGTCAAGGGAATTCCAAGCCATAGTAAAGGAGTGTATATTGAAATAACTAAAAATGTAATTTGCGGCTATTCACAGAAGAAATAATTAATGTGTTTATGAATATTAAACTCTAAGCTTTTACTCAGCTATGTGCTAGTAAATTTTGCAGACATATGAAGAAGGAACAGGCCTAACACTGAGAGAGAAGTTATGACACTTAGAATATGTTATAACTGGGAAAGAATCTTTACCATGATTACATTTACCATTGATGAAAAAAAAAAAAAAAAGGATAAAGGGAAAAGGAAAGTTAAATAATAAATTTAATTTTGCTTTAGAATCAATCCCCTTTCAGTACAACGGAATAACTGTGAAGATGATTTTGTAACAGAGATGTGACAGTAGAGACCAGTCAGAGGTCTCGAAAATGTGATCTCTGAAGAAAGACTGTGAACTGGGGCTCTTTTTTAGATTAAAAAAGAGAAAGCTATTGCTAGGTGACCTCCCTTCCAGCTTTATATTTCTATTGTACTAAAAGGAACTGAAGGAGGATCATTGCATCAAAAGACTTAATCCTATCTTTCAGGAAATAAAAATTGCTTTTGTATAGAAGTTGAACTGAACCATCACCTATCCTACAGACTTACATAAAAAAATAAGGGGACATCAGTGTCCTTTTACTCCCAGAACAAGCAGGAAAGCATCTTGCATGGGGTGGCAAGATTTTGTTTATATGCAGGATTGTGGGGTGTTGATTAATTTTTTTCCCTTGCTAGAATGCTCCTTATCTATTGTTTTATTATTTCATTAATATTTATTTTATAAATATTTAGTTAATAGATTAGAGGATGCTTGGAACTATGTGGTATTAAATCAGCAAATAAATAACTGCTTTTTAACACTGGGTGGTAAATATGTTTACAAATATCTTCACAAGGATCACCTGGACACCTCATCAGGTCTTGACAACATAACTTTCTAGCAAGACTCCTAATCAACAATATACATGAAATATATGCCATATCGCCACACACTTTTCACTGGCATAATAAGTGGCATTTTAGTTTATGAAAATCATCTTTATAATATCAAAATGACTCTTGCAAATAATCAGATAAAAGGTGGAGGAAAGCGAACCCATTCAAAACTGGTATAAACTATTTGAAAAATTCTCTGTTCACTGTTTTTCAGATAGTCCGATAACATTCATGGGTTCTTTTTTTCACTTTGCTTATAGGAGTGCAGAGAGATACCTTTTCTTTTTGGGTGTCAGGGGTTATTGCAGAGATGATGTTGTGAGAACAGGTAGGCAGAGGTGGGAGAATACAGACAGAAGAAAGGATGCATTACAAAGGCTGTTCCAGGTTTAGAAATTAATGGAAGATAAATGGAATGCTGTGACCTGCTCATACAGAAAATCAGTGGTAGAATCAAACTTAGGACTTTAGTCTCTTGATGCATTGTTTAGTGTTTACTCCTTGCCACGGTTTCTCCTATTTATCCTATCTTCCTTGACTATGCTTGTATGTGTAGGTTGCTACTATGCCTCTGCACTTTCGACCTGCCCAATGCAATAGAGAGTTAGTAGTATAGAAAGTTTTAAATAGATGTATTTTTCAGATTGTGTTCACATTTAGCTTTTTTTATTTATTTTTTTAATATAGCAGGAACACTGAACCTATGAAATTATTAATGTTTTCAGTTGATTAGATGAAGAAACATTCCAAAGGTTATTGGTTCTGTTTCTGAGAACTTATAGAAATGTGTTTCATCTTTGGGACAATTGCTGCAAAGCTTTGTATAAGTCTGGCACATTTGTTCTTGTATTTTTTAAATTGCATTCTTGAGATTCTGCTTGGGAAGGAGTTGTTTTAAAAATTAATTATTATTTGATTGCAAGCTGGATGTCAGCCAACTAAATTTTTGAATTTGAAAAAAAATGCAGCATCAGCTTCTCTGGAACTATAATGGAATGAAACCCTCCAAGCACTCATTAAAAGGGCTTCTGACGTCTAGCAAAATTAGATGAGGTGTAAATCACTGAACTATCGTATGTGGGTTTGAAATGGAATATTTAATTCTGTAGAATCCAAACCCAAGGCTAAAGGGAAATTTAACTACAACAGCATAATATTTTGATGATGGAAGAAGTAATACCATTTTAAAGGTTTTATGTTTAATTTTTAAAAAATGTTTACTGGGGGAATCTCCATTGATATCTACTTTGTTATCTGGCATATAGGCAAACGCTTGAGGAATAATACTAAAGTACAGTAGTAACTTTCTTCCACTGAAGTTTCTAAGAGCCCTAGAAATATTATTGAAAAAATCAGATTGTATAATTCTGATCATAAACATTATTTCTTTCCTTAGCTCCCTCCTGATAATTTTGTGTCCTTTGATACAGCTCATGTCATGGGAAGTTTGTAATTGCTCCTCAGTCACTGAAGGATGGAGTTGGTTCCATTGTGGGAGATCAGGGGTGATGAAACAGTCTTGCCTTCAATTTTTCCTTGTATTCAAAATGCAGCTGAAAAGTGCTGGGTTTTTAGTAACAATAGTAGTACTATTAGTAAATATTTCTATTCCTGTTCTTTCCATTGGCCCTTGTTAAGATTAGGGCCTCATTATTCTGATGCCATGCAAGTTTCAAATTAAAAATGCCTGGCCTGAAGTTTTTGTAAACAGACACAAGGAAAGGGATGTGAGTGTATCATCTAAATGAATAACTACACAGAAAAATGAATCTCACTTCATTTTACATGAAGCAAGTTTGATTTTGATCCCTCCTGGCTCTATTTAAATGACAGCTTTGTGAGATTATATAGTTTATTATATGGTTTTACAGTAATTTAAGTTGTCAGGCTATGATTCAGCCTTTAACTGCACTCTAGAGAATAAAGGTGAGATGGTGTTGTTTTATCATTATTATTATCTAAATGTCTTTATGAAAGGCAGACAACGATTTATTTCACATGCTGCAAAAGTGTTACTGCCCCAACATGAAAACCAGTTTAAACGGGAAAACATACTTGTTTTCTTATTTATATTGCACTTAAGAATGGAATACTTAAGTACAGAAATGTAATTCCTTGTGATGGGATGGATGCATAGACTTTAATTCTTAAGAGAACTATTTGTTTGTCTCTTCAAGCCAGACAAGATGAGATTCATGAATTACATTTTAAGAGGAATCACTTTGGAGGCAAGTGAGAGATCATGTGAGAAACCTGGCATTTGAGGAAATCTTATGCAGACGTTCAAATTTGTTAAGAATAAAAATATTCTTCAGGAAAGGAATGAGCTTTGATAGACTCAGGACATGCAGAACTGTGCTGAGAATAAGGAAGAGATTTGATCCCTTCACATTGTTCTCTGGAGTAGGGAAGCGGAGCAGTGGGTGTGTGTTTGGATCAAAGGATGGCTGGTAATTTATTTTGTGTCCTTTTCTACAGCTACTTTGATATCCAGCATAAGCTGAAATGAATAATGTTCATTTCTTGAGGAAAATATAGTGCATTTGAAAACCAGTGTTCAAATGAGCAATAATCCAGTCTGGCTTCCTTTGTGTTATCCAAAGCAGCAGCGTCTTCAGCTTGAGATAAGGGTAGGAAGACTGCTTAATTTCAAAGGTTTTCACTTTTATCTTAGACTGGGAAATCTGAATACTTTAATGGGTTTAGGTTTTTAATTTAATTCCAGGTTGCTCATCATTTCACCTTTCAGCTGGGCTATAGAGATAATTCAATCATATTTCCCTTGACAAGTCATCTGAATTACACTTGTATTTCTCTGCAGATGTGAAAATCAGCTACCATAATAGAGTGTGACTGACACTTTTGCCTTCCCTCCCTCTTTCTCCCTTAATTTAGGGGCTGTTCTGGTCTTGCTCCATAATGCAGATGACCTCTGACACATGAAAGACAGCCCTTGTATGAAAATGTAATGTACTTCTGCAAAGACACTAAATGACAAAAGGTTTGGAATTAAGGCTGGAGAACGGTCATCAGGGAAGAAAGGGATCAAATGTCACAGATAGTGTATTTTGGAGGTTTGGGGAGTGTGAGTCTATTTTTGCCCAGAGTTCAAATAGTGTACTGATATGTTTACATACTTTCTCCCCTTCATAATTATTTTCCATGGAGACTCCTTTTATTTTCTTTTTTTTCTGGAGCTATTCCCTTGCTAACCAGCATACAAACAGATCTTAACTTTAGACCCAAATACGTCAACATGGAAGAGGATACTCTGATCTGATCTTGATACCAAATGGATGATCAGGAAAGACACAAATATGAGGTAGCAATTTCTTAAATTAATTTTTTTCTGTTAGACTTTGCACATTTACCTCATCTGTGAAAGTTCTTCTCTTGGAGATACCCCAACCAAGCTCAATCATTTCATAGATTTAGGAGAAATGGTGTGAACTGCTACCATCATCCCACTGAGAGGTTTCTGCCTTCTTTGCTATGGGCAGCTCACTGTACTATCAGCAGTTTCTTCTGGTTAAGAGGCAAACAAATATCAAAGGCACATACAATACTTCCTCTTGAGGCCCAGACTGTAAATCCTGAGTTTATTCTCTTTAACTGTAGACCATACAAACCTGTGAAACCTCAGGGTCTAAACCTACCCTTCACATGATACTCTGGTGTTCTGCTGGTATAGTTTTCTGACATTCTTCAGAGAGGTGTGTGCATTAATTTTTTCCTAAAATACTCACAGAACACACAAATCTGTCTTCTCTGCTATTTATAAAGTTGGCATTCATTTTACATTTGGTGGGTGTTCATACACAACCTTAGACATCAAACAGCCTTTTTATTCAAGGGTTTTTTTGTGCCTTGCTGAAGGTATCCTTTTCAGCTGGGAAAGTAACACCTGGAGATATCTTCTTCATACAGGCAGCTTCTAGAATAATATATGTATGTAGGTGAGGGTATGTGAAGTAAAGGAATGTCACGGTTTAGGGTCAGGGCGGACCCTTAGACCTACAACAGACTTTCTCTATTAACCCCCTTCCCTCCCCAAAGGGAAGGAGAAAGGGAATAAGGGAGAGAGACTTAGCGATTAGAAAAGGAAACTAGAACAGCTTTAATGAAAATGAAATTAATA
>WUAM01000287.1:13875865-13903873 GCA_024336885.1 Actenoides hombroni
GCCTCCCGCCTTCCCCCCTGCGGGGCCTCCGAGGTGTGGGCGGCGGTGGCAGCGCTGGCAGCGCTGCGCCGGCTTTGTGCGGCGCGGGGCGCCGGCCGGGCCCGGGGCCGTTTCACTGCCCCCCGCCTTCCTTTTTTATTTAAGCGTGGGCGGGAGAGGTGTTTGTGGAGGCGCAAAGTGCAGGTTGCTGTTGCCGAGCGAGGCGTGTGGGGTGCGGAAGCTGCTGGTGTGCGATTACCCCGGCGGCACCTTCCCGTCTCCGGACGCAGGGGAGGGTGCTCTCCCGCCCGCCCTGCGCCACCGGCCCGGGCCCGGCCCATCTCCCTCCCTTCGCCGCTGAGGGACGGATCCAAACGGACCGAGGGGCGGGGGGCGTTAGAGCGAGCTGGCAGTTCTGAGAGATGACAATTAGCCTTTAAAAATGGCTGCTTGGAAGCTGTCAGCTGGGACGCGGAGGGCCTGTTAACCCTCCTCTCTCACCTTCCTCCCGCCTCTCTTCCCCGCAGGGCTAGTAGCGGAGCGGGGATAAGAGCTCCTCATCCCTCTCTCCTTGCCGCTGAGCTCCCCCTGCGCCGGTGCGGGAATTGCCGTAGCGGCTCCACGGCCCGGCCGTCCTCACTTCGCATCTGACTGGCGAGAGGACGGCAGCGGCCCCCGCCTCCCCGCGCTCCTCCTCGCTGCCGCCTGCGTGTGTGCCGCGGGCAGAGGGACTACAAAGGAGAAGGGGGAGCCGGGGGGCTACATGATCCAGGGTGGTGCGGGTGGGTGTGCACGCCGGTGGGGGGCATATCTGGCGAGGAGAAAGCACAAGGTCAAGAAGCAGCTCTCCTTCTGCTCCATGGAAGAAGACGGGAGCGATGAGCCCTGAGGAGGACGACGAAGAGAAGGGGCGGATGGCTGAGAGCTGCCGCTGCCGCGCTTCCCCCCGGGAGTGACGGGGCGCAGAGCGCTGAAGGGGCCGGAGGAGGCAGCGCTGGGGTCGGGAGGGAGGGAGCGAGGAGAGGAAGGCGAGAAGGAAGCGGGGGGTTTGAATCTCCCTGGCTGGATTATTTCTCCTCAGGGGAAGCTGCCCCTGCCCGGGGTGCGCGGGCGGCGCTGCCATCGCTGCCCGCCGCCGGCCGCGCCTCGGCCCGTGGCCCCCGCGGCGGAGATGGAGCTGGGCAGCGCGGCGAGGAGACCGGGGGCTGCCCCCGCTCCCCTGGGCGCCTGGAGACCCTTCCCCTCCTGCTGCTGCTGCTTCTCCTCGCTCTTGGATGTGAACAGCTGGCTGCTCTTCTACGGCTTCTTGTACCTGGCCCTCTACGCCCAGGTGTCCCAGTCCAAGTCCTGCGACAAAATCTCCTGCTTCTCGGGTCATTGTGTCAACTCCACCTGTGTCTGCGACCAGGGCTGGGTGGGAGACCAGTGCCAACACTGCCAGGGCAGATTCAAGTAAGTCTCTGCTTACTATGATTACCTTTTTCTCCTCCCTATGCCCTTTTCCTGTCGTTTTTAGTTGCCTGGTTTTTTTTGTGGCTTTTGGGGTTTTTTTTGTGTTTTATTTTGGGTTTTTGGTTTTCTTTTGGCTTGTCTCTGCTATGATTTTGTTCATGTGTGGTGGAAGTATGTGACAGAAGTTAAGGATGAAATAGGCTCCTCCACTTCATGGTCTCTCACTCTAAGAACACAGGACCCAGTCCTCTGACAGAAAATTGTACCTGCTAACTTACTGCTGAAAATAGGCTGCTCCACTTGATAGGAACTGAGAGACAAGGAGAAATTGGCCTAAAACTGTGTCGCTGCTGTCCCTTCTGGAAGTGTCATGGAAATGACATGTGTGCACTTCATGAGGGAACAAAAATTCCAAGTGGATTTGGATGACTTTTTTTCCTTCGGGAGAGTGGAAGTGTTCTGTTCGTTTCAGTTTTCCTCCCTTTCTTTCAAGTGTTTTAGCTAAGTGGGCATTAGTCAGGCACATTCAGGGTAAGATAAACATAATTTAGTGAAATTTACATCATTCATGACAAGGTTTGTGGGAAAGGAGAGTGGTAAATGTATAAAAAATAGCATGTTTTTGCAAACGAGTGAGTGATCAAGTGAAGCTAGAACTACCTTATTCTCGAAAGTGAATGTGATACAGAGTCATTGATCAGTGAGAAGGAAGCATGCCCTGACTCTTGCTTTTCTATATGTAGTGTGAAAGAAGATTTAATTTATAGGGCTGTCACTTCCACCCCCCTGCCCCTTTTCTACCAGTATAAAGACTGGCTGTGAGCAATACTGTTTGTGGTTATTTTGCTATATAACCTTGGACAGGGCATCTCATTTCATCTCTTAAAAACTGGAACTCTTAAGTATATTGACATATACAGCTGGAAAGTGCTCTAGTATCTAGCTAATAACAATATATCAGTGAGGCTGTGTCTTACAGAATTCAAATTCTGTCTTGGGAAAGTACTTTAATAGGTAGAAGTGTCAATATTTGTTTTAAATTGTGTTTAAGTTCTGTTTTCTCCTTGGACTACTGAAATTAAGGGGTATATCACATTTACATCATATAAACATTTAATCCAAGATCACTCATGACTAAATAAACAAAAAGTAAATCCTGTAACTTGTTAGCTGGGGAAGTTGAGTAGCTGGGATTCAGACATGAATGCCTGAAATAATGTAGATGCTGCAGAGGAAGAAGCCATTCACTGATAATATCTGGTGGATTATTCTGTCAATGAGATTATAGCTGAGATGTAAAGAGTAATATATAAGAAAATATAATATGTCTTATCTATATATGAACTTGAGAATAAGCTTTTAAAGTTGGTCATTTGTTGCCTGTGTGTATTGAGGATCTGGGGCTTGTCCTGCTTGGTGCTGTTGTGCAGGGAGGCCCAGGTGAATCTTCTTTGTGTGTGAGGCTCTGCAGGAGGCAGGTTTGCAAGGCTATTATTTCCTTGCTTTAAAGAGATTACTTGTATCCTTTGTCTTGATGCCACTCATAGCAGACCATAATAATGCAAGGGCTGAAGCAAATTTTCATTTCTTAAATTTCAAAGCTTGTTGTGAATTATTGTGTTCTCTGAATATTTACTAGAGCCTTTATCCAGTCCTTAACAGGTATTTTCTTGCTTGTCTGTTAAAACATTTATGTTTCTTTACATTGATTGCATCTGTCGAGTGAGGAGGCACAGTGGTTACGTTTTCATGTCTGGTAGAAAGTTAATAATCCATCCCCACCTAGAGGAAATTCTGCCTGACTGTTGAAAGGGCACCTCTTCTGAGCTAAGCTAACACAGTGGCTAATCGATGTGCCTTTAGGAGTTTTGGTGAAATCTGAATAGATTTTTCATTAACTCCTCTATATTCTTTCATGCTTAGCTTTAGAAATGACAATGATACTTTCATTATTATTTTTATCCCAGAAGTAAGCTCTTTCTATTATTTTGGAGACCTATTTTCTTACTGAGGATGCTTTCATAGAGGTATTTTTGATAGCGGATCTTTAATCTTCATTCTTAGAAGCAAAGTATACCCTGCAATGAAAGTAGGTGTGCTGGAATTTAAAACTTGTCAAGTCCTGTGAGTTGGGGATGGCATGAAATACGTGAAAGTGTCTTACAACACAAGCAGCAACTTGGAGTGGTTTTATTTTGAATCCTGCCAATTCAGATGGGTGTGAGTCAAGTCTATGTACTTCCAGCTGAAAAACTGGAAAAAGAATGTTAGCCTGCCTTGTGGCTGGGTGATCGAAGACCTTTCTGACTTCTGTGGCAATTGTTTGACTTAAAATCGTGGCACATTTACATAGTGTTTCTGTGTGTTTGTGAAGTGTATCTCCTTTATACACTTTTGCAGCAGTGGTACCTTAATCTGCCAGGTTATCTTGGATAGATACCATTTTTGCAACAGTTGCTTCTGTCAGTAAGAATTATTATTAAGAATGTCTTGGAATGACATAAAATTGAGAAGTGTGTTTGGCTATTACAGCTGCATTAGCAATTAATTTATGGGTTGTGGGTGTGATCTATACAAATGTTAATAGAACACTGTCGATTATTCTAAAGGTGTTTCAGTGTTAGCAGTTTGAAATGCAAGGGTGCATCTCTGTTATGCAAGACTAAAATTGAACTTTTAATGACCTAAACTGCACAAGTGTAAAACCTGCATTCTGTCACTAGATTATTTGAAGACACAGATTTTCAAGGGTATGTTTAAACAGCTGAAAATAAAAAAAGGTCTTTATTTTTCTTCATATAAGCGAAGCATGGTTATTTTTGCTCTTCTGCAAATGGGGGACTTACACTAGCAAGCATCAGAAACATCATAAGAGACCTACTCTACCTAGGGGAAATTTGAGACCATTAATTCTTCGGTGAGCATTGTGTAGTATTTTTTACTTTGTTTTGTTTCTTTTCTAGACTGAGGAAAAAACCAATACAGCAGACAGGCATCAAAAATAATTGATCAATCTTAGTAAGCAGGTGTCAAAATTAATCTACAATACTAGGGTACCTTGCCTTTTCCCTGTAGAACTACTGAGTATGTAGACTACTTTGCAAATGTTGCTCTGGACTGGATGAAAGAAGGGTGGACAGGGGGGAAAAATGGGCAAAAAGATTCTCTAGCACTATTTTATTACTTTTATCATCAACTTTTGGATTTACTCCTTTATTATAAAGCATGTGGAAACTCATTATATAAGCAGAAGTGTTGCTGTTCTTGCTGTGTTGTGTTCATGGCAGTGACTTCTCAGAATGATTTAGGCCTCATCTCTGCATGACAGTAAATTATTTTACTCTGTGTTCAGGCTGCACCTAAGAATGTACTTCTGACTTGCTTCCTTCTCCCTTAAATCTTTATGTATTAATTTAGTTTTTCCATCCTTTCTGACAGAATGCAAAACATGTCTTTTTTTTTTTTTTTGGTGCCAAAATAAATAAGGGTAATTTAGTTATAAAAAGAGAAGGGAAAAGAATTTTCTCTGCCTGCTTATGAGAGACAGGTGAAAGATAAGAAAACCAAAGGGTGAGCAGGTTCTGGCTTTATAGGAGGAAGCTTCAAACAGCACAGTTCCCAAGATGTAAACAAGCCCACAAGCATAAAAGCACAGTGTTCAATTTTATTCTGATAGATTGATTTATTAAGGAAATGGAGCTTTTAATGCCACTCTTTCTTCCCCTGTCTTATACCTGTGAAATTGTTCAGTTACAGTTTTCATGATGATAGGAATTTGGGTAGAAGGGAGAGAGAAAGGCTGCCCGATCAGTTGTGTTATTGGACTCCAGGGAATTCAGGCATACAAACATTATGAATAGCCCAACTGCATGAAAAGCTGCAGTCACAGCTTCTACGTATTGAGATGTCAAAGTCAATCCATCTTGAGATGTAGCACTACAGGAAAACAGGTTGCATTAGTTTTGCTACTCACAGAATAACTTTGGAGAAGGGGGGGAAAAAAAGTTTTCTTCAGGTTGTAGCAAAAAGTTACCATTCCTCTGGCTCTGGTTTGCACACTGGTGTGTGAAAGGACGTTAGGGAAAATATTGTGCACGGAACTGCTCTTCCTCTTAAGTTTCTGAGTACCTCAATGACTAAATATACAGTCTTATAAAAATGCTGTCTTCAAAAAAGTAGACTGTGTCTTCAGATGGTTACTGTTGTTTATTTGATAACTTGTCCCAATTGGCATATGTAATGAAGCAGACTGTACAGGATAGGTGAGTACCTTTTGAGTGCCTACGTTTCAGTTAATCTGCTTTGCCTAGTCCTAGATATCTAGTTGTTATGGAGACAGTAAGAACCAATTGATAGCTTTGATTATTAAACCTTGTCTACAGATGTTCTTATTGCACTTCTAAATAACCTCCTGCATATTCTTCTTAATTTCTAGAGGTCCTATAAAAGATTCAGTGTTCTTCAAGGGCAAAACAATTCCTAAGTACAAGAACCATCACAACTGAAATGTTAAAAGGATATAAAATTTTACTGTTCCAGGCAAAATACTTATTTCTATCTAAAACTCTGAATTCTGCTATCTACAGAATGACTCTCACAAGGAAAGTGTCCTTAAACTGCAGATTGTAAATAAAAAACACTGTTGTTTAAGAAATGATCTGTAGAAAAAAGATAGTTTTAGCTGCAGCCAGTTGAGGTTCATGCTGCTGTGAGAAAGGATGACTTTATCCTTTGTGCTTCTCTTTGATTACATCTTTCTGCTTCTTATTTAAGCATTAACAGTATCAACAGGAACGTATCTCCCCACTTACCAGCCACATTTTGTAAGCCACCTCACTTTCATGTTACTTCACTTGCTTAAGTCTCTTGCTGAGCCAAAGGAGGTAGCAGGAAGGAGCAAGTATAGATGGGAAAATAAAACTGTCCCTTTTAGAAGTGGGACAGACTTAGTTTGCCTTAACTTCGATGTGAAACAACATCACCATTAAACTGGTGCAACTTGTGTTACACAGAGTGAAATCCTGAGTCAGGCTACCAGTTGCAAAACTGCCTTTGTCATCAGCATGGCCTCTGTCTGATAAGATGTGCATAATTATTCATATCAACATCAGTGGAATTGTGTGTGAAATTTTTATACCTGCAAATTCCTTGTTATAAGTCATTATATGAATGTTAATCACTAATGTTTCCACTAGTTTAATTATATTATGATTTAATCCTTATAATATGTGATCTCTATTTAAATTGATTTTAGTCATGATGCTTTGAAAGACATTTCTTCCAATGTGAGTTATTCTCTCTGTGTTCAAATTTTAAAATGTGTTGGTAGTTCATATGATAAAGAGATTTTTTTTTTTAATTTGTAAGGAATACATTTTTTATTTAAATCTTGTTTTGAAAGGTAGAAGCATAAGCCATACAACCCTATATAAGAGAAGTACTAATCTCCTTGTACAAGCTAAACAATCTGCACTGGAAAGAATTTTTTTTGAAAGGGGAAAAAAAAATAAATCTTTGAGAACTTAAAATATTTTTATTAGTGTATTGTTTTTTGTTATTGTTTAATATTTCCTATATAGAATCATTTAGGTTGGAATAGACCTTTAAGATCCCATTGTCAAACTGTTAACCTAACAGCACCAACTCCACCGCTAAACCGTTTGAATGTTTTTTATGGTTTCTCATAGACAAGACTAGAAATGAACTCACTGATTATCTGTTCTTACAACTTGCCTTATGCAGGCTGTAGGGTAATTCTGAATTAATTTCTGCTTTAGAAAAGCATCTGTACACATGTGAAAACCCTTCCACTGACTGAATTCTTCCATTGGTTATTTATCCTCACCATTTGCTATAACCAGCAAAATCAAATGCATGCCCCCCCCTAATCCAGAAAATGTACTCCACCTCATTTGCTGTCTCTGAGTTGCCCAGTTTTCTCTTGTTCTTTGTCAGGACTTCATTGCAGAACCTTCAGTGTTGTCAGTTCTATGTTCCCTGTGTAGGTGAAAATATGGTCACCTTTTCCTCGCTGAGCATGGAGAAGGAGTATTCCTTGAGTTGTTGCAATGGGAAGCAAGTTTCCCTATCCTTGATTGCTCTCTTGGTTTTCAGCCTTCCTTATTTTACCAGCATTCTTGAGCTATGAATGCCAAAACTAGATGCTTGTCTTTTGGGTAATGGTTGTACTGGTGAAATGTAGAAGCAGAGTAACCTCTCCCCTGCCGCTCAGTGTTCTGCTGCGTGCAGCTGGAGAGATTGCTTCGGAGCTTAGCACTGTGCTGGAAGCTCAGTTTGTTATTTTCTGCCTCACGAGTCTTCTGAGTTGATGCATCCTCAGTGCCAAGTGGTTGATAGGTAGCCTAGCTTTCCTCAAACTAGTCTGTAAACTGAATGTGGCCTCCTCTTTTTGGAGTGCTATTTGTGAGGCTACAAGCATATATGTGTTTGAGATGGAGCTATGCTCTTTTAAAACCACCCCTCTTCCTCCCAAGCAATAGATAATTAGCAGTATACAGAGTCCCTTCCTGCGTTTTAGCCTGAGACCATCTATAGGATGGAATCCAAATGGAAATTAGGCAAAGGGCTCATGGATTTTGGAGTCTAGTTTGTTTGCAGACTAAGCAGTTTGTTATTTAAGCAAGTTAAGTGTGGGAACAGATGGCTGATGACCTTGTCAGGCCTTCAGACAGCACCAAAGGCTGGTTGCCATTGCTGTGGGTGTGTAAAAAGCTCAGTTCTATCAACTGTATGCTTCAGTCTATCCATAAATGATCCATAAATGCCTCTGCTGGTCCTAGCATTTAATATTTGTTATGTTTTAATTTGACAAATAAATAATCTCACATGATAATGTTTTGGAAGGTGTTACCATAGTTCATGTAATCTTTTTTTAAAATAAATGAGTAGCTTTTGAGAGATCAACCTATCGTACTGCACTAGAAATTAAGATGATTGTATCAAAATGTAGATAGAAAAGGTAGGATGTAGTATGAGATGCTACCTTACACATACTAACTGCAGTGCTGGTGCAAAAAACCCTTCATTTAAAACACTACTACATAGACAATAAAAAAAATGCATTGGAAAACTCATGCAGTATTGACCAATAGTTATCTGTCAGTGCCCATGGAATTTATTATGACCTGTATAGTCTCTTCTTGGAAAACCTGCAACAAAGTTGACGTAGGAAAGAATAAATGATGGTCATACCTGAAAGCATGGACACTCCAGTGAACTGCAACTGTTAACAGTAATAAAGGAACAATAGTAACAATAATAAAGGAACACTAGTAATAAGCAAAGTATATGTTTCCATGGGATGTGACTGAGCAGTGGGAATTTTCAAACTAATATTATAGGTTGCACTATATATTCTTAGAAATATAACAAGTGAATGTAAGTGTTCCATTGCTTTTGGAGATCCATGTGGGGTAAGATCCCATTGAGAAATGGTGGAATTGAGCTCAGTACTGTCTCTTGCTTAGTGTTCATTCACAAGGTGCAAGAACTGTGTTTGGCTTTGAAGACTCCTGCAGACGTAAGAACCTAGATCCCTGAAAAGTAATTTAGCTACCAACGCTATATAATATTCTAGGGTAGACATTTTAAACTCTGTTAATGCAACAGCATTTTGCAAATAATGAATTAATTGTAAAATATCTCCTCAAATTTAGAGCTTATGTCAGTCATCTGGAAGAAGTGGATTCCAGGATCTGTTTGAATCAGTGTTTTAGATGTCTTAGCTAAGGACAGCAATGTGCTACTATCATTGTATGATGGCAAAATACCTGGTCTGCTCATGCTACTGATGTTTAGCTAGAAGCTAGCTGTGGAATATTTCCAAGTTTTAAGCAGCACATGCCAGAGAACTATGAGGGAATTTTGAAGCTAGGATATTCTAGGATTACCTGGCAATGGAACAAGTACTGAAGTACTTAAAGATTGGATGCAGACACATAAAATGACACTCAGCATCTACATTTTCTTATGGATTTCTTACATAATTGATGTGCTTCAGTATGTCATCTCTAAAAAGGAAATAACATTTCCTGTAAGGTTAAAGACGGGAGGTGACCCATCACTGTAATGATAGGGACAGCTTAGAGAATGTATTTCTCCCTAGAATGTGATAAATACTATGGCATGAAGTACTGGTGTCCAGACTGTGCTGTGTATCTCAAACAAATGGATAAAATCGCTTCCTTATTCAGTCAGATGGACCTGAAATTTGCAAGCAGTTTGTATTGCAGAATATTTGAAGAATAAATTGTTCTCTTACTCAAGAGAATCCTTGGAAGAAATTGTACTTTAGCCATCACTGATAAGGTTACATTTCAGATGGTAAGGCCCACAAAGACCTAACTCCCAACTGTGAATTGAAACTTGCAGGCAAAATACTGTGATATGCTGTAGTACTTTACGGTTATTTTGAAGAGTTACTGCTCTGCTTGTATAAATACAATGTTCTATATTGGTTATTACATTGCTATATCAGTATCAAAGAACCCTGCACTTCTAATTTGTAGGATGATTGTATTATGTTATTACAGAAATGTGAGTCTGGATTCAGTCTTTAAATGTGGGTATTTGTTACAGACATGGGCTCTTATTTTATGAATAGGTGTATGTTTCTTCCCATGTTTTTGAGTTTTCAGCTTGTTCTCTGTTACCTTGAAGGCAAATAACTTTAAAAAGTGGATCATGTTAAGTATGTCAGATTGGGTCACAGGAGCTGGGACTGAAGGACTATCACCAGTATCATAAAAGGCCCAGATTTTAGATATGTATGTTACCAGTTGTGGCAGTGAAGTGTGAGCCGCAATGATTCTGGTCAAAAGCCTGGGAGGAGAGCTGGGGTGAGTAAGGTCTTTAAATAATCTGATGAGCTTTGTAGGAACTTTCTATTCAAGGTCTAAGAAAACCATGAGGCACTGTGGAACAAGATGACAAATGGCCTTCATTCATTGCCACCCCCAATGCAATGATGGAGGTAACAAGAAAAATATCTTGCTAGTTATGTTGCAGTTTAAAGTACTTTCCTTTTTTGTAATGGATAGTAGTGGTGAATTGAAATATGGTAAGCTTAATTTTCTTGACAATGCATCTCAGATTTCAAATCTTGAGAACTTTGATGCACTCTGATTGTATAAAGGAACACTTGATAGTTCCAGCTTTATGAGTAAAACTGAAATGCTGATGAATTCAACTGGAGGAAAATCGACGCTTTGAATTGCTCTTTGTTTTGATTCTATAGAGTGTGTGTGTATGTAGAAGTATGTATCTCGCTAAGAAAATCCAACACAGTAAACACAAACCAAGCACAAAATATCTCTCATTCACGTTTGTGTGTGCGAGCCCAGCTGACAAATGTACTTTGGAGGCTGCTTGAGAATCAAATGTGTATGTGGCATGTGCAAGATGTACCAAAGTGGTTGTGGGGAAGAGGGAAATGACCTGTGTGTTCGGAGGAGGTACCACAGAGCTGCTGTGATTAAGCTGCATGCTTCTGTAGTTCTCTCATATCAGGGTATCTGTTTTGTTTGCTTTCGAAGTGAACTGAGGCTTTTCTAAAGGGTAACTTAAAACATTGAACAGGAGCTGGAAGGTGTTTTTGAAAAATTAACAAACACTGGACAAACAAACAACTGCTTTTGAAAACACAGAAATTTGCACTTGTGGTCACAGCTGTATTGTCATGTTGAGACAACTGTGTTAGAAAATATTTTTGCAGATGCTTTCTGAAATGTAATGCTGATACAAGTATTAAGTTCAGAACATTTGTATTTAAAACTTTGAGGGTTTTTCCCAGCATATTTTTGATAGTGTAGGATTTGTAGGAATGATCAGTGAGAATCTGTTTTAAGATAAAAATGGTACAAATTATTTTCTAGGATTTTCAATTTCCAAATTGCTTATAGTTTGTTGTTGGTGGTTTTGTTTTGTGTTTGTTTTTTGTTTGTTTGTTTTGGTTTTGTTTGGCAGGGGGATCCAACCTATATTTAAGGAAGTACTTTACAGATCTGTATCATACTTTGTATCTGGATATCTTCTTTAAGGACTAGGTACCTAGTCATCACAATGGCCTTGTGAAATAGAGACTTTTTTTTCTTTTGAGGTGTGTTACAGGTAGGAAACCTGAAATTGTGTGGTTGTCTAAGGTAACATAACAAGTAAGTGACTGAATTGAAAGGGAAGCTTGGGATTTTAAAGGGGGCAGGGGGGGAGGGAGACCAGGAATAAACAAGACACAGCTTCATATGTTGAGTTTACAGAAGCTGTTCAGTAACAGGAACATTTCTGGATGATTTTATTTTCAATTTTATGTACAACATTGAAGTGTACTTACTCCTTTTGGAGTTTGTTCAGAACAGATTCAGAAATCTGTTCTCTAATATAAAACTCTGAGTTGACAGGCAGACATATGTAAGCAGAATATTCCTTTAAATTTAGATTTAGGTTTTCTAATTTAGATTGACTGCACTTAAAAGAAGCAATTGGACTGGAAAACTGAGCCAATGAATGTTAAATTCCCTTAGAATGATGGAGGCTTGCAGTGTTGCACTGAAATGGAATTTGAAAACACCTTCCTCAAAAGTTTTTCCCTGCATTGTCTTGATTTTTTTTTTTTTAATTTTTTTTTTGAGGTGATGCTCAGTAAAGATCTTAAAAAGCCCTACCTGCCATTATTAAAAAACCCTGTAGTTAAAGTTCTTGCCTACTAAGGATATTCCTTTTAAAGAGCCTTAAGCAGTTCTTCGACACATCACCTGTTGCTCTTCACAGTTACTATTTTTTTTTAATCATCCTGATAAATTTGAATGACATGCTTAATCTTTTTATTTTTAAATACAGCAATTAAGATTTAGTCTCTTGTGATTTGTTGTTGTTTTGGTGGGTTTTTTTGTGATGATCAAAGAAAGCACTGCATAATGCGTGATATTCTGATATTCTAGTCTATGTTTTAACTTTCTAATCTACAAGTTTCTTTACTGTCTTTATGTAATTCACTGGGTATGGAAGTAAGTTATATTGTGCTGCAAAGCTGGGAGAACGACAAAGCTGACATAGGCTATTTTGGTGACCATAGCTGCACGAAATTTTTAGTATAAGTAATCTTCTTTGTGGTTCCCATAGTTATGCCATTGCAGGGGTAGATCTTATTGTATTATATCACTTCCCCTGGTGCTACTTGAAGGCATGCTGTTTTTTGAATAAAACAACGCTATTTGATGAAGGAAATTCTCAGGTATCCTATGTTTAAAAATCTACACATTTTAAAGAAGCAGCAACCTCTGGGTTTTTCATTCCTGTTGGGAGCTTTCTTATTATGTCTTTGAGTCTTTTTCTCTTTCAATTTCTCAGTTTCTTTTTTTCTGCTTTGTTTTTGTGTGTGTAGTGGTGTTTTGGTCTGGTGGTGTTCTTATTTGTGTTTGGTGGTTTTTTGTTTTTTTTAAAACAGACCTGAAGTGTTTAGGAGGTTTTCTGAGATGTTGCCAACCGATAAGATAAGTTATGCAAGGTCATCTTCAGTACATCATGTAGCCTAAATGATAGGTTGGCTTTATTTTATGATTATTTCTGTTTTTAAGGACAGATGATCATCCTTACTGAATTCTTTGTTCTTTGCTCATTATGGGATTTGCTCTTGGTAGGATATACTTGCCTTATAGTTAAGAAGGTGTTCTAGTCTAAAAAATCTTGTAATTACTTCCACAGAGAAGTGGAAAAAGAAAAATGCTGTTAAAATCTGTATGGAAGTGTCTGGGAGCCTACAAACCCTGTCTCTGAAGGGAATTATGGAACAGAGGTTAGCGGGTTTGTGTAAGGCTGTTGTGCAGAAAAAAGTTGCATATTCTGGTCAGTACATACCAGCATTACACGTTTCTATTTGTGCATGTGCTCAACAGCATCAACTGATAATATAGTTCAAGGCATCTCTGTACCAGATTTCAATGGCAACTTGGGTTGCATAAATCTGGACGCCTTGCTGCTGTGAGTCTTAAGGGTGGATTTTTTTCATAACAAGTGCGAGAGTTTTGGAGGCTATTGTCTGGATTGAAGAGTATAAGAAGGAATTTTCCCTCCCCCCCTCCCCCCCCCCCCCGCTGAATTTTACTTAGTCCAGATTCACTTGTGCCGTTCTTTTTCTGTGTGCATGTGTGCTTTGACTCCTAAATTATTTGCTCAGGCACCAAAGAGAAAATTACGTAGCCATGTGGATACGTGTGATGTCTGCATATCCAAATTACTATATATTTGCTCATCTAATTAATCATGTTCAAGTTTTGGGGGTGGGAAATGGTCTTCTTCAGAAAGTAATTTCCAGAAGCTGTGTGGATAATGAACTGGGTTCAGAGGTTCAATGTACTTACAGAAGAATTGGCTTGAGGCGGGATTGGAAGGAAACGCTCCCTAAAGAGGTCACTCGATGCACAGTAAGGAGTGTTGTAGAAACAGATGCGATTCGAGCACGTCCGCAAAATAGGATTTAGGGCTTGTAATTGATTCAGGACAGGAAGCTTTTCTGGGTTTTGGAGAAAGGTTTAACTTGTATGAAGGTATACACCATCAGAAAGTGACAGCTGTAAGATAAAATGTTAAAAGGCATATTGAATTCAATAATTTATCATGAAATATGAATGAATATGAATGAAAATTATTGAAGACATGGTATTACATTTTATTTATATTAATTTCATACTTATGGTATAACAAGGAATAATAAGACTGTTAATAGCTTTGCACTTGCAATTAAACTGCAGGCCTTGCTCTCCGTGGCTTTAGTCTTAAAATGCAATTAATCTCTTTAGGGTTTGTTCCTTAATCTGAAGATAAACTTTGGGAAAGTTGTATAATGAAATAGAGAAGCAACCTCTTAATTATGTGCATGCGACAACAGTGCATCTTTCACGTATAGGTGGTGAAAAGTTTATCATGTAATTTTTTTCTTAATCTATTTATTTACATATGCATTGCCTTGTTACGTTGTAGAATATTGAGTTACTTTGCCGGTTGTGCTTGTCTTCATTTTTTAAATGACAACAAAATGAAGAAAAAGGAAATTTCCCCATAAAAAAATGTCAGGATAGTAACAGGGAAGAATGACACTGACTCTTGGTGTTTGTGATGCTTTGTGCCATATGCTTTTGAAGTTTGTGTGGCTGGATATAATCAGTCCTTTTTAGATGGAATTTTAAGGGATACAGATAAGTAAGTTGGTGGAAAAAAATTAACCTCATGAATTCTTGGGGACTGTGTCTTCCTGGTGCTGTTAGAATCAAGCTGTTACATTGTTCCATGCTAAGAGAATGTCTTTATTATACAAACAGTTCGTGCAGGTGTGATTTAATTACATCAGTGTTGCACTCAGAAGGAAAAATGATTACTAACTGTCTGCTTTTAGTTAGGATTGATGTTCCAAATATTTTCCTTGAGTTAGAGAAGTCCAAGGAGTGTTCTACTTAAGCATGTGTGTGAAGAAAGGGAAATGCTTGCTTCTGTTCTAGTAGAATTCCCTATCCTCTGAAAAGATTTTTAGTTTATACTTGTGAGAAACATCTGTCAAAAAATAAGAACACTTTCTATGATGAAATCTCTGGGAGCTTTCCTGTGTTTGGATGCAGAAGAGAAACTAGAATCTTACCATGAAACAGAACATGCACCTCAAAAACAAATGCGATAAATGGACTATGGTGTGTGACCATTATTTTTGAGTAGTTGGTCTTTGAATTTATGCTAAAGAATGTAGAAGGAAAAACATTAAGGTTGACCATTATTTTTTGATGTAGGATTATATGCTGAAGGGTAGGAGGAAAAAAATACCTTTGAAAAAATGTGTCATTTTTTGTACCGTTAGTATGACACCTGAATATCTGATTCCATATTTGTTTTAGCCTGTTTCTGTTGCTTCATTGAACTAATGCAGCATCTTATTTTATTAATTCTCCTTCTGTTTGCAATAAAATAGCATCTGCATTACTCAGCGTTATATGTATTTGTCAGGAACGTTTGAAGTCATTGGTGTCACTGGAGATTTATTTCTCAACTAATCTTTTCTGTTGTTGGTACTAGACATAATTTGATGTTCTAGGAATCAAGCAACGGTCTTTTGTAGCTGTCCAAAAATGTTATCAAAGTGCATTTAGTTGTCTGACTTAGTGATGCCAGAACCATGTCTGAAGTAGAATTCTCCTGTTTATGTGCATGATGGACTGAATTTGTAGGTTTGTATGAATAGAAAGGCCTTTTGCATTAGATAACTTGACAAATGAATCTGACCAACTACCAGCAGTTAAAGCGTTAAAGCTGAAAGTTTTTAATTATACGTAGAGGGCCATTTCTGAATGAAATGTATGGTAACTGAACATCTTCCAAAGATTTCAAGCTTTTCTGACTTGGGGAGGGGGATGACAGAAAAGAAGTGAAGTTTATGAAGACCAATAGGTTTGATCCACTTTACTTTTTCCTATATAAGTCTACGCTTTGGATAGTGCAGATTCTGTTGTCTGCATTCTGGAACTGCCATTTTTAGTAGGAGTCTCCACTCCCAGAGGTCTCATTCTGTTTGGAAGTGTTCCATTGAGGTGGTACAGCTCAAAGACAGGAAGGTCTTTGCAAGAGTGCCATCAGTACTGTAAAGCCACTTCGGTCAGTGTTTCAGAGTCGTAGGCTTTTCCTATCTCTGCCTCAGAAGAAGCTGTAGTTTTTTATTCTGGACAAAAAGCCTCAGGCAGGGCCTTTCATATGCTAGTTGTATGTCCTTCCCTTATACAACTGTATTATTCTTTAAGCATCATATAGACCAGATGGCAATGGCTAATTCACTCAGTTGTGGCTCTGCATTATTTGCCTGGTCTCAACTATTGTTCTTAGAAGAATAACTTTTAGTCTGTGTAATGTTCAGGTAATTTACACACAGATCTTTATTTGCTTATCTAACATTCCTGTGGATAAATGATAAATTTTAGAAAGCCTGAGAAGCTTGGTTATTTTCTAGTACTTTTTCATATAGCTTTTCCTGTTTGTTTGGCTGGATACACAAACAAGTGGATCAAACTACTATGAACTGTTAATAGTCAGATTATATTGTAATCACATTTTTCAGAGTGGAGCCTGAGAGAATGGGGTGATCTGGATGAATTAAAGCTCACTATTTGATGCTAGAATCTGGTTTTGTTTCTGCCTGAGATCTCAAATCGTAGAGAAAAGCATTTTGAAACCAAATAAATGCCCTGCAAATCAAAAAATGTAAGATCATCATGAAATTTTGAGGAGGAAAAAAAAAAAGTAAAACAATCGATCCAAAAACCTGTCTTGCAAGATGGTAATCAAACTTTGTTTTGTTTTGTTTGAAAGCCCCCAAATGAGTACTGATGGACTGTCCCTATTTATAAACTGCCATGTGATAGTGAGTTTGAGAATTTCAGTTCTTTAAAAAAATCTTTTAGAGGTTTTCTTATTGCCTTGACAATAAATTAGATGGGGTTTTTTTTCTATATCTTTTACTGCTGCGTAAATCTGCAGAGAAGTTATTAATTGGTTTCATATTGCTGTGTTGCAATGAAACTGCTTATTATGGCATAAAGAGATTTAACTGCATAGTCTAATGGAGGAGGGGAGGTGGACTGAAGAGGGGGAGGGAGCATAGATAGCAATAGAAATAGGGAGATAAAAGGAGAGAAAGTCTTGTTACTAAGCTATGCAAGCAGTGCAGGACTTCAGAAATGCAGAACCAAATAGATATTTTGTTTTTCCTTTAACTCAAATAATAATTGTAAAGGACAATTTACACATAAAGGAAAAAATGGCTAACTGACAGAAGAATTCATAGCACCATTCATAGTATAGCTAAAGCTTCACCTATGCTTTGTCATTTCTTGTTTCAACTACTGCAGTTCTGTTTTCTTTTGAGCTGGCTCCTCTCCAGTGTGTGTAAGTGCTGAGAAGAGATACTTTGGCTTTGTTTATGACTTGGATTTCTATGAGCCACTTGTGAATCTTGTGTAAGGACTCCTGCTCACTATGCTTCTGTACTAAATGGGAGGAAAGCAAACTCTGCAGACCCACTAGAGCCCTAGTTTAATTTTAGTTCCTTGCTGTTTAGGAGACTGACAATAATCATGGGGTTGTTTCTAACCTCAATTCCGGAGCTGCAAGTCTTGTGTGTTTTTTATGAAGAGAGTTCAGTGATCCTGGGATGTGCTTGCTCTGGGTACAAGGTTACAAGTATGAACCCCTAACTCACTGGTGGGATGGTCTTACACCACCAATGCACAGTTATTTCACCAAAATGGTATGGTTAAGTAATGACTGAACTATTACCCTAAGTTTAAGATAAAATTAGTAACTTTACTTATTTTCACGTATGGATAATTTGAATTTGTGCAGCATGTTTTTAATTTATAGTACTCTGATTATCATCAAAGCCCTGTTAATGTTCTTTTTTTTTTTTTTAAATTTCTTCTCTAGGTGTACATTGCAGTTGTCTGAAACTGATAAAAAGTTACAACCCCAAACAATGGGGTAAAGAGGTAACTCTGAGCCTTATGGAAGAGGGAACTTGTTGGCATGGAATTTTAATTTACCAATAAATAAAAATGTGGCACAATGAGAATGAAAATTAAATATTATATCTATCAACTCTGAACGAATATAAATATTGAAGTTTCTTTTTATTTCTATTGTGGTTCAGACTTCCTAGGATATTATTTGGCCTTGCATTAGAAATTACAAATAGCAATTATGGTTATATTTATCATGGGAAAAATGAAAATTGTTTTGTCGTTGTGGTGTGTTAATAGTTGCTATTTATAGAGTATTGTATTTTTCTTTTATTTAAATGTAAGGATTTAAAATTGCTAGGTGCTTTTGCCTCAACTTTTGAATTGTTATTTTAACACGAAGCTTCTTGATGTCGCTTAGTTCCTGAAGTATTGTAGAGGTTGGTTTTTTTTCCTCCTCCTTCCTTTCCTTTTCAAGTGCTTTGATTTTTCTAATGACTTGCCTGCCTTCTCAACATTCTGGCAAGTTGGGATTAATTAAGAAGGCGGGCAAGTTGGGATTAATTAAAAAGGCTTGTCTGAAAAGCAGCAGGGATTTGTATGAGCTTAAAGGTGAAGTCTTGCACATAAAAGCAAAATACTTCTAAAGTAGATCTGTATATATGTGCGGGTGTATGTACCTACCTGTATATGTATGTATGTATATACAAATATACTTGGAAATAGAAATTTCTGGAGTCTACATGAAGGTCCAGATTCAATGCTGTTGGTTCTTTGACTTGATTGCAGTACTCATGTAGCTGCTTCATTCCCCTGTCTGGGGCTAGTGGCTCTAATCATTGTGCTGCTAAATGAGAGTGGGAAGGAGAAGGAGGAAGAGTTTCATTTTCTCCTTATGTGCTCATATTTTAAAATCAAATCACTGCCACTGTGGGTCTGTGAGCTGCGTTCCCAGATTGCTTATCAGTATCTCTGAGGAATTAGGTAGGTAGATTCATATGTCAGGGCAGACATGACATTCAACTTTACCCAACCAATTATGTCCTTTAATGAATGCCTGGAAGCATAGCTGTTGAAGAAGTCATGAGCTGCGATGTGGATAAAAATAAGGTGGCTGCTAATTATAGCTGTCTGCAGAACTGGACAGCAAGGCTAAGCATTTTGAGTTGCAATCTAGGCTTTATGTATACTGCTTTTATCCTGCTTCAGCCTACAAGCTGCTCTATTCCTTCTTTTCCCTTCAGATTTCTGTCTGGTGTTACCAGCCAGTGATTGGAACTGCTGACTGTTGACATCTCTGCAAAGGGTTCATCCCTAACCCTTGCAGGTTTACTACACTAGTCCATGTACACTATTTTAGGGGCAAAGGAATCGGTTGTTGCAGCGACCTAAAAGATGCGTGAAAACATAATATAATGCTTCTGTTTTTTAAATTATTGCAGTAAAATAAAGCCTTGGCTACCTATATGTGTCAAAGACATAGTTCTGCATTATTATGCTCAGGGACATTTTATGTGGAGGAGGTGTTATGTGTTCAAAAAAAACCCCCAAAACGAAACCCAAAAAGAACAAAAAATAACCCCCAAACTCTGCAAACAGCTCTAGCAGAAAAGTTTGAGCACTTTTTTTTTTTTAAAAAGCATGCCTGTCCTGATTTTGCTGGGCTAGAATCCTAGGCCAGCCATGGTCTGCAGGCTGTTAGAAGTTTTGAGTCAGCTGGGAGCTTAAGCAAGGAGGGGCAAAAGCCAGAGCAGCTGGCCTGACCTGGCTCACAGGTGTATGCATCCCATACCAGAGCTGTCATGCTCATTATAAAGGGTGAAGTTTGACAAAGATAGGGGGGACTCCTGCTTTTCTTCTTCCTTCTCCTGCTGCTCCCCCTCCTGGAGAGGCTTGCTTCCCGTTCTGCTCCCAAGGACTTCTTTCCTGCTTACTGATATTTGCCATCAATTCACTGGGCTGAGTATAACTTTACTATACTTTATATTGACATCAGTATTACCATTAGTTTTGTTGTTTCATTAAATCCATTTTTATTTCAACCTGTATGTCTCCTCTCCATTTCCTGATCCTTCTTCTCTACTGGGGAGGGGTCACTGACTGGTAAAGCAACTGCTATAGTTTAGCCTCAGATACAGCTAAACGCAGATGATACCTTAATGACTTTGTATATATGATTTAGATAAAGGAGTCTTGAGTGTGCTCTTATGCCACAGTCACTCAGCCAACAGAGCTGCTATCCCCACTTCCTTTTCTTTTTTGTGCTCTTTGTATGTACAGAAAGTGTAATATTTTTACCATGGACTTCATAAGCAAATGTCTTCTTACTAGGCTCTTCTGTTTTTTCTAGTGACTCAAACAGCAGTCTTTGTTCATGTTCCAGTTTAATCTTTTCTATTCTGTTTCCTGGCTATGGCTTTGCCTGTCTCCTGTGTGTGATACTATTTCTGCCTGACCACTTCTGGAAATCCCACATCTGGATCACTGCCTGATCTCTGGAAATCCCACGCTGTAGGATCACTTATCTTTTTGTTCTTTGTTTCCTGGCTGTATCCCACTGGTAACACATAGTCTGCTGCTTGTTCTCCTCCAGTGGAATATTAAAATTATTGCCCTTACTTCTAAGTGCATGATTTCGTGGGCTAAATTACTAAATGTCACCTCTCTTCTGTTAGTTAAGCATTAGCATCGCCTAGCTGTTTGCATGGGGTGCATTCATTGCTAACAGTATGAACAACTTTGTGGCATCAGTAAATTGCACTAGCATGTGCCATCATCGAGTATCTTTATTTAAGGTCAGCTTTTGACTACCTCTGCTATCCAATGTTAATCTCCATAGAGACAGATTTATTTATTTTTTTTCTTATGAGCAACCAGTTGTCTCATTTCTGTCCAGCTTGTTACCTGCACTATGGTTCTCATATTAACTTGGGCTCCAGATTTAACTAATTGCACAGCTTATTATTGAGTCTTCATATAATGGTAATTTTCTTCATAGTGGCTTTATTGAAGATAAAGTGTGTGATGTTAATAAATTTATGATGCATTTTATTCCACTTCCCCCCCCCCACATCCATTTTTTTAGGTTAAACTGTGAGTACAGAATAATGAGAAGCTAGACTAATAGGCTCTATTAATTCTGAGCAATTCCTTCCATTTTTGCATTAAATTTAGGTACAATATTTGCTAGAATATGACAAATGATATTATTTAATATATTTAATAAAGTGCCTACTGCTTAACTTGCAAGTTAATGTCTTCAGTCTTTTGTTTCCTAGTGTTCTTGCATAGAGATTCTTGTCTCTATTCTGGGAGGACAATAAGTTCTTTGAATTTTATTACTAGTAAAATTGTGGTATTATCCAATTTTTATGAGCTTATTTCCATGAGCAGTCTTACTTTTGCAATATAATACTTTTCACTCAGGATGATGATGATGTAAACTGTTGAACTCTTATGTTGTATTATCTTTAATATCTGTTGTCTCGTGCTACCTGACGTTTTTGCCAGTAGTTTGACAAGTTGGCAATACATACACACTTATGCAACAACATGATGTACAAAATTTTCCTTGGATAAGGACATTATTTTCTAAAATTTGGACAAGAATTAGTTCTTCGAGGGTTATGTTATGCATTAAAGCTTTGTTTTAAAGTTTTGGTTTTATGATTGTTTGCCTTGTCATGTGTAATGTTCCTTAAAAAAAATAAGTGGAATTAGAACAGGAGGTAATGCTGACAAAGTTACGGATTATAATCACAGCAACCTGGTTTATCTTTTAAGATGTAATTAAATATCAAGTAATTCAAGGCTTGTTTACAGTTTTTAATTAGATATGATGATTTTAGTCTCACTTGGAATTTGGACAGCATTTTAATTCTGACTTGAATTTCCAGCTCAAAGTATTTTTCATGTTGACTAGAAGGTAAATAGCACGAGGTTCATCTCCATTGCTCCATAAATTTTAGTTATTTAGAATGGAAAATTACTACTAGAAATACACACATTCCATGTTTCTTCACTATTTGCGTTCTATCAATTATCTTAATTATTAATTGCATAAATGAAACTATGAAACACTTCATAAGATGCTATGAAGTGAATAAATACTAGCAGGCACTTGGAGAGCAAATTCTAATTGGCAATAACAAAGAAATAATATCTACTTATAACAGGTTTATGATCCCATGGCATGTATTTTCCAAAGTAGTTTGTAAAGATGAATTATTTCTGTGCTTGTCTAGTTATTAATCAATGTATTTGACTAATCTTCATCTCAGATTACAGCTGGAGTGCTAATGAGCATGTACAGCTGCTTTGGCTTTTCTGTTATGTCCATATGGATACTCAAACTGATGCTGGTATGTCATGCGTGTATATAACACTCTTCTGTCTTCTCTGGTTTTTCCCTGCACTAGAAAAGTAGTCGCTGATGGAAAATTTACATGGAAATATCTGAGATTCAAGGATCACATATACTGCTTAAAATGTGTGAATTTTTTATTACACTTGGTACTTAAGAGTAATTATCCAATTTGCCCAATAGGAAAAGGTTTGGCGTTGTTATATGCTCCAGTAATGGCCCTATTAAGCATTTGTGCACCTGTTAACATCTTACTTAGTATCTCTGATTATATGTTGTTAAAATAAATATCTGTATTGGATTTGTGTGGTAGAGGAGAGATTTATAATGAACTGTATGATTTTTACCAAAACCGTCCCTCAGCAGCAATAATGTTTCAAGAGAAGGTATTGAAGCATGTATGTATACAACAGCACTGATCACAAACACAGGATTTTCATGCACATTGCTCTCCTGAAAAATATCTGCATAATCTATCCACACCTCAGTTTTAGATGGTAAACAGTACAGTTTTCAAGATAGCTTCTCTTGTGTTTACTTGCAGATCATTAAAAAACCCAAAAGAAGCCAATCTGCTCTGCCATCCAAAGAAAGTGGCAGTGTTTCTGTTGGTTTATATTTCAATCTTCATTTCTTGTCAAAAGCAAAGAGATACAGCTTATTACTACAGAAGGAATTCTCCACCCAGTCTTGTAAGAAGAAAACAAATCAGATTTGGAGAGTTTTTAAAATTTGCTGTTGATGTTTTTTACATGCTCATTAACTGTGACACTTAAGATCAGTAGAGTAAGGGAACTTGAAAGGGAATGGAAGCATCTAACTAGAAAAAGATGGCAGACGTAGCAGATAAACCCGGTATAAAAACTTTAAATCTTCTGGGGTTTATGGTTGGTTTTATTTGCTTGGGGTTGTTTTCTGTTGGGTTTGTGTTGCTGGTTTGTTGTGGGGTTTTTTTGTTTGTTTGGTTTTTGGTTTTTTTTTTAATGTTGTTGTCTGTGCTTGGTTCAATAGCGATGTCATGACTCCTCCTAAGATGTCTGGCATTCAGATATTTTTACCTTGTTTTTAAAGGGAGAAACGCCCTTGGCAATGCAGGGAAGACTGGGATATTATACTTTTCATCTGTTTGTGAAAGCTGCCTACTTCTACTGGATGCACGAGCAAGGGAATAGCTGTTCCTGGTAACTGGGAAATAATTACAGCAGCTGAGCCTTCACATCTCTTTGAATAGAGGACTATCTGAAAATGTCTGGATTTATTCTCATCAGATCTCTGATTTGATGAAGTAACCCTTCATGATCAATTTAATAAAATATTAGCCATAATGTCCATCTTTGTCCAGAGATGAGAGGGTTAGGCTGGCTGTACCTTTTTGCTTTAATTAGGAAGAGTGACTTCCCGTTCTGCATCCTTAGGGGAGTAATTTGCCTGATTATATGCTGGGTGGTTTTTTTTTTTTTCCCTTTGCAACATGCTTCCTGTGCAGAAATCCCAGTGCTGTATAGAGAACGCACACTATCCTTGTTAAGCGTTGCCATGCTGAGCTGGGATCAACAGTTCTTCCAAAGCTTGCAGCCTGTAAATGGCCTGTGACTTTTTACACTAAACAGCCCCAAACAGATAATACTTCAAGATCTCGGTAAACTTATTTTATAGTGAAGTTAATCTTATATTTATTTTAACTTTGTAATTTTTTAGGAAGGCTTCGGTATTGAAGTGAGAAAAGCTAAGACTATGCAGACAGGTATCAGATGTGGCAACACTTACTAGGTGCTGTATTTGGCATTTCTTTCCATCTTGACCCAGGTGGCCCTTGGAGATGGGAATTTTTTTGCTGTTTTGTCTATGCAACAGGAGTGCAACTGGGACTTGTCAATATAAACCTAAACTGTGCCATCCATCCTCTAGTAACCTTTACTGAATTTGTCTTTGACATTGTTGCTTTTTGAATAGAATTATGCTTCAGGTTGGTTTTTATTTTGTGCCTTCACTGTTGATTGTGCCGCTTCCTTGAAATTTGTTTTTTCCCTTGATGCTCAATGATAGAGGTCTCTCTTGACTGCAGGGTCTCAATTAGTGTTACTGCTCTTTCAGCGCCTTGTTGAATTGTTTTCCTTACCAAGGCTTAGAAAAATAATTTGTTCTTTTTTAGCTGTCATTTCCTACTTGATTGCTTGTCTGCAAACTGTCCCTTGCTGTTGATTTTAAAATATGTTCTTCCAACACAGCCTGTTTTGGTTTTTAAAATAATCATGGCCATTCATCTGCTGAGGTAATCAAACAGTTGTAAAAGTGTCTCGAACTCCAGTTGTCTAACAGTTGACTTGTGTACTTGTAATTTCTTGCAAATCTCTCAGACAGCAGTAAGATAGAGTCTTAGGGTATTATTTTACCTGTAAATACATCCAACTCTCACAGTTTTAAGGTAACACAATAGTTTTTATTGTCTTATTAAGCTCTTATGAGCAAATCAACGGTTCAGGTCAAAAATCTGCAAGTAGACATAGGAAAAATTAGTCTTTCAGATATTCTTTTTTTAAAAGAAAGTCTTCAACAATTGTGTTAACCAGCAGTTATGACATTTTTCACTGAAATTGTAAGCCATATAATCCAAATTATTCTGAACCATTTGTGTTAACATTATTAAATTTCAAAGTGGCAGTGGCAAATGAGTAGTGTATTTTGGCTGCCTTGGGGTGTAATGTGCCAGTACAGTTTTGCAGTGCTTCTGTGGACTACCTGTTACTGAATATTTGAATTCTGATGAATTCCCAAAAGCTCATATGTGTAAAAACCTCTGGTACTATGCATCCTGTTGATCAGTAAACATATTTTCAAGAGCATGTCAACTGAGAACAAGAATGTGTTCTATTAATTCTATGATTCTATTGAGTACCTACTATTCTAATACAGCATAATTTCTCCAGAAAATAATGTTTTAACATCTGGGATATGTTGGAGTGTTTCCCGTTTTTTGGGGGTTTTTGCAACCAATTTCTATGGGTTTTTTTCTCATAGCTTAAATTTCATATCACAGTTGGGTCATATTCCATATTCAGTGTATCAATGAAAAAGTACTTTCAGAACATGTCATGGCATTCAGGATTATTAGAACTTTAATCTATATAGGCTAGGCTTTGTATGGATAGTTTGTCTGTAAGCTGCACCTCCTTTCCACACTGTGATTTATATTTCTTTCTTTTCATTCTCTAATGAAGCATGTTGGCCTGCTGAGCTGTTGCAATGTTTTAGAATGCTCAGTGTTGAGCGTTTAAAGATCTTTCTAAAACACTAAAATATGAATGTGGCAGACTTGGAATTCAGGCGTACTTTAATTTTAAGGTCAGTCTGTTGAAGAGGACTCTAGTCAACCATATTCATAAGAGACACGGCTCTGCATTCCCATCTTGACCCATCATCAGGGGCTGTTTATAAAAAGAATTTAACCTTTTTACAGAAATTTATGCATGGTAACCTGTGACCTGACAGCACATAGTCACCCTATTTTCTGCTGGAATAGCAGTTGTCTTATTCAGAGCTTCCTTATGACTTATTCATATGTCCCAGTTTTCACTTGTCAACATATTAAGTGCATTACTAAAGAGAGTTCTTACCTATTTGGAAGCAGGCGGATGTTACTGACCTCGTTTGAGCTGTTACCTTACCTAGTATATACAGCAAATGTATCAGTCTTCTATGTGGACTAAACTGCAGTGTGGTGCTGAGGAAATCCATGCGCTTGTAGGTGAGTAGCAGAGGTCTGAATCGCTGTACATAGCATGGAAAAACAGAATTAGGAAGACTATAGGAAACTACTAATCTATACAAATGCATAATTATTCTGAAAGCTTACTAAAAATGTTTCCTGACCCCTACTCAGTTATGTATTGTCTGCTTAGTGGCTTAAATCTACTTCTGAAGATTGATTCTTTGTCTTATTTTTATTTGCAATTTAGCCACTCAAGGAATTCAGCCTAACTTTTCTTCAGTTTTCTCAGCTGCTACCTAAAGGATCCCTCTTTACTCATTTGGCATGTGCTTTTCTAATGAGTGGCAGAAATATTAATGAGAAGAATGTTCAGAACTACAGCTCAAAAGCACTGAGGGCCTTCCAAAAGGTTTCTGAAGCTGGGCTTTGCCCTGGTTTGCCCATAAGACCCAATCCTGTATACCTGCAAATCTGTGCAAGAGGTAACATGCTCAGGGCATTGCTGGGCATGGAGAGAAGGAAGGGTGGCTCTGTGTGGACATCATAAATTTCCAGAGAATACATATTAAGGCTGGTGTTCTGTAGATTGTCTGGAAAGAAAAAGCTCACTTGTGCAAGTACCTGACAGACTTGGTCCTCTTCCACACAGCAGTCTTAGCCGAAATATCATTCCAAAGTCAGATTTTTGTGATGTGAAGAGTGTATATGTTCTTCTGTGACTTTGTTTTGGTTTGGGTTTTTTTGATCACTAGATTGTGATTGAAACAACAATATAGTATTTGCATCTTCTTTGTAACAACAGGTAATGCTTGCAGATTTGTACCAAAGTAACTGAGACAAGGACTATGTCCATTTTTTTAATCTTGGTAGAATTTTTAGATCTCCTCAAGTTTCTGAGATAGTACAAGGTATGTATTGAAATTCAAGAAATACGAGTAAATACTTCCAGTAAAGCTCACTAACCAACTGAAAGCTTTTCAAAGCTGCCCTGTCAGTTTAAATTCCCTAAAAGTATCATATATAAAATGGATTTGCAGCCTAAGAAATTCTATGAATCGGAACACTTGGATCCTTAGGCTGATTCAAGAAAAAGCATTTTAAAATGTAAAGGGATTAAAACCTTGTATTCCCAATGACTTTGGAAGCAAAGATTTAGCTTATTTTCTAACTAAGTGCAAAAGCTGACATTAGGCTGGCAATTCCCCAAATCCAGGCTGAAGAAGCCATCTCTATCTTGCACACAGAGATAACTTTTAGACTTGGTGTTTGAAAAGTGGCCATTTCATTAAATAGGTTATTTTAAAAGAAGAAAATGAGACTGAATCAAACTGAAGTAGAGTGTCTCCCTTGGTCAGGAGATGAACCTGCTGTCACTCTGGATCTGACCCCAGACTCCCCAAGGTGGTTTGGATGCTCTTTGATGGTGTGTGTGTCTGGGTGTGTGTGGGGGAGAGAGCAAGAACAGCCTGTGCTGTGTTGGCTGCTTGCAGCTGACCGGGTCAGTGTGGTCACATTACAGCTCATGTCTGTCTTCCATCCTGGACAGAGAAATCAAGGGAAAAAGGGCTCTGCTTGAGTTTTGGTTAGATGGGATGCAGAGAGAGAACAAAATAACTTCTGCAGAATATTGTGCCTTGTTCTGCCTCTGCTGGCTGGTGATGCAGGGGTTTATACAGCCTGGTCCATATCTAGCATCTGTATTTGGGGAATACACATGTTAAAGCATAAATGCAGGTGTGAATTTTATGAACATTGGACAAAAGGGAGCCAATTCACAAATCAAAATAGATCTCTTTTCACAAGTATATAATTTATTTACTCAATATGATTTATTTACCTTAATATATATAGTCACTGGAACTAAGCAACTACATGTTTTGCTCAACACTTCCCCCCCCCCCCCCTTCGTTTTTTCCCCACACAATTTTTTTTCCAAAAAATTAAATTTTTTAAATCCTAAGTTTGAAACTTTTTTCTTTTTCAGAAAAAAACTAATTATTATC
>WUAM01000287.1:13903973-13914156 GCA_024336885.1 Actenoides hombroni
TCAAAATAGTAATATTTTTAAATCCTAAGTCTTAAACTTTTGTCTCTTACAGAAATAAATCAAGTATCAGCTTCCTAAGTGTATATTTTGTGAGGCTGTAAAACATGCCTGGTTTGGGAGTAATTTCCCTCTCTCTGGAATTTTCTATGGGTATTTTTCCTTATTGACAAAAACTATGCATCCATAGAAGTGTGATGGTTCAATGGTTTGGTGGTTTGTTTTGGGTTTGTTTGTGGTGTGGAGTTGGTTTTTTTTTTATGTGTGGTGATTATTTTTTTTTTTGTTGTTTTTTTGTTTTGTGTGGGTTATTCTGTTTTTTTTTTTTTTGTGTTTTTTTGGTGATAACCCTTCAGTTTCCTTACTGAAAAAGATGTGGTAGAATTAGTTTGAGTTTTTTGCTTTAACTATAAGATGTTCCACTTTAATGACCTACTAACAGTCCTGTGCACAATGCTATCCTTAGAGAGTTGAGGTCAGGAGTGATTGAAGCTGACTAGTGATTTAAGAGCACCTTCTGGTGACTACTCAAAGACAAAAATAAAAAAGCTTGCTTTGGCCATGAGGTGCATGTGTGGAAATGTATCCAGAAATATATCCTAAAAAAAAGGATCTGATATATTGTGTACAGGAGAACATACTAGGTTATTTTTCTTTTTCTTTTTAGCCTTTCTGCTCTAGAACCTCTCCCCCTCCTTCCTACCCCCTCCCTCTTAATCTCTTTTGTTGTTTAAGTATTGCTGAACAGATGCTTATGCTAGATGAGATCTAACAAAAGAGTAGCAATAACAGAAACTCTGTCAGGAGCTGAGGTTCAGCTGTGGTCTGAGGTGATGTAGCTTTCCTTTGGAAAGAGCACTGAATATTCTTTTGTCTAAAACTCCACTTGCACTTGTTTCAATTTGTAACATTATTTTCTTTAGAAGAGAAATTATTTTTGTATCGATAAACATAGAGTCAGTTTTGCCTCAATGTTAGCTGATTGATAGGTTCTTTAGAGTCTTGAGTTGTTTGAGATAGTAGCACAAATGCCAAATTCCAGTCCACAAACTAAGAGCTAAATAAAAGCAATACTAAGAATTGATTTTTGTTGTTATGAGGAATTTTATTTTTGATCTGGATTCTAAACCAGGTTTGAAACTCTGGATGAGTACTGCTTTCAGATCTTTTCAAGGAATATTTGCTGAGTTTTCTTTTGTCCATGAAAAATTAAGAAGATTGATTGCAGTTTGTGTGGTTTTCTAGGATTTGAAAGAATTAGATTTGTTAGTTTGTCATATCTACTCACTTATTTTTACCTGCAGTGAAACTCTCTGAAAAGCAGAGTTAACCATCCAAAACTTTAATAAATATCTTTAATCCTAATTAAAACCAAACATACGTTTTGCATTATTCATGGTGTAGAAGGTACTGCTTACATCAGTGCATGCGTGTTGTTGGGAATAGTGGACTGGAAAGGTACTCCAGGAACTATCTAGTACAGCAGGTAAGGTCATGTAGGCAAGGAAAGTCTATTTTCTTTGAACAGAATTGGGCTTGATTGTCATCCGTGATGCAATAATAATATTCTTCCTTCAGCTAAATACTTGCCTTTCAGATGTCTGTCCCTTCTTTGTGCAAACCATTCACTTCTTGAATCTGCCATGTATTCAAGTTTTGTTGAAGCCAGTCAAATAAAGCAATAGTTATTTTCTCTGATGTATCTTTCAAAGGCTTTTTTGTAGGATTTCTATTGGTGCTGGGAAATTTACTCTGCTCTTGACTGTTACATGACTTGTTCACTGAGGTGACCAGGGCAATTTAGGTTTCTCATTTTAATATATGGAAAGAAACAACTAAATGACAGTTGGAGCACTGAAATGCTTATAGGCATGCTGGATGGCACATTTGTAAGTTGGTATATTAAATAAATAAATAAGTATCTCTCTTGAATGATTCTGTTCCAGTCTACAGTTGCTGAGCTGTGGAAGCTTCTCCTCCAGCATGACCCATGGAAGTTGTGCTGCTAGCGCTTCTCCTTTGCTGTATGATTCATGAAATCCTAGAAGGGGCAGCGCCAACCCATCCTTCTCATTCTGCCTCACCATTCAGCTGTTGAAGCAAGTAGTTTGCTGCTCTAGTGTTTTTTGCTACCCGAATCATTGCTTATTCTCTAAGCCTTAGGGTCGCTCCTTTTTTCTGACCCTGTTTTGGAGCGATTGCTTGCCTTGTTCCTTTTCCTCTTCTTGTTTCCGATAGCCTGATTTACTGGCTGTAGACTTTGCTGCGTGGCTCCTTCATTAATCGATAAAGAAGCTGGCTTTCAGGCACTATGCTGTGTATTGGAAGCTCTTTGTGGACAGGTGTGGTTTCTGTTTATACTGTCTTGATGAAGAGTGGGTCCTTAGTTCAAACACAAAGCAGAAGAAATTAGAAACAAGTGAGGAAAGATCAGCAGCAGCTCTGTAAGCTTCCCATAGCAGAAGTTAGATTGTCAAGTGTCTGACAGGGAAGTGGATGCAGCCTGTTATCTTAGGAGCAATCCTAAGAATTTCTGCTCACGAAAGACAGTCTTACACTTTCTATATCCTCTCACTGGTAAGACAAGGTAGGCTGGCTGTGTCCCTGTGTGCTGTGCTATAACCCTGTAAGGATAGTGAGAACAGGCTTATAAGAGTTCTGGTCTTTTAGGTGTGTATCTTGCTGGTACACTCTGTTAAAGGGAAAGCAGGGTGTTCCAAGCAGGGTGTTCCAAGCAGTGTTCCCCTGACCTGTGTTCCCCTTTCATGGGAGACTGGGGACAGCAGCCCCTGTGACAGATTTCAGTATGTCATCTTTTCTCTGTTCCTAGCTCCAGCTATGTCTTTTGAGCTACTGGCTGCTGTTGATCAGCTCCTTGACAAGCTAGAGCAGAGCAGAAGGGTTACGGAAATCTCAGCAGAAACATTCTTCCCCCCTCCTTGAATTGTCAATGTCCTTATCAAGACAGGATTTGAAGGGGCCAAGTTTTCTGTTGTAATGTTACTGCTTATCAGAAAGAAACTTGAAAATAAATTGCAGTTCACTGCCTGTGTGGTGAATAAGCCCATGGAGTGTTGCACTGAAAACCTTTAGAGCTGTATCTTTCATAATTACACTCATATGGTGCCTCATTTATAATGCTAGGCCCATGTAGGACTCTGCAAATGGAATAACATCTGCAGCTTCAGCTGAGTGCTTCTCGTAGAACTACAGGAAAGCATGTGCATGGGTCAGTTAGCAGGATGCAACCTGTTTATTTTCCTGGGTGTGACTTTTCTGGTGTAAAGCTTTAAAAATGCATATGCCACCTTTCAGAGATTCCCATTTAAGTTTTGTGTATTGGTAGTTTTCTGCTATTTTGTGCTTTGGTGCCAAAACAAAAACAAAAAACCAACAAAAAACTAAGAGGGAAAATACTGGGAAAATGAAACTATTATCATTTAAATAGCATGATTAGTTCTTGTCTTGTATCCTTTTGTGTTTGTGGACAGTAAAATAACAGCAGGACCTTTCCCCAAAGCACAAATGAAATTACTCAATGTGGTGCAGACTAAGATTTATTTCAGAAGGCTCTAAGACCTGTATAGTTTTGAAGTTGTCAGAATATTTTGCAACACCAGCTTTAGGGATGCAAAATCGTTGCATTAATAATTCTTGTGTTAACAGTTCAGTAAATGGGAAGCTGTGTTAGCTTGGGAAGTGGTTGATATAACATACAGTTCCATGTGTGCCCCTGTCTTCTAACATTTCTCATCCCTATCTGCAAATTATTTTATTTCAGTTGAGAGCCTGTGAGCTCAAAGCTAAAATTACTAACAAGTTTTGGTTTTAATTTTAAGCTTCAGTATTTCATTAATTCTGGAGGTTTTGCATTTGAATACAGAACAAATTGCAGGCTAAAGATAACCTCCCTCTCCCTCCTAAGAAACCACCAAACCAAAAAACCCCCCCAAACAAAGTAAAAAAACCCAACCAACTCCCCTCTGACAATGTGTGAAACATCTGATTCTGTGAAACTGGCAGCTGGAATAGTTAGAACTCAAAATATCATAGTCTTTCCTTTCTGATTTATCTTCATCCACTTGTAGAGGGACTATTGGAAGTTGCTAACAGTGTTATGATTTACCCATGAATTAAAAAGTCAAGCGGAAGATATGAGTGAAATGACATCTGTCACAAATTACGTCTTCTAAAATGATGGGGTTTTATTACTAGTAAAAATCTTTCATATCCCCAAACAGGAATGCCTTGTAATAGTCCAGAGACTTGAATGCCATTATTCCACTTCTTTACAGCAAAAAACGGGATGTGCTTTGTGTTTAAGGCAAATGGATAATGTCCTGATAATTGCCATAGCCACAAAAGCCACAAAGTAAGTGATTATCTATGTAATTATCTAAAAGATGGTACTTGAAACCTAATCAGCAACAAGCCCTTTGAATTTATTAATCAATTAATTTTTTTTTAAAGAACTAATCTATTCTTATCTCAACATTTGTACTGTCTGAGGTTGTATTCGGGGACTGGGACCCTCTTGTGAAGCAGCATGTGTGCTGATGGGAGGTGGAAGTGAGGTAGGAGTTGGTGTTCATATAGAAGTAGGATGTGAATGCTGAATTTGAAGTGCTGAAAACAAATAATAAGTAATGTAAAATGAAAAAAAATGGTGTTAGTATAATCTTAGAGGTGCTAAGAGATACTTAATGTCTTTGACACGCACACTCTCCAAAGAAAAACAATGTTCATTGCATTTGGATAATTTCAGAATGAATATAGCTAGTGGGAGCTAGTGTTTGCAACCTTATGGTAGGAGGTAGTTTACTGCCAGGAGAACTCTGTCCTTAGCAAACATACAATTTGATGTTTAGGTATTAGTCTAAATTGGGAGGTTCTTCTTCCCCTCTACTCTGCACCAGTGAGACCGCATCTGGAGTATTGTGTCCCGTTCTGGTCTCCCCAGTTCAAGAGGGATAGGGAAATACTAGAGAGAGTCCAACGGAGGCTACAAAGATGATGAAGGGACTGGAAAATCTCTCTTACGAGGAAAGGCTGAGAGCCCTGGGCCTGTTTAGCCTGGAGAAGAGAAGACAGAGAGGGGATCTTATGAATGTTTACAAATACCTGAAGGGTGGGTGTCAAGTAGAAGGGGCCAATCCCTTTTCAGTTGTGCCCTGTGGTAGGACAAGAGGTAATGGTAGCAAGGGGAAACACAGCAAGTCCCACCTCAACATGCGGAGAAACTTCTTTACTGTGAGAGAGACAGAGCCTGGAACAGGCTGCCCAGAGAGGTTATGGAGTCTCCTTCTCTGGAGACTTTCAGGACTCTCCTGAATCTGTTCTTGTGTGGCCTGTCCTGGGTGATCCTGCACTGGCAGGGGAGTTGGACTTGATGATCTCCAGAGGTCCCTTCCAACCCCTGTCATCCGATGAGAAATGACCAGAAGGTAGAAATAGCTGCTTCTTTCTTGGCTGAAATAGACAATGAGAAATTTAGGTGACACACTGGATTTAGAGCACTTGACTGTTACCTCAGGAAGCTTAAGTTAAAACCCTGAACTAGGTCAGAAATGAAAATGAGATTTATAGTGATGTACAGTGAAAAATTGGCACAGTGCATTCATTGCCTTTTTGCTAAGTACCTCTGCATTGTCTATATGCTTTGTGCACCACATTTTAAGACATTGTAGCAAGTTTAATGATAGACATCTTATACACATATATAGCTCAGTAAATATAGTATATGTATATATTTATATAAAGTATATACAAATAAGTAAAAATTCATAAGTAACTTTATCCTTCGCTCACGTTAATCTTGTAATTCAATCAAACATGCAGACTTCAACGTAAAGCCCACTTGGATTAAAATCTATTTTAAGCAGCAGTATGAAGTGAATAAAGTAAATAATATGTTAGAAAATACCCTTAGCCATGTCACTTTTGGAACTGGAGGGCTGCTTTGTAGAAAATAAAGCCTAGAGAGAAAAGCTCTAGAAATTAAAGAAACTTAAACTATAAACTTTACACAAACAAACAAAAGCCACAAGGAGTAAAATAAGAACGTTACTTCTGGGTAATCTTAAAGTAATATAATCTATTCAGGTACAGAACTTTCTAAATGAAATACTAAAAATATGAATGTGATAGGATGAAAGTAAGAAATAGGACCACTTCAGCCTTTTCTGTTTTTTGGCTTCTGTTACTTACTTCTTGGTAACTTTTGGCTGAAGTGAACATTGCTCTAACATTTTACAATGTGGTGTCTCCTTGCTTCCTGGCAGATTCTTTTGTAATTCCTTTTTGCTTCTAATAGCAGCTATCTGGATGGATACATGAGGAAACTTTGGGGCTACTGTTAGTATTTGTTTGATTAAAGACTAAATAGTCAGAAGTGTGAGTATGTCAAACCTTACTCTCTTTCTCAGAAAATGAGTAACCATGACATGAAACAGCGAGTGCAAGAAGTTGAGTCAGAGATTTGGGTAGATGGTCTGCCGCTTACTCAAAATAAGAATTATTTTTATACAGCTTTTGAATCTTTTGGATTTTATATGTAAAGCAGCATTTGCAGCCAAAATTAAATGAGGTAGCGACACGGGGAAATACATGATGCCTTGTGTCTGTATCAAATGCCAACTTGACTTTCTATCAAGTTATAGTTTTAAGTAAAGGCCTATTTATATGCAGAATTTTTCATGACATCTGTGAACTAGCCTGGGCCTTTCTAATAGAGTAGATTTCTGTCACGTATGATTTTGTCCAACCATGACAGTAAAATAGGAAATACCAAATGTGTGTATTATCCCAGAAGAGAGATGAAGCTACATTTCTTGAAGTTGTTTCCCAGGTCAGTGGAGGATATTGTGCTATTTGCAGTGTCTTTTAAAAGGCACTGATTTCTGAGTTGAGATGAAGACGACCACTGCCACCTGGAACATACTGGCAAGATTTAAACTGTTAATTGGTGTAGCAATTCTGTAGAAAATAAGCAGTGCGCTGTTGAACTCTGTAGATTGACTCAACTCCACTCAATTAGAAACTTTCCATAAATATTACATGTAAATTCATCTGTGCAGAACTAAATAGCATAAGAACTTTTTTTAGCTGTTGATAACTTCTAAATGATTGGGAGAGATACAGTACTTAGCAGTTTGGGTTTCTTAAAATGTATCATTAACAGCTATCCTCCCTCTCCTCCAAATGCAAAGGTTTGCATTCAGAAAGTACTTCCTGACTTCTGGTTAAATCTCAGGAAAGCAGATCTGCTGGTTTTCAATAAAATGTGTACTTGGGTATCTGAGAACAATTCGGATGCAGTTTCTACGAATCTAGTTTTGCTCATCTCACAGAGGATTTTGTGCTGTTGAAGGCATTTTTTACAAAAAGTTTGTTTTTTCTTTTTTCTGTTGGAGGAATAGTGGCACAATGACAGTTATAGGTGAGGAGCAGTTTGAAGATAATCCAAGTAATTTGCTAAAAATCTTTGCGCGTGGTTCTATTCTTTTTACATTATGTGAATACCACTATTGAAAAATGTGAAGAATCCACTGAAGGGTAATAATGCATTTAATGACAGATTTCTGAGCACTGATATATTCTTCCTTGCTGCCTCTCTTTTCAGTCAACTTCCTAAAGTGTTTATCATGCTGGCTGCACTCTGCTGCTCTTCTCCCTCTTTCTGTACTAGTGTCTTTGCAGGCCACGTTCTGTTAGGCTTTGCTGTCAGTCTTCACTTTTTGTTTGGTTTTTTTGGATTTGTGAACTCTTAAATTGCTTCTCTTTTTGGAGTTCTGTTATTTCAAAATCTGGGTTCATCAATGTAGATTCAGAAATAAACAAATACTTGATGCCAGTAGAGAAAATGGTGTGTTTCTTTGTTAGATTCAAGGGAATCAGCATTTGGATTTTTCTTTCTTTCTTTCTTTTTTTTTTTGAGACAGAATTATGGCTTATACTCACATATTTTTAAAGAACATAAGTATGTACTCTGAAGAACAATCTGAAAATAGAAGCCATCCTGCCTTTCAAGACCTGTGCTATGAAACTACACTTTCCGTAATGTCATTTGTCCCATTTATGTATCAAGCTGTTAAATGAAAATAGTCCAGTCATCTGTGGAGTGAGATTACTGTGCCTGTTCTTCACCACCTTCTCTCTTGTCTCTTGGCCTCTGTTCATCCCAAACTATATTATTAATTTTGTCCATTGCCTTGCCCTGCTGAAAATAGAGCATTTTGACACATGCTGGTCTGGAAAGTAATGGGAAAAATTCCCTACGTGCAGAAGAAGTAGAAAGCACTTTTCTATCTATATGTACAACCATATTCTGTGAGAAAGAGGAAAGTACCTCTAATTCACAGTGCTGGTGTCTGTCAACTGCCTAGTTCTAACCAATGCAAATAATGGCATCATATTACAATTGCTTGTAGGACTTATGTTATAGTATACTCTGTTAATGCAACTGTCATGATGGGGACCTTCTACACACCTGCACTTGAGTTTTACTTTTTGTTAGTACTCACTTGACATTAGCGCTTTACAAGGGAAATGAGTAATGTATATGAATAATCCAAAAACTGTTGACATAGCTGAGTAATAGAAAAATGGGTGGTATGGAAAATGTAGGGGTTTTTAAAAATGACTTTGATAAATATACACAAGTGGAATTTCATCTCTTTTTTGGTAGAGTTCATTGACTTTTAAGCAGGATTTCTCACTATGTGGTGTGGCCAGGAATTACTATCTTTTAAGTGAATGCTTATATCACAGAAACAAAAATAGATTTTGCTGCTGAGAAAGTGATTATAAATGAAACTTTCTATGCAGCAAGTTCCAGATCATGCAAGCTGCACTGATCGCATATAATAATGCCTGAAAAAAAGTGGTAGTGACAGAATTGAATTCAAATTTCTACACTTCAGCAGGCAAAATTAACCCCAGTAAGATGAACTAGAATTATACCACTTTCTTCCTTCTGTGGAGGAAGTCACAGGGAATGACAGGTTGTATACAAATCAGCACGCTTAAAGGCAGCTATTCTGCTACTTACGTTCAGGAGAAATGGCTACATTACAGACAGTAAATAATTCTCTGGTTGCTATGCTGGTCGGACTACAGCTGGAGTAGTAGGTACTATTTTGAGATGCAGATGAACTGGAGAAGTTCTATAGGAGAGAAGAGTAGTAAATCACACATGAGGAATGCTGGATTGAATTGCTAAATTTGGAGAAGAAAAGCCTGCAGGTAGATGCTTGTAAAAGGAAAGCAGACAGAGGAAGGGAATTACCTGTTTTTCAGGTCTGCTCTGAGTAGGCCAGGAAGTAATGTCTATAAGTTGTAGTCAGAAAAAAAATTGTTAGACATTGGTTAAAACTTTCTAACAATAAGGGTAAGTCAGTACTAAAATAGATTGCCTAAGAAGATTGTAGACTTCTGTCATTAAAATTATTAAGAACAAATTAGATAAGTAACTGTGAAGAAAGATTTCAGTATGGTTGACCCTGCCTTGGAGTAGATGATGGGGTGTGTTGTAACTGAATGGCAACTTTAGGGGAAAAGAGTCAAGTACCACCTTGTACTGAGTAGGTACAAGAAAATCCTGAGGTAGTCTTGTACACTGTTTCTGTGGTAATTTTAATTTAGCATAAAATAAATATTGATATTATCTCTAATGTTATTGTATTTTTTTGCATCTAACTTGCCTACCAAGTCTTTTATGAAGACTGTTGCCACATTTCCTTATTTCTGGTCACTTTTATAGATCCCCTTTTAAGTCTCACAGTCCCACTCTCAGATCTCCTCTTCTAACTGGCCTGCCATGCTCTCTGTTCTATGAATTTATAGAATATTATGCAGCCTAAGGAAGGGAACACTTTTTTTAAAAAACTTTTGTGTAATTGAAAATATAATGCTAAAGTGAGATACCATGTAAGTTTGTACTTTGAAAGTAACATCTACTTTCATGCAGTATCATTTCTGTAGTTTTGGGGGCTGTTACAAAAAATGTACTATAGAATAACAGCCTTTCTCAGAAACAGTAAATTATGAAACAAACCACCCGTTGAAGCGAAATTACTGCTTTGCACCTATCAAAGATTGTACCTCTACTAACTGTATTAAAAAACCCCACTCCTTTCCCCCCCCCCCCCCCACCCCCCCCCACCCCCCCCCACACACCCACCAACCC